>CM062805.1:591419573-592619573 GCA_031772625.1 Pinus tabuliformis | reverse complement strand
TGACCTATATAAACAAAGAAAATAAAACGTCACCATAGAATAAATTGTGTACCTACTATGTTTTCAGTGTACAACACTTGTTCATGAAATGTTATCTTCAACTAAAGTAATAAATGTAAATTGACGCACACATTTCTATCCCTATATTTTTAATTCCCATGCTTATGGTACATTGCAATTTTGATTTTATCCAACATAATCAAACACATCGGAGCTAGCAATTTCCATTAAGAATGTCTCATACTCCACTTTTGTAGTTGTATCATTTCCTCTATATTTATCTTTAATAAGAAGTGACACTTCAACATTAAAACTGATCAATAGATATCTAATGGGTGGAGCAAAGTATTGCTGATACAAGATTACAACAAGAAACAAAAAAAAATAAGACAAGATTTTGTAAATTGCAATACTAACTAGGAATATAGCTTCAACATACTAATGTTCAATTGTCAGCGTACTATTCCGGGGGAAAAGGAATCCAATTCACAGATGCCAACAAATTATGTATGCCCCTTGTTTTCCCTGTAATTAATTGAGTAACATTAGCACATGCAATTTCCATTTAGAATCTTTGAAATGATTCTATAAATATTCAAAGAAAACTTAATGTTACTCATTCATTTTTCTCTAATGCAGACAAAACTAAATATGCTAACGTATTTTTGAGCTAGAGAATTATGTAATTCATTGTGTCCAAAATCATTGCTTATTGTCATGACCGTTTTTTCTTAATGATCAGGCAATGGGCCTATATTTAATCAGAATACGTATTTCCTAGAATATATTCCATTTTTCTAATTCAAAGCTAAATTTCTTTCCATTTTATGACGTTAAAACAAACTAAAATATTTTTCCTTTAACAAGTCATTGTTGTAATATATTACTAAATGAGCAGCTACGTAATGAAGTTATTAGTGGTGGAATACTAATAAATCAAAAATACATGAAAGAAATAACACCACTATGTCCTAGGAATGCTAAGTCTTTATCCTCTTGGCTGGAAATATTACTTCATGAAAATAACATATTTGACAAAGAACTTTTCTGAAACTAACCAACACCAGTGTATCCAACAACAATGACATTTCTATTGGCATGCCCTCAAAATGTGTGGAAGTATCAAGCATGCATACTGCACTTCCCTATACACGCTACACTTTCTTCATGTGTCTTCATAGGAAGCCCTCAAGTTCGATACTCTTGCAAGTACTTCTACAAAGTTATAGCTCTAAAGGCACTCAGATTTCAAATAGATGAATGTATTGTATCTTGGTTCTAAATAATAGAGACAGTGATGGAAGCATCCACTAATCCTAATCTCAATTATATGTCTCTATGAAATATCATTAAGGAAAATATTTCTATAAAGCTTTAGGTACAACTCAACATCGACAAAGAAACAAGGTTTGACTTAAAATCGAGCAAGACTTAAGAGTTAATTCAGTAAATTTGGTCAAAAGAAAATAACTTGGACAAAGCTTTTATTTTTTAACTGTCAAGTTTTACCCGATTCTTGCCCAAGCCCAAGTCAGATCATGAGATAGTTATGCTCGAGTTTGAGTTAGACCTTGAACTTTTTCCAAGTTAAGCTTCGACTCCATCTGATCTGCTCAGATTTAGATCACATCTAAGTCAGACTAGCCAAGTAAGCTTAGTTAAATCTAGTAACTATGGCTACAAGTATCTTTACCCGTTAAGATAACAATGGCCCAAACTTTATATGAAAAACAAATACAATGTGATGAATCATTTCTTATGATTTATGATTGATACATTTCAGATTATGGAAATGTTATGTTGTCATGTATGGATGGGGTTGACAAGGATATGGTGAAATTTTCAAAGGTTGCAGGTTGTCACAGATAATGGTATGGTAATTCAAGACTAGTTGGCTTCCTATGTTCAGTTTTGATTATACTTATAGGACCATTTATTGCAGATGTGTTGGAAAAGGTATCAAAAGGTTTGTGTTAGCTCATTTTTTAGTTTAGATATTGTTAAAATTGGCAACTAGGGTCAAACTCCATGTGGGTCTTCTTATTTATGGTAGCTGATATTTTTCTTGGATTCCTCTTGTCGAGAGGTGTAGGATTGATCTAAATATCATGTGATTCCAACATGTATTCACGGAGATATGAATTTATTTATGTTATTTGACAATTTTTCAATGTCGGCTAGGAACCAAATTACCCCAGCTTGTCCTCAATGTTTTATTATAAATAGAATAGGTCTTCAAGTCATTTTGTACACACACTTCTTCTAATATCTCTCTCCACTCTTTTAGGTTTGGTTGCTAGAGAGATCAAGAGGGAGAAGCCCTAGACATAGTGAAGAAAGGGTATTCCAAGAGAGCCCCAGACATAGAACTAAAGAGCCCTAGACGTAGTCTTATGGGGAGATATTTTTAGAGGTAAGAGGAGATCTATATGCTATCAAGAGGGATTTATATTTGCAACTCAAGGAGGAAGTCTAGTCGTTGCTCTAAAAGGAGATCTAACCATACCCTCAACGTAGTCACAAAGTATGTATAGCCTCTATGTTGGAGGTGCCCTAATGTCCTAAACGCAAGCCTTATTCCGCAGCAACAAGAGGCCTAATCAACATCCCCAATCTGTTGTCAAGAGAAACCCATATGTAGTCTTTTGAAGCTCCTATTTGCTGTCATCAAAAGACTTTATACGTAGCTCTCTTAGCCACAGTTGGAGAGGCCCTAACCACCAACATATGAAGGCCTAAAGTTGTAGTTATAGGAGCCCTTATCATAGCATGTAAGGGACCCTTAGACATAGCTAGAAAAGTGAACCTAGCTATAGCAAAAAGGAGTATCTCATCAGTGTGAAGGGTCACATTGTTGCAGGTGAGAACATGGTATAATGCAAGGTTGTTTAGACATGTTAGCATTGTTCTTGAGCTTGATTTGAAGAGCAGAAATATTCGCAAAAAGGAGGAGCTAGGGATTGGTTTTTAAGGGTTATTTGGATCACTATTTGAATGGATCAAAGCTATAGTCCACTGTTGGGCTAGGCCATAGGCCATAACCAATAATTGGAGGCCTTTTAGTAGCTGCGTTTAGAAGGTAAGAAATCCTATAAGGAAGTGTATCATTGGAGGACTATATGAAGGCTATCCACAGTAAATAGATGAATTGTGGGGTGTGTTTAGGGTGCTCTAGCACTCAGAGCCTGTGCCCTAACTAGTGACTAGGTCTGCCATGAAATGCACCAGTCCATGCAACATATGAAAGGTGCCAAATTAGCAGCCTTGTCATGATTAGTGAAGCAATGAAGGAAGTGCATGTCTTCAGTACTTGATATTAGAATTGAAACCTCATTGTGTCATTGTCACGGAGAAGATCTTTGATCTCCTATTTAACAAGTCAAGTATTGACTTCAAATAATTGTACTCTATCTCCTTCTCTCTGCTATACTATTGAAGAATATAAGAAGAATTGATCAAGGGTTTCCCCACATTGGGGTTTGTCCCTGGCTAGTGCCACATCTTGTGTCCTCTTTACTTGGCTTATCTATTGTTTTTTATGTTAATGTTCTATCTGCACTTTACTATCATGTTAATGTGATTTCTAATTTGAATATTGTCATTGTGCTAATATTAAAAATTGAAGTAAATTTGTCTAAGCATAGAACATACCAAAATTTAACAGATATTGTTAAAATTGACAACTAGGGAAAAAGTCCATGTGGGTCTTCTTAATTATGGCAATTGATATTTTTCTTGGATTCCTCTTGTAGAGAGGTGTAGGATTAATCTAAAGATCATGTGATTCTGACATGTATTCATGGAGATATGAATTTATTTATGTTATTAATTGAAAATTTGTTAAGGTCGACTAGCAACCAAATTACCCCAACTTGTCCTCAACGTTTTCTTATAAATAGAAGAGGTATTCAAGTCATTTTGTACACACACTTCTCCTAATATCTCTCTCCACTCATTTGGGTTTGGTGGCTGGAGAGATCAAGAGGGAGAAGCCCTAGACACAGTGAAGAAAGGGTCTTCTAAGAGAGCCCTAGATGCAGAACTAAAGAGCGCTAGTCATTGTCTTATGGGGAGATATTTTTGCAGGTAAGAGGAGATCTATATGCTGTCAAGAGGGAGTTATATTCGCAACTCAAGGAGGAAGTCTAGTCGTTTCTTTAAAATGAGATCTAACCATGCCCTCAACACAGTCAAAAAGTATGTATAGCTGCTATCTTGGAGGTTCCCTAATGTCCTAAACACTGGCCTTATTATGTAGCAACAAGAGGCCTAATTAGCAGCCCTAATTTCTTATCAAGAGAGACCCATATGTAGTCTTATGAAGCTCCTATTTTCTATCATCAAAAGACCTTATACACAGCTCTCTTAGCCGCATTTGGAGAGGCCCTAACCACCAACATATGAAGGCCTAAAGCCATAGTTAGAGAAGCCCTTATCACAACATGTAAGGGACCCTTAGGCGCAGCCAAAAAAGTGAACCTAGCCGTAGCAAAAAAGAGTATCTCATTAGCATGAAGGGTCACATTGTTGTAGGTTAAAACATGGTATAATGCAAGGTTGTTTGGGCATGTTAGCGTTGTTCTTGAACTCGATTTGAAGGGCAGAAGTATCTGCAAAAAGGAGAAACTAGGTATTTCTTTTTAATGGTTGTTTGGATCACTGTTTGAAGGGATCAAAGCTACAGTCCACTATTGCACTAGGCCATAGGCCATAGCCAGTAGTTGGAGGCCTTTTAGTAGTTGCGTTCAGAAGGTAAGCAACCGTATAAGCCAGTGTATCATTGGATGATTGTATGAAGGATATCCACAGTAAATAGATGAATTGCGAGGTGTGTTTAGGGTGCTGTAGCACTCAGAGCTTGTGCCCTAACCAATGACCAGGTCTGCCATGAAATGCACTAGTCCTTGCAACATATGAAAGGTGCCAGATTAGTAGCCTTGTCATGGTTAGTGAAGAAACGAAGGAACTGCATATCTTCAATACTTGATATTAGAATTGAAACCTCACTGTGTCATTGTCACAGAGAAGATATTTGATCTCCTATTTAGCAAGTCAAGTATTGACTTCAAATCATTGTACTCTATCTCTTTCTCTCTGTTGGACTATTGAAGAATATAAGAAGAATTGATCAAGGGTTTCCCCACATTAGGCTTTGTCCTTGGCTGGTGCCACATCTTGTGTCCTCTTGTCTTGCCTTGTCTTTTGTTGTTTATGTTTATGTTCTATCTGCACTTTACTATCATGTTGATGTGATTGCTAATCTGAATATTGTCATTGGGCTAATATGAAAAATTGAAGTAAATTTCTCTAAGCATAGAACATACCAAAATTTAACAAATATTGTTAAAATTGACAACTAGGGCCAAAATCCATGTGGGTCTTCTTATTTATGGTAGATGATATTTTTCATGGATTCCTCTCATCGAGAGGTGTAGGATTGATCTAAAGATCATCTGATTCTGACATGTATTCATGGAGATATGAATTTATTTGTGTTATGTGACAATTCGTCAAGGTCGGCCAACAACCAAATAACCCCATCTTGTGCTCGACGTTTTAGTATAAAAGGAGATGGCTTGATAGTCATTTAGACACACACTTCACTCTTGGTTTCTCTCCACTTGTTTTGGGTTTTAGTGGTAAGAGAAATATAAGAGGATGAAGCCCTAAACGCAGGTCTAGAAGGAGACCCTATACGCAGCAAAAGAACGATGCCCTAGCTGCTATCATAATGAAGCCTAGCCACAATTCTTATGAAGGTTTAGCCATAGTTCAAAGGGAGATCTATCCACTATTTAGGGGAGCTTCAATAGGAAACAATGTAGCCCTAATCTTGGAGCCCTAGCTGCAAATCTAAGGAAGGGTTATAGCCTAGCTTTGGAGGAGCCATAGTTGATGTAATAACGTGCCCTAGCTGCAATCTATTCATAGATAAACACAATCATGATGCCCTAACCCCATACATTGTTATGGAATGGTTTCTAGTCATGGAGGATAGCCCTAAGACATAGCAAAGAGGCTAAGACAACGAGGCAGTTTGGGGACTGTGTTAAGTGCTCATGGAAGGATATACAAGCTACTATTAGGTGGCCGAAGAGCTGGCTTGAGGGTCGAGTTTCAACAGAGGATAACACAGATCTATGGGGTAGTTTTAAGGTAGCTTATCTATGGGTTTATGTGGGCCATAGGTACAGGAGGAGATCTACTATTGGAATCCTAAACGTTGTTGTTCTAGACATGTTAAGTTGTTATTGTGCTAGGCCGCATGCCATAGCACCACAGATGGGCTTGCGTAGGGTAGCTAAGGATTGTCATATCAACGTAGCAAAGGAGGGGCTATCCTTAAGTATGTCGTAGTCCTTCAAGGGTTGTTTGGGAGTATGATTGGATGAGTTTAAGGCTACAACCATATTCCCTAACTAGACAGTCACAATCAGCTATATGCAATCAAGGTTGGAGCAGCTAGGATCAGTTTGATGTTGCTGCCTATGTATGAGGGTTGGTAGGACTGTCTTGATGGCCCAAATAGTCCTTGATGAAGGTTGTCCCATCTACCATCCAATGCAGCAAACAAAGACCCTAAACAGTGACCTTATATAGTCCATGATAAGATGTGACAACAAAGTGCAGCATGAAGTTTGAATGCTGCTCCATAGTGATGCGCATCATAACAAAGTGTAGTGTAGCATTTTGTGTGTTGCAGAGTGATAATAAATGCTACTATGAGATGCATCATGATGGACACAGTGAGGTACAATATGAGGCAGCATTGGTAGGTGCATCATGATGATAAGGTGCAGTAGTATGATTTGTGCAGCATGGTAAAGGGGTCCAGCATGATGATTGGATGCAGCACAGTGAGGAGCAGCATGGTGATGGAGTCAGCTTGGATCAATGGAAGAAGTATGCCTTCCACTTAGCTCAGATTAGCTACCTTTTATGCTATCTTCTTAGATAAGATCTCTTCTCTTATTTAGATAAGTCAATATGTTGACTTAAGATGTATATGTACTATCTCTCTCTTTGTTGAACTATTGAAGAACATATAAGAAGAATTGATCAAGGGTTTCCCCACATTGGAGTTTGTCACTGGCTAGCGCCACATCTTGTGTCCTCTTGTCTTGGCTTGTCTTCTACGATTTACGTTTATGTTCTATCTGCATTTTACTATAATGCTAAATGTGATTTCTAATATGGAATTGATGTTGAGCTAACATGGAAAATTGAAGTAAATTTTCTATCAGCATAGAACCTACCTAAAATTAATAGATATCAACCCCAATGAAAAATGTACTTTTAGGCATATAACAACATGTGTTTCCATAATTACTATACAAAATTTAAGTGGATTGATACTCACTGCCTTGAGATCTTATTGTTGGCATAAAAGGACAAAGTATATATGTGTACTAGACAAAGTGATAATCTAATATGAAGCTTCCCATAAGTGTTGTTAATTGTCATTGGAATTATCTTATCATTGATTAGATTTTTACTTTGGGAAATTACAAACCTTATCTCAATTCCCATTCTGAGTCATCCAAAGTTATGTACTTGATTGACTATCATGCTCGAAATCACTTGGATAGTTCACTAAATACCATGGCTCAAGATTTGTGGTACTGTATGTAATTCCTAGTTTGAATGGAAGGAGATGGATTTTGTAGTTATGGGTAATGTCGTACATTGTGCACGGTTGTCTACCCTTATGCTAAATGTACTTCCTCAAGTTGAATGGTTTACACATTATGGGAAACAACATGCAAATCTATGGGACAATATTGCTCACAAGGAATGAAAATTGAATGTTTCCTTTAGTCTAGACCACTAGATGTCAAATATTGACTTGACATATCAAAATGACCTCATGTAAGTACCTGCATGGTCAATAATGAATTACATAGTTTATTACTCAAGCTGGTGTCATGATGCTTGTTGCATGACTTATGTGATTTACTAGTCAAGCTAGTGTCATGGTGCATGTTGCATGACTTGCGTGGGTTTTGTTATATGAAATGCAAGGCCCTTTCCTCATGCAATAAATTTATCCCTTGTTGTTTCCTATACCTATGTCCTAGTACACTTTTGCATAGGCCCTAACCTATGGTTTTACTAAAATTACTACAAAAATGTTGGTTTCTAATATATGTAAATATATTACAGGGGAGCTTACCTTGATAGTTATTGGAAATTTGTTTGGAACAATTGGAAACAACAATATTTAGTTAACTATAACAAAATTATCCTATTTAGACCAGACTTGTCACTTGTTTGCATTCCAAAAATGTACTGAAGATTAAAATACAGTCCTGAATAGATATTGAACTCATCAAAGGATGTACCAATGTTCTAATACAAATCTTGGCATAAATCATGTTGAAAGACCTATGGTAAATCTACAAGCATACAAGCATCTTAGTTTAGAGTGCAAAAAATCTTATTGACTACTCAATGACATGTTATAAATATTTTTTATGTCCACTTAAGGAAGAAACCATTAATAGAAAGAATAAATATAGTGAAGTAAAATATAATCGTGTAGGTTTATACTCTGTTTAAATTGGGTATATCTTTGTTTTACTGTGTATTGTTATCACTTTAATCCTTGTGATTTCATGTTGTTGAAAGTATCAAAGAGAATGTATAGTGTGGAGTGTATGAATACAGGTAGAAGGAATCAAACTAGATACTTCCAGAAACAAAGGGGTGGAGAGGGAACACGCAGTAGTTTCCAATTTCTTATGGATAATGGATTGTGTTACATCTTTTGCAGCCAATAGAGCACATTTGCGATGCCACAACTTCCACAAAGTATTTTCATATAGAGTAATAGCTACACAAATAAATTCAGACTCCCAACATATTTGACCCCTAAAGAACTTCCAAATTTCTGGAAATGGTTGGAGTTGTATTCAAGATAGATCTTTGAGCTTCCATGGGACGACTACGCTTATGGAGGTCTATCTCTGAGTATTAGTCACATATAATCACTATGTAATGGCCTATATATCCGACTTCTCTCATCAAATTGTGTGTGATTTCAAAGTTGTAATGAATAACTTAAGTTGACATAGATGTTCTCCATGTTCAACATTAATCTTGTAAGCGGTAGATGGATTGAATTTTGTATCAATTGTGCACATAAAATTTCTCTAAAGTAATAAGCCTAGAAAGTGAACAATTGACCTAAAGGATTAAAGAAATCAATCGTTTCCTATGTGGAACATTACAACAAGTCTTATCATCTTATACTAATATTCCTTCTATCAATTAGTGAATACTATCTAATGAATCATTCTCAGATAAGCATCTTCATTTGATTACGAGTGGCATGATAGAGCTAGATGAAGCATGGGTTGGCTTCAAAGAGATGAGTTGGTGCACAAAAATCAAGAGACAAAAGAAGTTGCTTTCTACAAAGTTTGCAAAGGAGAAGGAAAATTAACATGCAAAACTTGTGTTGCACAAAATTGTTAAACAACTAATAAAGTTACATCTTTTGCAACTAGTAGAGCACATTTGCAATGCCACAAGTTCCACAAAATCTTATCACATAGAGTAATAGATGCACAAATAAATTGAGACTCACAACATATTTGACCCCAAAATAACTTCCAAATTTCTGGAAAGGGTTGGAGTTGTATTCAAGATAGCTCTTTGAGCTTCTGTGGGACGATTATTCTTGTGGAGGTAGTCTCTAAGGATTAGTCAGATATATTCACTATGTAATGGCCTATGTATCTGACATCTCTCATCAATTTGTGTGTGATTTTAAGGTTGTTATGAACAACTTAAGTTGACATAGATGTTCTCCATGTTCAACAATTCACTAGTAAGTGATAGATGGATCGACTCTTGTATCAACTATGCACACAAAATTTCTCTAAAGTAATAATCCTAGAAAGTGAAAAATTGACCTAAAGGTTTCAACAAATCAAGGGTTTCCTATGTGGCACATTACAACAAGTTTTATCATCTTATACTGATATTTCCTTCTATCAATTAGTGAATATTGTCCAATGAACCATTCTTAGATAAGCAACTTCATTTGACTATGAGTGGCATGATAAAGGTAGATGAAACATGGGTTGGTTTCAAAGAGATGAGTTGGCACATAGAAATGAAGATAAAAAAGGATTTTCCTTCTACAAAGTTTGCAAAGGATAAAGAAAATTAACATGCAAAGCTTGTGTTGCACAAAATGGTTCAACAACTAATAAAGTGACATCTTTCACAACTAGTAGAGCACATTTTCAATGCCACTACTTCCACAAAGTCTTGTCATGTAGAGTAATAACTGCACAAATAAATTGAGACTCCCAACATATTTGACCCCTAAAAAACTTCCAAATTTCTGGAAATGGTTGGAGTTGTATTCAAGACAGATCTTTGAGCTTCCATGGGATGATTATGCTTGTGGAGGTCTGTCTCTGAGTATTAGTCAGATATAATCACTATATAATGGCCTATGTATTTGACATCTCTCATCAATTTGTGTGTGATTTTAAGGTTGTTATGAATAACTTAAGCTGATAGAGATGTTCTCCATGTTGAACAGTTCACTTGTAAGTGATACATGGATTGACTCTTGTATCAAATGTGCACACAAAATTTCTCTAAAGTAATAAGCCTAGAAGTTTAACAATTGACCTAAAGGTTTGAAAAAATCAAGGGTTTCCTATGTGGGACATTACAACAATTTTTATCATCTTATGCTAATATTTCCTTCTATCAATTAGTGAATACTATCTAATGAATCATTCTCAGATAAGCAGCTTCATTTGACTATGAGTGGCATGATAGAGGTAGATGAAGCATGGGTTGGTTTCAAAGTGACGATTTGGTGCACAGAAATGAGTCCAATGAATCATTCTCAGGTAAGAAGCTCATTTGACTATGAATGGCATGATAGAGGTAGATGAAGCATGGTTTGGTTTCAAAGAGATGTGTTGGTGCACAAAAATTAAGAGACAAAAGAAGTTTCCTTCTACAAAGTTTGCAAAGGAGAATGCAAATTAACATGCAAATCTTGTGTTTCACAAAATGGTTCAACAACTAATAAAGTTACATCTTTCGTAGCCAGTAGAGCACATTTGCAGTGCCACAACTTCCACAACGTCTTGTCACATAGAGTAATAGCTGCAAAAGTAAATTGAGACTCCCAACATATTTTAACTCTAAAGAACTTCCAAATGTCTGGAAATGGTTGGAGTTGTATACTTGATAGATCTTTGAGCTTCGATGGGACAATTATGCTTATGGAGGTCTATCTCTGAGTATTACTCAGATATAATCACTGTGTAATGGCCTATGTATCCGACATCTCTCATCAATTTGTGTGTGATTTTAAGGTTGTTATGAATAACTTAAGTTGACATAGATGTTCTCCATGTTCAACAGTTCACTTGTAAGTGATATATGGGTCGACTCCTGTATCAACTGTCCACACAAAATTTATCTAATGTAATAAGACTAGAAAGTGAAAAATTGACCTAAAGGTTTGAACGATTCAAGGGTTTCCTATGTGGCACATTACAACAAGTTTTATCATCTTATACTAATATTGCCTTCTATCAATTAGTGAATACTATCCAATGAATCATTCTTAGGTAAGAAGCTTCATTTGACTATGAGTGGCATAATAGAGGCAGATGAAGCATGGGTTGGTTTCAAAGAGATGAGTTGGTGCATAGAAATGAAGAGAAAAATGGAGTTGCCTTCTACAAATTCTGCAAAGGTTAAAGAAAATTAACATGCAAATCTTGTGTTGCACAAAATGGTTCAACAACTAATAAAGTGACATCTTTCGAAACCAATAAAGCACATTTTCAATGCCACAACTTCCACAAAATCTTGTCGCGTAGAGTAATAACTGCACAAATAAATTGAGACTCGCGACATATTTGACCCCTAAAGAACTTCCAAATTTCTAGAAACGGTTGGAGTTGTATTCAAGACAGATCTTTGAGCTTCCATGGGACAATTATTCTTGTGGAGGTTTTTCTCTGAGTATTAGTCAGATATAAGCACTATGTAATGGCCTCTGTATCCAAAATCTCTCATCAATTTGTGTGTGATTTTGAGGCTATTATGAATAACTTAAGTTGACAGAGATGTTCTCCATGTTCAATAGTTGACTTGTAAGTGATAGATGGATTGACTCTTACATCAACTATGTGCACAAAATTTCTCTAAAATAATCAGCCTAGAAAGTGAACAATTGACCTAAAGGTTTGAACAAATCAAGGGTTTCCTATGTGGCACATTACAACAAGTTTTATTATCTTATACTAATATTGCCTTCTATCAATTAGTGAATACTATCCAATGAATCATTCTCAGATAAGCAACTTCATTTGACTATGAGTGGCATGATAGAGGTAGATGAAGCATGGGTTGGTTTCAAAGAGATGAGTTGGTGCACAGAAATGAAGAGACAAAAGAAGTTTCCTTCTACAAAGTTTGCAAAGGAGAAGGAAAATTAACATGCAAAGCTTGTGTTTCACAAAATGGTTCAACAACTAATAAAGTTACATCTTTCGCAGCCAGTAGAGCACATTTGCAGTGCCACAACTTCCACAAAGTCTTGTCACATAGAGTAATAGCTGCAAAAGTAAATTGAGACTCCCAACATATTTGACCCCTAAAGAACTTCCAAATTTCTGGAAATGGTTGGAGTTATATTCAAGACAACTCTTTGAGCTTCCATGGGATGATTATGCTTGTGGAGGTCTGTCTCTGAGTATTAGTTAGATATAATCACTATGTAATGGCCTATGTATCTGACATCTCTCATCAATTTGTGTGTGATTTTAAGGTTGTTATGAATAACTTAAGTTGACAGAGATGTTCTCCATGTTCAACAATACACTTTTCTTGATATTTTCTTATTCCTAGATATTGGTAGCTCTGTTTTCCATCTATTTTTGTGGGTAGCATGATACTTGGAAGACTACTTTCAAAATAATGCAAGGATTGCATGATTTGTTGATTATTCCATTTACCTTATCGAGTGCTTCAAAAACATATATATATTAATGTGATGTCTTGAGACCATTACTCAGCCTTTTGGTCATTGGTTATTTGGATGAATAATTTTTAGAAAAAATTGGAAGGAGCTCGTGCGACATTTGGGAGATAGTAATTCAAACCCTTCAAATTTTCAATAGCATAGCTTGCAATATAACATGAAGAAATGGAATTTTTCATGACATGTTGTATATATATGCCTTGGTGATGACTAAGGTAAATATCATACAGATCCATTGATGGAAAAAATTGGTGAGAGATCAAATTCAATCTCAAACAACAATTGTGGGTTTTCCAGACCTAAAACCAATGCATTGCCAATGTTTTGGTTTCAATATTAAAAATGCTTTTCTCTTGAGCCATGATCCATTGAATTGATTTGCCTCCATTTATGACTTCATTAAGTGGCACGGTAGCATTTCCATAACCCAAGAAACAAGGATGAGAAAGAGCAACAATCGTTGGTTGTACATTTTTGGGGTGATTTTTTCAAATCTGACAAGTAAAAATGAGCTTGTAAGAGTCTCATCCAAAGTGTGGTTGCACTTGCAAAAGGGATGGTTTGAAGTCTTCTATTGGGAAGTCTAACCAGTTAGTTGAGGCTAATTCCTAGAGGTTAATAATTTGTGTTATATCAACAGGAAATGTTGTTACATGATCAATAATTGTTGAGAAGAAGCATGTCCAGTAGGCAAGGCAAGGCATTTAGTCTACCATAACACTACTAGGCTTAGATTCATAAACATGGTGGGCTTCAGGTTTCCGTTGAGATGACATGAAATACTGCAAAACTAAGATATAATGTAGGAAAAGACCGCAAGTTGAACTTGTTGATTTTATCAATGCCAAGGTTACCAGTATAGGGGGTTGAAAAAGTATACAAAAGAGTAAAATATATAGGGTGCTTAATTAACAATTTGTGTGAGAGTCATTATTCATTTAGAGTATGCAATCTGATTCTAGTGATGTAGATGAGGTTAAAGAAAAGTATTGTGGATATATGATCCAGGTGGATGTTGGTGGCCATCCACCTATCCCACTTGGACCCCCACAACTGTCTCTTTCAGTTTTTCAGTTTCCTTACTTGTAGCACAATTTACTATTTTTAGCAATTTTTCGGGTCCTGAACTTTCGGAGACGTTTTGAGGCCCTAAATGTGTTTTTTGGGAAATATGGGAGCAACATGGGTCCATGGATAGATTTTTTGTCTTCCCAAAGTTGTATTCCTTGGATAGATATTTCTAACGAGATATTGTGCACGTCAAACAGAGATCGTAAGCCAAAGTTACGACCCCGGGAATTTGATGTACCAATTTACCCAAACGGGGCCCACGGTTTAGCGTTTCATCCTCTAGGGTTAGGTTTTTTTATGTTTAGGATTTTCCATTGTTTCTCAACAATTAATAGGCCTTCAAGCCTCATTGTAACACAGTTCATAGGCATGTAGCCGCCACATGTCTTCTTAGAGATAAGCTACCATCGCCCTAGTTGGTTTATTTCCATTTATGTTTGTACGCATATTTTAGTATTTTACATTAATGAAATGAAGTATTATTTCCATTGCATCTCTCTGTTTGTGGTTATATATGTAATTTTTTGTGTTCCTGTGTAAATTCAAATCAGTGGTATCAGAACGGTACGCTTTTTCTCTGTTTTTCTTTGCATGTCCCCAACGAGGTCGAGATATAAAGAGCTAGGGCTCAATCTGGCTGAACACTTGCAAGATCAGCCTCGCAAATCCCGATGGCCTCACATGGCGGATGAAAAGAAAGATGAGCGGGTAGGAGATCCTATCAAAATCTTGCTCAAAGAAGCCCTCGAGCAATAAAGGAATGCGATGATGGAAAACTTCGACCAGATCCTTCTACGGCTACCTAGAGGTGACGCACCAGCTTCCAACAGATGCTCTGGAAACACCACACCCTCTAAGGTACAAGTTAATTTTGAGATACCCATATTCAAGGGTTAGATAGACATAGATGCCATAGATAAATGGTTAAATATGTTAGATGGGTATTTTTATGTTTATGATTTTTTCAGTTGGGAAAAGATTATTTTCGCTCTTCTCAAAGCAGCCCCCCATGTCGAGGACTAGTGGGAAATGTACTACGAGTAGAAGGATGAAAGTACGGGCTCACTATTTTCAGCTACACTCACCTGGAATTCATTCTCGGATGCCATCAATGAGTAGTACTACCCTGTCAAAAGATTCGAGGACAAATACATAAAGTGGATCACGCTGTAGCAGGGAAGGGACCAAGATGCGCCGGAGTTCACAAACATTTTTCATACCCTTTGCACACAGTTGGGTATCAAGGATTCTGAGCTACATTTGGTACTCAAATACCATGGTTGCCTACACAGATACATCCAGGAAGAGATGAAGTTCATGAACATCTCCTTGCTCGGCACAGTGTAATGATACGTTGTCAAAATTGAGAAGAAGTTTAAACCGAAGAAGTGAGACTTTGGATCTGCAAATTCGAAGAACAAAGGACAAAGCTAAGGCGGGGTGACCCAAGACAACTTGTCGAAGCTGCAGGAAAAGAACGATACTATGAAGTCAAAGAAGGACATAGGAAAGTAGTGTGAGTTCCATAAGAGCCCCACCCACAACACAAGTGAGTGTTGGACCAAGCAATCGCTGGTGGCCGAGTTGAAGGCTTCTAAATCAGATGCTTGTCCCAACGCAGAGTCAAAACCTGACAAGGGGAATGGCAAAGGGAAGCAAATCATTGACGTAGAGCCCAGCGCCACTATTGCCGCTGCCAAGATCCAGAAGAATGAGCCCTAAGATCCAGAGGAGGGGGAGCGTCTTTTCCACTCACAGAAGTGGGTGAAGGGTTCACCGCTGCAATTCATTGTCGACAGTGGCAACTAAAAGAACCTCATTTCAGCAGAGGTCGTGAAGCGGTTGGTTCTACGGACTACACCACACCCGCAACCGTACAGTATCGGGTGGCCTCACCAAGGATGAGATCTCTGAGTCCACCAGTAGTGTCGCCTACCCTACAACATCAAACCCTTCATAGATGAGGTATTGTGTGATGTTGCACCTCTGGATATTTGTGATGTATTATTAGGCTAGCCATACTTGTGGAGGCGACATGCTGTGTATGAGTCAAGGCCTTGCACTTTTATTATTTCTTTGGATAATTCATCATATAGGATACCTAAGGTAGCCCCACCTACCGCCACCTCTTTGATCTTTGCTAAGAAATGCAGTAAGATCATCTCACAGACTAGGAAATTTATTTTCTGTCTGGTCCACTACCAAAGTAAGGGGAAGAGCGTTGCCACATACATGACCCCCTCGAAGGGTTCCTCCATGCAGAAGCAGCAGCAAAGGGATACGGTCATGAAAGAACACAGGAACAACTTCTCCTCACCCATAGGGGTACCACACAAGTTTCAAGTGGGTGACAAAGTCTGGTTGCATCTATAGAAAGAATGCCTTACAATAGCACATCAGAAGCTCAAACACTCCAACATGGTCCTTACACCAGTACCAAGGCTGTGGGAAACAATGCTTTGTAGTACAGCATTCCCCTATTCATTCGCTTGCACCGAGTGTTCAATGTGGACTGCCCTCTACCATGCTTCCCACAATTACTGGACACATCAGAGATTGCAAAACAACTCACCAAGGACCAAGTTCAGCAGAAGTTTCCTTATCTTAGGGAGGAACACAATGCAATGTGGACCATTGCTTCCTAGGGGGAGGAATGATCCAAGTGGATGTTGGTGTCCACCCACCTATCCCACTTGGACCCCCACAACTGTCTCTTTCATTTTTTTCAGTTTCCTTAATTGTAGCACGATTTACTATTTGTAGCAGTTTTTCGGGTCCTCAACTTCTGAAGCTATTTTGAGGCCCTAAACGATGTTTTTTGCGAAATTTGGGAATAACATGGGTCCATGAACCGATGTTTCTCTTGCCAAAGTTGTATTTCTTTGATAGATATTTCTAACGAGATATTTTTTGCGTCAAAGAGAGATCATATGCCAAAGTTACGACCCCGGGAAGTTGATGTACCAATTGACACAAATGGGGCCCACACTTTAGTGTTTCATCTTCTAGGGTTAGATTTTTTTATGTTTATGGTTTTCCATTGTTTCTCAACAACCACATCTCTTCTCAAAGATAGGCTACCATCGCCCTAGTTGGTTTATTTCCATTTCTGTTTGTAAGCATATTTTAGTATTTTACATTAATGAAATGAAGTATTATTTCCACTGCATCTCTGTGTTTATGGTTATATCTATAATTTGTTTCGTTCCTGTCTAAATCGGGATCAATATCGAAGCTACATTCAGAGACACCATGTGAAATAACTTAAACCACAATTAAAACTCACTTGTAACGACATAGCTGAGTCTAAAGACCATGGGTGCATGAGAATGATTTTTTGTTTTGGTATCATAGCATAAGAATACCAATCATCATCATTATCGCATCAAGAAATTGGCTCACTAATCTATGTTGTCTTCAACTTACCATTATGTTTCTTTTTGTCTAATTGTTTTCTACCTAAGGAAAAACATACCTCTTATTTGAGATGAATTCAAAGGTACATTCTTGAGGTGCCTTTGGCACTGCCAAAAAATGGGCTTAGGAACCCTTCAAACTAGACAGACCTTGGACCATTACTTCACAAAAGAAAAGAAAGAAAAAAAATCTTCTCCAGTATCATAATTGTTCTAATCTTATATAAATGACTGATTAAACAGATTATAAAGAAAGTCTCAAACCTACAACATATTTAAAAATCCAGCCTACCATCCACCTGTCTACCCTCTTAGCAACAAGAATAATGTGAAGCATCCATAAGCAGTCCCACTTTAGATTGATGATTTTCCCTCTCATTCAATTCACGATAGATATGAGAGAAACTACTATGATCAAACTGACGAGAGACATTTATGACCTATTGCGCAAGTGCCAACAGAGATATATTATTCACCTACAACAACCCTAACTTCCAATTGATGACCAACAGTTAATCCGCGAAAAACTGTATAATCTACCTTCTCATTGTCATCTTCAATGCATAGAACAATGTTGAAAGCTCACCCTTATTGTTTGTGTCAAATTTGAAGCTGGCTTTGAATTCAATAGTGTGAGTTCGATAAGAAAAATGATAAAACCAAAGCCTCAAGATGTAGCCCCATCTTGGCTAGTTCCATTGGAGTAAGCCCACGGGATTCCCTTGTCACTAGGAAGAGCATGGAGTTGGGGTCCATCCAAGTGTGCTCAAGGATGAGATCCTTTAGATCTAGATTGTCATAAAGAAAGGAGGTGCCTACCTATATGGAACTCAAAGGAGTCATGAGAGGGGGGACCCCACATACTCTCAGATTGATCTCTTAGGCTTGACAATGCATTCTTTGTTCAACTTTTCCTATACCACCCCTTTGACCATAGTAATAAGGGGAGGTTGTTCCTTTTCCAGACCACATCAACCTAAGAATTATGTGTTTCCTATTATATTTCTATCTTCTATTTAAAAATAGCCTGCTGTAATTTCATTCTTCCTGTAGATTTTTAATGTTCATAATTTTTTTGGAGCACAGGGGGATCCTCAATTGATTTCTGTAAATGCAATTTTCTCATGTTTTCATTACAGAGACCAGCTACTTGAGGTTGATTACTTCTCAATGGAGCCGTTGGTTTTTCAACTTCAAGAAATTCCACCCTCCGCAGCAAACCAGCTAGAGTCCAATTGGTTGAAGGGCTAGTTAGTTTTTTGTAGATGGACAACTTGTCGAATTTTGTGATGGAGCCAAGGGAAAAAGTCAGTGGCTAGGTTGAAGATTAAAAGATTCACTGTATTGGATAGTCACTTGAGGGATCACAACAACAGGAATATTAAGGAGAAGAGAAGAAGGATTGCCTTGAGGACATGAAGCCCTCACCTATGATTACCAAGAGCACCAGGTATTGTAAACACAAACCTGTGAATGTGGAATCTTAGAGGTCATGCAGATTTACAATCTTAAAAATTTGTTGGTTGGTAGAGTCTTAGACTATTTTGAGTTTGACAGAAAACACTCACCATACTCACACAACTCTTCAGTACCTTGTTTGTAAGAACACATTGAAGTCTTGAATTTATGGTTGTTATTTATTAGTATGGTTACAACTTCTATCCTGCAATGAGTTGTACCCATACCCATCACACCTGCACCTTGATGTTCTCCACCTTTATAAATGAAAGTTACCATACCCCCATAACCCTTGTTCAATAAATTTTCACCTTACTTTACCTATGCCCAAATGTACCCATGCAACATAGTTTATTAGCAATTTAGTAGCAACTAGAATTCGAATTTCAAACCTGTCAACTTAGCTTATTCATTTTTTCCCGTCCTTTCATTTTTGTATGGATTTTTTTGTCTTCTTTCTTTACATTTCCACAATTTAGGAGTTAAATGGTTTTCATATTCCCATGAAATCAATACTTTGCATTCTCAATAGAAATGCAAACACCTCTCAAAACAGATCCATAAGACATACCTTACTATTCTAAGGAAAAGTTTAGATGTTTATGCTAATGTCACTATTCTACAACGACTTTGTTTCCTATTGACTGGATGTGCTTTGTAGACAAACTGAATATATTTGCAACTTCTTGCCATCCATACTAGTTATTAGTCACACGAGAAGGAGTTTTTCCTAGAGTTTGCTAGTGAACTCGAGAGTTTGTTCCAAGGAGATGAAATTAATAATTTTAATTACTACGAAATGATACCAACCTTTTGCCCCCAATACTGTTCAATTGGAAAAGTGTTTCCCAAGGAAAACAAATATAAAATGTACTCCAGAATAAGAAAAATAGAGGCCAAAATACAAACACCAAACAACAAAGGAGGATAAAAACAATATGCTTACCGATCATCTCTATTTTTCCTTCTTGAGAATAACTTTTTTTTTTATTTTGAAACTGGAAGGGACGCAATCAAATCTGGGCAAAGGCCTTTGCTATGAGTTCTGATTGCCTATCCTAACTTCACCAGTGCCAAGGGCCTCTCCTAAGTAGTACAAGTACAATGTGGGAATGCAAATGCAACTCCTAGAAAATGCCAAAGCTAAATCTAGGGTAAAATGAAGCAAATTTGAATACAATAATAGGACACCCTCATAAACATGTATATAAATGGATCATGTAGAAGGCTAAGTGAAGGTAATAAAGCTATTCCCATTCATGCAAACACATTTGGTGGCTCAAAATTGCATTCTGAGTTTGAGAAAAACATAAATATAACACCTAAGCTGCATTTTGATGCCAATGATGAGTGTGGTAGAGATAAAGAGAGGTTTATTCCTAAGACAGATTGTGAAGTGCAAACAGTGGGATGTTGCAGTCTAACCAGTACTTGTTTTTATGTAGTGTTAATGACCACCATGTTGAAGAAGACAAAGAACAGTTTCCAACAAGTTTTTTGGCCTGCTCAGCTGGCTTGCTACACTTGGACAGGGATATGTTACATTTCTCTTCATTGGATTCCCCCTTGAAAAAAATCCAGATTTTCAAATGATAGATAGTGTGAGAAACGGTTCTGAATTCAGAGAAGGAATATCAAAAGGAGGGTAGGAGACAACTTTCTACTAATCCTGCAATCACTCGAGAAGACTTAGCACGTGATGACAGGGGTATCATGTCATGCCTTTTTTCTACACTAGAAAATTGAAATTCAACCAACATATGACAAAATCTTGAGTGCAGATGGAGATAATGGACTAGAATATAGTTCTAGTTTCCCTGAGAATGATAGTAATAAGACACTCATTAATGAAGGGAAATCCTGAAGATCCCCTAAGGTTCAAGAGACCAACGCTCCTATCTGTGATTTTGAATATAGTAGAAACTTTGGCACCCATAATGATGTGCATCTCCAATTAGCATTACCTATTAAGTTTGAATAGAACAGTGCAAGATCCTATATTTTTTACTTTAACAGTCATCATATATATGACATGGACTCCGATGAGGAAGAAAAGAAGGTTGACCATATTATCGAGTCGTTTTGTGAACCATATGAGACACTTGCAGAAAGGTCCATTCCATTTTTTGAAGGCATCCTTATTGAATATGAATAGTCTTGTCATATTGGAAGAACTAACCAATATCCAAGCATACAAGAGGGCTTATTCAAATCCATAATTGATTAACTACACAGTGAGTAGAATCTGTTAACACCCAGGTTGTTCCCTTTGACTCCTGAGGGAATATGGCCGGGGTAACCACTAACCAAGCTTTGTTTCACAGGTTCTAGCCAACCTGTAATCAGAGAGGGCTCTCTCTTTTAGTTTTTAACTTTGTTCTTGAGGATCTTAGGCTAGTTATGAGTTGGGAGTTTGTTTGAGTTTTGGTTGAAGACTATTGTTCAAGGAGGGCATGCAAATATGGAGGAGAGTTCAATCCATTGGGCATGTGGAGTCCAGAAATAAGTAGGTTTTGATGTCTATAATAAACAAAGGTTCACTGCAAGGCTAGATGGGTATTCATGATACAAACTTTGATTTTTAGAAAAATAAAACAGTACAAATTACACCAGGAAAGGCAATTAAGAGTTCTTTCACAGTGCAATACAAGATGAAGAACAAATCCTACCCAGCAGCGACAAGAATTACTGGATAAGGACTTATCATGAGATTAGAGCAATTGGGAGCATTTAAGAATTCCACAATTGCAGCTAACCTTGAAGAAAACATACACAGTAGTAAGGTTTGAGTTTAGGGTGTCTTTAATGGACAAATCCTGAACTAGTCTTTTACCTCTCTACCAAGATTAAACACCATACATTCACAGACAGATTAGAAATGAAATAAAAGATGAATACAGTTAGAAAACACTTATTGTATCAAGCCATAGCACGAGAATCTTGCAGCATTCAGTAATTTCATCACAACACATCTGAGCCATACATCTCTTCTGGAAACCAACAGCTCCTTTTATTATTTCTTTCAGGAAAAATACAGTCGAGTTCTCTTGAACAATATGAGTAACAACAACCCCCAATAAACAGCGCGGGGGTGGATATATACAAAAATATCACAAAAATATCTTAGTGCTGAGTTATTGTACAATAAATGTTCTTACCAACTTTCAAAGATATTTTTACAAAATTGAAAGCTACTTAAATGAATACATAACAGCTGTTTGCTATTTGTCAGAAGTCTTTGACTTTGAGGGCAGCTGGCTCTGCAAGGTGCTTTGCATCGATTCTGAATATTGCGCTCTTTATTTCTCTGTCGTACTGTAGCTTTCTTGGCCCTGTCATCTGTACCTGTCAGTGTTGCTTTAGTGGCCGAATCTGTCTGCTGAGTTGGCTCTGTCCACTCTTATCCAGTCATACTGAATGCATCGATTTTTCTGAACATGATGACTTATATTTTGATGAAAAAAAAACTTGATGAAGACCTGTTTGTTCACAGAAATGTCTGTATCATGCTGGTCCACCATTCCTGTGTAGGCAACTGATGTCTCAAAATCGTGACTAATGTTTCATCTGCCTCAGTATATTTGAAGTAATTAGGAGGCACTTCAAACAGATGCCTGATTTCATTCATGATAAAAAACAAATTTTCTATTTTCTCATAGAGGCTCTGCCCAGATGCAGGCCCTGTTTCCTCTGGGATACTTGATCCTGCAGTGATCTGATTTGTGGTAAATGTATTCACCCTTTTTGCATAGTTCTCATGGGACAGCAACCTACCTGCACTGTTTAGTAGGCTGGGAAGGCCTCTGCTATGCAATGCTGTGACTTTATCTGTGAACTTGTTTACCTCTGTTTGCATTTCATGGCACCTTCTATCCAATGTCTACACCAGATTTCTCAAAGTGAGGACCCTCTTTATCAGCAAGATGGTGTCAGTTCTATTGGTGATTCCTATTGCTGCTAGCTGAGGGCCTATGCGGTTATTGAGGACATTGATCATTCTATTGGCTATCTCAGGCATAGTGCCTAGAGATGCCCTTGCTCTCTGACTTTCCTTGTGTGCCCTGCCTATGAGATCCATATGCTCATGAATGGTTTCTATGTATTGCCATTGATCTGCTTTGATTGGCCAATATTGGCCCACAGGACTTTCTTAATCTCAGCCACAACCTTGTCAAGAGAGAGCTCTTTCTCCAGCTCTTTTATCTTCTTCTCAAGGGCTCTTACTTCCCTTGTTCTTTCAGCTACAGTTTGTTTTGATTTGTCATATTTTTCATTAACTGTGGCCAATTTCTCCTTGGCTTCATTCAGCTCTGCCATCTGGGCCTCTAGAACTTGAATCTCTTTCATCATCTTCTGCATGTCAAGGCTTGGAGCCTGTTCTGATGTTGTTGCTGGTGCTGATGTTGTTGGACCTGTTTCAGCTGTCTATCCTGTGGGAGGAGTGACAATTTGAGGGGGCTCCTCAAGGTTGATCACTGGCTGAGGGGGCTGAGATGTTTGGCCTCCTTCTCTCTGCTGCAGGGTTGCTTGTAATGCAGCCTCTGTTTCTACAAATTTCCCTTCTGTTTGTACCAGCTGTTTGTGTAGTGTTAGCAGCATGGCTGCTACATCCTGGTCCTTCCTCTGCTGAGCAACCTCTTCTGTTTGAGGGTGAAGGGTTGCTGGAATTTTTACCATCTTTCTCAAAGCTGCTATATCTGCATCTCTTTCCTTTAGCAGTGCTTGTACAACTTTGGGATCCTTTGGGTCATGCCCAAGCTCTATAATAATATCTTCCAAAGACCTGATCCTGTTGTCTTTGGCCTGAGAGGATTCCTTCTCCAACTCAAGTTGGGCAGTTGTATTATGCAGACTGTTTTGTAATTTGTGCGCAAGGAAGGTCTTGTCTGCAAGAGTTGAATAAACCATCTCACCGATTTGCTTGTGAAGCTCGATTTGGTCAATTGGGTGGATGTCTTTTGCAAGTACTTCAAGATTAGTTCTTATATAATCTGCAGCTGACTGTGGCTGCAGCATAGTAGGTATGAAATGACTCATAGTCATTTTCCCCTCTGTTATGTCATATGCTGACATAAGCCTCTGCTGGTTTGTGGGATCCATTTTAAGCAAGTGATTGTACAGCTGGAACCTGACTGGCTCATTTCTCTTCTTGATGTCAATAAACTGCTGCTTTATGCCTGATTCAGCTCTCCTTTGCTGGCTTGAGGAGCTGACCTCTCCTCCCAGTGTTCTTTCTTGTTCCTGTTGAAAGGAACTGGCAGATGCCTCCATGCTAGGGGGGCCATACCCAAGGATTGTCCAATAGGCATCTCCTCTTCAGAAAGAGGATTTAATCTCTGCCTTTTCTCCCCTTGATTTGTTGATGTAGTGAGGGGAGTTTCCTGCTTCTTTCTTCATTTAGTGGAGTTTGGAGCACCGAGGCCTCCACTACTATTTCTTGCCTAGGAGGCACATTTTCTTGAGCCTGCTACTCTGTAGATATGGGAGCTTCAGCCATTTCTTCTTGTTGTTTGGGCTGCTCCTTCTGTTGTTCTGCTATATGGGGTGGCTGCTCTTGTTCCATCTCTTTTTCTTTACCTTTGCTGGCTGCCTGAGGAGTAGCTTGAGCGTTTTGCTGGGGAGCTGTAGAAGACGAGGCAGCTGCTCCAAGTTGAGTATAATAAGAAGAAGAAACCTGTCCACAATGTTCCAAGTCAGCTTCCTTCTCAAGTTTCTTTGCCTCTCTTTGTGTTATTTCTTCTCTAGTACTTGCCTCTTCTAGAGTGCCCTCTTTCCATCTTAACAGATTTGCATATTTTCCAATATGAGGCAACCTGACATGATCATAACTAGCCATCTTATATTTGACCCTTCTAAGACTAATGAAGTGATTGGGGTCATAGGGTGACCAGAGGAAACTGGTTTGCAATTGGAGACCCTCTAGGATCTTGTCTGCTTCTTTCCATCCTTCTTCCCTTTTATTATAAAGAAATGGGCCTAGCTGGTTTTTGATTTTGAGTTGTACCTTCTTGTTTTTGCTATGGAAATGGACCATGTCTACATTTCCAAATTGCCTGAAATATTCTAAGGCAAAGAGTCTCATAGGGACATATCTTGGCAGCCTATATGGGGCTAATTCACAGCCATATATTCTGATCACTGTATGGTTTTGGTAAAAGTACCAATCCCCAATGCTGTAGGCCTTTCAGAGCTGGAGAATCCTTTGCATCTCATCTGTTAATCTTGGAGGAGGGGTACCCAATAGCAAGGACATAGCTGGATGGATAAAGAGGTCTATGAATTCACACTAGCTGTATGGTGAATAAGATGTGTGACGAAAGACTGAAGTCCAAAATACCACAGACCTTGGGTTTCCCTGAGCATCAAACTTCTTGAGAGAAATAACGAAGCCATCAAGTTGATAAAATAGGAACAAGTGATAGATGTATGAAGTGTATCTAAACACCTTTTCCCTCTCTAGATTCATCAATTGCTCATGAATCTTATTGGCAATGTATGCAGCATAATCATAGTGAACAGAAGGAGGCATTCCAGGGGATAAAATAGACATCATTGCCAGAATGGTTTCATCATCATCCTCAGCTGATCTGTAACCCAAGACATAACTGATCAAATCCACAAGCAACTTACCCAACTCATTGAAATATACATTTCCTATAGGAGGGGTCCTCACAGTTTGAGAGCCTGATTCAATGAATAGCTGATTAATCTTTATGATTTGGGCACTAGACAGCTTGCCTCCTTTCTTTAGCAAGTCCATCATGGAAAGAGGAGTCAATGGCTTTGTAGTGTGAAAGTGCAGCATTTGATTTATAGCCTCAGGGGTGACATGGAACAAGACTGAACCTGAGGAATTGAGGACAGCTCTATGACATGGGTCATAGTTGGCACTGCATCTATGAATTAAATCTGGAAGGACATTGACTTGAGGAAGGTTATAAATGGGCAAATTAGAGTCCCAAATCCCTAGAATATCAGTTCCACTGAGGTGGTTGGCCTTCAGCTCATTGAGTACATGAATATTATATTTGGTGTCCATTGAGAGTGTTTCTGTCATTTGGTAATCTCTATCACCCAGGGCCTGCCATTCTAGCTCTCTGTGTGGGGCATTCAAGGGTGGAATGTTCAATGCTACTGGCATTTCCATGGTCCACTAACACTTGGAAATGGATTTGAACTTGATTTTCTGGGCATAGCAACACAGGGCAGCGAATTTTGCAAGAGCAGGGCGATTTGCAGAGGAAAACACGCTGAATTATGGTGAAAATAAGTTAAAATGCTCCTGAAAGAGGTTCAATGAGCAAATGTTGGGACTTAAGAGTTGTTTTCCGGTGGAATTGTGTAGCAGAGCTTGTAGTTTGCGACTGCGCAAACAGACTGTATATTCGTGGAAATTGGACACAATGGGGAGTTTTGCAGGTGAAATTGGGCTTACAGTGTGGAGATAAATGGTGGTCACCGAGAATTTGCAGGTAATTACAGTGTTGACCTCTCTTTCCTCACTTGTGTTCGTGAATTTATGCAAAAAACTAAGCGCGGAGGAGAAACTTGGATAAATACCTGGTGCAGACGGCAAATGGTGGCAATGTAGGTGAATTGAGGGCACCCACGGTCTCTAAAATTGATTTCTTCAGGTTGGCGGCGAGAACGTCGTAAATTACATGCAGAGAGCTCAATAGTTCTTTTGGTGAAAATATGAGAAAAACGCGAATTTTGGCGAAAATGTGGACATTTTGGGCTTTTGGCGCATTTTTTTGGATGACGTCAACATGACGTCATTGCGTGGGGTCGGGTACGGAAGGGTGACGTGGTGGCCTGTGAGTGGTCCACGGGGACTGATGAGGTGGCGGACAGGTCGGAGCGATGGCAGGCCGGGCGCTGACGCGACGCTGAGTGGGCATGGCGTGGGCGTGACGTGGGCGGGCGGTAAACCAAAGCAGTAAGCGGTAATTTCGGACCGCTTATTGTACGGGGGCGGTATTGGCAGGCGGCCTCCCGATATAACCTGGGAGCGACGCGTGGCACTGCCCTGACGTCACCCTCTGACACTTTTTGGGTGCTATAGTCCGGACATCGGGGGCGGCCCGATATTGATATGGGCCGTCGGATGGGAAAGCCCAAATCCGACGGTCGACGGGAAACCAATGTAATAGGACGATACGGCGGGACCGGCGGCATTTTTTAATAATTTCTTTTGTTTTTTGTGAAAAGCGCGCTTTAATCAAAACTTTGGGTAAGGGGCAAAAGTGGGTTTATTGGTGTTTATTGCAAATAGCGCGGGTTAGACATCATAGTGGGTTTTTCAATGTTTTGTGGGTGAAAATGGGTTTATTGGCATTAACTCACAAAAATGGGGTTAGGGCTATAAATCAAGCAGATCTTGATTTAATCCCAAAACATTATATTAGCGCTGTCTTGCCTTAGCACTTTGAGTTCTTTGTATTGCAACCCTTTAGGACTATTAGGCTATATTGCCGATGGGAAGGGAATATACTTATTTTTTGGGGTTTTTATACACAATGATGCTATAGTAATAGGGAGAGGGGAACATAGGGAGTTAAGTATAGATAGAGTTAGTAGTCAGTTTTGGAGGGGAATGTGAATGAGAAGTGATAGATACTAAGTTTTTAGGAAACAAACTTAGTTAAGGAGTAGATCAAAATGAAAAGAATTTTACACAGGAAATGTGGCTCTTTATGCAACATGGATCAATCCATGAGTTTGATTTATCTCATGAGAAAAGGTGGTATTGGGATTGTTAGCAAGGAATGTGATGGGGGGTGATTGGGAAGTTAGACATGCTTCATTTTGCTGCTACAAAACTGCTGAATAGGAAGATCTGCACTGATACCATGTTTTTCCTTTGCTTAGGCCAGTGAAATGTCATAAATCATGCTTCTGCAACCCCATCTACCTACCCATTCTATTGCCTAGCATTTTTTGTTACTTCAAGGAGGGTGCACTTAGACTTGCAAACCCTCATGTGCCTTTTCTTTTCCTTTGGCTTTTTCCTTTTGATTTTCTATCTAAGGCTAGCCTTATTACTTCCAAGGCCCCAGATTAAACAGTTGGGAACCTTCATTCTCTACCTAACTACTTTATCTGCCAAGATTGAACAGTTTGGACAGATTTCTTTCTCTAATCTACAACAAACAATTGAAACATGGCATGACCTAGCTTAGACTGTTGGATCACCCATTCAGAAGTAGGACAGCATCAACCAACTATAGATAGGTGTTTTCCACACAAATATGAGATCTTTGCATCACCAAAGTAGATCATATTCGCACTTCCCCTGCCAATCATGAAAAATGAAACCTATTGGTATAGGTAGCTAACAGTGGCTCCACTTGGGGATGGTTTTTCTACTTGAAATACCAAGAACAGCAGGTCAGACTGCCTTGGCTTTTGACTTCTTCTCAAAACTTGAAAACTTCCTCTTTGGACTTCAAAACTGGAATCTGCCACCATTGTGGAACTTCTGAAATAAAAGCCTATTTCTGCTTATTCACAAAACTTCTTAAACTGAACTATTCATATGCTGGAAGAAAAACTATATACAACTGATAATGTACAGGGCAGAGCCATGCTATATACATGGAAAGTAGTCAAAATAATGCTTTAACATCCGGCCATTTACAGGGCCCTCTTCAGCTTCAGTGCCATCCAAATTTTTCAAAAAATAGGTGTTATTTCCTTGTACTGCTTGAATAACAAAAGGTCCCCTCCAAAGGGAGTCAAATTTGCCATGCTTACCCTTGTCTTCTCTTCTTGAATCCCATTTAAGCACTTTATCCCCAATGAAGAAATCTTCAGCCTTGGTTCTTCTATCAAAGGCTTTCTTCAGCTTCTCTTGTAGGACTTGGACTCTGCTATACACTTGATCTCTGGTTTGCTGCAAACATATAATCTGGATTATTCTTCTTTGTATGTCATTTGGTTCAGCTTGACTTTCTTGAAGTAGTTTCATGACAGGGACCCCCAATGATGAAGGGAATTTGGCTTCCATTCCATAAACCAACTCATATGGGCTGACCCCTATAGATCTTTTGGTTGTTAGCTTGTCTGCCCACAACGCATTTACAAGCTTCTTGTGCCAATTTTTCTTATTCTCTTCTAGTACTTTCTTAATGATGTTGATAAGACTTTTGTTAGATGATTCAGCTAACCCATTGCCTTGAGGATAGTATGCAGTAGAATGGCCCAAAGTAATGTGGAATTTGTGGCAATAGTTCACCATCTTCTTGGATCTAAAAGCAGCAGCATTGTCTATTATGATCTTGTCAGGACAACCAAATCTGGAAAGAATGTTGGTTTCAAGGAACTGAATAATAGTAGAATCATTTGCTTGTCTACATGGAACAGCCTCAATCCATTTAGTAAAGTAATCTGTGGCTGTTAGAATCCATCTATGTTGGCTTGAGGATGAAGGATGAATTTCCCCAATGAAGTCCAAGCCCCATTGCTGAAAGGGCCTTTCTGTTGCAATAGGCTTTAAGGGAAGTGGTAGTAACTTTCTTTTTCCCTCAAATACTTGACACTTATGACATGAAGTGGTAAATTTTTTAACATTAGAGAAGACAGTGGGCCAATAGTAACCTGCCCTTAATATCTTATCCACAGTGGACTTCCAGTACAAATGTCCACCACAATCACCTGCATGGAATTCTTTCATAACATTGTTAGTCTCATCCATATTCAAACAGTTCAGCAGTATACCTTCATGATTTTTCCATAGTAAATTACCATTTATAACACAAAATCTTGAAGCTTTCATTTTTAAAAATCTAGATTTGGTTCTGGACAATCCTGGGGGAGCACACAGGTTTTGCAATATATAACAGATATCAGAATACCACAGGGATTGTTCAAAGGCTGCATTGATCTTTGGAGTCGCCAGCTCCGGTTCATTGTCCAGTTGGTTAATGTCCAAGGCTTGAAAGTTTGTTTCAGACATTAATTTAGCCAAACCTTGCCCTTTTATCAGTTTTGTAGGTCTTATTTCAATGTCAAATTCTAAAATACTAGCAATCCATTTTCCTCTTCTGCCCTCTAAGTTTTCTTGAGTTAGTATGTCTTTCACAATGGGATTTGGTACATAAGCAATAACATGGGAGTATAGGATGTAAATCCTGAAGTCTTTGATGGCTTTGACCAAAGCATAAGCTTGCTTTTCCATGATCTGATATTTCAGAGGTGCATCTCTAAGGGCTCTACTAAAGAAAGCAATAGGTTTTTCATTCCCTTGGTCATCTTTCTGCAATAAGACAGCAGCAATGGTATGTTGGGAGGCAAAAGAGAAAATGATAAATTCTTTGTCAAATTGAGGATTTGTTAAGACTGGGGTTTGGGTAAGGGCCAATTTAATACCTTCAAAAGCTTGATTTGCTTCTACTGTCCACTTTACTTTTGAATCCTTCTTCAGCATGTTGTTTAGTAATCTGATCAATTCTGCTAGGTTTGGGATAAATCTCCTTAAAAAGTTGATCTTTCCCAAGAAGGCTTGTAATTCTTTAATGTTTCTTGGATGGGGCATTTGCAAGATGGCCTGTATTCTGTATGGGTCAATTCTAATGCCCTCCTTTGAAATGATATGACCCAACAGCTTACCTTCTTCCAAACCAAATAGAGACTTCTTAGGATTTAAGGAAATACCATATTTCCTACATGTTATAAATATTTGTCTTAAGTGTTTCAGATGTTCTTGGTCAGATTTAGAGAAAGGTGTGAGGTCATCTAGGTAGATCACAAGGAAGTCACGAATCTCTTTAGCAAAAGCAATATCCATTGCTCTCTGAAATGTAGCTCCTGCATTTTTCAATCCAAAAGGCATTTTAACATATTTGAAAGTTCCCCATGGGGTTGTGAAAGCTGTTTTATCTTGATCATCAGGGTGGACTAGGATATGATTGAAACCTGAAAATCCATCAAGTAATGAGATTCTTGAAGCCCCCACCACTCTTTGGAGAATGTGATCCATTTTTGGTAAGGGGTAATTGTCTTTAAGGGACACCTGATTCAAATTCCTTAGATCGACACCAAGCCTAACCTCCCCAGTTTTCTTTCTTGTGGGGACCAAATTTGAAATCCAGTCTGAAAACCTGATTGGTGCTATGATACCAGCTTTAAACATTTTTTGTACCTCTTTCTCAATTGAAGGGAGGAGCATAGGATTTATTCTTCTCAATTTTTGCTTGAATGGATTTTGATTGGGCTTGAGAGGGATAGTGTGTTGAATAACAGAGGTGTCATAGGATTTCAAATCCTCATAACTCCATGCAAACACATCTTGAAACTCTTTAAAGAGATCAATGTATTTAGGCTTCTGGTCAGGAGGTAAAGAGGCAGACAATTTTATTATCTTGGGTTTTTCAGTAGTTCCAATGTTGCATTCTTCAATGGCAGCGTTAAGGGGTTGCATTTTTGGTTTTCTAGGAACATCATTTGAGTCAAAAATGTCCTCCAATGGATTTAGGCCTGTTGGTAGAAAATTGTCTTTTAGCTGTATGACCTCAGCCTCTGCACCAGTTATTTCATCAAAATGCAATTGCTTAAGTGCTTGTATGTTTTCCTTGTCAAAGGTTGTTGGACAGAGTATTTGATTTGTTGTTTTGAGTGATATAGCTGTTTGGTCCTGTTCATTCAGTGGTTGTGTGTCTTTCACAGAATCAACATCAATGTTCAAACCTGAAAATTCATGCTGCAAGGTTAAGAAATTATTTATCTGTGCATCATCCTCAAACACTTGCCAATCTTTAACATTGTTTGGGACAGAAGGTCTGTGTTTTATCTCAGCTGTAAAACAATTGTTGGGTTCAAAAGGCAATTTGCATGTACTGGCAAATGTAGCTAAACTATCTGCATGAAGGTTGTGGGTCCTAGGTATTTTGGTCATTTGAAATTCAATGAAAGCTTTGAGTATTTCAATAGTAGCAGACCTGTATGATCTTAGTCTTTTGTCATTGGTGACAAAATTGCCTTTTACTTGTTGAATAATAAGGTCTGAATCTCCCATGATTGAAACTTTTGTGGCCTGTAAAGATTTTACCAATTTGAGGCCTAGCAGAAGAGCCTCATACTCTGCCATATTATTAGTACATCTGAAGTTAAGCCTATAGGCTCGACCTTCTGCATGATTGCTTTGTTTGTTATGAATCCACACTCCAGCTCCTGCCCCTAATTTGTTGACTGATCCATCAAACTCAAGAAACCATAGGATCTCTTGATTTAGGGGATTTTCAACATCTTTTTTATGACTTGGGATTATAAGTTGGAGTTCTTGTCTTTCATCTAGTTTGTCTTCTAGAATTACCTCATCAATTGATTTCCCAATCTTGATTTCTTGGGAACTTGATTGCTCACTGACATGCATATCTTGTTCAAGTATGACAGATTTGTTATCACTCGTTGGACTTTTATCATCATTGAACAGAATGAAAGAATCCATGTCTGAATGGATTGCATAAATAGGGAAATTTTGAGGTTTTTCTTCACTGCTCACCATGTATTTCATGAGTGATTCTCTGTATAGCCTCTTGGGTTGCCCAAAGACAGAGATAGTGGCATATGACATGTCCAATTGTAGGGAGCCCTAGAGTTTAGCTTCCCATGATCTTGATAACAGCATTCCATATTTGGGTGGGATATCAGCAACTACCACATCCATTAAGATTGTTTTATTTGGGTACTGGACAAGGGACACACATAGATCTTTTATCAAGCCTAAACACTTAACTTGGCTGGAGTCAAATGAAAATAGGTCCTTATATGGTCTTGTGATGTCTAGATTCAATCTTTCCATTACTGACTTAGGCATCAGGTTATGAGAGGCACCTGAGTCAAACATTGCATTGTGTAATATCTTATCATGAACATGCAAACTGACATAAAAAGGTAGGATTCCAGCAACTGCTGTCTTTCCATCAACCTCTGGACCGAAAAGTAGTTCTGGGGTGTCATCCAACACATTGACATCATCTTTATTATGAGTGAGTTGAAGGGATTTCTTGATTTGTTGTTTGTAAATGTTATGCTTGGCTAGTTCTGCAAGAGGAATGGCTATCTTCAATTTACCAATTTCAGCTTCTAAGTCAAAAGGTTTTTCAGATTGGATCTTGGTGTTCTGGTTAACAACCTTTTCTCTCTCAATTGAGTTCTTAGAGGTTTCTTCTCGACTCTCATTTTGATCTTGAGGCTTGTCCTTTTTGCTGATCTTTTGGAAAGTGCTGCTTAGATTGTGCTGTAAAGGAGGTGTAACCCTTGGTTCTTGATTTGAGGGAAATGGTTCTGTTACCTCTTCAACTGTTACCTCATTTGCAATTGAATCAGTTTTGTTAGTAGGCTCTGAGACAATGGCTTTCTTAGGCTGCAGGCTATCCTTTGTTTTCTCAGGCTGTGTCACATTTATAGTTCTGCTTCTTAATTTGTATTGTTTATGAACTTCATAAACAGCTGTGTCATAGCCCTGTTTGAAATCAAATGACTCACCTGATTTGGTTTGGAACTGCTTGATGTCTTCATCCTCATGATCTTCTTGACTCAGAAAAACTTGCTGATCATTGTTGAGGCCCATCAAATTGATGTGGGTATCATCTATCTGCTCGTTAGAAGTGGATGCTTCGGCATAGTTTTCTTGGAATGGAGGTCTAACTTCTGGTTCAGGGCTGGCCTTGCCAATATTAGGGTTTTGGTTTCTTCTAAAATTGGAATTCCTGATAGGATTATTCTGTGGTGCTTCCCATGATGATTTCCTCTCAACTGATTCCACTCTATCACCTAACCTATGCATTCCAGTGATTATTGCATCTAATTTCTGATCCCAACCTAAAGGCTCTTCTTTGAAGGTAGTCTTCCTTTCAGTTTTGGTCCTATTTCTCCTAGCTATCAGGTTAGCTTCTACACTCACTGCTATGTCTTGCATTTCAACTAAAGTTCGGGGAGCTCTTTCTCTCAATTGGTATGCCATATCTGAATCAAACCCATCAGGAAAGGTATATAGAGCTAAATCAGGTGGGGGTCTGAGATTTTGGGGAATAGCATTGTAGACATTGTTGAACCGAGCACAATAATCCAAGACAGTTTCTTGGGGACCTCTTTTAATAGTATTGTATTCAGATAAAATATGAAGTGGATCCTTCTTCTTCTCCCATCTGTTGATAAAGGTTTGATACAGGGCTTCAGGGTCAGCTATGGAATTTGCTGGGAGTGACCTAAACCATGTTCTTACATCTCCTGTTAGGCTTTGCACAAAAATTTTCATTCTAACCCCATCATCATCTATCTCATAATTTTCAAAGTAGTCCTGCATTTTTTTAGTATGTTGAAGGGCTGGATAAGAGCCAGTACCATCAAAATATGAGATCTTGCTTTGGTAATCTTGAGGCATAGGCCCTGGATTGGCAGGTAACTGCAGTGGAGCATATCTGTTAGCCATGTTTGGTGGGACAATAGGGAAAACAAGAACAAATGGGATAAATGGAGGAAAGGGGATGAGAGGGGTATGTGTAGTTGATGGAGTGGTTGAAAGGATACCTTGTGAAGTGGATGAAGAACTAGGAGATTGTGGAAGAGTGGTGTGAGGATATAGAGAAACCTTAGCAGGGGTTGGAATATTAATTTGACATCCTGCTTCAGAACTTGAATCTGACAGAGTCCCTTCTGATTTGTGTCTCTTAAGGATTCTTGCAATCAAGTTTGGATTTTGGAACTCAGGTGATGGATCAGGATCTGGGTTTGATCTTGTATAGCGGGTTTTCTTCTTAGGAGCCAGTTTTTGTGATTCTCTATAGGAGAATTTTCTAAGAAGGTGGTGAAATTTGATAAGAACTGATCAGGTATAGCACAACTGTATGGAACTTAAGACTAAATAAAGATTGACTAGGGCAGCTTTTATATACTCCTGCAAATGCAAAGCAGAGGCAGTTTCTAAGGCTGTCTGGCTGTCACTCAGGCTTTATCTACAGTATTAAGAATCAGACAGGGGGTTACAAAGTTCATTCAGCTCCCCAGTGAAGTCGCCATTTATGTTAACACCCAGGTTGTTCCCTTTGACTCCTGAGGGAATACGGCCGGGGTAACCACTAACCAAGCTTTGGATCACAGGTTCTAGCCAACCTGTAATCAGAGAGGGCTCTCTCTTTTAGTTTTTAACTTTGTTCTTGAGGATCTTAGGCTAGTTATGAGTTGGGAGTTTGTTTGAGTTTTGGTTGAAGACTATTGTTCAAGGAGGGCATGCAAATATGGAGGAGAGTTCAATCCATTGGGCATGTGGAGTCCAGAAATAAGTAGGTTTTGATGTCTGTAATAAAGAAAGGTTCACTGCAAGGCTAGATGGGTATTCATGATACAAACTTTGATTTTTAGCAAAATAAAACAGTACAAATTACACCAGGAAAGGAAATTAAGAGTTCTTTCACAGTGCAATACAAGATGAAGAACAAATCCTACCCAGCAGCGACAAGAATTACTGGATAAGGACTTATCATGAGATTAGAGCAATTGGGAGCATTTAAGAATTCCACAGTTGCAGCTAACCTTGAAGAAAACATACACAGTAGTAAGGTTTGAGTTTAGGGTGTCTTTAATGGACAAATCCTGAACTAGTCTTTTACCTCTCTACCAAGATTAAACACCATACATTCACAGATAGATTAGAAATGAAATAAAAGATGAATACAGTTAGAAAACACTTATTGTATCAAGCCATAGCACGAGAATCTTGCAGCATTCAGTAATTTCATCACAGCACATCCGATCCATACATCTCTTCTGGAAACCAACAGCTCCTTTTATTATTTCTTTCAGGAAAAATACAGCCGAGTTCTCTTGAACAATATGAGTAACAACAACCCCCAATAAACAGCGTGGGGGTGGATATATACAAAAATATCACAAAAATATCTTAGTGTCGAGTTATTGTACAATAAATGTTCTTACCAACTTTCAAAGATATTTTTACAAAATTGAAAGCTACTTAAATGAATACATAACAGTTGTTTGTTGTTTGTCAGAAGTCTTTGACTTTGAGGGCTGCTGGCTCTGCAAGGTGCTTTGCATCGATTCTGAATATTGCGCTCTTTATTTCTCTGTCGTGCTGTAGCTTTCTCGGCCCTGTCATCTGTACCTGTCAATGTTGCTTTAGTGGCCGAATCTGTCTGCTAAGTTGGCTCTGTCCACTCTTCTCCAGTCATACTGAATGCATCGATTTTTCTGAACATGATGACTTATATTTTGATGAAAAAAAAACTTGATGAAGACCTGTTTGTTCACAACAATGTCTGTATCATGCTGGTCCACCATTCCTATGTAGGCAACTGATGTCTCAAAATCGTGCCTAATGTTTCATCTGCCTCAATATATTTGAAGTAATTAGGAGGCACTTCAAACAGATGCCTGATTTCATTCATGATAAAAAACAAATTTTCTATTTTCTCATAGAGGCTCTGCCCAGATGCAGGCCCTGTTTCCTCTGGGATACTTGATCCTGCAGTGATCTGATTTGTGGCAAATGTATTCACCCTTTTTGCATAGTTCTCATGGGACAGCAACCTACCTGCACTGTTTAGTAGGCTGGGAAGGCCTCTGCTATGCAATGCTGTGACTTTATCTGTGAACTTGTTTACCTCTGTTTGCATTTCCTGGCACCTTCTATCCAATGTCTACACCAGATTTCTCAAAGTGAGGACCCTCTTTATCAGCAAGATGGTGTCAGTTCTATTGGTGATTCCTATTGTTGCCAGCTGAGGGCCTGTGCGGTTATTGAGGACATTGATCATTCTATTGGCTATCTCAGGCATAGTGCCTAGAGATGCCCTTGCTCTCTGACTTTCCTTGTGTGCCCTGCCTATGAGATCCATATGCTCATGAATGGTTTCTATGTATTGCCATTGATCTGTTTTTGATTGGCCAATATTGGCCCACAGGATTTTCTTAATCTCAGCCACAACCTTGTCAAGAGAGAGCTCTTTCTCCAGCTGTTTTATCTTCTTCTCAAGGGCTCTTACCTCCCTTGTTCTTTCAGCTACAGTTTGTTTTGATTTGTCATATTTTTCATTAACTGTGGCCAATTTCTCCTTGGCTTCATTCAGCTCTGCCATCTGGGCCTCTAGAACTTGAATCTCTTTCATCATCTTCTGCATGTCAAGACTTGGAGCCTGTTCTGATGTTGTTGCTGGTGCTGATGTTGTTGGACCTGTTTCAGCTGTTTGTCCTGTGGGAGGAGTGACAATTTGAGGGGGCTCCTCAAGGTTGATCACTGGCTGAGGGGGCTGAGATGTTTGGCCTCCTTCTCTCTGCTGCAGGGCTGCTTGTAATGCAGCCTCTGTTTCTACCAATTTCCCTTCTGTTTGTACCAGCTGTTTGTCTAGTGTTAGCAGCATGGCTACTACATCCTGGTCCTTCCTCTGCTGAGCAACCTCTTCTGTTTGACGGTGAAGGGTTGCTGGAATTTTTACCATCTTTCTCAAAGCTGCTATATCTGCATCTCTTTCCTTTAGCAGTGCTTGTACAGCTTTGGGATCCTTTGGGTCATGCCCAAGCTCTATAATAATATCTTCCAAAGACCTGATCCTGTTGTCTTTGGCCTAAGAGGATGCCTTCTCCAACTCAAGTTGGGCAGTTGTATTATGCGGACTGTTTTGTAATTTGTGCGCAAGGAATGTCTTGTCTGCAAGAGTTGAATAAACCATCTCACCCGTTTGCTTGTGAAGCTCGATCTGGTCCATTGGGTGGATGTCTTTTGCAAGTACTTCAAGATTAGTTCTTATATAATCTGCAGCTGACTATGGCTGCAGCATAGTAGGCATGAAATGACTCATAGTCATTTTCCCCTCTGTTATGTCATATGCTAACATAAGCCTCTGCTGGTTTGTGGGAGCCATTTTAAGCAAGTGATTGTACAGCTGGAGCTTGACTGGCTCATTTCTCTTCTTGATGTCAATAAACTGTTGCTTTATGCCTGATTCAGCTCTCCTTTGCTGGCTTGAGGAGCTGACCTCTCCTCCCAGTGTTCTTTCTTGTTCCTGTTGAAAGGAACTGGCAGATGCCTCCATGCTAGGGGGGCCCATACCCAAGGATTGCCCAATAGGCATCTCCTCTTCAGAAAGAGGATTTAATCTCTGCCTTTTCTCCCCTTGATTTGTTGATGTAGTGAGGGGAGTTTCCTGCTCTCTATCCCTCTTCCTGCTTCTTTCTTCATTTAGTGGAGTTTGGAGCACCGAGGCCTCCACTACTGTTTCTTGCCTAGGAGGCACATTTTCTTGAGCCTGCTGCTCTGTAGATATGGGAGCTTCAGCCATTTCTTCTTGCTGTTTGGGCTACTCCTTCTGCTGTTCTGCTGTAGGGGGTGGCTGCTCTTGTTCCATCTCTTTTTCTTTACCTTTGCTAGCTGCCTAAGGAGTAGCTTGAGCTTTTTACTGGGGAGATGTAGAAGACAAGGCAGCTGCTCCAAGTTGAGTATGATAAGAAGAAGAAACCTGTCCACAATGTTCCAAGTCAGCTTCCTTCTCAAGTTTCTTTGCTTCTCTTTGTGCTATTTCTTCTCTAGTACTTGCCTCTTCTAGAGTGCCCTCTTTCCATCTTAACAGATTTGCATATTTTTGAATATGAGGCAACCTGACATGATCATAACTAGCCATCTTATATTTGACCCTTCTAAGACTAATGAAGTGATTGGGGTCATAGGGTGACCAGAGGAAACTGGTTTGAAATTGGAGACCCTCTAGGATCTTGTCTGCTTCTTTCCATCCTTCTTCCCTTTTATTATAAAGAAATGGGCCTAGCTGGTTTCTGATTTTGAGTTGTACCTTCTTGTTTTTGCTGTGGAAATGGACCATGTCTTCATTTCCAAATTGCCTAAAATATTCTAAGGCAAAGAGTCTCATAGGGACATATCTTGGCAGCCTATATGGGGCTAATTCAGAGCCATATATTCTGATCACTGTATGGTTTTGGTAAAGTACCAATCCCTAATGCTGTAGGCCTTTGAGAGCTAGAGAATCCTTTGCGTCTCATCTGTTAATCTTGGAGGAGGGGTACCCAATAGCAAGGACATAGCTGGATGGATAAAGAGGTCTATGAATTCATAGTAGCTGTATGGTGAATAAGATGTGTGATGAAAGACTGAAGTCCAAAATACCACAGACCTTGGGTTTGCCTGAGCATCAAACTTCTTGAGAGAAATAGGGAAGCCATCAGGTTGATAAAATAGGAACAAGTGATAGATGTATGAAGTGTATCTAAACACCTTTTCCCTCTCTAGATTCATCAATTGCTCATGAATCTTATTGGCAATGTATGCAACATAATCATAGTGAACAGAAGGAGGCATTCCAGGGGAGAAAATAGACATCATTGCCAGAATGGTTTCATCAGCATCCTCAGCTGATCTGTAACCTAGGACATAACTGATCAAATCCACAAGCAACTTGCCCAACTCATTGAAATATACATTTCCTATAGGAGGGGTCCTCACAGTTTGAGAGCCTGATTCAATGAATAGCTGATTAATCTTTATGATTTGGGCACTAGACAGCTTGCCTCCTTTCTTTAGCAAGTCCATCATGGAAAGAGGAGTCAATGGCTTTGTAGTGTGAAAGTGCAGCATTTGATTTATAGCCTCAGGGGTGACATGGAACAAGACTGAACCTGAGGAATTGAGGACAGCTCTTTGACATGGGTCATAGTTGGCACTGCATCTATGAATTAAATCTGGAAGGACATTGACTTGAGGAAGGTTATAAATGGGCAAATTGGAGTCCCAAATCCCTAGAATATCAGTTCCACTGAGGTGCTTGGCCTTCAGCTCAATGAGTACATGAATATTATATTTGGTGTCCATTGAGAGTGTTTCTGTCATCTGGTAATCTCTATCACCCAGGGCCTGCCATTCTAGCTCTCTGTGTGGGCATTCAAGGGTGGAATGTTCAATGCTACTGGCGTTTCCATGGTCCACTAACACTTGGAAATGGATTTGAACTTGATTTTCTGGGCACAACAACACAGGGCAGCGAATTTTGCAAGAGCAGTGCAATTTGCAGAGGAAAACAGGTTGAATTATGGTGAAAATAAGTTAAAATGCTCCTGAAAGAGGTTCAATGAGCAAATGCTGGGACTTAAGAGTTGTTTTCCCGGTGGAATTGTGTAGCAGAGCTTGTAGTTTGCGACTGCGCAAACAGACTGTATATTCGTGGAAATTGGACACAATGGGGAGTTTTGCAGGTGAAATTGGGCTTACAGTGTGGAGATAAATGGTGGTCACCGAGAATTTGCAGGTAATTACAGTGTTGACCTCTCTTTCCTCACTTGTGTTGGTGAATTTATGCAAAAAACCAGGCGCGGAGGAGAAACTTGGATAAATACCTGGTGCAGACGACAAATGGTGGCAATGTAGGTGAATTGAGGGCGCCCACGGTCTCTAAAATTGATTTCTGCAGGTTGGCGGCGAGAACGTCGTAAATTACATGCAGAGAGCTCAATAGTTCTTTTGGTGAAAATATGAGAAAAACGCGAATTTTGGTGAAAATATGGACATTTTGGGCTTTTGGCACGTTTTTTTGGATGACGTCAGCATGACATCATCGGGTGGGGTCGGGTACAGAAGGGTGACGTGGCGGCCTGTGAGTGGTCCACGGGGACTGATGAGGTGGCGGACAGGTCGGAGCGATGGCGGGCCGGGCGCTGACGCGACGCTGAGTGGGCATGGCGTGGGCGTGACGTGGGCGGGCGGTAAACCAAAGCGGTAAGCGGTAATTTCGGACCGCTTATTGTACGGGGGCGATATTGGCAGGCAGCCTCCCGATATAACCTGGGAGCAACACGTGGCACTACCCTGACGTCACCCTCTGACACTTTTCGGGTGCTATAGTCCGGACATCGGGGGCGGCCCGATATTGATATGGGCCGTCGGATGGGAAAGCCCAGATCCGACGGTCGACGGGAAACCAATGTAATAGGACGATACGGCGGGACCAGCGGCATTTTTTAATAATTTCTTTTGTTTTTTGTGAAAAGCGTGCTTTAATCGAAACTTTGGGTAAGGGGCAAAAGTGGGTTTATTGGTGTTTATTGCAAATAGCGCGGGTTAGACATCATAGTGGGTTTTTCAATGTTTTGTGGGTGAAAATGGGTTTATTGGCATTAACTCACAAAAATGGGGTTAGGGCTATAAATCAAGCGGATCTTGATTTAATCCCAAAACATTATATTAGCGCTGTCTTGCCTTAGCGCTTTGAGTTCTTTGTATTGCAACCCTTTAGGACTATTAGGCTATATTGCCGAGGGGAAGGGAATATACTTATTTTTTGGGGTTTTTATACACAATGATGCTATAGCAATAGGGAGAGGGGAACATAGGGAGTTAAGTATAGATAGAGTTAGTAGTCAGTTTTGGAGGGGAATGTGAATGGGAAGTGATAGATACTAAGTTTTTAGGAAACAAACTTAGTTAGGGAGTAGATCAAAATGAAAAGAATTTTACATAGGAAATGTGGCTCTTTATGCAACATGGATCAATCCATGAGTTTGATTTATCTCATGAGCAAAGGTGGTATTGGGATTGTTAGCAAGGAATGTGATGGGGGATGATTGGGAAGTTAGACATGCTTCATTTTGCTGCTACAAAACTGCTGAATAGGAAGATCTGCATGTAGAGCCTTGAACCTGTACCTTCCCATACACCTCTCAGCCTCCTTTTCCCACTCATTTCATCCACCAAGTTGATTAAATCATTGTATTTTAGGACTTTTTACATGGTTTTCTAACTACGTTGATGACTGTTGTTTGGTTTAGAATTTTGGTTTAGAGTGTTGCGTTTCCGCAGCCAACACAGGTTTCCGCAACCGATCCAAGTTTCTGCAGCCAGCACAGGATTCCGCAGCTGTTTTATTAAATGATATGTTACAGGTGTCCTCTGAGAAGATTTGCCACATGGGCAAGTTCCAGGAGTCAAGGACATGGGACGTGTCCCTCCAGATCACCCAGAATAGCCATAAAAGCCCGCGGTCAACAAGGAGGCAAATACCGGTCAACAGAAGTGTTCAGCGGTGGCACGGCTCTGCGTTGCTCTGTTTTTGGGCACGTGAAGCTAGGTGGCATCATCCTCAGCCACGGAGACAATCTAGAAGCACGAATCCAACAGCCATACTCTCCAGATTGAATGAACACGATGACAGTTACCTAGATCCGGGGACGCAGAGGATTCGCGTGTTTTTAAACAGCTGGTTGAACAGCATAGATCTTGTTAAAGTAGTTTGCTTTCTCCTTATAAATAAAGCGTCCTTGAACGCTGTAGAGTTAATCGTTTTTTTTGTAATCGTTTTGTATGTAATTTTGAGCTCCCCACTGTACTTTACATTTGATGTTCAATACATGAGAAGACTATTTTGCATTTAAGCGTATAACTGCTCCTTGAACCGGCTGAAGTAGGCAGAGAGCCCCTGTTTGCTGAAGCTCTGTACAGTAACCTTTAATTTCCTGCATTTCTTTTTCTTGTTTCATGTATATTAGCTGTACAGATGTCTTTTAAATTGCTGCGTTTTTATTTCTTTTCAACATGTATATTAGCTGTACATAAACTTTGATTTCTGTTGATTTACATTTCTGCACTTTTATGTTCATGACTGATCAGTGTGTTATGCAGGTTTCTTAGCCAAGCCCGGGACAGTTTTCCTTCTTTTCTTTTCATAACTAGTGGCATGCGTGATCATCTTGTCTATGTTGCTGACCTTCATTATTTTGCAGTTTTGATTTTCCTTACTGTCATTTCTTTAACTTGCATATTTACTTTCTGCTCTTAGATATCAAGTTGTTTATCTATTGATGGTTCCTTTTCCATAATCAAATAACTTTATTGGGAGCCAAAATATCACTTAGTATAGCTTGATTTAGTTTGCTCTAGAACTCACATTACTTGACTTATTCATAACTATTTCTTACGTTATAAATTCAGCTAAAAGGCAAAAGGTTAAGAGGAAGTTAAAGTATTGTGACTAGTCTCTTTTATGTAGTTTCACTTAGATTTCACATTGCTTAACATTTCATGATATCTTTTCATAGAGAAGATTAAGTTGAAGAGTTGACATAGTGTGAGATAGTTGTTCTTACTTTTAGTTGGATTTAATATAGATTTCATTTTCATTTTCATTCAGCAGCAGAGATGCTGGGCCGATGTCATTAGTCCTTTATTTGATGTCTTTATTTTCCTTTAAGAGTTGATTTTATTGCAGTTGTTGTTCAAGCTTTCTTGTAGAATACTTTTTAAGTTTTGAGAAATCACTTAGAGATCACCACAATCATCCACATTTCACTTGCTTTATTACATTTCCATCACATCACAGTAGGAAAGATACATTCGAAAACAAACTTTAAAAAAAGCTAAAAACGACAAAAGACTAAGAAAACGGTTACCTAAGTACATATAGTACACCTCACTTCATCAGCTTACGAGCCCCAGGTTGACATTTAAAAGTTGCAATTTAGACATCACTAAATTGACCAAACATTTTGGCGTCGTTGCCGGGGAAGTGAAATTAGGTAGCCAATTTCTAAAAAAAAAAAACAGGAAAATTTCAAGAAAGGAAAATTGATAACCTCTCAAAGTATGCTCTCCTCTTGCACTTAGTGTGATCTGGAGGATCAGAAAAGAGAAAGTTATTGGTTTAATAGTTTCTTGAGTATGCTCTCTTCTTGCACCTAGAGTGACTTGGAAGATCAGAAAGAGAATTATTAGCCCGACTTGAAGAAAAAATAAAAAAAAATGACATGCATAGAGCAAGAGATTCTAGGGGAAGGTTTTTAGCTAGAGCCAAAAGTTCGATTTTTACAACTCCATCTACTTCAAGGAATAGACAAGAGACACCTCCATCATCTCCAACTTACACTCCTAGCCCTAGGATTCCTGGAATTCAAGAGGCAGGAGTCAACTCTCCCACACCTTCCATCGAATCTGAACTAGAAAGAGATCCTTTCCTTCCTTCTACAGAGAGACAAATTGTAATTGAAGAAGTAGAATCATCTGAAGAAGAGGGAGAAATTCCTTCTCATACACCCTTAGTAGAAGAACCAGAAGACTCTGAAGTCTCTAGGGAAACTACTATGATAGAGGAAGGAGCAACTGGATTTGGGAGAGGTAGAGGTAGAGGAGGAGGAGGAGGAAACAATGGAGGAGGTAGAGGTAACATTGGGGGAAATAGGGATGGAGATAACTCATTTGGATTTCCTATAGTCGATGAGGACTCTCGAGCCACCATGAAAAACATCTCACCATCTGTCCTCCCAAACTTCCATGGGTTAAGGAATGAGGACCCTGAAACATTTCTATTTGAGTTTGAAGTCGTGTGTCGAACTTATGATTATCTGGAAGACTCTCAAAAACTCAAATTGTTTCCTTAAACATTGAAAGGAGCAGCCTTGAAATGGTTCATGGGATTACTCACTCAATCCATTAGGTCTTGGAATGATATGAAACAAGCATTTTTGGATAGGTACCTGGACTATTGTATGCCCACCAATCACAAGGATGAGGTATTCAAAATGATGCAAAAAGAAGATGAAAACTTGGAGGAGTTACTTGAAAGATTTCAATACAACCTGAAAAGAGAAAAAATGAGTAACTTAGATGAAGAGACCTTGAAAGCCCTTCTATTAAAAGCCATTAGAGATGAATGGATAGATATTTTGAACATGATGGGGAAGGGAGATATATCTCAACTTCCACTTTCTGATATAGCAGAATTATGTGTCCATCTCTCAAGAGGGAAATCTAAAACTCAAAAAGGGCCTAGAGATCCTTCTCTCATCAGAGCAAACAAATCTGCAACTGGATCAGTAAGTAGGGCTGAGATTGGCAACATGCTTGATGAATTCAAAACTGACATCTTAGGGAGTCTTAGTGAACAACTAGACACCCTTAAGATTCACAATAAACAGAAAGCAGAAGCTGAGGCTTTGGCCATCTTTTGCCCAAAATGTAGGAAGAAACATGCTCTAAGGGAATGTCCCTTGGATGCAAAAGTTGTAGAAACATGTGTAATTTGTTCAGAGAATCATGAGACCAAGGATTGTCCTTCAATTCCTGGGCTCAAAGCTGTCTTTCAAGAAGATCCAAATACAATCGAATCTCTCTGTTTTCTTGCAAGGAGACCTTGGCAGGGGCAACAAAATCAAGGGTTTAGCAACTCTATGAATTTTCAACCCCCACCAAATCGAAATCCTTGGCAACAACCTTGGTCCTAACCTCAAAATCCTTTTCAATCATGGATACAAGGTATGCAAAATCCTTATGGGAGATTTGCTCAATTTTACCAATATCCTCCATCTTTTCAAAACCAACAAGCTCCACAACTTCCAAATCAAAATCCACAACTATCATTGCCATTTCGACGACAACAACAACAACAACCTTCTCAACAGAATCCAAATTCTCAACTCTTGCTTCCATTCCAACAGAAGTCAAATCAACTTCCTTCTCAGCCATTGCCAAACCCCAATAATAAAAACCCTCAAAATGCTTACATGATGGAAGGTCAACAATTTCCTACCTATATGATTGTTCCTCTCAATGATGTACAACTTAGATCAGGTAGAGTCCTAGATAAGCCTTCTATAAATGCTCAAAAGCAAAGCATTTTTGAGGAAGATTCTCTTGAAGCCAATAAGGGTTCTGAAGCATCTCTTCAAAACCCAAGTACTCAAAAAGAAAAGGAAAAAGAGTTAACCCCCACAACTCCCATAGTTGAGCAACCTGCATCTTTATCCACACCTCCTTTTCCTGAAAGATTACAAATTGACAAAGGAGTGGAAAAGCAAATTTGGTTGCCTGACTATAATTTTCTAGATGAATTGAAGAATGTCTGTATCAAGATTCCCTTGTTACAATCCATTAAAGAGATTCTTATTCTAGCAAAAACAATAAAGGAGTTGAGCCTTAAAAGACCAGGAAGGAAACCAAGAGATACCAGAAGAATCCACCTGGTAGGGAAAATTGCAGATATCATGATGGGAAAAATTACTATGCAGAAATATGTAGATCCCAGTAGTCCAATTGTCAAAACACATATCAATGGGGTAGAAATACCAAATACTTTGATTGATTTAGGGGCTGCTATCAACATCATGAGTAGACAGACTATGGAACAACTAAAACTTCCTAATCTTCTTTTTACACCTACCTTATTGCAACTTGCAGATCGATCAATTATTAAACCAGATGGTGTATTAGAAGACATTCCAGTCTCCTTAGACTCTTGGGAATATCCAGTGGATTTCATGATTTTAACTCCCAAGAGTAATCTAGGAGGACATCCTCTTATTTTAGGAAGACCTTGGCTAGCCACAGCTGATGCTTTCATAAGTTGTAGGTCTGGGGATATGTATATTTCTGATGGTAATTCGACAAAGAAGTTCAATCTGTATCCTCCAGCAAAAGCAATTACAGAAATAGGAGATAATGAGTGGGTTGATGATGAAGATACTATACAACCTGTCTTTACCATTTCTGAGATTAGTGAAGATAGCCAAATTCTGAACACATTAGAAAACTTTGAACCATCTTCAGAATATGACCACACACAATTTCAGTTGGATTCTGACATTGAGTGTCTATCATCTAGAAAAATGTCTCTTTTCTCTATGGAAGAGTTTGGTAGTTCTGCCATTGAGATTTTTCCAGGAAAAACATTGAATATCAACAGAAACTTGGAAAAATCACAACAGGGGGAGCTAACCAAAATCTTGGAAAAACATTCTACTGCATTTGCATGGGAGTATACTGATATGAAAGGTATTGACCCTAAGACTTGCATTCATCACATCTACATTGAGGAAAATAGTAGACCAATCAGACAACCTCAAAGAAGGATGAATCCAAACCTTAGGGAGATAGTGAAAGAAGAGCTCCAAAAGTTACTTAATGTAAACTTCATTTACCCCATTTCAGATAGCCGGTGGGTTTCTCCTTTGGTTATAGTACCTAAAAAGAATGGTAAATGGAGGGTTTGCATTGATTACAGGGAATTGAACAAAGCAACTTTGAAGGATCACTTTCCTTTGCCCTTTATTGATCAAGTATTAGATACTTTAGCAGGCAAAAAGTATTTCTCATTTTTGGATGGTTTTAGTGGTTACAATCAGATTCAGGTAGCACCTGAAGATCAGGACAAGACCACATTTACCTGTCCATGGGGAACTTTTGCTTACCGAGTACTTCCTTTTGGATTATGTAATGCACCCGCAACATTTCAAAGGGCAGTACTAGGAATCTTTTCTGATCTAATTCATGATTGTGTAGAGGTCTATATGGATGATTTTACAGTTTATGGTAATTCATTTGAAGAGGCATTAGAAAATCTGGAAAAAGTCCCTATAAGATGTAAAGAAAAAAATCTTTCATTAAGTCATGAGAAATGCTTTATGATGTTTACTGAAGGGATTGTTTTAGGACATCATATTTCAGGAGATGGAATTAAAGTTGATAGATCAAAAGTTGAAGTCATCTCCAAGTTGCCTATTCCAAATTGTCAAAAAGATGTTAGAAGTTTTCTTGGATTTACTGGATATTACAGAAGATTTATTGAAAACTTCACCAAGATAGCATCTCCGCTCTTCAAATTACTTACAAAAGACTGTGAATTCAATTGGGATCCTAACTGTCAATCTGCAGTTGAAACTTTGAAAACAGAATATCTGAAGCACCCATTTTGAGAGGGCCAAATTGGAAACTTCCTTTCCATATTTCTACAGATGCTTCAGATATAGCTCTAGGAGCTGTGTTGGGTCAAAAGGATTTAGTTACTTATGCCATTTATTACACCAGTAAAAATTTGACTCCTACTGAGTTAAATTATACTGTGACTGAAAAAGAGTTCTTAGCCGTTGTTCATGCAATCAACAAGTTTAGACACTATATAACTAGCTATGAAACTTTTGTCCATACTGATCATTCAGCAATTAGATATCTCATGAACAAACCTGTTACTAATGGCAGAGTTACAAGATGGATTTTACTTTTACAAGAATTCAATATTACTGTGTTAGATAGACCAGGGAAACAAAATACAGTAGCTGATTTCTTGTCTAGAATCCAAAATACTAACGAAGATTCTCCTGTAGAGGATAAGTTTCCAGATGAATATTTGTTTGCAGTAACTACTAAGACTCCTTGGTATGCAGATATTGCTAACTATTTGGTTACAGGGAAGCTACCTCCACATTTATTTCCTAATGAGAAGAGGAAAATTATTCAGGAGAGTTCAAATTATTCATGGATTTCTAATGAATTGTTTAAGACAGGGCTAGATTGTGTGATCAGAAGATGTGTTCGGGAAGATGAAATGCCTGACATCCTCAGGGCATGTCATGATGAGCCATGCGGTGGGCACTTCGCTGACAAGAGGACAACTTATAAAATCCTTTGTTTAGGATATTATTGGCCTTCTCTCTTCAAAGATGCAAAACAATATGTCAGGAGGTGTGACAGCTGCCAAAGAATTGGGAGACCAACTCTTTCAAATGAAATGCCATTACAGCCACAGGTACTCATTGAACCCTTTGAAAAATGGGCTTTAGATTTCATTGGACCTATTAATCCACCATATAAACAAAAGAAGTATATATTGGTTTGCACTGATTATGTTACTAAATGGGTAGAAGCCAAGGCATTGCCTTCTGCCACTGAAAATTCAGTTGTTCAATTTCTTTTTGAGGATATTTTTACTCGTTTTGGTGTCCCAAGAGAAATTGTGACAGATCAGGGAAGTCAATTTACATCTAACTTGGTGGAAAAGCTGATGGAAGAATACAAAGTCAAGCATAGAAAATCTACTCCGTACCATCCGCAAGCAAATGGTCAAGTGGAATCCACAAACAAAGTTCTTGAGAGCATCATCACCAAAACTGTTCATCTCCACAGAAGAGATTGGGCAGAAAGGCTTCCTGAAGCCTTATGGGCCTATAGAACTACATGGAGGAATACAACAGGACATTCTCCCTATGAACTTGTTTATGGGAAAGAAGTCCTGCTCCCCATTGAGTTTCAAGTCAAGACCTTCAAGATGGCAGTTCAGTTGGGGATGAATCTATCAGAAGCCCAAAAGCACATAATGGAGCAGCTGAATGAGCTAGATGAAATAAGACAAGATGCAATTTTAAGGACTAATCTAGTTCAGCACCAAAGAACTAAGTGGCATGACAGATATATCAAAGAGAAAAAGTTTCAAAAGGGAGATTGGGCGTTACTGTTTGATTCCAAATTTAAAGACTTCAAAGGGAAATTTCAGACTCATTGGCTTGGACCATATGAGATTGATGAAGTCTTTAGCAATGGAGCAGTTCGAGTCAAGACTATTGATGAGTTTCAAACTCCTCTCATTGTGAATGGCCACCGATTGAAAATTTATCATAAGCCACTCTCAAAAGAGGACTTTGTCAAAATGTTTCAAGAAAATTCTGCAATGAGGCTGGTGGGGAAGAGTCCTTCTCCTCCATCAGCCTAGTCTTTGTTTCTTTCAATTAAAAAATAAAAATAAAAAAAAATCTTTTGTATAAGCCTGAAAACCAATCATAGATTGGCAGTCTTATACAGAAAATGTAGAGTGAAAATCAGGGGTACCTGACACTCTATATTTTCCAAAAAAATCTCTCTTTCTTTCCATCTTCACCTCACTTGTCATTCCACTTCATCTCCATCTCATTTTCATCTCCATTCCACTTCACTCCATTTCATTTTCATCTCCATTCCACTTCACTCCATTTCATTTCCATCTCATTCACTCATTTCATTTCATTCCATCAATAAACGTCCCCTTCAGGACTATTTTCATTCAGTTAGTTCTTTTTCTAACTATCTTTGTGCAATTAAAGGGGTGTTGTCTTAGTTTCCGCAGCTGGAAACCATTTCCGCAGCTAGCACCAGTTTCCGCAGCCAGAAACGATTTCCGCAGCCAGCATCACTCTGTCTCTACAGCCAGCAGCACTCTGTTTTCAAAAAAAAAATTCACAGTCAAAGGTTAGTGTCATCAATACCAAAGGCAGCAAAGATATGAGGCATCTGCAAGATCAAAGAGCAATAATGGGTCAGAAGCCTTAATCAACAAATGGCAAACTTCCAAAGGTATGATCAAAATCTCTACCAAATAACAATTTAATGTCATTGTATGCATAGTTATTAGATCATGGAAATTCCACTAAATACAATGATTTGATACGGCAAGATCCATATCACTCCTCTTCCACGATGATAATCCATCCACCTCATTCCTTTATAACAGTCCCATAATCACTATTAATTCAAACTCGAAATGGGGCTGCTCTTTCATTTATTGGCCGTACGTGGAAGAAGTGACCTACTGTACTACGGCTCTCCTCCACCATAATTTCCGCAGCCAACGTTGAGACGTGGCGTAAGTCATCCGATCCCAAAAGGACTCAACCGTTATTCTGCCATTATCACTCCACTCCCGCATGCATTGAACTCGTTTCCGTTATTTATCCTTTACTCCCTCGTACTCATACTATTTCCTACTCTCCATTTCCGCTGCAACCTCCATAGCTTTGCTCTAAACCCTGATTACAGTCACTGCATATGCTTTGCATTTCGATTACGGCCACTCCACTTACCTTAAGAATCCCGTAATCAGCTCGTTTTTCCCTTGAATGTTCACACACAGTAAAATTTTCAATCTGGGTTGAAAGCCGAGAATGGGAAAGTTACTCAGAGCTGAACCTGAGGGCCCAAAATACCTGGAGGGGTATCCGCAGACGAAGGAGTCATTGAAGAAAGCAAAGTGGCTGAAATTTATTCAAAATTTCAGAGGTTATAATAAGGAAGTCACTAAAACCTTTGCTCGGTCCTTTAATGGACACGTAGTGGAGGTAGGGGACTTGAAATTTACAATAACAGAGGCCACAATAGCAGCAGCAACCAGTTTACCACAAGAGGGAGACAGATGGTTTAAAAACAGAGGTCTGGATGATCAAGGATGGAAAGTCATGCTCAAAAACCTAGGTATGGATACTTCTATATTTACTAAAGGAATTCCTGTGCATGTAATCAAAGAAGAATGGTCTACGATGTTATTACTTGTTCAGAAGTTTATTACATGCGAGGGTCGTTTTGGCACCATGTACATGTATCATGCAAGGATTATGATGAATTTTATGGAAGGCCATGCCCTTAATTTACCTTACTTTCTGTTAGCAAGCCTGAAGAAAATGAGCTCTACTGTTCAGAAACATGTAAGCCATATTGAATCCCACCTTTACCATCACGGGCTCATCAGAATTCTCATTGAAGATCAATTGAAAAATAATAACGATACTTGGGAAAAGTTTTTTATCAGAAATCACTTCCAAGAAGTGACTGAAGCCTCTCCCAGCAGTTCCCCAAAAATCCCAAAAAGAAGTAGGAGGAAAAAAAGAAATGTTACAGCCCAGGACCTTCCTACAGTAGACACTCAGGAAACTGTTCAGGAGGAAGAAGAGGAGGGAGCTAGAAACAAAAAGCAGAAAAAGGACAAAGGTAAAATAACTATTCAAGAGACATATCCATCCCTTGAACCATCTGTAGAAGAAGAGTCTCAAACTCTGGCCGATAGATTAGCACATCTTCATGCTGCTGCCATCAAAAAGAGAAAACAAAAAGAAAAACAGAGTGCCCAGAAAGAGAGCACTAGTCCATACCTGAGAAGGAGCACTAGGCTAAAAGGGAAGGGGAATAAAACCAAAGAAAAACAGTCTCATTTTATTGATTTGGATAAAGAGACACTTGAGAAATCTCCAACTCAGCCAATCATTGAGCCAAGTCCTCCACGCGAGGAAAGCCCTTTTCAGTAGGAAAGAGAAAACAGTCCTCCTTCACCAGAATTTGAGTTCAGGCTGAGAAAAACACCTGAGGTAGATTCCAACCAGCAATAAGCATATAACTACCTAGAGTCCTTGGAACAATCAGCTGCAGGACCAAGCACCACCTTGCCACTTGATGCACAAGTACAGTCTTTAAAACAGGAAGTGCTTGAGTTGGAAGTCCTAAGTAGGCATATTAAACAAGAAAATGAAGCATTAAAAGAGCAAAGTAAAGTGGACAAGATTGTCCATGACAATACTGTTGTGGGGAAAAGTATCCGACTCGGATGACCCTATCCCTACTCTAAGGGTGACAGTCCTTAGCAACAACTGAAAGTAAAGCTTTGGTATTTTCCTTTATGAAAGTACAGAGAGAAGGAAGAAAAGATTAACCAACCGGTCTCTTTCGCTTTTGTCGATCCTTATCCTCTCTCTTTGTCTCTTGTTCCCAGCTCCTTGCTCCCTTTGCCGGTCCAGCTACACACAGACCCTGCACAACAGAGAGAAGAAGACTACAAGATACATGTACTCATAACTGATGCATGGATTAGAGTGAATCAAATATACAAGTAAATACAATACATCAATGCAATACAAGTATATAGGAGAACATTCAAAGCTTTATTGATAAAAGTAACCGGGTTCTGAGAAGGTTACAACCATCAATGGCTCCAATCCAGCAGCACCTCCCCAGCAGCAAGAAATCTCCTCTTCACCTCTATAAAAGCAATCACCCAATAGCTCTAACTGTAAACCAACAGCACTTCCTTGCTTTGCACAAAATTCCAGCCTCCATAGACCTCATAGAAGAGCTCTATATATAGGAGAGAAGAAGAAAGGATGAGTCAGCTTGAGACTGACATAAAGCTGCCTTGTGTCCTCTCCCTCTTCAGTTAAACTTCAGTTCTTGAGTCCACTTGGAGATCCTTGCTTACACATGGAGATCAAGTACCTCTTACTCATCACAGGGCGAATCCCATGAACCAAGTGTCAGTTTGGAAGCTTCCTGGGCAATTGACACCTTGCAGAATGACTGTGCCACTTGCCCAATCTCGCCCAGCGCAGGTAGCCTTCATTAGATTTGACTTTCAGCGCAGGTACAAGGAGGAGCAGTTGCATTCCAGCGCAGATGCTCAGTGGAGCAGCTGATATGATCCAAAAATAGCCTGTTTTTGAGTGTTTTCAGGTGGAGAACTGATGGGAAGTGCTGTGGTTTGCTGACCTTGTTCTTCTAGGGGTAAGAACAACATGTTTAGGGACTGAGGATCCCTGTAATTATCGACATTTCATGCTCCATGTTACGAGGCACAAAAATGTCTATAACAGTTGCCCCCTAAAGTATGAGGCCGTTTATCGGGTGAAATGCTTTATCCAGAGGGTCCGAAGTTCATTCAAGTGCTGAGAGGTGCCCTGTAATATAATACAATACAATACATTATTTTTCATTCTGTTTTCATGATCTAGCTGAGGCGGGCATTCCCATGCTCAGCTTTATAAATACATTTTGGTACATAGAACAGACGATCGTCTGATGGTAGACTGATAATTTTCTGCTGGAATTATCATCCTTTGAGTAGGATGATCATCTGCTGCAATGATGTACATGACAAATGTTTTTATATTTCCTGAATATGTATCGCAGCCCGGATGGATGAAACTAGATCCGGGGTCTTCAAACTCGTTCGATCTTCACTCTAAGTACAAGTCGACCCATGTGAGAATTTCGCTGAAGTCGAACATGGAAAGACATCGCTTGATTACCGGTCAATGATGAAAACCGTTAACAAGCGCGAGAGGAATCATCGATAATGATAATGACCCTCAAGGTACTGCAGTACAATTCACGTGGCGTGAATAAAGGACTTGGCGTCGAACGCCACGCAAAATCTTCTGGTCGAAGGTCATTGATGTATACCTGTCGCCGGAAGTGAGAAACTTGCCATTGAGGCATGCAAGCTTCAAAGTACTGATGGGGTTGTTCCTAGATCAACTCCTTGGATAATGAGCTGAAGTCGACAAGAAGCGATCCGTCAAAGGAGGGCCTTAATGAATCCCACATCAATGACACGGAACGGAGCTAATGATTTTAGTGGAGGTGAAAACAAACTGTGACATATGATTCAGGGTGGCGATCATGAATGGATGAAGGATAATGTATGGCAGTGGATGGGACACGGTTGACACTTTCAGAATGACCCCTCTTGAACATATAACGACACTGATGCGATGGATCGGTAGCATTACCCCAAATGTGGATGGTTTGGCGAAGACCATGGTGATGAGACCGGTGAATGAAACAACCCAACCCGATGTGGAACGGAGGAAAAGTGTCATGTTCAAGAGTGACTTGCTACCATTAAGCTTTGATGTTCTCCCAATTTTTCCCCAGTCATTTCTGACCAGTACCTCTTTATTTTTGTCAAGCTTGAGGAGGATAACATATGCTTGTTCTATAACCTGCCCTTCGGGCAAGCCCATCGCTATGATTTAACGAGCTTAGCGATAGGGAAACTCGTTCTCGTCTAAAGACAAGTTTGTCGCTATTTAATCATTTTAACGAGTCTAACGACAAAGAAAACTCGGTCCTTTTCATCTTTAGAGAGTCTGAAAAGGTACAGAAAGTTAACTCCATAATTCCTTTTTCGTCATCTAATCCCTTAAGTCCGAAAAAGTATAAAACAATACAGAAGGGATGGGTGTTCGGTACTTTTAACGAGCCGAACAAGACAAGCGCTCGATCTTTTTGTGTAATAATCCCTCAGGTCCAAAAAGATTAAAGTCTAAATGAGGGATAGCTCTTCCGGTCCTTTTAACGAGCTGGAAGGCCAAAACTCGGCAAACTTTTCATATTTTACGAGTCAGTGAAAAGAGCTCAAAGAAGACTCGTCTTTTGAGGAACGAGTGATAAACAGGGATAGCAGCAGATTCCAGGTACAAATTGGAATTTCCCAATCACGGTAGTGTCACAAGGATGGCTAGATGAAATCACTCTTCGTAGATGCTCCTCAAAATGGGTAAACACACATATGGGGGTGAACGACCGGCCAAATGACAGTGGAGGTGATGGATGAAAACACGACCAAGGTTTTTAAGGCTGATAAATTTACGATCGCAATGGTTATTTACCGAGATAGGTTCATTTTTTAATGAGCTTGAACTCTGGTGGAAACTTTTGCTCACACTTTTCTATTTTTTAACGAGCATAAATTCCGTGGTAAAACTGCTCGATTCATGGTCAAATTTGATTTTTTACTTTTACTAGCTTTTCTCTTTTCAAATGTAGTACTTCACCATCAATTGCTGCAACAAATTTTGTTAGAAATGGACAACATTTGCATGAAAATGAGATTATAACCCTAATATTTAACTTTAAACTGTGTAAAAAGTCATAAAAAGGTGTTTTTACCTCTCATTTACCATTTCATTTGCATTTTGCTTGTTGGAGCTCTGGAGGTGCCTCTTCTTCCTTGATTTTCACCAGCTGATTTCGGGAGATTCTGTGGACGATTTTCGGCGCCGTTTGGACCAGGTAGGAGCTAAACCTTAGCCCTTCACTTTCATGGTTTCCTTTTTCAGTTTCATGCACATTTTTCAGGGTTTCTGAGCCCCAGGGGTTTCATCAGGGCGCCCTGGCATCAGCGCAGGTTCTCCTTTCGAAACTTGCGTTGTATTTCAGGTGGTCTTAAGGCAGACTGCCTCTCAACGCAAGGGGGAGACTCTCTGCCTGCGCTGGGCCTAGAAAAACTGATCCTGCATGTGTTTTTTGATGATTTTTCGCCAGTTTTTCATCAAAATTAGGAACTTACTCCTTCTCTTGTTTGCTTGTAGGGAACTTTGAACAAAATGTCCCTTACGTGGCGAGAACGAGAACATGAAGCAGAGGACATGGTTGCACTCCATGACCCGGTCACGGTGAGCGCGCTTCGGAACTGTGGCCTACTGAAGTTCTTCCGTATCTCTAGCATGAGAGCACAGATTTCTTTACTGCAGTATATGCTTGATGCTTGGGATCCTGTTAACCAAGTATTCCAGATTAGGGGGAAAACCATCCCCTTGACCATAGAGGACATGTACTTCTTGACTGGGTTGTCAAGGCGGGGTGCCCCCATTTCTTTGTCAGGTACGGCTCGAGGGACTACTTCCACCAGAGACTATATCCGTCAGTATTGCCGGGAAGGTTCACAGCCGAGCAAAGACGGCAAGATCAATATCCGTGACATCACTGACAGGTCTCTTAGGTCCATTCTGTTTACTATTGGTAGGATGGCCGGTAGCGCAGCTTTACATGTTGCCAACAGATCTTACATGCAGCACGCTTTGGAGTGTCTCCAACCGAAAGTGTTTAACTGGTGTGATGCAGTACTTGTTCAGATGAAAAGTCAATTGACCAAGGTAAAGGACGGGAAGCTGAAGAACTTTGGGTTTGGTTCTATTCTGACTGCCTTTGCCTTGGAGAAAATCCCACTGATGCAGCCTCAGTACATCATACTTGACTTGCCTTCTCCGACCGAGCCACGCATGCAGAGGTGGGTTGACCACATGTCCCGACATGCTGGTCAACCTCAGATTACTTTTACTGAGGCCTTCTTTAGGTGGTTCGAGCGTCAGGAGATGGTGTTTTCTGAGTATCCATATGTGGGTATGGACTACCGAGGTGATCCGGACTTGGTGCTACCGGATGGCGAGCAATGGGGCGCTATTGGTAAAATCTCTGACCATGTTACTGTTTATTGTTTTTACTCATGATGTTATTGTGCAAAACTGATCAAACTCTTGGGTGCATGCAGATGTTGGTCCTGTTCGTTCAGCAGCTCGTCCACGATCGCCAGTTGCTGCCCCAGCAGCAGAGCCTGCTAGGCGAGTTGTCATTCGCGACCTTGGTGATACTGAGATACTTGCAGCTGTGCAGGAGCAGGTCGAGAGCCTTACTCGTGGTCTTCCGGATGTACAGATTGACGAGTTACCTTTACAGTTGCAGCGGCACACTATTGGCGTGCCTAGACGATGGACTCGTCTCTTGCGCATGATTGCACAGACCGTGACGTACTTTCATGAGCACCACTAGGCTAGGGTGCCCCCTAGCATCTTTTTGAGTTCTAGGTCATACGACCAATTTTGTTTTGATTACAACACATCATGTACAAACTATAAACAGCTTTATATATTTTGATTTTCGGGGTTTATTATGGTTTATTTGTGATCCACTTGCATTAGCACCGATGCATCTCTTTTTATATATGTCGTAAATGTCTATCTAATACATAGTTTGCTAATGAATCTGTTAATGTGTTCAAGTTTCTGGAAATATGTTGGTATTGAATTGAATCAAACTCTCTTTCCAAAATCTTAACCCTTAGAAACATTCGATAAATAGCTGGATTGCGGACTGAATATATACCAGTGAGTTGTAGTATCACAAGCTGTGAGTCTATCCTAACAATTAGTCGGCGTATACCATGAGCGATGGTATCAGAGAGGAGTTCAATCAACGCGCTATACTCAGCGATGTTGTTCGTTGACTGCCCAATACACACACCTCTGAAACTCACTAACTCGCCGCTTGGATCAAAAATGGCCCAGGCTGCGGAGGACAAATTCCGCGTACTACGACTCGCTCCGTCGGCATATCCTACATATGTCTCAGAAAAAATCGACATCTGCAACAAACGAGAAGGGTGGATTACTAAACCGAAACAAACACTTTAGCGAAAACAAAATACAACAAAAGCACTCAGGTTACTATTCAGGCATAGTAACGCTTGAGGTACAACCCGTTGCGGGGTTGCGCCAGTGGTATCCCGTCATAATCCATTAACTCGTAGGCTCCTTGTGCTAACACCCTTTTAACAATATAGGGACCCATCCATAAGGACTTAAATTTTCCTGCTCCTAATTTGTCGGATTCTTGGTCGTAAAGCAAAACCAAGTCACCTTCAGAGAAGATACGAGGTTTGACATTCTTGTCGAACTGCGCCTTGACTCGTTTCTTATGGGCTTCGTTCGCCAAAGCGGCGTCACGACGGTTTTCATCCAACTGGATCAATTCCAAGAAACGAGCCTCTTCTTCTGAGGTTCCGGGGAGGAGGTCAATTGCGAGTTTAAGAGACGAAATTTCGCACTGGATCGGTAAGACTGCCTCCAGGCCATACACCAATTGGAATGGTGTGAACCCAGTGGCGTTTTTTACCGAGGTTCGGTAAGCCCACAATGCTGAGTACAGGAGTAGGTGCCATCTTCTTTTGTGAACCCCGATCATCCTTTGCAACATACGCTTTAGGACCTTGTTGATTGCCTCAACTTGTCCGTTGGCTTGTGGATAATATGGGGTAGAGCTGTCGTGAGATAGCCCTAGTTTGGCAGCTAATTCAACCATCATGTGATTGCGAAAATGCGATCCATGATCTGTCACTATAGCCTGCGGAACGCCGAACCTGGCGACTACATGATTAAAAAAGAAAAGGGCAGCTGTTTCACCAGTGTTATCCAATGTAGGCATCGCCTCGGCCCATTTGGTAAAATAGTCAACAGCGACTATAATATACCCATGCCCCCCGGTCGAGGTGGGGTTACATTGCATGAAATCGATGCCCCACTTGGCGAAAGGCCCAACAGCAACTATAGGCTGCAACGGTGCGGGCGGTCTCCTGGTTTTGCTATCAAAGATCTGACACGCATGACAACTTCTGACAGCTATTATGCAATCTTTAAACATAGTTGGCCAGAAATATCCTGCTCGTAAGATTCTTTGTGCTGTTGCATATCCAGATTGATGCCCCCCGCACGCTCCTGAATGACAATCATTCAGGGCTTTTTCGGCCTCCTCATGGGTAAGGCACCTCCTCAGAACCGTATCGACACCACGACGGTAAAGTGTATCACCGACGATCATGTAGTCTTTAGATTGGTATCGTATACGCTTCCGTTCCGAGTGTGAGGTATTAGGCCTAAACTTTTGGGTTTGGAGATACACAATGATGTCTCCATACCACTCATCGCTTACTGATATCAGAAACAAATTTTCATCCACGATTGACTCTTCTGATGTTTCATCGTTGGACGACGATGGGAGATCGCACAATAATTCCGCGAAAACTAGAGCTTTCTTCGATTTGGATTTTACAAAATCCAGATCAAACTCTTGAAGGATCGCTATCCATTTCGAATATTTGCCCCCAAGCAACTGTCGTGACAGTATATACGTCATGGGGTTGCAATCTGACAGAATGGTAGTTTTCCTAAAGAGGACATAATGTCGAAACCTTTGAATCGCTTGAACAGCAGCAAGCGCTAGTTTTTCAACATAGGAATATTTACTTTCTGTGTCATTTAAGTTTTTACTTAAATAATAAATAGGATGTTCAATTCCATCGACTTCTTGCACTAAGACCATCGCAATGGTCGTATCTGCTGCAGCTAGATACAGGTTAAAATCTCTTTGATAGTCCGGGGCGTACATTAATGACGCTCTTACTAGGGAATCTTTCAGAGCGTCAAAGGAAGCTTGCGCAACCTGGTCCCAGACAAAAGGTACCTCTTTTTTCAAAAGACGAGTATAACCTTTGGCAAGTTCTGCGTAATTTGGAATGAAACTCCTCAGAAAGTTTGCTTTCCCTTGGAGTTTCTGAATCTGAAGCAAATTTGAAGGTGGAGGCAAATTAATGATTGCCTGAACCTTACAGGGGTCGAGACGAATCCCATCCTTAGAGACTACAAAGCCAAGTAAACGACCAGAACCGACGCAAAACACACACTTGTGCGGATTGAGTCTTATCTTGTAGTGTCGGCAACGTAGAAATATTGCTCTCAAATGTCGCGGATGATCAGTCCGCTTTCGCGAATGAGCCGGAAGATCGTCGAGGTAAGGTTGAACGATGTTCTTGATGTCATGGAAGGCATAATTCATTGCCCTCTGAAACGTCGCCCCTGCGTTCTTTAAACCAAAGGGTAATTTTCGATAAGCGAATGTGCCCCACGGACAAATAAATGCAGTCTTAGACTGGTCCTGTGGGCGGATATTTATTTGATTATACCCGGAAAATCCATCCATAAAGGAAAAGATTTCACATCCGGCGCATTCATCAATTATCTGGTCGATGAAGGGTGTAGGGTAGTTGTCCTTTGGACAAGCTTGGTTTACATCCCTATAGTCGACGCACACTCTTATCGTCCCTTGTTTTTTCATAACAGGGACAATATTCGATACCCAATCGGTTAGAGGAACCGGGTAGATGAATCCAGCATGGAGAAGTTTTTCAACTTCTGCCTTAATGGCAGCGGCTTTCTTGGGGTGCACCTGCCGAAGCCGTTGTCTTACTGGTTTGACATCAGGATACATTTTAATCTCATGTTCAACTATGCTCGAGTCAATGCCTGGCATTTCATCATATGACCATGCAAAGACATCTCTAAATTCGCGAAAGAGAGCACCATATATTTCCAGTTCTGAAGGGGAACAACTTTTGCCGACATGAATATTCTCTACAATATCAGGTTTTGTCGAGATGTTTATGGCTACGGTCTCTTCAATATTGGATAGGTTTCGCTCTGAATCCACCATATTTACAGTATTTGTTAGGAATTCAAATACTGAAGGGTGATATAGGTCGTGTTGAGTTTCTTCTTCACACTCTGGAAGAAGGGAACGATGGTGGTGATCATTCCATGGTGCCCCCTCAATTATCATTGATTGTAAGATTCCTTCGTCAGTCCCATGAACTTTTGACCATGGATCTAATGGGGTACCATATTCTCCAGACCTATCTACCCAAACGCTTGACGAGCGTTGATTTGGGCTCGCCTCCCATGCCTGAAACATTGATTGCTACAATATTTCTATAGGGCTAGGTGGCAAAACCACTTGATAATCCATGACGACTTTGTCTCCTGCGACCTTCGAAGAAGATACCATGTTGCATGTTGCTACAAACGGGATATCCCCTACATGGGAAGGAGGTGGCAACGCGAAAGTTCCCATCATTGTGGGATCTTTTAGCAAGCCTACTCCGATATCTTGCACTGAATGGTCGCTCCCATGGATCATGGGAATGCTTCCAGTAACTTGTGAACCATTAGGGAGGAAATTCTGTTGGTCGACGATCGTAATCCCTCCTTCAAACGGGAATGCGATCTTCCTAAAATATGTCGACACTACAGCTGCCATGGCATATATCCATGGTCTTCCCAGTAGGATGTTATAGTCAAGATTGCCATCAATGACTTCAACATCAATTTCCACTGTTTTTCCTCCTAGTTCAACCTTAAAGTTATTTAGGATACCGTACGGAGTGTACGTCCTACCGTCAAATGCTTTTAATGTCGTCGAAGATCGCGACAAGGTTGGAGATCCAAGAGTTTTCCAGCAACTCATCGACATGATACATGTCGATGCTCCCTCATCAATAATCGTTCTATGAACTGTTTTGTTGAGTGCTTTCACTTGAATAAGGAAAGCTAGTTGCGCTGGTAACCGAGGATCATATCCTCTGTGATCAAAGGATACAAGATTGGAATCTTTAGGATCCACTCCACCAATTGCTGATAACAATGCCTGCCTTTGGGATGGACAATTTTGCAGTACCTCAAGAGTCGACATAGCAGATGGCGATTGGGCCAAATCTTCCACTATGTTATAATGCTGCGCCGCTCTGGCGCGAGGATTAAATGTCGACTTGTGTACTACTCCCTTAGGTGGCTTTATTGTTAATTCATGCGTGAGGGGGGGTACAGCTTCTGCCGAAGTTGTTGTCGAACTACTGGGTTGATCTTTCCCTTTGTCGTTCGACACCGGCGGATTCCCATAATCTTTATTCCTGGTCGAGATCAAAGCATCACTCTGCTTAGAAACCGACAACATAAGCACTTGTGACAGGGAAGCATTTCCACTATCAACCATATTTTGACCTGGGTTGGGGAATGGATCAGTCAACACAGCTGATGTTTGGGAACTTTTAAAGAACCTCTTTAACTCAGCTTTGAACGGACAGTTCTTTGTCGAATGATTTTCATCGCATATTTGACATGGATAAAATTGTTTCCCTTGCCCAGGAGGGTTTGAAGATGTTTTTTGAGGGGATGACTCACCCTGTTTCTTCTTCTTCCCTTTGTTTTGTTTCTTCTTGCTTCCTGGTTGATTGGAGTTTTTGCCTTTATCCGCAGATACAGCATTTACCTCCGAAGCAAGAATCTCTTGATTTGCTTTTTGATTCGAAGTCTTACGGGCTTTCTTATTTGAATCCTTTGTCGACTTAGCATTTGCAGTTCCAATCACGCCATCACCGGCATGAGAGTCACTATTCGATCCGGGAGGAGGAGGGATTGAAAATTCCGGTCTGGGGGCGTCAGGTATCTTATCATAGAGCGTGCCCGACTGAGTATATACTAAGTCCAAATATTGAGCACGAGCAATAACCTGCTCCTCTGTTACGACGCCTCCCTTGGCCACATCTTCTGTTATAGCAGGAAGAAGCGACTTTATAAACCACTCAGCTAATAGCTGATCTGGAACATAGGTCTTTACCATTCTGCGACGACGACGCCACTCATGTATATGATCTGATATATGTGTGGCCGTTGTCTGCTTGAAATTGGTCAAGATCTCTGTTCCAGTTTCGTACCTTATAGGTAACTGAAAGTGTGTTAAGAAAGTCGTGGCTAGGGAACTAAAATTGTCGAAAGAGGCTCTAGGTAATTCAATATACCATTTAGCCGCCGGACCAGTCAATGTCCTCTGGAAAAGGCGAAGCCTTATCGAATCATCATTCAAGGTATTCGACGAACACCACAGATGGAATGTCATCACATGATTCGACGGGTCTTCGCCAGGATTTCCATTGAATTTAGGAATGTCCGAAGGAAGTTTGTGAGGAATCGTTAGCCACCAATGGGCATAGGCGATTGGATCGTTCTTCAATCGATGTAAATCTGGTAATTCTAGAGTTGCCACGAATGGCAACTGCTGACTCAGGTTTGGCGAGGCGTACCCAGGATACGATGGAATCGCCTGAGCAGTAGGCCTTTGCATACCAGCATAATGCAACTGATGTTGATATGACTGATAGGGCTGGTGGGCTTGGCCACTGTAAAGTGGTTGATTTAACCCGTTCTGAATATAGGGTTGCCCACTATTCGCAAAGATCTGTTGTTCAGATCCCTGGTACACCTGTTGAAACTGAGGTTGTTGGTATTGCACCATCCATGGTTGCGAAGCCATGTTTTGCTGTGCGATACTAACCGACGGACCAAGATGCGGGGTTATGGTTCCCGTTTGCGTCTGTGTCGTCCCGGCAGTTGGCGATTGTGGTTGTGTTGCAGGTTCAATGGGCTGTTGCATTACAACTTGGGGTTGACATACAACAGGCATCGATTGAACTTGCGACACGGTTACAATCGCTGGCGTCGTCGGGATACTAGACATAGGTACACACTGTTGCATGGAATATACAACTCTTGGTTGTTGAGGTATCATAGGTACCCAACCACTCGTCGTTACTTCAGTCAAACCTGAATGTTGTTGAAAACTGCCGTATGGGTATCCCCCCGGAAGGGGAAGTGAAAGGGTATATTGCCCCCCATATGGTAACAATCCGGAACTCAAGGGTATAGATTGCCTTTGAGGACTGGATGGCCCAAACTGATTTCCAAAGGGATCAATTTGTCTAGTTTCAACATAAGAATTACCGGGTATTATACCGGAAGAACAAACTGGAACAGACCAAGTTGTCGTAATAGTCCCTGGGTGGACTCCTTCTAGCTGATGAGAGCTAGTCGGGACAGCTGGTATGCCGGCAAACATTGTTGGAGTGACAGCAGGAGTTTCTGCCGTCGCTGTGTCATTTGGCACAGTCCTAGATGTCGACGGCTGCTCAGACATTTTAAGTCTATCCAATAAACTGCCTAACGATTCTACAGGAACTTCCAGTGGCGATGGACAAACTTCTGATGCAGAAGGAAAAAGAGTGGCGCCTACTCCAAAATGAGTTGGAGTACTTGCTTGCTGGTCCTCTACGATTTCCTCTATTGCGATCAGACCAGGAGGAAGAGGAAGACCGTCAGGTCCGTAAAAGATTTCTGGTGCCGAAGAAGGGGTTGCTTCGACAGCGACAGTTGTTTGAACAACAAGACTCTGTGGACCGGTTTCAGATGGAACTGGTTCAGTTATGCAAGTACTTGTCTTCAGACTAGGATCAGTACAACTGTCCCTCTGTTGCTGTTGAACTTCTTCAATAGAGGCAGGGATTCCAGAAATATTAGGAGTGACCAGAATCTCAGATGTTGTCGGAACTGTTGTTCTAACTTTAATGGGAGATTTCGACCCGGTCAAGCGAGTTCGCTTTGTCCGTACTACTCTCGATTCTGGAGACAAAGATGGTTGACTCGCGAGTCTCCTCGAACGACGGAGTTTTAATTGACTTTCCTCCACGGTTGCGGATTACTTGATCAACTAAAATACAAAAAGGGGAATTATGTTTCCGTATTGAATGAATTTTATTAGACGCTTTTAGACACAACTTTGCTTTTTCATGTTTTAAGAGTCGAGAAAAAGCTAAAGATGACTCTAGTCGCCTTCGATGTATTAACGAGCCCGAAGTGACAAATGCTCGGTTGGACCTTTTCAGTTATAGAGTTTGAAAAGGGCCAAAAGAAACTGCTCTGGAGATCTAGGCAGAGGGTGTGCCAAACCTCTCGCGAAACCACAGAATACGTTTTACGGTACGGGTGGTCGATCTTCGTGAATGCTGTGTTCACTGCATCGCGATTAGTAGGGCGGCCGACACGGCTTCCTAAGGATAAAGGATAAAAGCCTATAGGGGTCTCCCAATATACGCGACGGTACGCGGGAGCACAAGTCCGTGTTAGTGCCACCGACTCTCAGGAGGAATCACCCACCTTCGTAGAGATCGACAGTCACTATGTTTAACGACGCCGGAACACGTCTCTACCTAGACCTCTAGATGTTTGCGTTATGTTACAAAGCGTTGTTATGTAAATTGAGTTTATTTTAATGTTGATCTTGCTTAACAGTTTGCCTTTCAGGGTCGCCACGAGATGTATATATACAACTTCCTATATGCAATCTAAGATGAGAAGCAAATCTTTTCAATCTTTCAACTTTGAAAACCTTAATCTACTGAGGGAAAAGAAAGACACAACTTTTTCCACAGATCATAGAACACACACTAAAATGCAAATTTTCCTAAATCGTCAAGCACACAGTCAAATGCAAAATGCACAATGCATGTATTTCTTTTCGTTATCCTTAATGTTGATGTAAGACAGAAAGGAAACTGTTGTATAATTTTGAATCTAATTTCAAGTAGAAATAAACAAGCTTGTCCAAAATCAAAAAGACACCTTATGATCGACTTGTTTAAACACAGGAAATGTATAGATTCAAACCATAAAATGAAAAACAAACAAACTCAAACAGCCATGAACAGTAATAAAACTAGCTCATAAGATCACAAAGACACTTTTACAGTTCAGGATCTAAGAGGCCACAGCTATACTGGTTCGCTTTTCACAATGGGAAACTGTAACTGAAGCAAGAAATACTGAAAGAACATTCACAGCTTCATCACACAACTGAGGCGGAATAATGTCAAGGAGAATGGTTTACAGCAAGTACAATGACCAGCAAGCAATCAGCAAAAATCAGTGAAAACAGGGCTTAGACACTAAGGGAAACCTCAGCAAGACACTGGCTAACTGGACCAGCGCAGGCTCTGGTCTGTCAGTTTGATTCTCAGCGCAGTTCCCGAAGGGAGTACCTGCGCTGAAATGCAGACTGCCTGTGGACAGCCTGCACTGAGACACGAGAGTTGCGTTTACAAGGAATTCCGGGTCATAAAAAGCTCAAAAATGCACTGTTTTTGCTGAAATAAAAAGCTATAGGTCAAGTACAGGCTAAGGGATGATCAAGAGGATGAAAAGCTATCACAAAGAGTAAAGAGTCTTTTGTAGATCAGCTCTTCAAATCTTGAATTTGCTCAGTAAATGAGCAAGAGCAGCAGTCCCTCTACTTCGCTTTTGATATAGTCAAAAGCTTTTCGATTTGGTACTCTTTTCTTCAAGAAATGAATAGCAAAATACTACAAACACCAACAAGATACTAGGCTCCCCAGCGGAGTCGCCAGTTTGTTGTGGGGAAAAGTATCCGACTCGGATGACCCTATCCCTACTCTAAGGGTGACAGTCCTTAGCAACAACTGAAAGTAAAGCTTTGGTATTTTCCTTTATGAAAGTACAGAGAGAAGGAAGAAAAGATTAACCAACCGGTGTCTTTCGCTTTTGTCGATCCTTATCCTCTCTCTTTGTCTCTTGTTCCCAGCTCCTTGCTCCCTTTGCCGGTCCAGCTACACACAGACCCTGCACAACAGAGAGAAGAAGACTACAAGATACATGTACTCATAACTGATGCATGGATTAGAGTGAATCAAATATACAAGTAAATACAATACATCAATGCAATACAAGTATATAGGAGAACATTCAAAGCTTTATTGATAAAAGTAACCGGGTTCTGAGAAGGTTACAACCATCAATGGCTCCAATCCAGCAGCACCTCCCCAGCAGCAAGAAATCTCCTCTTCACCTCTATAAAAGCAATCACCCAATAGCTCTAACTGTAAACCAACAGCACTTCCTTGCTTTGCACAAAATTCCAGCCTCCATAGACCTCATAGAAGAGCTCTATATATAGGAGAGAAGAAGAAAGGATGAGTCAGCTTGAGACTGACATAAAGCTGCCTTGTGTCCTCTCCCTCTTCAGTTAAACTTCAGTTCTTGAGTCCACTTGGAGATCCTTGCTTACACATGGAGATCAAGTACCTCTTACTCATCACAGGGCGAATCCCATGAACCAAGTGTCAGTTTGGAAGCTTCCTGGGCAATTGACACCTTGCAGAATGACTGTGCCACTTGGCCAATCTCGCCCAGTGCAGGTAGCCTTCATTAGATTTGACTTTTAGCGCAGGTACAAGGAGGAGCAGTTGCATTCCAGCGCAGATGCTCAGTGGAGCAGCTGATATGATCCAAAAATAGCCTGTTTTTGAGTGTTTTCAGGTGGAGAACTGATGGGAAGTGCTGTGGTTTGCTGACCTTGTTCTTCTAGGGGTAAGAACAACATGTTTAGGGACTGAGGATCCCTGTAATTATCGACATTTCATGCTCCATGTTACGAGGCACAAAAATGTCTATAACAAATACCATGCTTCACTTATGACTGTCGTAGAAGAAGAATAGAAAGTTGAAGAAAAAGTGTAAGAAGCTGAGCAGGGCATTGATTAATTTGAAGTTCAGGTGTCTAGTCAAGAAACCAAGGACCATTTTGGCATCAAGGAGAAAGAGAAGAAGGCTGGATGTTCTTGCAGAAGCATCAGAGCACATGGATTGAGGAAAAGAACTAAGTTTTGGTTGCATGAGGACATGCAACACCTTCACAGTGGGGGTATGTAGAGCCTTGAACCTGTACCTTCCCATACACCTCTCAGCCTCCTTTTCCCACTCATTTCATCCACCAAGTTGATTAAATCATTGTATTTTAGGACTTTTTACATGGTTTTCTAACTACGCTGATGACTGTTGTTTGGTTTAGAATTTTGGTTCAGAGTGTTGCGTTTCCGCAGCCAACACAGGTTTCCGCAACTGATCCAAGTTTCTGCAGCCAGCACAGGATTCCGCAGCTGTTTTATTAAATGATATGTTACAGGTGTCCTCCGAGAAGATGAGCCACATGGGCAAGTTCCAGGAGTCAAGGACATGGGACGTGTCCCTCCAGATCACCCAGAACAGCCATAAAAGCCCGCGGTCAACGAGGAGGAAAATACCGGTCAACAGAAGTGTTCAGCGGTGGCACGGCTCTGCGTTGCTCTGTTTTTGGGCACGTGAAGCTAGGTGGCATCATCCTCAGCCACGGAGACAATCTAGAAGCACGAATCCAACAGCCATACTCTCCAGATTGAATGAACACGACGACAGTTACCTAGATCAGGGGACGCAGAGGATTCACGTGTTTTTAAACAGCTGGTTGAATAGCATAGATCTTGTTAAAGTAGTTTGCTTTCTCCTTATAAATAAAGCGTCCTTGAACGTTGTAGAGTTAATCGTTTTTTTGTAATCGTTTTGTATGTAATTTTGAGCTCCCCACTGTACTTTACATTTGATGTTCAATACATGAGAAGACTGTTTTGCATTTAAGCGTATAATTGCTCCTTGAACCGGCTGAAGTAGGCAGAGGACCTCTGTTTGCTGAAGCTCTGTACAGTAACCTTTAATTTCTTGCATTTCTTTTTCTTGTTTCATGTATATTAGCTGTACAGATGTCTTTTAAATTGCTGCGTTTTTATTTCTTTTCAACATGTATATTAGCTGTACATAAACTTTGATTTCTGTTGATTTACATTTCTGCACTTTTATGTTCATGACTGATCAGTGTGTTATGCAGGTTTCTTAGCCAAGCCCAGGACAGTTTTCCTTCTTTTCTTTTCATAACTAGTGGCATACGTGATCATCTTGTCTATGTTGCTGACCTTCATTGTTTTGCAGTTTTGATTTTCCTTACTGTCATTTCTTTAACTTGCATATTTACTTTCTTCTCTTAGATATCAAGTTGTTTATCTATTGATGGTTCCTTTTCCATAATCAAATAACTTTATTGGGAGCCAAAATATCACTTAGTATAGCTTGATTTAGTTTGCTCTAGAACTCACATTACTTGACTTATTCATAATTGTTTCTTACATGATAAATTCAGCTAAAAGGCAAAAGGTTAAGAGGAAGTTAAAGTATTGTGACTAGTCTCTTTTATGTAGTTTCACTTAGATTTCACATTGCTTAACATTTCATGATATCTTTTCATAGAGAAGATTAAGTTGAAGAGTTGACATAGTGTGAGATAGTTGTTCTTACTTTTAGTTGGATTTAATAGAGATTTCATTTTCATTTTCATTCAGCAGCAGAGATACTAGGCCGATGTCATTAGTCCTTTATTTGATGTCTTTATTTTCCTTTAAGAGTTGATTTTATTGCAGTTGTTGTTCAAGCTTTCTTGTAGAATACTTTTTAAGTTTTGAGAAATCACTTAGAGATCACCACAATCATCCACATTTCACTTGCTTTATTACATTTCCATCACATCACAGTAGGAAAGATACATTCGAAAACAAACTTAAAAAAAGCTAAAAACGACAAAAGACTAAGAAAATGGTTACCTAAGTACATATAGTACACCTCACTTCATCAGCTTACGAGCCCCGGGTTGACATTTAAAAGTTGCAATTTAGACATCACTAAATTGACCAAACACGGCACTGATACCATGTTTTTCCTTTGCTTAGGCCAGTGAAATGTCATAAATCATGCTTCTGCAACCCCATCTACCTACCCATTCTATTGCCTAGCATTTTTTGTTACTTCAAGGAGGGTGCACTTAGACTTGCAAACCCTCATGTGCCTTTTCTTTTCCTTTGGCTTTTTCCTTTTGATTTTCTATCTAAGGCTAGCCTTATTACTTCCAAGGCCTCAGATTAAATAGTTGGGAGCCTTCATTCTCTACCTAACTACTTTATCTGCCAAGATTGAACAGTTTGGACAGATTTCTTTCTCTAATCTACAACAAACAATTGAAACATGGCATGACCCAGCTTAGACTGTTGGATCACCCATTCAGAAGTAGGACAGCATCAACCAACTGCAGATAGGTGTTTTCCACACAAATATGAGATCTTTGCATCACCAAAGTAGATCATATTGGCACTTCCCCTGCCAATCATGAAAAATGAAACCTATTGGTATAGGTAGCTAACAGAATCATTTCTAGATTTTTCTCTTATTGTTCATAGTTATGATAATTGATCTTCAAAGGAGGTTGTTCTCCTAACTACAAATTATATTTGGGTAGCTTTAATTTCCCATATAAAACAACCCCTTGTCCACAACACTGATGTTGATGGCTAGCATAAAACTGTTTCTATTTTTGATCCTGAAACATTGGAACTAAAGTCTCAATAATTACTTCGACCAGAATTACCCAAGGAGACCAAATATTTATAGGAATGGAGAGCCAGATATGGATCTCTCTCCCAGCTCAAGGTAGATCATTTTATGCAAATTTCCCCCTCAGATCATTTTATGCAAATTGGTTCCAAGATTGAAGCCAGGTTACATAAGACCATTCAATTCTTTTAGATGAAGGGAATTTTGTGCTCATTTTCTTTCTACTAATTACTCAGCCCAACAATATTGGGTAGAACAAAGGAGAAACCAATTCCATATCCTCTACCCACTGTGGGAAGAAGAAATATGGCACCTATCATATGGATCTTGCTCGTTCCAATGAATAATGTCAAACATTTAGGCCAAAGAGCTCCAAAAGGAAAAATACTTCCTTTCTAAGCATTACTGAGAGGTTGGAGACTTAGAGTTTGATGTCAACAATCCCCGCTACATTGATCCACACTTGATGCTAATGCCCAAAGATAGCCTTGCCATCAACAAGGAAGCTCTTTGTACATAGAACTCTCAAATCAAGCACAAACTAGCATATATGGTCATTGATAATGGAAACCAAAATAACCTTTTCTTGCTTCAATTGGAAAAGGAACTTAAGTTACCAACCTCAACTCATCACAACTCACATTAGCTTGGATGGTAAAATATGCACATTAGCTTGTGCTAATAAGTTGAGAATAGATCGAACTGTTTCTAAAAGATGGCAAGATTTTGCAAAATTGAAAATTGAAATTCAACCAACATATGACAAAATCCTGAGTGCAAATGGAGATAATGGACCAGACTATAGTTCTAGTTTCTCTAAGGAAAAGAGTAATAAGGCACTCATTAATGAAGGGAAGTCTTGAAGATCCCCTAAGGTTCAAGAGACCAACACTCCTATCTATGATTTTGAATATGGTAGAAACTTTGGCACCCATAATGATGTGCATCTCCAATCAGCATTACCTATTAAGTTTGAACAAGACAGTGCAAGATCCTATATGTTATGCTTTGACAGTCATCCTACATATGACATGGACTTTGATGAGGAAGAAAATAAGGCCGATTATATTATCAAGTCCTTTGTGAACCATATGAGACAAAGGCATAAATGTCCATTCCATTTGTTGAAGGCATCCTTATTGAAGATGAATATTCTTGTCATATTGGAAGAACTAACCAATATCCAGGGATACAAGAGGACTTTTGCAAACCCATAATTGATTTACTACACAGTGAGCATAATCATTTCCAGGTTTTTCTCTTATTGTTCATAGTTATGATAATTGATCTTCAAAGGAAGTTGTTCTCCTAACTACAAACTATATTCAAGTAGCTTTAATTTCCCATATAAAACAACCCCCTGTCTGCAACAATGATGTTGATGGCTAGCATAAAACTGTTCCTATGTTTGATCCAGAAACGTTGGAACTAAAGTCTCAATATTCCTTCAACCAGAATGACCCAAGGAGACCAGATCTTTATAGGAATGGAGAGCCAAATATGGATATCTCTCCCAACTCAAGGTAGATTCTAAAAGGGCCCAAAATATACCCTCTACAACAAATTCTTTTGTGTGTTGTTCTCTAGTGTTAGAAATAAGCTAGAGTTTATTCTATTTCCTCCTCGAAGTATTTTATGCAAATTGGTTCCAATATTGAAGCCAAGTTACATAAGACCATTCAATTCTTTTAGATGAAAGGAAATTCATCCTCATTTTCTTTCTACTAAATACTCAAGCTAGCGATAATGGGTAGAACAAAGGAGAAACCAATTCCATATCCTCTACCCACTGTGGGAAGAAGAAATATGGCACCTATAATAGGAAGCTTTCCCATTCCAATAAGGAATGTCAAACATTTAGGCTCAAGAGCTCCAAAATGAAAAATGCTTACTTTCTAAGCATTATTGAGAGGTTGGAGACTTAGAGGTTGATGTCAAAAATCCCAACTATATTGATCCACACTTGATGCTAATGCCCAAATTTAGCCTTTCCATCAACAAGGAAGCTCTTTGTACATAGAACTGTCAAATCAAGCACAAACTAGCATATATGGTCATTGATAATGGCAACCAAAATAACATTTTCTTGCTTCAATTGGAAAAGGAAATTAAGTTACCAACCTAAACTCATAACAACTCACATTCACTTGGATGGGAAAATGATGCATATTAGCTTGTTCTAATCAGTTGACAATAGATCGAGTTGTTGCTAAAAGATGCTAAGATTTTGCAAAATTGAAAATTGAAATTCTACCAACATATGGAAAAATCATGAGTGCAGATGGAGATAGTGGACCAGACTATAGTTCTAGTTTCCCTGAGAATTGGAGTAATAAGACACTCATTAATGAAGGGAAATCTTGAAGATCCCCTAAGGTTCAAGAGACCAACACTCCTATCTATGATTTTGAATATGGTAGAAACTTTTGCACCCATAATGATGTGCATCTCCAATCAACATTACCTATTAAGTTTGACCAGAATAGTGCAAGATCCTATATTTTTTCTTTGACAGTCATCCTACATATGACATGGAATCTGATGATGAAGAAAAGAAGGTTGATCATATTATCAAGCCATTTTGTGAGCCATATGAGACAAAGGCAAAAAGGTCCATTCCATTTCTTGAAGGCATCCTTATTGAAGATAAATAGTCTTGTCATATTGGAAGAACTAACCAATATCCAAGCATACAAGAGGACTTTTGCAAACCCATAATTGATTAACTACATAGTGAGTAGAATCATCTCCACATTTTTCTCTTACTGTTCATAGTTATAATAATTGATCTTCAAAGGAGGTTGTTCTCATAACTACAAATTATATTCGAGTAGCTTTAATTTCCCATATAAAATAGCCCCCTGTCCGCAACACTCATGATGATGGCCAACATAAAATTGTTCCTATGTATGATCCTGAAACGTTGGAACTAAAGTCTCAATATTTCCTTCGACCAGAATGACCCAAGGAGGCCAAATCTTTATAGGAATGGAGAGCCAGATATGGATCTCTCTCCCAACTCAAGGTAGAGTCTCAAAGGGCCCAAAATATACCCTCTACACCAAATTATTTTGTGGGTTGTTCCCTAGTATTAGAAATAAGTTAGAGTTTCTTCTATTTCCTCCTTGGATCATTTTATGCAAATTTCTTCCAAGATTGAAGCCAAGTTACATAAGACCATTCAATTATTTTATATGAAGGGAATTTCGTTCCCATTTTCTTTCTACTAATTACTCAGCCTAACAATTTTTGGTAGAACAAAGGAGAAACCTTTTCCATATACTCTACCCACTGTCGGAAGAAGAAATATGGCACCTATCATAGGAATCTTGCCCATTCCAATGAGGAATGTCAAACATTTAGGCCAAAGAGCTCCAAAAGGAAAAATACTTCCTTTCTATGCATTATTGAGAGGTTGAATACTTAGAGATTGATGTCAAAAATCCCAGCTACATTGATCCACACTTGATGCTAATTCCCAAATATAACCTCGCCAACAACAAGGAAGCTCTTTGTACATAGAACTGTCAAATCAAGCACAAACTAGCATATATGGTCATTGATAATAGAAACCAAAATAACCTTATTTTGCTTCAATTGGAAAAGAAACTTAAGTTACCAACCTCAAATCATCCTAGCTCACATTATCTTGGATGGGTAAAAGATGCACATTAGTTTGTGTTAATCAGTTGACAATAGATCGAACTATTGCTAAAAGATGGCAAGATTTTGCCCAATATATTATATGTTCTTACAAACAAAGATGAGAAGACTTATGAAAATAAGATGATGATATCAACTGTAACTAATTGCTCCTTTTCCTTGAAGTAATATAAGTGGAATTTAAAAAATAAAAGGAATACTACAAAAGAGGAATGCCACAAATGCAGATATATTGTAGTACAGAAAGTCCAAAATATAATGAAGTTAATTAATGGAGTAAATGATTGAAAAATCAATGGGATCATTGGTGATTGTTTGTCTCCTAAACACAGGAGTTACAATTAGATGTTTACAAATACACTGTGATACATTCCCACTTGCCACTTGTCACCTAGTATTATTCTCACCTCTTCCTCCTTGCTTACAAGGAATTGTTCCCTAAATTAGCAAAATGGAAACCAGTATGCTATAGGCTAATTGGTTCTCTAAACCAATATGCTATTAGGCTAAATAGGAATTGTGCTATAAACCTATCTATGATACAACACCAAATTGTCGTTATGATGCATGACTGAAACTCACCACTACATTGAAGATCCTACACTTATGATTCTATGCAACTCTGCACCTCTGATACAATGACTACAGTGTGAACATACTTAAAATCTCCTTGAATTCTCTCATAGACATAATTTATTCAGTTAACATACTGTTAAGTTCAGGTATGTCCTATGCTTAGAGCAATTATTTCAATTTTCACCATTAGCTCAACATCTTTTCCAGATTAGCAATCACATAAGCATTAAAGTAAACTACAGATAGAACATAAACATAAATCATAGAAGACAAGCCAAGAGAAGAGGACATAAGATGTGGCGCTAGCCAGGGACAAACCCCAATGTGGGGAAACCCTTGATCAATTCTTCTTATATGTTCTTCAATAGTTCAGCAGAGAAAGAGAGAGAGAGAGAGATAGTACATTTACAATACCATAGATCATCTCTAAGAAGATGATACATGAGATCAATTGAAGACATGCTGCTTCAACTGATTCTCCAAGGTGACTCCTTCACCTATCATTTTGTTGCATCTTGTCATCATGCTGGACCTTATGACCATGTTGTACACATCATACTGCTGCACCCTATGTTGCATTGTTGTCCCAGTGTTTGACACTATTATACCTTGTGCCACTGCTGCACCATGATGTCACCCATGTGCTTGTTGCACCATAGTTTCTTGGTGTACTTGGTGCACCAAGTACCATAATGTTGTCCCATTGTGCTATAATATTGTAGCACCATGAACTTGTGGTTGATGTTGTGATACATCATGCTACTATAATATATCATACTATTGCACCTCACCATTGTGCTTTGATACACTTCATCACTATACCCATCATCATGCTACAAAATTCGCCACAATGATGTCACATCATATCATATCATGTTGTTGTTTGTTGCATTTAGGACAACCTTCAAAATGTGGTTATGGACTGGTTAGGGCATCAATGACAGTCCAACCAGCCTTCATACATCATCTGCAACATCCCTACCAAGGCGGTTACCCTTGTTCAGCACTCCTACATCCCACTTTGGCTTGTCATACCCCAGCAGGCCTTACACCATCCTAATGTAGACTTATAGGTGTGAGAGGGACTGCAGCTAGCTACAACAAGCCTATCCTTTGTTGAGGTAGCCCTTTCCAAGGGTTATAGCTCCAAAAAACTATGCATTAAGCCCTCAAGACAGCCTGCCGTATCCATGACAGTCTCTCGGCCTCCACCAATGTGTCACTACTACTCCAGCAGTTATCTCAGCTTCCATTGATGAACTCAGCCTCCTTCACGCTGTCTTAGAGCCTCCCTTTCTTGCTATAGCTAGGGATTAGGGTTGTTGTAGGTTGACTCTTTCTCCTCCACATAGGGTACTTAGGCTTCTACCATGGCTGTGTTAGATAGGGAAACGTTAGGGGTTCTTGTAATTGAGATAAGGGTTGTCTTTTATGACAGTGTTTAGGGTATCATTATGGATTGTAAGGACAATGGAGGTCTCTTCACCATGACTGCGTTAGGGCTTCTCCATAGGGCAGTGTTAGGGCTACTTCCTCGTGGCTGAGATAAGGTATGCCCTCCATGACAACGTAGAGCCTTCTAGGGCATCTCCTATGATACTGTGGAACCTTTCTCCATTAGGGTAGTGTTGTCCCTTAGGATCTCTCCTCCCACCAAAACCCAAAGACAAGTAGAGAGGAAGAGATCCCAAGTGAGTGTGTCCAAATGACTTTCAAGGCACCTCTATTTATACTAAAATGTTGACCACATGCGGGGTTTATTTGGTTCGTGACTGACCTTGACAAATTGTCCCATAACACAAATAAATTCATATCTCCTTGAATACTTATTGGAATCGGATGATATTTAGATCAATCCTACACCTCTTAATGGGAGGGATCCAAGAAAAATATCAACTTCCATTAATAAGATGACCCACATGGAGTTTGGCCATAGTTTCCAATTTTAACACAGACTCAGTTAATCTCTGACTCCTTCCAAGCTCAAACCTCCCCTTTCAAGAGTCATTGATCACCAAAAACTATCCTTCCAGTTGGGGAAGCTTAGCTTGAATATGCTCCAAGGTGTACCACTTGGTAACTTGGGATGACTTTTATTTCATCCCAAACTAATAAAGCTCCCAAGGCCTTTACCAGTGTACAAGAAAAGGGCCTTAGACTAGGAATATGGGTGTTGTTACTATTATTTTCATAATAAGAATTAGTATGAGGGAAGGAGAAAAAGGGCTTTACTTCTAACATGAAGCTTATCATGCTCAACAGTCATGAATTTGGCATTGAAATTGGGAAGTTGTCAATGGTTTAAACAAGATTGTGGTCTCAATTTTTAATCCATTGCAAAATAAATTGTCTTGCACATTCTTAGGATTGATGAAGCTTGTTGATGTGCAAGTACCAGTTCAATCAGTGTTCAAATTTCATCCTCTATATTTCAGCAAGACCCTTAGCTTTCTTATTTACAACTTTTAGGTGATTTTAAGAGAAAATTTGAAGGATCTCAAGAGCATGCTAATATTTCTCTACGTCCTCCAGAAAAATTCCCCTTTTCCAAGTTGAAATGATCAAATGTCTGGAAACATGGCTTTCAAGGATTTAGTTATATTTGTGGAGGATTCTGGTATGACTGTTCCTCTATTTCATCTAAGGGAAAATATTTTAAATGCTTTCCAAGAGGAGAGTTTTAATGATATGGATTATAGGTTTTCTTCTACAATAGAGTCTAAAAAAGTGAATCTTTGCAATACTGAATCTCCTAATTGCAGAAGGAATGGTTGTAGTTTAAAACATCCCTGTAAAACATCAGCTTCTACATAAGCAAGTGGCTCAAATGAATCCACAAAGAGTTGAGATTTATGAACTACAATTTCATGTTGTTCATCATGATCTTCTTATGGTTCTGGAAGCATAACCATTACTAGATACCTCTTAGACTTGAAATCAAGAATGGATTTATATTCAAGTAACCAAAAATGAGCATTGTGCAATGGTAAATGTTGAATAAGATTGTTTAAATCTAATTGGCATGCACTTACCATCGATAGAAAATATTTCATGTCATCTTTGGAAAGCTTGGAAATGGCATGAAGGCCCTTTCGAATGCAGAGGAATGAATCCCAACCAAAATGGAAATAATCACATGTGTTTCCTCAGCTTTCGCTGCAGCAAAGACTGGACTCGCCTGAGGGATCACTGCAGAAATCTCCACTGACAACATCTCAATGCAAGGCACCCTCAACTTATCCCTCAGGCAGGGGTCGATCTACTTTCACTCTTCTGGGAAGAGGCTGGCAATGGATTCAACAAGCCTAAGGGATCATTGCAGCAACCTCCACTAACAACATCTCAATGCAAAGCACCCTCAACTTATCCCGCAGGAAGGGGACGATCTACTTTCACTCTTCTAGGAAGAGGTTGGCAATGGATTCAACAAGCCTAAGGGATCATTGTAGCAACCTCCACTGACAACATCTCAATGCAAAGCACCCTCAACTTATCCCGCAGGTAGGGGCCGATCTACTTTCACTCTTCTAGGAAGAGGCTAGCAATGGATTCAACAAGCTTGAGGATTTTATCGAAGAGAATAGGCTTCAACCCATAGGGGATCACAATGCGATGGAAAATTCGGTTTTTTAGATTTGGTTTCCATAGAAAGATAGTTTGGAGTGTCAGATTGGGCTCCAAATGGAATGTACAAAAGTGATCTTTGGTATTTATCTGCGGCTTCATGTCTCAAAGCGAGAATGAGATAGTTTTTACAATATAAATAAAACTCTAATCTGTACCAGAATGGTAGTCTCATGCTTTTAAAGATGAACTTAAAGCTGGGAATGACTCACCATGTTTTGAATATATCGAGAAGAGGACAACTGCTTCAAGAAGATAGATATTGCCAATGACAAGAAGAATAGATGTCTCCAAGTTTTTGAATGATAATTGTTCCTAGCTCTGGAAAACCCTGCAGAGCTACCTTATCTCCCTACAGAGCTATGGAAGTTTAGTTATTTGGCACTAAACAGAGTCTCTGTAAGTTTGCCGATAGAACTGAGACTTTCATGGAGTTGATCACCTAACTTGTACTTTGCGTCAAACTACATACAACAAGCACGCCTCTATCATTCTTGGACTAAATTCCATCACCAATTTCAAAGGCCAAAAACCACGCTCCTCTACACAGGGTTTGTTGTAATTTCCTGTTCAGATGGTAGTTTGACTCGGATTGTAATTTAGAAAAAATATGAACAATGTTTACCTACAGTCATGATGTGGAGAAAAGAGGTACGTGAGGCCAGAAGATAGAGATATCTCGCTAGCTAGGTCCAGATGCTAAAGTACAGTATGAACAAATTCGGTCCTCAATATCCTCAACCAGAATCACTTCCTATCCATGAGGATTCGATTTATTCGATATTGTAGTTGCGGCGACCAATGGATTGAATATTAGCTAGCTTTCGATATTCGGTATGCAACCATCAATGGATCGAAGATTCGATATTGGCTTTCGATGGCGATCAATGGACTGAAGATTAGGTAGCATTCGATATTGGGTCTGCAACCATCAATGGACCGAAAATTCAATATTCGGTTTGCAACCATCAATGGACCGAAGATTCGATATTGGGTCCAATGGTAGTAAAACCATGATTCACAACTCTGGCATGTCATTTTCCCGCATTATGAAAAAATTGTTGGGATGTCATTTTCCCGCACTGTGAAAAGTTTGGGGTTGGGAGGGAGTTTGGGGTTGGAAGGGATATTGCAAAGTAAAATTAAATTTTAAATTTTTAAAAAGTGTTAAATTTTCCAATGTTCAAAAAATAGATACAATAATTTATTTACATTATTTACACTATGTATGGGAGGGATATTGCAAAGTAAAATAAAATTTTAAATTTTTAAAAAGTGTTAAATTTTCCAATGTTCAAAAAATAGATACAATAATTTATTTACATTATTTACACTTTTACATATTTTAGTTGTATTTGAGAAACTAATAGGATTAATGTTTTTGGTTGAGATATTAGGTGGTATTTATTATAATAATAAAAATAAAAATATTTTAATTTTAAAGTTATGTTTTTAGGTAATGATTTTGTTATTAAAGTTTATGGAGGCAAAATGTGAAATGTTGGAAGGAAACAAGTGCTTTTAACCTAGTTGTATTGAAAACATTTAGGTGTTCTTGCATATTAAGTGGGTAAAAATAAAATAGAGTTATAGTAAATGGATTTAATAGTTAAAAAAAAAGGGTTAGTTTATTAAAATTCATATGTTAAATGTGGAAGGAGTAGAAAATGGAGACCCTATGTTTTCATTTTGAGAAAATGGAGTTCTCTCTTATTCATTCGCATAGTTTAGGTTGTTATAAGAAAAGTGGGTGTTTTTCCTTAAGACGTGAACATTCATTTTAAGTAGGTGATAATGTGGTTTCGATGAAGCATTAAAATAGGGAATGAGCATGCACATTTGGGATGCTAGTGACATTAGGTTTTGCTTCAGGTATGATCAGTACATGTCTAAGAAGACTCTAACAAATGTTGAAGAGGTTGAATAGCTAGATATGTTGGAGGATTGTAGTCTCAATTAGAGGTTTAGAAAAGTAATTTAAGCATAATGAGAAGTTGTGAAGAAAACTTCAGACATTTGACAAGTTTCACGAAGGAAATTTGGTAGTGGTATTAAGTGAACATTATTTGATCAAAGTTCATACCCTCTCCTTAGCACTGCCACTTTGCAAGACAAAGAAGAAATTTTAAATATATGTGCAACCAACTAAATAAGTTGGCAAGGTTGTTGCAATATATATAGGTGGTCATGTCGTGCTACAAAAGGAGGTGTTGGCCCACTCCCCTTTTCAATAATTTGTCAACCTTTGAATTTGATTCCCTATGAATGTGATCAAATGATATGGCCCTAAAGATTCTAATAAGCTCTATAATTTTAATTATCCTTTTATCCAATAAAGAAGTGTACAAGGAATATAACCTTTCATCCAATCTAAAACAACATTTGAATCCCCCATGACTTGTAAGTTTATATTGTTGAAGTGACGCAATTAAATTGACTAACATAAATAACGAATTCATATTATTGTAGTTTTTTTTAGGTAGTCATATTTTTGTTCCTAGACTAAATTAGTCATTTATGTTAGTCATTTTTAGTAGTATTACTTATTAGCTAGTCGTATATTTTAACTCAGGACTAAATTAGTCATTTATGTTAGTCGTTTTTAGTTGGGTCTCTTAATATTGCTAATTTTTGGTAGTATTTCACTTGGAAAAGTTGTGGTGACTAACATTTTTAGTCACCTAGTCACTAATTTCACCATTTTCTACTAGTGGAGAAATCTCTTTCTGACGTTTCAAATGAGAGAAAATATTCCACTTCCAAAGGCCTTTGACTGCAATTAGTACAATCATAACCACGTCTACTACTAGACTTATACTCAACACCCTAGTTCTCTTTCCTTCTCCAAATATACACAAAGCATCAGTAACCAATAAGCTATGATCTACTTAACCATAAATAAATATTCCTCGTGTGAGAAAAAATACCAAGGACAGAGGGCTTTCTCCTTGCGGTGGCGAAAGAATGGAATTGTTGAAAAAATCATAAACCTCGTAATGTAAATAGAAGTTATCATATCCAAATTTTGCCCCAAGAACTCCACTTTGGCATCCAAATATACTTTCTAAGGCATTTGTTAGGCACAATCCACAGTTTTTCTAGGACAATTCTCTCCAGCAATGCGAGAAGCAATATATATTCATGGTTAAACTAGAAGGGGAAATGACTGAATCTGTAGAGAAATTCTTTGGGGTCCATTGAGCTTTATTTGTGCAACTCTAGAGTAGAGCTTTCACAACATTTGTGAACTATTGTGGCTGATTGCTTTTCCCAGTGTTGCAAATAATATTTTCTCCTTCACCGCCAATGTTGTTGTAAAAATTATGATTGTCATAATGCAAGATGAAACCATGTAATTGAATGAATCAAAAAGTGTTGTGGCATCCCTAAAAAATCTTTTATTTAGTCGTGGATGCACACTTTTTGTAGTCGGAAGCATCTAAATCTCCCCTGCACTGGACAAGCCCATAAACAATACTATTGATGTTTTTCCCTTCAACAGTAGAAGTATTGAATCCGTTGGCATAAAAATTCTTCATTAGTGAATCTAATATTGTCGTCTCATAAACATTTCAGCTCAATCCGTTGAATTTAAGGTATAACATAGAAAAACAAAGGTTGATATAGTTGATTTTCTCATCGAAACTCGCGAGCAGTAATTATGCAACATTACAACCATCAACGCGTGGTTCAATAAATGGACATAATGTATCTAAGGTTTAGGTGGTATTTTCAACAACATTAATGGCGGAATAAATATATGCAATTAAAAACCCTAGTGGAAACCCAATTTAAAAGTCATAATCTTCCATCTGCATCGAGTGCAGTAACTATTTTGGACAACTGTTTGGATAGGTGGCATTGGTGCGTGGGGTTTTGGATTGTAATAGGCAATTTTCTCTGTACGAAGTCATGTTATGTTTTCTTTATGTGATAGAATTATAGCTTACAAAATTTCAAAGCCAACAATAAACTATTATAGTACGGGTTCACCTCCTTGAAAGTGGGACTTAATGAAAGAAACCAATGATTATTCATTTCGCGAAAGGTTATTCCCACTTAACTCTCTCCAATTTTGACTCACCTCCCTCTCGCAGGTCTCTACTCAGAAACCCTTCCTTTCCCTCTCTGAAGTGGATGGTAAATGGAGTAAGATGTGTCGTTGGTCTAGCAACACATCCTAGCAAGCTAAAGAAGCTCGCCTGTCACCTGCCATTAAGTTGATTGTTGTCAATTAGCAAGTCGGTGTAAAGTTCTCAATCGATATTGATAAAATAAAGATTAAATATTCTGGTAATGACTAAGGCCATTTATGAACGTTTCTCTATGATCAAATGGATGCCATCAATTTCTTCCAAACTTACTCCAACCTCAGAAGCTAGATTTTCTTTCATCTAAATTCTAGGCTAGTCCCACAAAAAAATGGACCAGCCTTAGTAATAACCCATTGAACTAAATAATCTTAGTCATAGAAACCAAATGATCCAACCAAGGAAAGAACCCACTATTGAAGAAATACTCTCATCATTAAAGAGACTCAGAAAAGGTTCATGCATGCATGGCTCATTAAGTTCATAGAAGTCGACACATGCATGGACTCCACCCATTTTCTTGTCCTATATCATGATCAAGTTGACGTTTGTTAGTCTGTATGTCTCTTTGGATGGCTCTGCAAGGTGGAACTAACAATCTTCTTCAAAATACGAATAATAAAATTCCTAACAATCTATAATCGAGGTTTCACTGACTGGTAATAAGTCAAAGCTATTTAGAAATAGGGCGTGCTAGTTTGGCATGTGTTATTATGGCTGCTAGTTTGGCATGTGTTAATATGGCCTACTTCCACGTTGGAGCTTCACATGAAGCTAATCGATGAGTAGAGTAGACCGAAATACCTTCCTATCCTAGATTGATATCGATAACAAGCATCTGAGTCATTAGTTCCAAATACAAGGGTGTCCAACTAGTTTGGTCCATTGTATGAGAGAGAAGATGTTTCTCTAGCTATTTGAAAAAGTACCAATCGGTGTGGCTGCATCTAGTAGAATAAATTGGTCCTTCCATCAATTTGTTCACTTCTATCCCATTAGGTAACCGGGGTGTTCAATATGTAAGAAAAATAGCATCAAGGTGGATAATGACGCTTGGGGAAGAAAAATAGCATCGAGACTCCTCACTTTTCTTTTTCCCAAGCAGCTTATAACCCTAGCAGACCGAGGAATATATCATACTTTACCTGCCCTCATTATGACCTCCCCTTATTAATGGATTAGTGGCATGGATTTATTGTATGGACCTAATTAATGAGTCGCAAGGTATGCCCTCCATCCCTAATAACTTCCCTCCCTAATTTCAATGGCATGGAAAAGATCTTTTCTTCTTGATTATGGGCCCAAATTTATTCTTGATGACTAGCCTAGTACTAATTAATGGACTTGCAAAGATATTTTTTCGCAAACAACAAGGAAAAGACAACCAAACCTAAGGCCATGGATATAACAACTCAATGTCTAGTGGTATGGAACCGTAGCCTTTGCTTACTGAAATCAGGGGCGATGACTGGTTTGGGGCTATGACTGGTTCAACGCTTAAGCCCTGCTTCCCCCTCAAGGAAGGGACTAGCTGCCATGTAGCCTCTCTTGTTTATTGTTGAATTCGCACCTTTGGCAGCAGTTTGGGGAAAGAAAGCCATACAATCTAATTTAAATTTTACAAGGTCACTTGATTCTATAATAATGAGAGAATATTAGTGCTATAATTATAAGAGAATATTAGTGTTATGTGTTGTTATTAATGTGTATATATAATGGTCCTAATCATCATTAGCATTTTTTACATGTGTAGGATATTGAGATGTATAAGTGAAAGGCGCGCATGCATGATGTGTTTGTATTATTCATAAATTATTATACGTCTTGGAAAACTAATACACCAATGGCCATAGGGATCTTAATGACATATAGGAAATGAATGTGCACGTGACTCACATTTCATGGGATGTATTCAACACACTATTTTAAGTTGATAAGCACATTAAATTAACAAGCTACATAGTAGAAAGTACATGTCGCTTAGTTTAAACAAGAATAAATATAATTAAGATATTAATAATTTTGTTATGAAATTTGCTTAAAAAATTATAATGATACAAATTTAATATCATGGATAAAGCTTAAAAAAATAATGATAGATAGAAATTTAAGAGTTGTCTTTACTAGGACTTTTTGGAAGCTTTTCCGGTGGGTTTTTCTGGTCCAATTTCTCTAAAATCCGATAGGAATTTACTGAAATCACAAGCTTGATGGGTAACCCCTACACAATGGAAGTGTCGTAGGGGTTTTTTAGGGTGTTGAATCCATATATAGAGTCAAAAAACCAGTTTAAATAACACAAATCAAGATTTCACCTCAAATTTTTCCGCCTGATTCTGGCACCGGAAACTATAAAAAGTTGCACTAGAGACAACTCCAATTTAAAACATCAAAAAAAAAATTTAACTTTTGTGAGTTATTTAAATAATTCTAATTCCGCTCACTTTAAAAAATCAAAAAAATAATAATGTGCATTGAAAAATATAATACACTTAATACTTTTATTTTTAATTTAATTTATTATTTTAAATTAAAACTTATAATAAATATATTAAGTTAATCATTATAAATAAATTATTTTAATAATATTTTAACTATGTAAAAATTTAAAGACTCTTAAATTTACATATTAATTAGAAATTCACTTTGCAAATTAATTATAAATGTGATATTTAGATTTAAGTGATTTCATGTTATAAAGATATGAAATATCTATCTTTAAGAAACCAAGATATCGAATTGAAAGAAAAACATCATAATTACTTACATAAATAAATTCTCAAATAAATATTTTATATACTTTATCATAAATATAAAAATAAATGTATTATCAAATACTTCTAAATTTAACAATATATTATTTTAAAATTTCAAAAAAAATTATAAACAAATATAAATCACACAAATAAAATAATGAAAATGATTAACATGCACTTACTCAAACACCTCAAGGCACCTACGTTGATGTCCAAATATAGTAAGGATTTGTACAATTTAATTGAGTTGATAGGAGAAACATTATAAAAATCAGTATGAAATGGACCCTAAGGCCCATGTTTTTCCTAAAAATCCATGTGTTAATTTCGTATCCAAGAAGAGGACGAATTTTATTGATAGAGAATTATTTACTCTAAGCATAACTTATATTTTAATTTTGTTGTGTTTAATTAGAGTTTCATGTCCAAATATAGTAAGGATTTGTACGATAATTGAGTTGGTAAGGATTTGTATGATAATTGAGTTGATAGGAGAAACATTATAAAAATCAGTATGAAATGGTCCCTAAGGCCCGTTTTTTTCCTAAAAATCCATGTGTTAACTTCGTATCTAAGAAGAGGACGAATTTTATTGATAGAGAATTATTTACTCTAACCATAATTTATATTTTAATTTTGTTGTGTTTAATTAGAGTTTCGTTGATTTGAGATGAAAATTAATGATTTTGATTAGAGATACACCATGTATTTATAATTGAATATTTGATGATATTTAATAATATTTGAGTGTACACTGTAATAATTGCATAAAAACAGTGCAACTAATTATCTCTATTTAGTAAGTGACACTGCAACGTCAGGCTTCCTAGGTCTTGGTGCAGGCTGGATTGGAGTAGTCTACCATTTAATACTTAGGGCCTGCAAGAAGATTAAATCTCCCCATAAAACTTCTATTAAATTAATAGAAGCTTTGGTATGAATTTAATGACATTCCTCATAGATATAAAATGGTGTGACACTAGTACTTTTATTACAAAGTGGAGAGTGGAGAGTGGCTTCTACCGTAGTTATTGTATTTTTATTAATTACATTTGTACATAAGTAATGATGAAAAAATAAGAGGTATAAAAATTGAATCAATCACATTTTAAATAAATAAATTTAATATTATGAAAAATAAATTAACTTCAACCGTTAATATTTAAGTATGAAAGACTTGCAAATTGTTTTTGGTCAAACACAACTAATAAATAGTCAATGAAAAACTAAATAGGCCGCAGGTATAATAAGAAAGTGGGATCATAAAATAATAATTTAATATAATATAAAAAGTTAGGTTATAAAGTTCATAATACGTATAATATCAAAATCAATGCAATTAAATTTTATAAATTTTAAGTTTTATGTGCATCATGAAAGTTTTTCACTAATCTCTATGATATGTTAACCGTCCATTAATGACAAGATGATAGCCCATGCGGGAACAAGTATAATAAGAAAGTGGGATCATAAAATAATAATTTAATATAATATTAAAAAATAGGTTATAAAGTTCATAATACGTATATACTAAATCTTAGGGTATATCAAAGTCAATGCAATTAAACTTTATAAATTTTAATTTTTATGTGCATCATAAAAGTTTTTCACTAATCTCTATGATGTGTTAACCATTCATTAATGAGAAGATGATACTCCCAAGCATGGGTCATATCAAAGTTTTAATTTTTTTATTAGATAGTTAATTTATATGGATATTTGGTAATTGGAGGTTTATTTATTTATTTATTTATTTATTTATTTGAAATAATGAGTGTATTTAATTGTTTATTACATAATTAATTTATAAGGACATTAGAGAGGATTTTTTGTTATTTTTTAATTTTTAAATAATTTTTAATTTTAAATAATTGATTTTAAAGGCTATAAAATTAGTTTAATCAGCTATACTCACCAATCAAAATTTTAAAAAATCAAATTTTAAAAATTCAAATTTAACTTTAAATTTCAAAAAAATAAATTTAATATTTAATTTTTCAAAAACATTAATAAATTTTGCAAATAGTTTTCAAAAATTTGTAAAATTAATTAGGAGTAAAAGACTTTTGATCCAAACTGATTACAATATAATTATCTTTGACAAATATAATAAAATATATTTATATGTGTAGAGAAGCATTATATTATAAATATGATAGGGATTTTTCTTTTACAATTATTTTTTATAAAATTAATATTTATTAAATATTTTAAATATTATAATAATTTAAAATAAAAGTAAAAAATATTAGTTTAGATATGGAAAAAAAATACATCAATTATAAATAAATAAATAAAGGAACACTACAAAGGAGGTAAAAATCATTGATGTTTTATAGTAGAAATTCTCTTTGGAGAAGCTCGTGAACCAAAATTTCTTGGAATGCATCATGCATGAGCTATTGCATGAGATGTTATATTGTATTGCATGAGATGTTATATTCCTTGATGCTTAGGGTTTAATGTTTTGTCATTTATTCTTTGGAAAACCTGATGCGCTTGACGTTATTTTCCTTCATATTCATATTTTGATGTTTATCTTTTATTTTGTGGTTCTTAATTTATGAGTATTTTTCTTAAGGCTTTTTAACGATGGAATAAAAATTATTACTTTTAATAATTATTTTCAAAATTAATTTATGTTTATTGTATTTTTTGTTTTTTGTGTTTGAAAATTATTCTTATGAATTTATATTAATTAATAAATTTTAAGTTTATTAATGTCTAATATGGAGTTTTTAAAATGTATTATTATTTATTTAATATAATATTTAATTTTTAAAGGAATATTTTAGTTTAAAAAATGTTTTAATTTATATAATAATTATAAATTAAAATTAATAAATGAAGTTATATAATAGTAAGTCAAAGTGTTTCATTATTAGGTTAATGAAAATGATAATGAAATTTTAGATTATTGGTGATGGTTTGAAATTTATTTTCAATTATAAATTAGTTTTGTTGATAATAATTATATTGATTTGAGTTTTTAATTATAAAGTTGTTTTGTTAAGTGATAGTTTTAGTTGAAAATATAATAAAAGGGTCAAAATCATATTTCATTATTTATATTATTATTATGTGATTTAATCAGTCTGAGATTAGGTGGTGGTTGAGATTTAATGAGTTAGAGACTAGGTGGTGATGGTGGTTGAGATTTAATGAGTTAGAGATTAGGTGGTCTTACTTATTATATGATATGAGAATATAATCTAGGTTCTTAGTGTGTCTTATGACAAGTTAATAATTTCGAATTGATGCAAACTATGTATAACTTAAAGATGTTGTATTTAAAATAACTATATTATTAGAACTAAATTACATTGCTCTTGAAACTATTATAATTGGACATCTTAAGAGAGGTACCTTTTAGAGGGTTACACTGCAAAAACATAATAAAAGTATTGGAAGGTTGAGAAGGCAATGATAGAGAAAAAGTTGAAGAGACTTATAATTTGTTTAAAAGGGGGTTTTGACACATTTGATATACTTCGTATAACATGTCAATATTAATAAATCAACCAAGAAAATAATGGTATTATGTTGCGAACACATACACTACTAGTGTGTGAGAAGAATTAGGGGGAAATGGGGGCCATGGTTACTACACCAACTCACCCAACCATATTCAAGAATAATCTAAATTGCAATTGTACTTTTTAGAGAAAATGAGAATGGAGTGAATATATAGAGTGAACATGGTGTTGGAATAGTTAGTGGTATTGAAGAATTCAATACCATTTGTGAGGTTGCCAAGGTTGTGAATGTTTGGTACCCAATTGGGAGAAACTAAAACTCAAATTGTGGGAAGGTCTTGTGGACAAAATTATATGATTTTGAAAACCATTCAAAAGAAAGCCATAAAATTTATTTATAGTGACGAGGCATTTAGAATTGTTATACAGAGCATTTTGAAGATAGTATTCAACTACCTTTATAAGGATAGTAAACCCATTACTAGATTCAGAAGATGGAAAAATCAGTTCACTAGGGTGTAAGAAAGGAATAGAAATTTGTAACTTTGATATTGAATTTCAAAACTATATATTTGATAAAAATACCTTATGAATGAAGGGAAAATTTCAATCTTGAAATTTTCTAAGGATGATATGAAATGACGGCACTCATAAGCACAACCTACTTGGAAGGATGCGATGAAGAAGAAAAGAATAATAGTTAGATATATAAAGGGTGTGAGTGGAAATTTCACAAGCTAGAAAGAAATCAATGACAAGTAGGAGAATATCTTAGAACATGTGGAAAATTAATTTGGAAACAACCATGATGAAATAAAGAATTCATGATGTATCATGTGAAGAAATAATTCTATGGAAAATGATTACGGAATCATATAAGTATCTATAGAAAACATAATAGGGATCACTATCAAGTCAATATAAATATGATGTCTATTAGGAAGAGAATATTTCCAATCAACCGATGAAATTAAATGATATTAATAATGATGAAAGTGGAAGTATGAGAAGATTAGATTAAAGAGGTAATAAACCCAAGAGTGCTTCTGAGATGGGAACAGAGAAGAAAAAATATAATTTTGAAAATGGGAAAAGAAGAATCACGTTAACATAATGGCAGTACTCTAGCCTCAAAAGAATTGGTGATTGTATATGACAAACCCAAACATGAAGGGAAAGACTCCCTACTCTGACTTGAAAAGGGTGGATATATGGTGAAAGAGATTAAGATATATTGAATTTACAACTTGATGAGAGAATCCAATATCTTCTAGGGCAAACAACGGTAATTACTATGTGATGCATAAATCACTAGGGCTTAACCATCGATTTAAGTGGATTAAGGATGATAAAAACTTAAATAATAATGACTTATTGTTTCTATACTATTATATAGAAAAGTCCTTAAATGGATAAGAAAAATATCTATAGTGATGTAAGAACCATGGATAATGTTCAAAAGATATGCAAGATGAAGAATCTAAATATTGATAATTACGGAATTTAAGGCCAATAATAGCTAATGATGGATTTTTCAAGAAATTTCTCTAGGCTAAAAGGAATACATGACTAGAGACTAAAGCTCCAGACCATGAGGTTTACCTAAAAGTTTAATGATGTGATTCACTAATGAAAATATATGAAAATTAAGCACATCAATAGAGTGACTAAACCTATCCTATAAACAGGCTACCTTCTTGGTGAAAGAAGAGGAAATAAGAATTCAAAAAAAATCAATATCTTGATAAGAACATGGAAATTATAGTATTGATGATCTTGTGTGGGATGAGAAACATGATAAAAGCATACCTTGGAAGCATGGTTAGTAATACTATTGCATTAAATGTAATAGATGATAATCATTGATTATACAAGCTAATGCATTAGAATTTGTTAATGAATCATGACAAGAACAACCTGTATGTTTTGTCACTCTACATATTATGCATTTAGATGGTTATCATATTTATGATGTTCTGTTAACATGTGGTCCTATTTATTGTGCTAATGAAATGCTATATATATTATAAAGATATGTTGATGTTATAATATGGTATTTCATGATATGATAGAATTTGATAATTGCATGTAACTTTTATAGAGATGTTAATGTTGGTAGGTATGAGCATGTGGTGCTTTACTATAATGATGTCGTGATAACAATAATGTAGTGTTCTCATGATGGCTTGTAAGAGTTAGCAAGTAGACTATTTTCTATGAGATTATGATGTTACGATTACAAAAATTCCATTGGTTGCATGTTAAGGGGTGATGATTGACATGAAATCCACCATCAAGTAGAGAAGGGTTGATTTATTTGACAATTTTGTTGGATTCCATACATAGGAGGGATAATATGTAACTCTTTTTACTATTAAATAAATAATAATAATAATAAATAATATTAATATTAATATTAATAATGTGAAGAATATAATAAATCAATAAAAGTTAAAAAGTTAAAATAATTAAAAGTAAATTTATATAAAAGAAAAATAAAAATAGGAAAAGCTTAAGGTAAAACTAAAAGTTGCATGATGGCACACAAATTATGTGCATGAAGTATTCCATTCCATTTTTTGAGAAAAAGAATTTATATTTAATCAATGAGAATAAGGATGTGAGATATCTTTTCCCCTACATAATTATTAGGAAGCAAAGGTCAATCAATGACTGATTGAGGGATTGGGGTGGTTAATTGTATAAAGACACAATATAAATGATTATATGGTTGGGTGGAGAGTAATCTCTTACATGTTGGTTTTCGTCTGTGGGATCAAAGTAGTGAGATAATTTTGAAATCTCAAGTAATTTGATTTTATCCATTCCATAGGAAAATCTTTCACAACTCATTTCTCTTGTGGATTGTGTTCTTATTAACAAAATATTATTTATTCTTGTTAATTAATGATCTTGAACTTTTATAAATATATATTTTATAATTATACTAGTGTTGACCATTATATTTAATGTTTGAAGTCTGAGCTATTAAATATGTGCTCTATTCTTTACATGATTGGGCCATGCACACCCTATGTATTATACATTGATATGGAAGAAGAGGTTAGGGAAAATGCCACAATAATTTTTTATTAAGCTCATTTTAACTTGCATTTTAGTGTTTTTAATTTATTTTATTCTAGTTTTAATTATTTATCTAATGTGAATCAATAAATTAGGTTCTAAATGTCGTGGGATCATATATATAATTGTGTATGCATTGATTATAATGTGTCTTTACAAATTATAAACACATATCGGTCAAATTTAATTGGCATTCATAATATATACCAATTTGAAAAAAAAATACACTAAAAATTTGAATAACGTTAATAATGCTTACAAACTATACCATAAATTCAATTGCCATTTGTAATATATATATTAGGGTGAAATGCCCAAAAAAAATTGATAAATAATCTTATTTACCAATTTGTTAAAAACATTATACCCTCACATTCATAACATATACCCAATTAAAGAAGTCAAATAATTTAATTAATTACAAGTTTATTAAAAACACTTACATCAAATTAAAAAATTAACTAAAATTTAAATTAATATTAAAATATATACTAAATTAAATTATAAAAATAATAAATCTTAGTTATACACTTGCATAAAAAACCTATACCCAAAATTCGATTAACATTTATACACTAATAAGTGTTGTAAAAACAATAAATTCGATTAACATTTATACCCTAATACAAATATTGTAAAAGCAATATTGACTTTCATAAGCATTATAAAAACAATTATATTCGAAATTTGATTTTCTTTTCTTATATATTAAATTCAAAAGGCCCGCGTGAGATATTTACTATTTGATTTCATACCTACTAAACTAATTGGTATTGAAATATAAAGAAAATGGTTGGTATTAATAATGTTTATCAAACTAATTACATTGAAATATTCAATTTCTTTTTATAATACTAACTTAAAAATATTATATAAAAAATTGATTATAATTAATATTATGATATTTAAAATTTTAAATATTAATATGCAATATTCAAAATTTTATATATTGATAATATTTAAAATTATTATATTAAAATATTTATTAATATTAATAAATATTTATATAAAAAATTAACTAAAAAATATTTATTAATATTAAAATATTTAAAATTAATTAAAAAATTTTTAATAAATAAATATTATTTACATTGAGAAACATAAACATGGCACGTCCATCCCTTCCAAAAAAAAATCTCGTTAACCTTTCACTTTCGATTAATTTTTTACTTTCGATTAATTAATCTACCAATACTATCATCATTTAAAGAGGCTGGGTACATTCACGTTTTGACTTACATGCAAGGCTACTTCTTCATATCTATTTCTTTTATATTTTCCTTTGTCGATGTTTTTATTTGGTATTCCAATGTATAGAAATTCGTTATGATCATTTTCGTTAAGGTGTGTGGACCTTACCCTTAGTTCACAATGTAATATGTGTATTAATTTGGGTAATATGGCAGAGCTTATGCCTAAGGGTAAATTAGCCTTTGGAGTTGGGGGCTCTTAATTTGTTACAAGGTGATGTTTTGGAGAGTTCTACGGTAGGTGGAAATCTATTTAGCTAACAGGTGGTTATAACTCCATTGGATTCATTCTTTTTGATTTGATGACAAAAGGGTATGGAGGGTAGTTTTTAGGTAACCGCCTTGCACTCTCAATGGATCTCTAGTTCATTCAAACCCTTGTTTGTCTGGAGTAGTTATGCAACAACACATAACCCTACTCTTCATTCTAGTGGCTCAATTACTTCATTCTCTCAATGTCAGGTACCTTTGCAGTCATGTTACAAGATTTATTGTTATTTTCATGTAGGCAGGGTTCTCAAGCTTGCCTATTATACTAATTATAGAGTTTATTGCATAGAATCAGGGTTGTCGTGCACCTACATTGACAGCCAACCATGTCATCTCTCTTCTACAATGGCTACCGATCAGTAGGTTTGCATGAGAAAATTACCTAGAAGTGCATCTTTATTTCATGTATTTTGCAAGTTTTGGTTTCTTTTGAAACTGATTACTTCTTTTGGGTTTTTCTGTGGACACACGTGAGGATTCCTGTAGCAAGGAAGCCTCGCAGGTATGGAAAGTGCTCCAAGCTTCTGGTTTATTTACAGCATGTCTCTCTCTCCAATTCGAAATGTGCTTATTTAAGCTCTACCTTTATTAGTCAACATTTATGCAGTGGTACCAAGGGTTTTGGAGAAATATCCTCATTCTGAGTTATGAGTTTTGAAACCCTCTTGTTTATTTTCATAGAGATATGTTTAAGAGACAATGTTATGTCGCACTGGGAACTCTAATTATAGAAAATATCTATAAAATTTGTATTATGTTTTGAATTTAGTATAAGTGTCGAACCATAGCTATACTGCAAACGACAACCTTTTGCAGGCCTTTTGTTTTGCCATTTTGGGTTAAATACTTCATTCACAATTTTCTTTTCTCATATCACACTTGGTGCAAAGTTCGGTTTGTTATTATCAAATGAAAAATTGAGTGTTAATATTACAAGCATGTATCCCTGGTTTCCCGTTATGCTACTTGATTATTGTTCTTGGTTGTATCTACTGCAATATATTTTCTTTGCAAAATAGTTTCTAAGTCTGCTACAAGGTTCTTTGTCTTCCAAAACCCTTCCATTGTTTCATGAATTACTCAAGACCTTAAGACTCCTTGCGGGGTTGTTGGGTTGACCTGGATGGGCCTTCCAGCTAACCTAGGATTTATGTTTGTCTCCTTAGTTTTTAAGGCATGGTTCCACCTCTACAGGTTTTTCCCTCTACCTAATAGAGATTGGTTTTTAGCTACATTTATACACTCTTATTGCTAGAGTACAGTTAGAATTTAACAAAGAGAGTTTTCCTTTTTCTGAAAGTATTTTAAGCTGTTGTAACCTCCATTAAAGCCTTTCGATTCCTCCTTTCTTAGTACTTACAGAGTGATGTTCATCCATCCAGTTTTGTTCATATTCCACTATATGAAACTTGAAGGAACAATAATGATAACTATAGTATGTATTACTCATAGCCCATCAGGGTCGATCCTGTGATGTTATCTAGATTTCGGGTCGATCCTATGATGTTAGCTAGATTTCTATCTTATGGATACCAATATATATTCATACTTTAACAGTCCCAAGTCTGACAATAGCTGCAACTTTTCCAAATTCTTGGTTTACTTTTCTGATAGTTTTTCCTACAGAGAAAGCAAATATATATTATATCCTTGCTTTAAAGCTTCATTGTTTTGTTATCACGAAAAAAATGATGACCTAGCCATTTCTAACTAGGTAGACCGAAATACACCATATAGGATTAATTTTACCATAGTAAAACCACTTTCACCACGGGAAATAATTTAGTAAACCATTTTTATTAAATTATTTTCTGATTAATATCAAAATACCCCATGAGAATAATTGAAAAAATCATTATTTATTTAATTTTCTCTACGAATAATTATTAAACCATTGTTTAAATAATTATTCCTTGTCACATTTGACTAGATCCCCTAGGAATAATCAAACAAACCACTATCTATTTATTATTCCTTATTTCTATTATTGGAGTGATTGTTGAATCATTGTTTAATAATTATTTCAATTTCACATTATTCTTAATCGTCATGAAATAATTAATAATTGTTTTATTTGTTAATTATCTCTAAATAAAGATATTTGACCATTTTGAATATCTTTTCACTCTCAGAAAAATATAATAAAGTATTCCTAATGGTTATATCTTGATTTGGTCAATATTATTTTATTATTCCCCATTTTCAAGATTAACTCAATATTTTGTTATAAATAGGAGGGTTTTTCATTCATTCTTCACCATTATCATTATCATTGTTACCATTAATGTTTATTTTCTATTGAGCTCCCATTTGAGTTCTCCACATTGTTTTGGGTTTTTCACACATTGAGAGAGAAGATCGATAAGCATCAAAGACATCAAAGGACCCATCCCACGGAGTGGGATTTGCAGACCTTTTTGTAGATCTCCTTCATGAGGTGTCATCAATAATATAATTTATTCGACTTAAAGTCTTTCCATTTGGGTTATTTCAATAGATATCTATATTGTTGTTTGTTGTTTTGTATCGTATATATTATTTGTGTTGTAGGCTTTTCCACTTTTTATTGCATATTTGAAGCATAAGCAACCACAAATTGTTATTAGGGTCACTTGTCACCTAGTGACTTAAGTGAAGTGTTTTTGGTACAACTTCCAAGAAATTTCACACTAACAAATGGTGGCTCTACTGGTGTAATAATAATTTTCTTTGGTCATTGAAGCTTCAGTAAACTTCAGATTTTTCTACAACTATTTTTAGCCTCTCAATTTATATTTATAGTATTATTTCCTTTTTTGTCAAATTTTCAGATTCGGGTGGTTTTTTGGTTCTTTTCACAGGTCACGAGTATTAGCTGAGCATGAGACAACAAAATATATGCAAGATCTGCTAACAAAGAGTCCTGAAAGAAAAACACACATTTGAGCCCTAGATTTGCATTCCATAGTGCACTTTTTGGCCCCACAACTATGTTTTCCACTGTTCTAGGTCAATACCTGCGTTTTGGTATTTTTCTGGAAAAGTTTCAGATTTTCTGAGAGTTTTGTGTGTAGACAGTGAAGGGTACTTCACCTTTGTTTTTAGTCTCCCCTAGGCCTATATACTCTTATATTTTCTCTTTGAAGAAAGAAAAATTCCCCCAGGGTTTAGAGTACATCTCCACATTGTTAGGAAGAGATTGGCTGAGTGAGGATTCTAGGGTTTCAACATTTTTTAGCCACTGATTTTCAGAGTCTGATACATTACTTTTCAGCACTTTTTGATAGGTTTATTCCACCTTTTCTCTCTTTAGATTTTGGTTTTTTTCTTTCCCCCTTAGGATCCCCTTAAGTATCCTAGGTTTTGGAGTTTCACACTTATCCTTTGCAGCATTTTTCACCTCTTATTTTTTATGTTTTTCTACACCATTTACAATAGGTTAGTGCCTCTAGATCTCAGTCCCTTTGACATTAGTTATTTTAGGCATTTTATGTGTGTTTGAGTAGCTTGTTTTCCCTCTCTTTCTTAGATGCTTGATATCCTTTTTGGGGGGGTTTGTGTGCTTGGTTGTTTATTTTTCTGTCATTTTCATATTCATTTACAGTATTTCAACACTTTATTTTCAATAGCACATGGCATCATTAAACATGCTCAATTAAATCATGCACTTGATACATTATTTTCACACACTCACACCCTAACCAAATGTGAGCTTGGTTAAACTACCAAGCCAATACTTGAAACACTACACCTTAATAATTCAACACATATAGATTAAGACCACTTGGGCACTGGGGCCAAACAATATTTGTAGTGTAGGTTTAGGATTAGTGGGATAGGATTTCAATAACACCCATCGATCACTTTCATTGAGACATAGAAGTTGACATATTAGGGAGCTTAAAATCCTTCACCATCCAACGGTCCAAAGCCAAAGTGAATCAGAAACCCGATTAGGAGGGGGTTAAGCTAGGTCATCATGTGAGCAGTTCTCCTCAGGGCTACCCAACACATGGCAGGGAACCCCGTGTGTTGGCTGATTACTAAGAAGCTCAAGACTCGACCACCCTCATGGGACGAAGGTAAGAAGGTGGGAGAAAGGTAACCGTAGTGACCAATCTTAGGAAAACACCTTAGGACTGGCTATGGGAAGCAGTTGGTTCTCTACCCTACCTTTCTCTAGACATCTCTGCTTGCGGGGATGAGATTCCATCAAGTAAAAAGTTATTTGGAAGGCCATATGAAATAGTAGATTTAGGATTGTTTGAGAATTTAGATGACCTATATGCTAGAGGTCCTTTTATTTGATAAGACGTGCTTTCCTATTTTAGAGAAACATCATTAATATAGTTAGTTTACACTTGGCACCACTGCACTAGGTGTTTTCTTATTGTTTGTTGCTCTTTGATTCATATCATCAACCTTTATTCCATAGGGTCGTTATTTCCTTAAAAGCATTGTGCCCCTAGGTGTTTTTCATGGAGACTTCAAGGTCTTAACCCTCAGTTCCCGTTAGGACATATTACTCCTCCCCATCGAGTAAGAGTACATCCTCCTAGTCATCCATCGAGTCATCATTCTGATTCTAATTCTACTAATTCCTCTAGTTCTTCCTTTGATTCCACGTCTTCTCAACACCATATCACTACCATGCTACGAACCAATTTGGGTGTGGGAAACCAATATTGTAACCCAGCTACCAACTAGGGTAACCCCACCAACGAAACCCCGACCTGTGTGTTCACTCCTCCTCCATTCTTTCCTTTTATAGCTTGTTTGAGTCTCCATAATTTCATCCATGTCATCAATGATCCTCTTCTCCATGATCCCACTTGGCCAGCTATGCCTACTGACTCCCTTCATGCATCCCAAAGTTTGAATTCAATCCTAGAGAAGACCCCACGAATCATGTTCTTCATTCCACATGTTGTGTTCATCAAATTCTATCATGGAAGACTATATTTTTCTTCATATGTTCCAACACACACTTAATGACACTGTTACTAAGTGGTATGTCGATCAACCCAGAGCCACTCATTCCACTTTTGTGACTCTTACCAAATATTTTCTTACTTATTTCCAGTTAACCATGTTTATGTTGGAGTAGAAGGAGGATCATCTCTAGAGCTTCTGAATTCTAAGACCACGTTTATATGGATTGATTCCTTAGATCATTTTTTGCCCTGATTGCCAAATATGTCGCATCACACGTCCCCCAGTCTTAGGAATATGCGCTCCAAGTAGCCTTAAAATTTGATCTGATCTACGGCTAGTTAGGTTATGTTTATATTTTCATTCATGATCTGCCTCGGCCTAGTGCTTCTAATTCATTGGGGGAATCTCATGTTGCGGATGGCATAGTTTGAACCATTTCAAACCCTCAATTATATGTTCCACCTCTGATGAGTTATGGTCAACCTTAGGGAGAGATCAGTTCCTCTTACATTTATCCCTCCCCCAATCCTCCACATGGAAACTTTTATCCAGGTCATAGCACACCATATGCATATCCCCATCCACATCAATAGATTCTAGGGCTAGTTGTTGCACCACCTATTTATCCCAATGTTGCCTCATCTCCTTATTATTAGTATTCACCTCCTAGCACTCCAGACTCTCTGGAATCAATTCCTAGCCCCCCATGTCTGCTCCCCCTCTACCATAGCAACAACCTCCTCCACAAGGTCAATTCTTAGAAGAGCACAACCAATCCCCCTAACCCTAAGAAAAGGAACAAGGAGAAAGGTAACTAGACCCAACAATCTCAAGGTAGTCAAGGTAGGAAGGGTGAACCACCCAATGCCCCTCAAGAACCTTAGCCTAATCCCACAACCTAGAAACAACGCAGAAAACCCAAGTAAAACAAGGGTCTTCGTACAAACAAACATTGTGCCTATTGCAACATATATGACCATTATACTCATGAGTGTTCCCTTTTACCTCAGATGCATCAAGTGTGGGAAGCTCTACCAACTTCTTCTCAAGGACCGTAGCCCATTGCTCCTCGTCTCCCTCCTGCTTCATCTCAACCAACAATGCTTACCAATCCTTTTACTCGCCAAGAATATATTGTTTTCCAACCTACACAAGGTTAGCCAGCTCTACCAGCTTCACCATCTAGTCACCACAATTATCAGATTCTTATGATGAATTTTGATGAGGTCAATACTGAACAAGTCAACCTACGGACTTGATCGCGCCAATATGACAAGTCACCTGCTAAGTCAGTGAATGAGTCCCAGCCCCAAGTTTCCACTGAGCCTCTATCATCATCTAATGGTACCTTACATATCCCTCCACCTAAGGTAAAGGTTATTCCCAAGATCCCCAAAGGTCCATTATGTTGAAACGTTGCTTCAGCTAAATCCGCCCATACCTATAGCATAGTAGATGACTTGGCACAGTCTCCTGTTGCCATGTCAATGTTGGAAATTCTCTAGACGTTCCCATACCAACATAAATCTCTACTCTATACTTTGGGTGTTGTGGATCCCCAAGATGATCATATGATTGTCTTTCATGTTGACAAGTCAGAAAATCCTCCCCTACCTTCATCCATTGCATTTCAAATACCAATCTCTATTATAAACACCATTGTTCAGTGGTGTATCATAGACGAAGGCATCTCCACCTATGTGATGGCTTCCAGTGTTTGGAAGAAACTTTTTTCCCTTGACTCGTCTCCTTCCACCATCACCCTCCATTCCTGGGATGGTCATCCTTCACAACCCCTTGGACTATATCACAACTATCCAATCAATGTTTCCGACAAGGTTGTCTATATTGATATTGAATTCATTGATTCTCCCTTAGATTATACCATCCTTTTGTGTCGTAGTTATACATATTTTATGTCGGATGTCGCATCTATGGCTCACCATAAGATGTTCTTTCCTCACAATGGAAATATCATCACCATCGATCAGTTGACCTACTATGATCCCAAATCTCAGAATTCACCTTAGTCCAACATCTCCTCCATGATTGAAAATAAGACTATCTCATCCCTCACCAATGTCTCTCTCGGAGTCTACAAAGATTCCACCTTTCTTGGTGCTTATTATGGTCCACTGCCTACTCCTTCTTAGCTTAGCTCATCCTATGTTTGCATGATCCAAGCATCACGGGCTGCCCACAAACAATTTGTTATGCCTTCACAACAACCAACACCTCTGCAACCTGTGATGGCCGCGTTGAGTTTTCCTAACATTACCTTTGGGATCCCAGTTTGATACATTGATCATCTCGCAAACATTCCCCCCAATCAACCCAAACCTTACATTTCTTTTACCCTGATCCAACCTGTTGTTCCTACCCCTACCTTTGCTTAATTTCCAAATCAACCTCAATAGGAACCTACTCTTATTGCAAAAGCATATGGCAAGGGTAGAAAAGCCCAGAAAAAGGGAACCAAAGAAAAGGCAGCCCCAACAACTCCAACTCCTCCTAAGATTCCAAAGCCTATTCCTCAATACGTTTTATGTGATGTTGTTGGTCATGCCACCAATAATTGTCCTGAACTCCCTCATGTCAAGAATGTGGTCTCTGATACCTTCCTTGATTGTAACATTCCTAAGCTCCATGTCACCTTACCCGATTCAGCTAAGAAGAACAGATCATTATGCGTGAATCACCCCTGTGCTTTGTGTGATAATTATGGCCATTATTCTCATCGCTTTCCCCATCTCGAAGATTTTTGTGATACACTTCAATTTCTTCATGAATTAAAGGATATTAATAGTGACTCCACCTATCCTCTACCTACAGATTTGGTCCCACTCTTACACCGAAACAAGAGGTCTCTCAACCACCCATTGTGATCTCTCCCCCCGATGTCAAGATGACGAATAATACTACTACCATTCTCTACCTTTCATCATCCATGAGATCAATGCATTAGAACTCGCTTGATGTCTCCTATTGTGATTCTCTTGAACCTTCTTCGATGAACACCTTGGTCTCAACATCGATAGATATTACATCTACTAGTCATATCTCTCCCAACCTTGACGATGCGTATGTGAACCTTTTCTCTCATGAAGATGCTTAAGGTAGCTCTTCTCCATCATGTGGCCTATCTTCCTCCCATCCCCCCATTTTCCATTTTCATGAAGACATCATGGAAGCCATGACTACCCCTGATTATCCTTGGGATGATATGCACCATCGTGTGTACTTCCTTTCGCAACAAGCCCATGACCAATATGTTGTGGAGTCAAAAGACTTAATTCATGGTGAAGTTGACTGGTTTAGAAATCCCATTCCTACACTAGATGCTTTTGAAGAGGGAAATATTGCTAACATTTCCCCTACCATCAAAATTAACATTTCAAATAAACCAGGGATCAAAGAGAAATATCATCTTCGGGGAACAATGCACTCCTGAATAAATTGATGCTTACACCATGTTATTCAAATAATTTTTCCATGTTTTTGCTAGGTCTTATTCTAAGATACTCGGACTTGATCCCACCATTGTTGAGCATCACATCGAGACTTAGCACGATGCCATCCCTATCCACCAAAAGCAAAGGCCTATCCATCCTTCCAAACGTGAAGCTATTAAAGCTAAAATCGATATGCTCAAGAAGGATAGTTTCATCTATCCCATTGAATATAACACATGGGTGTCCAATCATGTTCCAATTCTTAAGGAGCAAGGGACCATTTGTGTCAGCACATACTTCCATGATCTGAGAAAAGCTTGTCCCAAAGACAACTTTTCCACACCCTTCATCGACTAAGTCATTGATGAGTGTGTGAGGCATGAGGTTCTCTCCTTTATGGATGGATTCTCTGGATATAACCAAATACATATCTGTTATGTCGATCAGCTTAAAACAACCTTCTCTAGTCCGTGGGGAACTTTCCCTTATAAGGTCATGCCATTTGATTTAAAGAATGTTGGAGCCACTTTTGAGCATGCCATGTCATACTATTTTCATGACTTGTCTCATATTATCCTTGCATATCTAGATGATATCACCTCTCATTCCAAATTTCAGTCGCAACACCTTCAGTACTTGCATACCATGTTTCTTTGATGTCACAAGTATAACATTCACCTCAACCCCCTAAATTGTATCTTTTGCATTCCTGCTAGTTGAATTTTGGGCTTCATTGTGTCCAAAGATGGTATCAATCTTGACCATCTTAAAGTTCAAGCCATTCTTGAACTTCCCCTCCTTGTACCCTCTACTAGTTACAAAGCCTCCAAGGCAAAGCTAACTTTCTTCATAGGTTCATCCCTAATTATGCCACCATGATGCATGGGTTTCTTAGACTCCTTTGATTTAACATTCCATTTATTTGGGATGACCAAGATCAACAACCTTTCGATGCCCTCAATTTTTTTCTCACTTCTAATCCCTTGATTAGTCCACCCAAATTTGAGAGGGATTTCATCCTGTACATCTTTGCATCTACCTATTCGTTCGCTGGGTTCCTCATACAAGAAGATTCTACCATAAATGAGCATGTAATATACTATGTCAGTAAGAACCTTAATGGTCCCCTTGTGTCCTATTCACATGAAGAAAATTTGTCAGTCACTTTCGTGTTCTCTATTCAAAAGCTTCGTCATTATATCTTTACACGTACCACCAAAGTTGTGACCAATTCCAACCCCATGTATTTCATGTTGAGTCAACGGATCATTAATAGAAATTGCGCCCATTGGATCATTATCCTTCAAGAATTCGATCTCAAATTCGTCACACCCAAGAGTAAGAAAGGTTTATCCGTTTCTAAAATAATTTATGAATTCCCTACTAGTACACCTGATTCATTGGTAAATCATGACCTTCTCGATGAACACCTGTTTTCCATTACTACAGATGATCCTTGGTATGGCGACATCCTTACCTATTTTCGAACCAAGAAATTCTCTCCCCACCTCACTCGTGATGATCGACGATGTGTTCAACATAAATCCCCTAGCTACCTCCTCATTCGTGATGATCTATATCATTGCAGTGTTGATACTATCCTTCGTTGTTGTCTAACCCAGGCTGAAGTTGAGCAAGTGCTTAATGCTTTCCACTATGGCAGTTGTGGTGTCAGCTCTCCAGGATGGCCACTGCTCAGGAAATCATGCGCGTCGAGTAATTTTTGCCTTTCTATCTTTAGGGATTGTATTGAGGCACTCAAACACTATCCCAATTGCCAGTTATATGCCCCTAAGGCATGAGCTCCAGATGTTCCCCTCCATCCCGTCATCGTAGTTAGTCCTTTGTATAAATGGGATATTGACTATATGGAGTGTTGACCCCCATCTGCTAATAACCATAAGTATATTATTATGATTTTCAACTATTTTACCAGATGGGCTAAAGCCATGCCAACATTCAATAACACTACTTCTACTACAGTCATCTTCTTCTTTAACCAAGTTATTGCTCGATTTGGGGTTCCAAAAAAATTGGTCTCTGACCATGGCCGGCACTTTGAAGATGAGATATGTAATGATCTAACCTCCCTGTTGGGCTTCGAACACCAATATTCATCATCTTATTACCCCCAAGACAATGGCCAAGTTGAAGTTGTCAACAAAATCCTTAATACTATGCTCTAGTGGACGATGAATAAACACAAGTCCAACTAGCATTTAATGCTCTTCCCTGATTTGTGGGCCTATAGAACGTTTTTCAGGACCACCATTAGGTTCACTCCTTTCCACCTTGTTTTCGGAGAGGAGACAGTCTTACCAATTGAGTGTAAAATCCTCTCCCTCCACCTTGTTTTCGAACTCCTCTAAAACACCCAACCTTTAGAACAATGAATTATTATGCTTGATCACGCCAATGAAGATTGTCGTCTTGCATTGCAAACCATTGAATTGACCAAAAAGCGCACCAAACCTCATTATGACCGCAAAGTCCCCTATCGTATCGTATCTTGTTTATGACCAAGCTCATGACGTCCCGACGCACAGAAAGTTTGAGCCATTATGGTTAGGACCTTAAATCATCTTTAAGTGTTTGGGTAAAGGGGCATACCTCTTAGAGGGGCCAGAAGGAGAAATCCTTCCTAACCCTCGCAATACACTCTACCTAAAGAAATTTTATCCATAATATTTCCTATTGAAATGCATGTATCTCTTTCCTTTTCTTGAATTTAGGAAGTTTGCATCCCCCATCATCTTCTACATTGTCTTCTTTCATCTTTCATATGGATCCATCATCCACACATATTGGTTATTTCGATGGTGCTAGTCGCTTCACCAAGAATCTAGCCTCGACAACTTGGGCCATTTCACCCCCTTGCATTCATTAGTCCACTCCAACGATGTCTTCATTATATCTACCACCAATAACTAGGTTGAATATGATGTTATAGGTTTGTTAGCCGAAGCCCTTGATCGCCACATCCTTCACCTTCATGTTTGTTTTGATTCCTTGCTACTTGTCATGTAATTGAATGACATTTATCGTGTGCATGATCCTGTTCTATTTAGAAAATATATATGAGTTAAACTTTTGGTATGTGAATTTGAATCCATTACATTTAGTCATGTTCCTGTAGCCCAGAACACTATGTAGATACCATTGGAAATAACATTCTAGATTGACATTTATCACATGCATATATAAGAAGACATCCATAAACAAATGGAAAACCACAATTGTCACAAAAAGATGCATAACCATAAATATATATCGTAATACAGTGTTTTGAGTCCACTACTCTAAATACACCTGACGTGCTCATTCACATGTTATCATAAAATAAAAAATGGGAACCCACATATCTTTATGCCTAATCACTATCATCTAGAGGCCATCAAGCCAATGGCTCCATCCCACGAGCTCGTAGATCTTGTACTACTTGACCGACCATAGTAATGCACCGCGTGATTCCTCGCCACTCTAAGGGAAGACCCATGGACTCATATGTATATTGATCTTATAGCTCATGCCACCCGCGCTCTGTCACCTCGGTCAATAGAACGTCAAATCTATGTCGGAGATCCTCAAATAGAGCATCACTACCTGACCTCTATTGTGATGTACCCCACCTTGATCTGGAGTCCCAAGCGTTGTGGCTTGTCCCATGTATCATGTCGTACTCACTGGTGCTATATTTTCATACCACAAAGTTTAGAAATCAATACCATATACAAATATTTCTTAAACTATAAATTCATAAAATATATAACAACTTTCACTTATCATTTGGACCCCATGCTCGTCCTGATAGAAGTGGTAAGTCGGGATCCCCTTGATAGTTCATGCAACTATATGGATAATCATTTATGTATAGCGGCATCTGGTCCCAATGAGAAAAATATCAGATCATAACATTCGTCTAACTCCCCCTCCTCCACATCGTCACAGTAGCTACCCCCAGCAACGCATCTTGGGCTCCTGTGGGCCCACATCATGGATCTGTACATGAGGTTGAATAGTCAGGATCTTCTCAAAGAAGAGTGAGAATAACATTATCCCAAACAAATAGTTATCATTGGTCCTCCGTCTAAATAATTTCATCTATCATTTTAATGAATACACCATTATCTTGGCCCACCCATAGTAGGTCCCTTCTAGGAAATTCTTCACCCACATCATCTGCACCCCAATGATATGGTGGAAGGCATGACTACCCAAGATTTGAAATACTTCTGCGGTTGTAGATCGTGTCTCAATCCTCTTAGGTCATTGATCTGAATGTTCATGCCCTTTGTAAGACTCCTCGGTACACAGTGGTGATCAAAAAACTCACATATATTCATAACACAAGGTAGCACTAGATGTATCTCCCCTACCATGCCCAAGGGGGAAATCCTATCTAAAAATATATGTTTTGCATTGTGATTTCAAACCTGTGAACCTGTACTACAAAGGCCTCTTGATCTGGGTCCCAGTAAATCATAATCCTCAACAACAAAAGCTCACCGGTCCTCATCATAGGGTTCTCTAAGAATTTTAGCATGCAATATCGTGCCAAAATCCATCTCACTACCTAATTCCTCTAAATCTCACCACATAGGGGCTCCAAGTATCATTCTCACCATAAAAACCCTAGCTATGCCATACGTGCAAAATAGAATTATGTTTTTTCAGATGAGATTCACAGGAATGCATGTCCAGTACATAGCTTCAGCTCACCACAGACCATGAGTCTTGCCTATCTTCTTAGCCCAGAACACAGTTTTTTCCCTCAAAACTATGTTGGACGCACTTATGGGCCCAGTTTCTGCATTCCAGAACACATACCAAGCCTCCAAAAGTGCGTTGCGACCATGAAGATGAGAAGGGGTCCTCCATAGTGAATTGAAGCCCTAATTTGTAAGTCTAATCCACCAAAAATGACGAGTAAGGTTATTGCACCTATGTCCAACTTGCAGATCCTGATTTTGATTATAAGTTTGTCTGCTATGATCTCCACAAGATTTAGGGACTTCTCTTCCTCTCCAAATTCTGCACAACTCACTATTCAAGGGAATTGGATTTGGGGGCAAAAATATCTTTTATAGGAAAAGCCCTAGTTTTTTCGTTGCCCATTGCGACCAAACTATAGCTCCATTTGAAAACTGGTTAGCACCGTTGGAAATTTCTCACCGTTTTCTATAACAAGTCTCCCTTTTTTTGGTAATTTGACACTTCCTCAGGAAGCCATTTTTTCCATGAGGTCTCACTTTGCTACCTATTAAAATCAAATTTCTTCATTTCAACCACACGTACTCTGGTACCACTTTACCTTTACACTGGTTGACTCATGTGTCGATTTTTGTCATGAGTAACCATTATTTACACATGTTTTGATGGTCCTCTCTGGGTCTTTTCCATGTGGCAACATCATTGAGTCACCTTTGTTCAAAGCATCCAAGATGAGTCACCCTTGCATCTATGGAGTTTGTTATGAGTCTCATTGAGTCTAGTTATAGTGTTCCATACATCTTTGTGTCACATCCACCCCATTATATTCATATTTGGCATCTAGTTTGACTGCTCTATCTTTCCCAAACCCTGATTTGTCATTGACCATGATCCCCTCCAAAATTGAGTCAGTTGTTGCCAGGTCAACCATACACATCATGCTCTAACCAGAGAAGTCATCCACTCATCTTGTTTCCTTCCATCATCGTCTCTGGTGTCATTCCATTAGTCACTCTACTATGGTACCTCGTGCCTTTGTTAAGCATTCCTTATTGCCTTAACTTTGGTGGGCCCTCTTCTATCGACTTTAACATATTTATTCTAGAAGTGTGGTCTAGATGGCGGTGTACCATGGTTCCATCTTACATCTTTGTTTGGTGCCTCAGATAAATCAAAGGGAATCAACATTTCCCTTTGAATTGGTTGTTTCTCATGTGCTCGAAGCTAACTCCTTCTCACACAATTGAGAATTGTACACTTGATGGTTAGGCAGTCGAGACAGTTGTCCCAATGATTCTTGTGTGTGTGTGAGATGTTCCAGACCTCATGAGGGATTGGCCCTTCAGGTATCCCCCCATATGCCCAAATGTCTACAAATGTTGATCCAACCTTAGATGCAGTTTCACAGATCTGATGGGTTCGGTTTTAACCACTTGGAGTGCCCACATCATGCATGTCTCCTTCAAATGATCCATTCAGATCTTCATAGCCCTTTCCTGTTCAACTGCTTCTTTGGTCGTGATCACCCCTCATAATGTTAGCTTGAGGGACATTATATACTCAGATGTTATTATATTTAGTTCCAACCTATGTCTTTCTAGGCGCATTATGTATATGGGATCCATTGTATTATTTTATGGCCCATTCATGCTAGCATGTCATGTATCATGTACTTTATATCTCAATCCCACATTGTTGGGCCCAACATTATTCTTTGTACACAATTATCTCGGCGGGTATGGGTATGCCTCCCCCGCCTCATTTGAGATCATGTACTCCAACATAAAGGATACTTCGATCAGTTTAGTAGGTATCACCCTGTCCATTTTTGTCTGTCCTTGCATTGCCTCAACTATCTCTCTCTCTCTCCCCCCGCTTTGGTGTCTTGTGGAAGTATAACCTACAATGTTCGGTCATATGATTTTCTTCTAACACTAATACATTGGGGGACAATCTATTATCACCAACGAATGATCACCTAGCCATATCTAACTAGGCAGATCAAAATACACCATGTAGGATTAATTTGACCATGATAAAATCAATTTCACCATGGGAAATAATTTAGTAAACTATTTTTATTCAATTATTTTTTTATTAAAATAATACAACTCCATGAGGATAATTGAATAAATCATTATTTATTTAATTTTCTCTAGGAATAATTATTAAATCATTGTTTAAATAATTATTCCTTATCACATTTGACTAAATCCCCGAGGAATAATTAAACAAATCACTATTAATTATTATTCCTTGTTTCTATTATTAGAATAATTGTTAAACCATTATTTAATAACTATTTCAATTTCACACCACTCTTAATCCTCTCGAAATAATTAATAAATCATTTTATTTATTAATTATTTCTAAATAAAGATGTTTGACCATTTTGAATATCTTTTCCCTCTCCAAAAATATAATAAAGTATTCATAATGGTTAGATCTTGATTTGGTCAATATTATTTTATTATTCTCCATTTTCGAGATTAACTCAATACTTTGTTATAAATAGGAGGGCTTTTCATTCATTCCTCACCATGATCATTATTATTGTCACCATTATCGTCTCTTTTATTTTTATCTCCCATTTGAGTTCTCCACATTGTTTTGGGTTTTCACACATTGAGAGAGAAAATCGATTAACTGAAGCATCAAGCACATCAAAGGACCCATCCCATGGAGGGGGATTTGCAGAACCTTTTGTAGATCTCCTTCACCAGGTGTCATCAATAAAATAATTTATTAAACTTAAAGTCTTGTCTTTTGGGATATTGCATTGGATATCTATAATGTTGTTTATTGTTTCATATCGTATATGTTATTTTTGTTGTAGGTTTTTCTAGTTTTATTGCAGACCTGAAGCATAAGTGGCCACAAATTGTTGTTAGGGTCACTTGTCACCTACCGACTTAAGTGAAGTGTTTTTGGTACACCTTCCAAGAAATTTCACACTAACATATTCCATTCATAGTTTTCAACTCAAAATATTACATATATGTATATCATATCTTTCAAAATAGAACCACTAATAGTTTAGGTTTTCAATTTGTACTTATCTGGGAAAGTTCAATCCACTAGGGAATTAACCACGAAAAGGACTTCTCCACCCAACTAGCGATGTTGGAAAGTACGTCCAAACTGTCCCCAAGCCTCTTTATTTTCCATATTAGTTGACTAACACTAATTTGTTCCTAGGCCTCAAGGATTCTAGTCCAACCTAGAACTTTGAAACTTTAGGTCTTCCACTAGCTCCTACCTAACTCAAGAACACCCTGCATTGGTGTCTTTCTTAACCTTGGTAGTGTCATGCTCATGATTTTCCTCCCTCCTTTACTTGCCTAAGGCCTCTCTCCTCCATCTTGCCTCTCTTGGCTCCCTCCTCCCCCACAACAGAGATGTTTTCATTTTCTATAGAAAGAGGTAATAATTGTCACAACTATTCTTAAAATAAAGATTTCTCTTTTTAGAGTTTTTTCTAGTAATCCACCATAAAAAAATAAAATAAAATAATTTTAAACATTTAAAGTTAAATTTTAACTTTAAACACCTAAAGTTTCTTTATTAAAATCTCTTTGCTAGACTTCACCTAGTCTAGAATTTACCAAGTCTTACCTCATAAAAATAAATAACAAATATTTACATAATAGAAAATATTACAAAACTTAATTAAAAAAATGAGATGATCATTGATATCAAAATTGTATATATAATAATATAAAATAGTTGTAATAAGTATTTATCAAAAGAGATATATAAAAAATTTGCTCGATAAATCTTTTATGAAATGGAGATACTCAAAACGAATTGAAAAGCCTTGATAAATGACCATATCACATTTATATGATGAAAAATAATTGAAAAGACATAAACCAAACTAAAAATTTGGGTGTCATAGATGTCGTATTTCATCAAGTTAGAGAAAATATTTAATAAATCAAACCCAATCATAAGTTCTTCGACAAAATTAAATTATTAATTAACATCCATTTTACTTCCATATTTTTCATATAATTTTTTTAAATATAGCTTAATAAACAAACATTTTTCCCATTTTTGACAACTTCTCAATTAATTTTTATTTTAAAATAATAAGTATGAATTGGAATTAATTCCCTTGTTTAGATACTGATGGAGTGCCCAACAAAACAACTGCGTACCTTCTAATGAAATGACTCGAAAACAGATACCGTGTGGGCTCTATTCCGTTTATTTCTTATTGCGCGGTTGAGCTTTGATGGAAAATCTATGGTCATAGCGGTGATCTTTTCTAGTTGCGTACTCTGTAAACTATGTTCAGGTTTTTCTCATCTGATCTGACTGCTGCCATTCTTTGCCATCTGATCTGAAGATTTGAGAATGGAGAAAATCATAAAAAAATCAGCTCCATTGAGATGATCCACTCTGTGATCCTGGCATGATACAATCCCTATGAACTGGAGATAAATCTCCACTTGTTCACTTGGCTTCTGTTGAGTGTAGGAGTGGGGATGGAGATGCATGCCAGATCTAGAGTGGAGAAAGGAGTTATATTTTTATTTTTATATTTGGTAGAAGATTTTGAGCTTTTTTCGAGTTTAAAATGTGTTTTTAAATTTATAAATTGATTTAATTCTGTGAAACCTCTAGGGCAGGGTATTATGATTGTGCAAATCACATAATTCAATTTTAATATTCTCAAAAATTAATATTAAATCTTAAACAAAATTTACTAAAAGATATTTCCAAAAAAAGTCAAAAACTTTTCATAGTTAAACTATTTTAGCTCCAATAACAACATTCGTCTTGAATCAATGCCAGGATGCACTACATTAAGCCAACAATACCATATATCCATTTTAACCATAATCCTTTTTTGAAATACAAACCTTTTTTACTTTACAAAATTTGAAAAAAAAATTGCATCAAAAGAAATTTAATCCTTCTTAGTTGTTGGTAGATCCATAATTAAGTACCCATCTTTAAGAAATATATATATATATATATATATATATATATCCCTTTAAAAAAAAATAAAAATTGATTGTAATTAAAATATTTTAACTTTAAATATTGTATTGTAATATTTTATTTATAATATGGAGTGAGAGTAAATTATTTTTAAAATAAATATTATAGTTTATTTTTATTTTGAAAATCTGCAACGCTGGTAAGAGTTCTAGATCTAATATTTTGGCACTTGAATCGATCTACTATTCAGAATGCAAAATAAAAAATGCTTAGCAGATCTTGCTGTAACTCATAAATCCCAGTAAGGAGGTGCAACCCTTGTTGAGCAAATGAAAATTTGGCATCAATTCCCCGTACTCTGAAATTTAAGGATTAGCTAACTTTGTTCCTGTTCCAAATCTGCAATCTAACATAAAATTTTACACCTTACTCCTAGGTTTATTGACAATCCACTTTAATATTTGCAACAGTATAACAGATCTGGTATTAGTTACTTCCGAAAGAATATCTCACATATTCTGTCATTCGTAAATAATAGGCATAGATAGAAATTGCCAGCCAGAAGAGTAACTATTTCTCAAGAAATGATAGAAATTACCAGCTAGAAGAGTAACTATTTCTCAAGAAATGTTCAAGGCCATGTATGGGGTGGAATCTTATTTTTTCTTTTTCTTTTTTTAGTAGGGAAAAAATATCTTTTCATTAAATAAAAATCATTACAACAGTTTGCTTCTGTTATGCTTCCTCAAACACTTATGTCAAGGACCTATTATCATTGTATCTTCACAGAAAACATAAAACAAAATTTTACTTAGTTATTGGGTAAAAATTAGTCATTGCAACATCACAAAATGCATAATCTATTATGAATGGACTATGAAGTTCTATGCTAAAGGATCTCTATGTGATCTTTGACTACTAATGAACACTATTGAAATGCAGAAAAGCAAATCATACCTGCCTCTACTGATACTCCTCTTTTTGACAATACATCTCCAACCCTATTTTGTTCCCGAAACACATGCCTTGACAATACATCTCCAACCCTATTTTGTTCCCGAAACACATGCCTATAGGTGATCTGTTGAAATGTTGAAATGTCTACTCCAGCATCCGAATACGCCTCATCCACAAAGTGAGCATGAATGAGATAAATAGTTTAGATCCTTGTACCCATTCTATGACACTTTTTGAGTCCCCAAAAACCTTTAAAGTCTTATTACCCTATTCAAATGTGCCACGTTCTATTAGAATATATTCCCCTCATCCACATTTTCTTTGATCACACACCCCATCAAAGAAACCAACCAGAAATTTCTTTCAAATATTGATATACTTGACGTTTCTTCTACGATGTTTCCTTCTTATTGGCCACATCTCCCTTAAGTATGCAACAATATTTAATACCATTCCTTGATATATGGCTCTCTCTACTGAAAGATCTTTTTTCTTTTGAATCTCCGTATTCCCCATAATATATAAAAGGGTAATGTTGCATACTTCTTATGATAGACAACCTAGGATGATAGAAATTCCTCAATCGATCCTTGTTTCCATTTTCCTTTGATATTGAGAAGATTCATTGTAGAAATACGGTGATAGAATTGCAATTTCTCAATAAATTTAATCTAAATCAAGAGACACAATTCTACTTTACTACTCTGCAAAAATTAATTCACAATTTAGAACATTCACAAACATGCATCAGTCACATACATAAGTACAGAGATTTATCTAGGGGAAACCAACTAGTAAAAAGCCCTTAAGACTACTTGCATTAATTAGATGAATAAAGAATGTATTACAATAACTTTCTCGCTATGATCTCAACCTACCAGTGAACAACCTTTCTCTCTACTCAATAATAATAACTGACCCAAACTTAGTCAATTTCTGCCTCTGCTTGAGAACCTATTTCCTTGTGCAAATAGTGAGCAATTAGGCCCCTATTTTTTTAGGAGATTTCCTCCAATTGATTGCACAATTCCCAAAGTTTGATCTATAACTGCATACAACACCTATACACTCAAGATTATTCTACAACTAATGTTACACTACCTTTAAATCTCCACCATAACTGGGGAACTCGAATTATTTGCATGCACTAGCTATTTTTGGTTGATTGATCAATTAACTGGATGATCATTGAATTAGTATGTTTTCCCATTGCACAACTAACCTTTAACTAGTTCTATTAGCAGTTAAAACTAGTTTAACTGAATACAACTAGAAATAACTAAACTAGATTACTACAAATTAATAATATATTCATAACTAAACTCCAATCCCTGTAACTCAATTTTCCTGAGCTAATTGAGTGACAAAAGCCATGTCACCTTAGTTAACTACCTCCAAGTTGTCTGTTGATGTGGAATTCAATTTTTTTCTCAATTTGACCATGGAAAGTCAAATTGAGACTTTCTTGCTACACTTCTCAAGACTCCCTCTTAGCAAGAAAGGCGTTATCAACCACCCCTATCCTACACCTGTGATATTCGAAATTCCCTCTTGACAAAGCCTTTGTCAAGATGTCAATATTCTCTTCCTCTATTAGAATGTATTGTAGCAACATTATCCTCTTCTTCACACAGTCTCATAAATGATGATACTGAATACTATATGCTTAGATCGGTCGTGAAATACCAGATTCTCAAAGAGCTTAATTAAACTATGATTATCAAAATAGATCACAGTTGGATCCATCCCCTGACCAAACAATCCCACACGTGTCTTTCTCATTCATATCACCTCACATGTTGCTTGACTTCCAACCATGTATTCAACTACTGTATAGATGAGTGCCAAAGACCTATGCGTCTTGCTATACTAGGAAAATTGTTGTAGACCCAACATTAAAAATTCCCCCTGATGTACTCTTTTGGTCGGATGGAATCCTTTCCCAATCTACATATGTGAATCCACACAAATTCACTCCCTATGTTTGTCTGTACCATAATAAATACTGGGCAGTGCCTCTGAGATATCATAAAAACATGCTTAGCTTCCTTCCAATACAATTTGGTCAGCCTAACCATAGCTTGGCTCAGCTAGTTGACTGCATAGCACATATCTAGTAGTGTGTTCAAAAGATACACCAGTGAACCCACTAGCTGTCAGTAAATGGTAACATCGACCTCCTCACCTAAGGTGGAATTCTCCTTCCTCCAAGTGGTCACTAAAGGTGTCTCCATGGGCTTACCACTCTCCACGCGAAATATTTGTAGTATCTCATTGGTATACTTTCATTGAGAAACAAACAATTCACCATCACCTTGTCATATTTCTAGCCCAAGGAATTAGTGCATGAGACCCATGCCTTTCATCTAAAATTCCCTTACAAGGTCCTCATTGCAAAAGATGATCAGCTACTCATCACCTGTCAAATATTAAATCATCAACATATAAAACAATGATAAGAAATTTACCTTCTACCAAAATATCATAGAGGTTCCCATCCACTTCACTTTTGGTGAGACCTAATCTAGTGAGATAACTATCAATCTTAGTGTACTAAGTTATGGGTGCCTTTTTGAGACCATACAATGCTCACTTGAGTATGCATGGCATGAGAATCCCGATCAAATGTATCAAAACGTTTTGGTTGTTGTATGTACCCTTCCTTCTCAATAACACCATTGAGAAATGTGTTTTCTACATCCATCTAGTGGACATTCCACCCCATCTGCACAGACAGTGTAAGAATTGATCTAATGGATTAATACTTTGCTATGGGAGTAAAGTTTTCCTCATAGTAAATTCCCTCAACTTGAGAGAATCCTTTGGCCACAAATATGGCCTTATACTTCCCTATACTTCCATCTATAACATGCTTGACCTTGAAGGCCCATCTCAAACCCATAGCTGATTTATCTGTGGTCTTGGGACCACTTCCCAAACACTGTTCTTCATGACGAATTCGTATTCTTCCACCATTACACCAAACCAAACTGGTTTCTCAAATGCTTCATTAAAATAGGATGGCTCAGCCTCTACAAGCAAAATCATTAGAGCCATATAGCCAGTGTACCTCTCAGGTGACCTTCTTTTCCTGCACAATTTTGAAGGAGCTCCAACATTCTCCCTCCCATCTTGCACCAATTTATCTACTTCCCTCATTCTTTTTCTACATTCTCTAGATGGTTTTTCTTGAGTGTATGTCTCCACTCTGCCTCCTCTCTTCTCCTCCATTTGTGGTTTCTCCATAAATTCATCAAGCTCCTCCTCTGGTAGGATTTGTAGCTCCCTCTCAAGAGAACATCTCATTTCTTTCTCTTCATCAAACTTTACACCCATTGACACAACTGTCATTCTGAGGAAAGGAAAGTACACCTAATAGCTGTGTCGATTTTTTGTGTAACCCACAAAAACTCCCAACCCTATTGCCGACTCAAGTTTCTTCCTTGAATCTTTGGAGACATGGCAGTAAACAGAGGCTCCAAAATTTTTGAAATAAGACGCATCCAAATTTCTCCCTCAGAAAGCCTCCTCCAATGTATTCATACCAAGAATCTAATGAGGAATTTGGTTCTACAAGTAGACTGATGTGTTACATGCCTTTGCCCAAAAATGTAGTGGCAGGCCTTGGCCATGTAGCATAGCTCTTGTAATTTCCACAATGCTCTGGTTCTTCCTCTTAGCTACCCCATTCTACTATAGGTTTTTGGGTGTTGTTAGCTCCATTTTAATTCCTTCTTTGGCACAAAAGTCCTTGAATTGATTCAAAACATACTCACCTCCATTGTTACTCTTGAGAGAATTCACCCTCTTTCTGATCTCTTTCTCAACTAATGCATTGAATTCTACAAACTTTGAGAATGTATCATCCTTCTTCTAAATGAAGAAGATCCAACACTTCCTTGAGAAATCATCAATAAAAATAACATAGTACTTATGTCTGGTAGTGGAGGCTCTTGAGAAGGGTCCACAAACATCAGAGTGGACTCTCTCAAAGACTTCATGTGCTTTGTTTTCTCAATCATGGAATGAGGATTTTACTTACTTCCCAAAGGTACAACCCTTGCATAAATCCTGTTGCTCAAGTGATCCTTTAGGGAGGCCAATGGTCATTTGTTGGATAATGTTTAAGGCTCCATGATGCAAATGGCCCAATCTCATGTGCCAAGATTCACCGACATCATGACTTTGCACTTTCTCTTCCTTGCTGCTTAGTGAAGCACAATCTTTGACATCAAGTTTATATAGGTTCTTCACACGAACCCCGATATGTTTGACATGTCCAATAGCTATGTGCCTCATAAAGGCTTTACCTTTACTGAATATTACATCATAACCACGATCTTCTAAAAATGCTATAGAGATGAGGTTATTCTTCAGGCCTGACACAAACATGACATCTTTGAGGTGAAAAGGGGATCTAGACTCTCTTTTAAAGGTTACTTTACCAATCCTGGTAGCATTGTACCTTCCGTCATCCCAAAGCTTAATATGCATATGGAGATCTTTCTCCTGTAGGTCACTGAAAATATCTCTAGACCTTTTCATGTGGAATGAGGCACCTGAGTCCAAGTAGAATACATTCTCCCTCATATTATTGGCAATACATGTGATCAAGGTGAAGCCTAGCTCGAACTGTGAAGCCAATGCTTAACCTGTTTCTCCTCCTGATTTATTCTTGCTAGACTTTTTGTGTGGACACTTTGTAGCATAGTGCTCGATTTCATGAAATCTAGGAATTTTATTTTGGACAAGGCTTTATTCTTTCCCCCTTGGCTAGATGTGGTTTGGTTTGAGATTTCTTCCCTTTTCCCTTCTTTCCCTTTCCAACTAATGAAAAAATTTCTTCATCCTCTCCCTTTAATGAACTTCCATATCTGGTATTTCACATGATCTCTTCTTATACCAAATCAGGCCATAAGCATTTCCAATTCAGTAATTTCTTACTCATGTTCACTGAGTCTTGGTAGCTATGCCAGCTTTTGGGAAGGATTAGAAGATATAGGCTCACTAGTTCATTTTATTCAACATTCAAACCAACCCCTCCAAGCTCATCCCGAACTTGTGTAAACCTGGTGAGATATTGCATAATGGTATCATTCTTCTACATCTTTATGTTTTGAAGTTTTTCTTTGAGGGCCAATTTTATATGGTCACTATTATTCTTGAATAGCTCTATTAGTTCCTTCCACATTGTGAAAGAAGTTTCTTTTCCATGGATATTTTAGGCAATGTGGCCTCGCACTCCCTCTAAGATTATTCTCCTTGCCTTGACTACATCTTTCTTCCATTGGACTAGGTTCTAGGCATCAACTAATCTTGGTTTTGTAATTCCTATCTTCACATATTCCAACAATCTATTGTCATCAAGCACTACCTCTATGTGGTCCTTCCAGGCAATGAAATTCAGTTTCCTTCCAAGCCATACTCTAATCTCAGTCTGTTGACGGTCATTCTCCTGAATTTGAAGAAATTTTGCTACATTGAAGCTGCAAATTTGAACCTCCTGAGGAAAAACTTTGGAATTCTTGTTCTAATGTGAATCGTACTTTGATACCATGTATAAATATAGTTATAGAATTTCAACTTCTCAAGAAATTTAATCTAAATCAAGAGACACAATTCTACAATACTGCTCTACGAAAATTTATTCACAATTTAGAACAACATTCGTAAACATGCATCAATCACATACACAAGTACACAAATTTAACTAGGATAAACCAATTGGGAAAAATCCTTTAAGTATGGTTGAATTAATCATATTAATAGAGAATTTATTAGAATTTATTTCTTGCTCTAAGCTCAAATTGCAAGTGAATAATCTTTCTCTCTACTCAATGAGAAGTTCTGACCCAAACTTAGTCAATCTATGCCTCTGTTTGAGCCCCTGTTTCGTTGCATAAATCCTGATCTGACTGCTGCCATTCTTTGCAATCTGATATGAAGATTTGAGAATGGAGAAAATCATAAAAAAATCAGCTCCATTGAGATGTCCACTCTGTGATCCTGGCATGATACAATCCCTATGAACTGGAGATAAATCTCCACTTGTTGACATGGCTTTTGTTGAGTGTTGGAGTGGGGATGGAGATGCATGCCAGATCTAGAGTGGAGAAGGAGTTATATTTTTATTTTTATATTTTGTAGAAGATTTTGAGTTTTTTTCAAGTTTAAAATGTGTTTTTAAATTTATAAATTGATTTAATTCTGTGAAACCTCTAGGGTATTATGATTGTGCAAATCACATAACTCCATTTTAATATTCCCAAAAATTAATATCAAATTTTAAACAAAATCTACTAAAAAATATTTCCATAAAAAGTTAAAAACTTTTCATAGTTAAACTATTTTAGCTCCAATAACAACATTCATCTTGAATCAATGCCACGATGCACTACATTAAGCTAACAATACCACTTAGGGTAGATCCATCTTAGCCATAATCCCTTTTTGGAATACAAACTTTTTTTACTTTACAAAATTTGAAAAACTTTTTGCATCAAAAGAAATTTGATCCCTCTTAGTTGTTTGTAGATCCATGATTAACTACCCATCTTTAAGATATATATATATATATATATATATATCCATTTTAAAAGAAAAACTTAAATTTACAAATTCAATTGTAATTAAAATATTTTAACTTTAAATATTGTATTGTAATATTTTATTTATAATATAGAGTGAGAGTAAATTATTTTTAAAATAAATATTATAGTTTATTATTATTTTGAAAATCTGCAGTGTGGGTAAGAGTTCTAGATCTGATATTTTGGCACTTGAATCGATCTACTATTCATAATGTAAATAAAAAATGCTTATCATATCTTGTTGTAACTCATAAATCCCTGTAAGGAGGTGCAAGCCTTGTTGGGCAAATGAAAATTTGGCATCAATTCCTCGTACTCTTTATACTGAGTGTGTTTTATATTAATTTTGGAAATTTAAGGATTAGCTAACTTTGTTCATGTTCCAAATATGCAATCTAACATAAAATTTTACACCTTACTCCTAGGTTTATTGACAATCCACTTTAATATTTGCAACAATATAATAGATCTGGTATTAGTTACTTCTGAAAGAATATCTCACATATTCTGTCATTTGTAAATAATAGGCATACATAGAAATTGCCAGCCAGAAGAGTAACTATTTCTCAAGAAATGATAGAAATTACCAGCTAGAAGAGTAGGCCATGTATGGGGTGGAATCTTATTTTTCCTTTTTCTTTTTTTTTTTCAGTAGAAAAAAAATATCTTTTCATTAAATAAAAATCATTACAACAACTTGTTTCTATTATGCTTCCTCAAACACTTATTTCAAGGATCTATTATCATTGTGTCTTCACAGAAAACATAAAACAAAATTTTACTTAGTCAATGGGTAAAAATTAGTCATTGCAACATCACAAAATGCATAATCTATTATGAATGGACTGTGAAGTTCTATGCTAAAGGTTCTCTATGTGATCTTTGATTACTAATGAACCCTATTGAAATGTAAAAAAGTAAATCATACCTGCCTCTATTGATACTCCTCTTTTTGACAATACGTCTCCAACCCTATTTTGTTCCCGGAACACATGCCTATAGGTGATTTGTTGAAATGTATACTCTAGCATCTGAATACGCCTCATCCTCAAAGTGTGCATGAATGGGATAAATAGTTTAGATCCTTGTACCCATTCTATGACACTTTTTGAGTCCCCAAAAACCTTTAAAGTCTCAGTACCCTGATGAAAGGTGCCACGTTCTATTAGAATATATTCCCCTCATCCACATTTTCTTTGATCACACACCCCATCAAAGAAACCAACCAAAAATTTCTTTCAAATATTGATATACTTAAAATTTCTTCTACGATGTTTCCTTCTTATTGGCCACATCTCCCCGAAGTATGCAACAATATTTAATACCATTTCCTTGATATATGGCTCTCTATTCAAAGATATTTTTTCTTTTGAATCTCCATATTCCCCATAATATATAAAAGGGTAATGTTGCATACTTCTTAAGATAGACAATCCAGGATGATAGAAATTCCTCAATCAATCCTTGTTTCCATTTTCCTTTGATATTGAGCATATTCATTGTAGAAATATGGTGATAGAATTGCAATTTCTCAATAAATTTAATCTAAATCAAGAGACACAATTCTACTCTACTACTCTGCGAAAATTAATTCACAATTTAGAACATTCACAAACATGCATCAATCACATACATAAGTACAAATATTTATCTAGGGGAAACCAACTAGTAAAAACCCCTTAAGACTAGTTGCATTAATCAGATGAATAAAGAATGTATTACAATAACTTTCTCGCTATGATCTCAACCTACTAGTGAATAACCTTTCTCTCTACTCAATAATAATAACTGACCCAAACTTAGTCAATTTCTGCCTCTGCTTGAGAACCTATTTCCTTGCACAAATAGTGAGGAATTAGGACCCTATTTTTTAGGAGATTTCCTCCAATTGATTGCACAATTCCCAAAGTTGGATCTATAACTGCATACAACACCTATACACTCAAGAGTATTCTACAACTGATGTTACACTACCTTGAAATCTCCACCATAACCGTGGAACTCGAATTATTTGCATGCACTAGCTATTTTTGGTTGATTGATCAATTAACTGGATGATCATTGAATTAGTATGTTTTCCCATTGCACAACTAACCTTCGACTAGTTCTATCAGCAGTTAAAACTAGTTTAATTGAATACAACTGGAAATAACTGAACTAGATTGCTACAAATTAATGATATATGCATAACGAAACTCCAAGCCCTCTAACTCGATTTTACTGAGCTAACTGAGTGACAAGAGCCATGTCACCTTAGTTAACTACCTTCAAGTTGTTTGTCGATGTGGAAATTCAATTTTTTTTTCTCAATTTGACCATGGAAAGTCAAATTGAGACTTTCTTGCTACACTTCTCAAGACTCCCTCTTAGCAAGAAAGGTGTTATCAACCACCCCTATCCTACACCTGTTATATTCGAAATTCCCTCTTGAAAAAGCCTTTGTCAAGATGTCAACATCCTCTTCCTCTATCAGAATTGTAGCAACATTATTCTCTTCTGCACACAGTCTCATAAATGATGATACTGAATACTATATTCTTAGATCGGTCATGAAATACCAGATTCTCAGAGAGCTTAATTAAACTATGATTATCAAAATAGATCACAGTTGGATCCAACTCCTAACCAAACAATCCCACACGTGTCTTTCTCATTCAGATTGCCTCACATGTTGCTTGACTTCCAACCATGTATTCAACTACTGTATAGATGACCACCAAAGACCTCTGCATCTTGCTATACTAGGAAAATTGTTGAAGACCCAACATTAAAAATTCCACCTGATGTACTCTTTTGGTCGGATGGAACCCTTTCCCAGTCTACATATGTGAATCCACATAAATTCACTCCCTATGTTTGTCTATACCATAATAAATATTGGCATTATGGCACAGGATTGGAGTTATGGCACAGGTGTTGTCCTTGATGGCAACTCTCTTTGGTAACAGATCTCACTTCAGGCTTTCAGAATGAAGGAAAAGACATATACGCAGGTTCATCTAGACGAAGACGTGTATACACACGGGTTAGACGTTTCAAAGGCGCGTATGCGTATACATGCACTTTCATGCGAAGAAAAGCGTGTATATGTTGGAGAACTTACCTTTGGTCTGTGGTAGTTAGTCCTTGGTATTTGAACCTATGGTTTTGGACCATGGTACCTCGTCAGAAGTGTTGATCCCAAGTATTGGGTCCGTGGTATTGGTTTATTATGGTTTTGGACCATGGTACTGTGGAAGGCCTGAAACTATAAAAGAGGAAGGGGATCATGTGGCAAATGATCATCTGAATTATTGTTGAATATCTGAAAAAGTGCTAGATCTGGAATACTGGTAATTGGGTTATGGTGCAGATCTAGATCTGAATGAAGGAGGAACCTCAGCGTAAAGAGAAGGATAAGTTCTCTTGATGGATCATAATCCTTAAGCTTGAATGATAGTATTTTTGTATGATTTTGATCTGTTATATGTGGCACTTGCTTGATCTATAAAACTGATAATCTAGGTGAATTAGTGTTTGAATATCTGAAAGAGAAAATTATCCTTTATAGATCTATACATAGGTTCAGTGAAGCGAATGCGCGTATACGCGCTGTCTCAGTGAAGTAAAACAACGTATACGCAGGTTGTTCCATACGCAGAAGCGTATGCACACAGGTTTCAGGCTATTAAAGTAGCGTATATATTTTGAGTTGTGATCTTGCTGCTTCTGTTTATTGCTGCAGTGTTCTGGGTTCAGATTTGGTGTGTGGTTACTGTTACTGTGATCTGGGTACATTCGTCAGAGAAGTGTTTATTTTGATTCAGTTTTGATTGGTGAAAAGGTGATTGGTTGATGCAGAAATTCTTGATGTTTGATTGATGCTATTTGTGGATCCAGTCTGAAAATTCATGAAACGTACGTACTAATATCTTGGCTAGTGCAAGAGCTAAGGGGGTTGTAGCTCCCTTCCAGGAGAAGCTGGAAAACAAGAGAGAGTTGTAGCTCTCTGCAGGTTGCAACCTGCGTACTGGTAAAGGACTACACTAGTACAATTGTAAAAAGAAGTTTCTAATTAAAGAAAAGATAGAGACGAATTGCAGCAGGTGGTTTTCACCCACATTGGGTTTCCACCTTATATCTTGTGTTCTTGTGTGCGATTGTCTTTCTTCTCTGTTTTACTATTTCTGGTTACTGGTTAGTTGATGCTTAAATACAGATTAACAATCAACATCAGAAAGATAAAGTAATTAAAGGGTTTGCATTGTATACGCGGGTTTCCTTCTGTATAGTTGCGTATATACGCAGGTTCAATTAACTAAAGTAGCGTATATCATTTGATTTTGAAAAAGGAATAATTGACTTGATAATACTGATTCACCCCTCCTCTCAGTATTATTTCCAACAATTGGTATCAGAGCCAAGTTCTTCGGAAGAAGCTTGATCGCTTGAAGGAAGATCATTCATCATGAGAAACTACGAGAGGGAAGCATCAATCAGGCCACCGATTTTTGATGGGACAAACTTCGTATATTGGAAGGTAAGAGTTACTGCCTATCTTCAATCTCTTGGTACAGAAGTCTGGGATATCATAGAAACAGGGTATACTTTTCCATCAGCAACTCCTACAGATCCAGCTGAGAAGAAGAAATATGAAACAAATGCAAAGGCGGTCAATACTCTATTAGGATGCCTATCTCAATCAGAATTTGTCAAGGTTATGCAGTTTAAATCTGCAAAAGAAATATGGGACAAGATTGTACTGAGCTATGAAGGAGATGATCAGGTAAAATGAGCAAAACTTCAAACCCTCAGAATTCAGTATGAAAATCTTAGAATGTACAATGATGAAAGTGTGGCTAACTATTTTCTTCGTGTAGATGAGATTGTTAATTGTATGAAAAACTTGGGTGAAGAAATAAAAGAGGCTGTTGTGGTTGAAAAAGTTCTAAGATCTTTGTCCCCTAGGTTTGAATCTAAATTTTCTGCAATAGAAGAAAAAGAGAATCTACAAAACCTTAAAATGTCACAGCTGCATGGAATTCTAACTGCTTATGAAATGAGAAAAGGAGGTCCATCAGACAGGAGAGAAGTTGCCTTTAAGGCTTCTGGCAAAGGAGATTACTATGAGTCGGGACACGTGTCAGAAGAAGAAGAAGAATCAAATTTTGTAAAAAATCTTCAACGAGGTGCTGGACGATTCCGAGGTAAGTTACCTTTCAAATGCTTTGCTTGTGGAAGAGTTGGTCACTATGCTGCCAAATGTCCTCATAAGGATAAGATTGATAGGGGGAAGGAACCTATTAGATGGAACAAGAAACAGAATGCAAATAAGAAAAGCTTTTACACTCATGAAGATAGTGATGGACTTTCAAATAGTGACGAAGATGAACGAGGTAATGATTATAAACTTTTAATGGCTTTTCAAGATGATGATTACATGGATGCAATAGATGAAGAAGGTTTTTATGAAGAGATTTCTAATCTCAAAATTTACTTAGAAGAGAAAAATGTGATTATTGATTCTCTGCAATGTCAACTGGCTGAAAGAGAAAAACATCTTGAAAAATTGGAATGTGAAATTGTTGGTCTTAGAAAAGAGATTGAGAAAACAAAAGCTCTTAATCTTAGGTTTGTTAAAGGATCTGAAACTCTGGATGAGATCATCAATGTGCAGTGTTCTCCACTAATCAAGACAGGTCTGGGATATAATGGAGAAGCATCTCAAGCATCCACCTCCAAAAGTTATCTTGATGCAGCAAGGAGGAGTGAGCAAAGGCCTAATAGAAATCATCAAGTAAATCAGGGACAGTTTACCTCAAGAACGAACAAAGACTATCAAGAAAATCAGGGGCAAACTACCTTAAGGACAAACAGAAGCTACAACCAGCCACAGGTAAAATCTTCCCAATTTGCCTCAAGAATGGATGTTGGTAGAAACTACAATCAGTTGGATGATAGATTTGATAATCGCAGAAGTTTTTTCAATGGGAAATGTTTCTCTTGCCATAACTTTGGTCACAAAGCAGCTCAATGTTTTGCCTATAAGACAATCATGACTAGAGAAACTCAAAACAAAGAAGTATGTCTGGAATCATGAAGAGGACCTATAACAATTTTTCCGCCCTTGAAAGTGAAATTGAATGTTCTATTTGTAATAACTTCGGTCATGAAGAGTCTGAATGCAGGAGCAGGTTTCGGAAGACAACTCAGAAGGAACAAACCCCAAATGCCAGAACATGGAGAATGAAGGAACCACAACCAGAAAGATGTGGGATAGCTTTTTATGCAGAAGGACAGGAAAATCTATGGTACATCGATAGTGGATGTTCGAATCATATGACAGTTGATAAAGAAAAACTTGAATCATATAGTGTTTTATAAAAGGGAAAGAAATTCTCTTTTGGAAATGATACCCCTGCAGTCATAAAAGGAAAAGGCACTGCTCATTTGAAAGAAAGGGTCAAAGCTGGAAACGTTTTGTATGTTGATGGCTTGAAGCATAATCTCCTGAGTGTCAGTCAGATGTGCGATCAAGGAACCGAGGTAATATTTCGATCAAATGGATGTAGTGTTCGTGATCTTGATACAGGAAAAACAGTGATCAAAGGCAGAAGAACTCCAAATAACTTATACATATTTGAAGAAGGACAACAACAATGCTATTTGAGCAAGGATGATGAACACTGGTTATGGCACCGGAGGTTGGGGCATCTAAGCTTTTCACAAATAAGGAAAGCATGCAAATATCAAGCAGTTCGTGGTCTCCCAGATATCAAAATTCCAGACAACACCATATGCAAATCATGTCAGTTTGGTAAGCAAACCAGAACCAACTTCCCTGATAAGGAAGGCTCAGCCAGCAGGCCTCTTGAACTAGTCCATATAGATGTATGTGGTCCCTTTAGGACAAGGTCACCTCGAGGAGAAGAATACTTTATATTATTCATTGACGGCTTCTCCAGGATGGTTTGGTTAGGACTTATGAAACACAAGGACGAAGCATTCGAAAAATTCAAATCTTTCAAAGCCTTGGCTGAAAATGAATCAGATCACAAAATTAAGTGTCTCAGGTCTGACAGAGGTGGGGAGTTTACCTGAAACGAATTTTTTGATTTCTGTGAAGAACATGGAATAAGAAGGGAATTTTCTACAGCTAGGACTCCTCAGCAAAATGGAGTGGTGGAAAGGATGAACAGAACAGTCCAACAAATGGCTCGTGCTATGCTTGATGAATCTGGAACTCCCGCGACCTTCTGGGGTGAAGCTGCATTTTCTGGGGTTGTTATTCTCAACAAAACAAATGTCTGAGTGAACAGCACTCAAACTCCTCATGAGCTCTGGTATGGTGAGACTCCTTCGGTAAAGCATTTCAAAATTTTTGGAAGAAAATGCTATATTAAGAACAATGATGAACAGCTTGGCAAACTTGAACCTAGAGCAGATGAAGGCATTCTCCTTGGTTATTCTCCCCACAGCAAGGCATATAAGTGTTACAATAAAAGACTTGGAAGAATTGTTGACAGCATTGATGTAGTGGTTGATGAAAAAGGATACATTCCTAGGCAAGTAAATTATGAAAATATCGAAGAGGATGAAGACTACTCTCCAAATCAGACTGATGATGAAGAAGAACCTCAAGAGGCATTAGAGGAACAGATAAGGATAGAAGAAAAAACTCCATCCAGGTACGTTCAGAAGAATCATCCAGAATCTCAGATTTTGGGGCAGAAAGAGGCAGGTGTACAAACAAGAAGAACAATTGCAGAAGCCTCAAGCTATTTGGCATTGCTCTCCTCCACTGAGCCACAAAATGTAAAAGAGGCATGCAAAGATGAATGCTGGGTCAAGGCAATGGATGAAGAACTTGAGCAGATCGAAAAGAACAACACTTGGGAGTTGGTTCCTAGACCAAAAGATAAGAATGCCATAGGGACAAAATGGATCTTTAAAAAGAAGTTGAATGAAAATGGAGAAGTAATCAGAAACAAGGCCAGACTTGTGTGTAAAGGGTATGCTCAACAAGAAGGAATAGACTTTGAAGAAACTTTTGCTCCTGTTGCAAGACTTGAGGCCATCCAAATGTTCCTTGCTCTCTCAAGCTTTCAGAAGTTCAAAGTATTTCAAATGGATGTGAAATCAGCCTTTCTGAATGGAGATTTAGAAGAAGAAGTATACATTGAGTAGCCAGATGGTTTCATTCTTGGGAATGATCCAAATCTTGTATGCAGACTGAAAAAGGCACTCTATGGTCTTAAACAGGCTCCAAGGGCTTGGTACTACCGTTTGGACAAATACCTTCATCAACAAGGTTTTTCAAAAGGATCAGCATATAGCAATCTCTATATAAAAATTGAAAATGACAAATTTCTAATACTTGTTGTGTATGTAGATGATATTATCTTTGGAAGCAATGAAGAAGCTATGAGTCAAAGATTTGCCTTGGTAATGCAGAAAGAATTCGAAATGTCCTTGATTGGAGAACTGACATACTTTCTTGGATTGCAAATCCAACAAAATGAAGGTGGTATCTTCTTGTCTCAAACCAAGTACCTCAAGCAGATTCTGAAGAAGTATGGCATGGAAGATTCGAAACCAGTATGTACCCCTATGGTTACAGGATGCAGTCTCAGTGCAAATGATGAATCAGCAGCAGTACATCAACCAACCTATAGATCTATGATTGGAAGTCTACTTTATTTGACAGGTACCTGACCAGACATCATGCATGCAGTGGGAATAGTTGGAAGATTTCAGGCAAATCCAAAGGAAACTCATCTTCAGGCAGTGAAGAGAATTTTCAAGTATCTTCAAGGAACTCAAAACTATGGCTTATGGTATCCTAGAGATACAGATCTCACTCTTCATGCTTATACAGATGCAGATTGGGCTGGAAGTGTGGATGACAGGAAGAGCACAAGTGGTGGTGCATTCTTTATGGGTTCCATATTAGTATCTTGGTTCAGCAAGAAACAGAGTTCGATTGCTTTATCTACAGCTGAAGCGGAATATGTGGCTGTTGCATCTTGTTGCACTCAACTTCTTTGGATGATGCAAACCTTGCAGGACTTTCAAATCACTTGTACACCACCTATCTCCATCTTGTGTGATAATACAAGTGCAATAAGCATTTCAAAGAACCCAGTCATGCATTCAAAGACCAAGCACATACCGATCAAGTATCACTTTCTCCGGGAACAAGTGTTGGAACAAAAGGTCAAATTGGAGTATGTTCCTTCTAAGGAACAAGTTGCTGATATTCTCACCAAACCACTGCCTAGGGAGACATTTGAATACCTCAGGCAGAAGCTGGGAGTAGTTGATGCATCATCTTGCTGTTAAAACTCGTATGTTTCAGAGAAAAATGGGTGTACGCGAGTTTCCTGAGGAGGATCCACGTACATACGCCGGTTTGTGCAGAGACAGTCGCGTATATGGAGGTTTGATGGATATTAGTAGGGACAGGCTCTGGTTGAAGATATTCTGATATGGGTCTAACAGAGACCATCCGGCACAGGTTCAGGGGGAGCAGATAATCTTCTAATAATGCATTGTTGGCATTATCTTAGAAGCTTTTGGTTCTAGTTCACAGCTGTTGTTGGTTTCAGATGGAACAAAGGCAGAGGGAGAACAGAAGGAAATCTTGGTTGCTGATCTGAATGGTGATTGACAGATGCTGCTGCTATCAGTTATTGGTGACTTTCATAAGTCTTGTTCTAGATATTTCGTCTCTATGTCATGTATCTCTTCTGTGGTATCTCTTTATGGTGTCAAGGTCATGTAACGACCTATTTTGGTTTCCCCACTATGCCTGGGATGAACATGTAATGAACTTGGTTGTCATCTGTAAATTTCTAATGTATCCCCACTTGGTTGGGTGGATGATCCCCACTTGGTTGGGTGATGGATGTATGTATTGAGTCTTTTAGTAATAGGAAGGTCTTTCATGATGTATATGTCTTGGTTCTTCTTGAAGAACATCTTTTACAGATCTTGCCTATAGTCACGGGGAGCATGGTCAGCACAGCAGGGCAGAATTTTCAGCATGTACTAAGGGGAAGCACAACCCTTTTCCCTTGATGTCAAAGGGGGAGAATGACTTTGAGGATTTTGGGTTGCCATCAAGTCCAAAGGGGGAGATTGTTGGCATTATGGCACAGGATTGGAGTTATGGCACAGGTGTTGTCCTTGATGGCAACTCTCTTTGGTAACAGATCTCAGTTCAGGCTTTTAGAATGAAGGAAAAGACATATACACAGGTTCATCTAGACGAAGACACGTATACACGCGGGTTAGACGTTTCAAAGGCGTGTATGCGTATACATGCACTTTCATGCAAGGAAAAGCACATATATGTTGGAGAGCTTACCTTTGGTCCATGGTAGTTAGTCCTTGGTATTTGAACCTATGGTTTTGGACCATGGTACCTCGTCAGAAGTGTTGATCCCAGGTATTGGGTCCGTGGTATTGGTTTATTATGGTTTTGGACCATGGTACTGTGGAAGGCCTAAAACTATAAAAGAGGAAGGAGATCATGTGGCAAATGATCATCTGAATTATTGTTGAATATTTGAAAAAGTGCTAGATCTGGAACACTGGTAATTGGGTTATGGTGCAGATCTGGATCTGAATGAAGGAGGAACCTCAACGTAAAGAGAAGGATAAGTTCTCTTGATGGGTCATAATCCTTAAGCTTGAATGATAGTATTTTTGTATGATTTTGATCTGTTATATGTGGCGCTTGCTTGATCTATAAAACTGATAATCTGGGTGAATTAGTGTTTGAATATCTGAAAGAGAAAATTATCCTTTATAGATCTGTACGCAGGTTCAGTGAAGCGAAGGCGCGTATACACGCTGTCTCAGTGAAGTAAAACAGCGTATACGCAGGTTGTTCCATACGCAGAAGCGTATGCACACAGGTTTCAGGCTATTAAAGTAGCGTATATATTTTGAGTTGTGATCTTGCTGCTTCTATTTATTGTTGCAGTGTTTTGGGTTCAGATTTGGTGTGTGGTTACTGTTACTGTGATCTGGGTACAGTCGTCAGAGAAGTGTTTATTTTGATTCAGTTTTGATTGGTGAAAAGGTGATTGGTTGATGCAGAAATTCTTGATGTTTGATTGATGCTATTTGTGGATCCAGTCTGAAAATTCATGAAACGTGGTCCCTAAAAGAAAGAGAAGGTTGTAGCCTTCTGTAGGCCAGCACCTACGTACTAGTATCTTGGCTAGTACAAGAGCTAAGGGGGTTGTAGCTCCCTTCCAGGAGAAGCTGGAAAACGAGAGAGGGTTGTAGCTCTCTGCAGGTTGTAGCCTGCGTACTGGTAAAGGACTACACCAGTACAATTGTAAAAAGAAGTTTCTAATTAAAGAAAAGATAGAGACGAATTGCAGTAGGTGGTTTTAACCCACATTGGGTTTCCACCTTATATCTTGTGTTCTTGTGTGCGATTGTCTTTCTTCTCTGTTTTACTATTTCTAGTTACTGGTTAGTTGATTCTTAAATACAGATTAACAATCAACATCAGAAAGATAAAGTAAATTAAAGGGTTTGCATTGTATACGCGGGTTTCCTTCTGTATAGTTGTGTATATACGCAGGTTCAATTAACTAAAGTAGCGTATATCATTTGATTTTGAAAAAGGAATAATTGACTTGATAATACTGATTCACCCCCCCTCTCAGTATTATTTCCAACAATAAATACTGGGCAGTGCCTCTGAGGTACCATAAAAACATGCTTAGCTTCCTTCCAATACAATTTGGTTGGCCTAACCATAGCTTGGCTCAGCTAGTTGACTGCATAGCACATATGTAGTAGTGTGTTCAAAAGATACACCAGTGAACCCACTAGTTGTCGGTAAATGGTAACATCAACCTCCTCACCTGAGGTGGCATTCTCCTTCCTCGAGGAGGTCTCTAAAGGTGTCTCCATGGGCTTACCACTCTCCACGCAAAATATTTGTGGTGTATCATTGGCATACTTTCATTGAGAAGCAAACAATTCACCATCGCCTTGTCATATTTCTAGCTCGAGGAATTAGTGCATGAGACCCATGTCTTTCATCTAAAATTCCCTTGCAAGGTCCTCATTGCAAAAGATGATCAACTAATCATCACCTGTCAAATATTAGATCATCAACATATAAAACAATGATAAGAAATTTACGTTCTACCAAAATATCATAGAGGTTTCCATCCACTTCACTTTTGGTGAGACCTAATCTAGTGAGATAACTATCAATCTTAGTGTACTAAGTTACGAATGCCTTTTTGAGACCATAAAATTCTCACTTGAGTATGCATGGAATGATAATACCAATCAAATGTATCAAAACATTTTGGTTGTTGTATCTACCCTTCCTTCTCAATAACACCATTGAGAAATGTGTTTTCTACATCCATCTAGTGGATATTCCACCCCATCTGTGCAGATAGTGCAAGAATTGATCTAATGGATGAATACCTTGCTATGGGAGTAAAGGTTTCCTCATAGTAAATTCCCTCAACTTGAGAGAATCCTTTGGCCACAAATATGGCCTTATACTTCTCTATACTTCCATCTATTACATGCTTGACCTTGAAGGTCCATCTCAAACCCATAGCTGATTTATCTGCGATCTTGGGACCACTTCCCAAACACTGTTCTTCATGACAAATTCGTATTCTTCCACCATTACATCAAACCAAATTGGTTTCTCAAATTCTTCATTAAAATAGGATGGCTTAGCCTCTACAAGCTCAATCATTAGAGCCATCTAGCTAGTGTACCTCTCAGGTGACCTCCTTTTCCTCCACAAATTTGAAGGAGCTCCAACATTCTCCCTCACATCTTGCACCAATTTATCTACTTCCCTCATTCTTTTTCTACATTCTCTAGATGGTTTTGCTTGAGTGGATGTCTCCACTCTGCCTCCTCTCTTCTCCTCCATTTGTGGTTTCTCCATAAATTCATTAGGCTCCTCCTTTGGAGCTAAAAGCTCCTCCTCTAATAGGATTTGTAGCTCTCTCTCAAGAGAACATCTCATTTCTTTCTCTTTATCAAACTTTACATCCATTGACACAATTGTCATTCTGAGGGAAGGAAAGTACACGTAATAGTTGTGTGGAGTTTTGGTGTAACCCACAAAAACTCCCAACCCTATTGCTGACTCAAGTTTCTTCCTTGAATCTTTGGAGACATGGCAGTAAACAGAGGCTCCAAAAATTTTGAAATAAGATGCATCCAACTTTCTCCCTCAGAAAGCCTCCTCCAGTGTATTCATACCAAGAATCTAATGAGGAATTTGGTTCTACAAGTAGACTAATGTGTTACATGCCTTTGCCCAAAAATGCAGTGGTAGGCCTTGGCCATGTAGCATAGCTCTTGCAATTTCCACAATGCTCTGGTTCTTCCTCTCAGCTACCCCATTCTAGTGTAGGTTTTTGGGTGTTGCTAGCTCTATTTTAATTCCTTCTTTGGCACCAAATTCCTTGAATTCATTCGAAACATACTCACCTCCATTTTCACTCTTGAGAGCATTCACCCTCTTTCTGATCTCTTTCTCAACTAGTGCATTGAATTCTACAAACTTTGAGAGTGTATCATCCTTCTTCTGAATGAAGAAGATCCAACACTTCCTTGAGAAATCATCAATAAAAATAACATAGTACTTATGTCTGGCAGTGGACGCTCTTGAGAAGGGTCCACAAACATCAGAGTGGACTCTCTCCAAGATTTCATGTGCTTTGTTTTCTTAATCATGGAATGAGGATTTTACATACTTCCCAAAGGTACAACCCTTGCATAAATCATGTTTCTCAAGTGATCCTTTAGGGAGGCCAATGGTCATTTGCTAGATAATGTTTAAGGCTCCATGATGCAAATGGCCCAATTTCATGTGCCAAGATTCACCAACATCATGACTTTGCACTTTCTCTTCCTTACTGCTTAGTGAAGCACAATCTTTGACATCAAGTTTATATAGGTTCTTCACACGAACCCTGATATGTTTCACATATCCAATAGCTATGTGCCTCATAAAGGCTTTACCTTTACTGAATATTACATCATAACCACGATCTTCTAAAAATGTTATAGAGATGAGGTTCTTCTTCAGGCCTGACACAAACATGACATCTTTGAGGTGAAAAGGGGATCTAGACTCTCTTTTAAAGGTTACTTTACCAATCCCGGTAGCATTGTACCTTCCGTCATCCCAAAGCTTAATATGCATATGGAGATATTTCTCCTCCAGGTCACTGAAAATATCTCTAGACCCAGTCACGTGGAATGAGGCACCTGAGTCCAAGTAGCATACATTCTCCATCATATTATTGGCAATACATGCGATCAAGGTGAAGCCTAGCTCGAACTGTAAAGCCAATGCTTAACCTTTTGCTCCTCCTGATTTATTCTTGCTAGACTTTTTGTGTGGACACTTTGTAGCATAGAGCCTGATTTCATGAAAATTTAGGCATTTTATTTTGGACAAGTCTTTATTCTTTCCCCCTTGGCTAGATCTGGTTTGGTTTGAGATTTCTTCCCTTTTCCCTTCTTTCCCTTTCCGACCAATGAAAAAATTTCTTCATCCTCTCCCTTTAATGAACTTCCATATCTGGTATTTCACCTGATCTCTTCTTATACCGAATCAGCCATAAGCATTTCCAATTCAGTAATTTCTTCCTCATGTTCACTCAGTCTTGGTAGCTATGCTAGGTTTTGGGAAGGCTTAGAAGATCTAGGCTCACTTGTTCATCTTCTTCAACATTCAAAACAACCCTTCCAAGTTCATCCCTAACTTGTGTAAACCTCGTGAGATATTGCATAATAGTATCATTCTTCTGCATCTTGATGTTTTGAAGTTTTTCTTTGAGGGCCAATTTTCTATGGTCACTATTATTCTTGAATAACTCTATCAGTTCCTTCCACATTGTGAAAGAAGTTTCTTTTCCATGGAGATTTTAGGCAATGTGGCCTTGCACTCCCTCCAAGATTATTCTCCTTGCCTTGGCTACATCTTTCTTCCATTGGACTAAGTTCTAGGCATCAACTAATCCTGGTTTTGTAATTCCTATCTTGACATATTCCAACAATCCATTGTCATCAAGCACTACCTCTATGTGATCCTTCCAGGCAATGAAATTTAGTTTCCTTACAAGCCATACTCTAATCTCAGTCTGTTGAAGGACATTCTCCTGAATCTGAAGAAATCTTGCTACATTGAAGCTGCAAATTTGAACCTCCTGAGGAAAAACTTTGGAATTCTTGTTCTAATGTGAATCGTACTTTGATACCATGTATAAATATAGTTATAGAATTTCAACTTCTCAAGAAATTTAATCTAAATCAAGAGACACAATTCTACAATACTGCTCTAAAGAAATTTATTCACAATTTAGAACAACATTTGCAAACATGCATCAATCACATACACAAGTACACAAATTTAACTAGGATAAACCAATTGGGAAAAATCTTTTAAGTATGGTTGAATTAATCATATTAATAGAGAATGTATTAGAATTACTTTCTCGCTCTAAGCTAAAATTGCAAGTGAATAACCTTTCTCTCTGCTCAATGAGAAGCTCTAACCCAAACTTAGTCAATTTATGCCTCTGTTTGAGCCCCTGTTTCGTTGCATAAATCCTGAGGATTTAGGAACCTATTTTTTAGGAATTTTCCTCCAATTGATTGTGTAATTCCCAAGGTTGGATCTATGAATGCATGCAACACTTGTACACTCAAGACTAGTCCACAACTAATGTTACACTACCTTGGAATCTCCACCACAACTAGGGAACTCGAATTTTGTGTATGCACTAGATATTTTTGGTTGATTGATCAGTTATTTGGATGATCATTGAGTTATATTGTTCTCCCACTGCACAACTGACCTCGAACTAGTTCTATCAACAGTTAGAACTAGTTTAATTTAATACAATTGGAAGTAACTGAATTGGACTGATACAAATTAGCAATCACACATGCAGAATAGAACTCCAAACCCTCTAACTCGAATTTACTAAGCTAACTGAGTGATAAGATCCATGTCACCTCACCTAAATACCTCCAAGTTGTGCGTTGATGTGGAAATTCAATATTTTTTTCTCAATTTGACAAAGCAAAGTCAAATTGAGACTTTCTTGCTACAATTCTCAAGATTCATAACCCCATCCCATACAACTTTTTCATATGGAAATATCATAAAAAGGTGATGTGTGTCCTCCATGGATGGCAAGCATAGAGAGCATATGCCAGGGCCTTGACACCTACTGTGGATTAATATATCCCAAGTAAGCACTCTGTTGTGTAGAACCATCCAATTAAAACATTTCAACTTCATAGGAATGTCCGAGTACCATGTTTTTTTATACCACTGGAATCTGTCATTAGTTGTATCTAATGGGAATCTAGAATATATGTCTTTGATATCAATTTTTCCCTTTTTTAATGTGCTGACCCAACACATTTTATCCTCAGCATTGGTGAGAAAATCACTAGTATGATTTAAACTATGGGTGTATTTCTTCCATTCTATTTTTTGAAATAAGGAATTGCTGAGAGGGGGGGTGTGAATCGGTAATTACGAAAATCTTATTTTTCTTATTATGCTTATAGTCATTTCCTCAATAGTTGATATTTTGGCAATAAATCTCATGGGTAGAGATCTTAATATTTTCTAAACAATCATCTCCTCGTGGACTTCTTCACCAACCCCTTTTAATCATATTAGTTACTTCATAAACTCTGAGGAAGTATTCTGGTATGCTCTCACTCTCATTCATTCCTAGTCTTTCAAACCTCATTTTGAAAGTCTGAAGTTTCACTTTCTTGACTTTGTCATCTCCTTCATGACTGTGGTTAAGCTTTACCCACGCTTTCTTAATAGACTTACAATGCATAACTTTTGCAAGTTCTGATTGACTAAGACCAAAGAAAATGTCATTCTTGCCTTTATCATTGTTCCCATATTTTTTTTTACCATCTCCATTAGTGGGAATATCAAGGACATTGTAGTCTACTAGCACTAAAGTCCAAATAGCTACTCCCAAGGATATACGATATGCTTCCATTTTCGCGTTCCAAAATGCATAGTTGGTCCTATCAAACACTGACATTCTCATTGAGTAAGCCTCTTGACTCTCTTTCCTAGACATAGTTCCTTATAGATTGTTGGCTTGAACGACCCTGACCCAGGTTCTACATTATTTAGCCAAACAAATCCCTACACTACTGGCCCTTTCGGCATTAGCCCATGGAGCACAGACCAAAGTCTCACCTGAAGCAATATGAGGGGATGTTGGAGTCAAGTTTCCGCACCCTGAGATGGTTGTGATGTCGTTTGATCTCTTCTATCACTACCTTAATGCAGGAGATCTCGCTTTGGGGCTTGTAAAACAAACCCTCTATTCTGGCTTACAATACCTTCGCGAAAGTACATGATAGACCTTGACGCAACTCTAACCTATAGCTTAGGTACTTTCGTGCTGCTATAGTAGCATGCCCTTCAGATTACTCAATTATCCTAAGTGATTTTCTTATCTTGTCAAATACTTAAAGTTATCATCGTGTAAGTAGATATTCATGATTGCATTCAATTATTCAATGTAATTGCATTCATTCGTGCATCATATAAGCATAATAAAGGAAATTCATACACAAAATATCCAAACCCATTAACAGAACAAATACACAGAAATTGAAAAATAACTCCTTTTATTAATATCTTCCAAGTATTACAGACTCTGTTCACCATGCGCACATAGTTGCAGAGGTTTGCGTACTCAGCTGCGGACTTCTACCCTAGGCCTCTACGCACTCAGCTGCAAAGCCTCTACCTATGCTACATCTCAAGACTTAGACTTCTTGCTCTAAAGTTATTGCTCTCTTCCTCGTGTTATGATATTAACTACTTAGACCTTAGCTCTTTTTATACAATCCCATAGTCCACGGACCATGGATATATCTCTTACAACCGACTTTATTTTATAAAACTAAGGGCGGACTACCCTTTTTGACATATAATACCTTCGTGCTCTGAGACCAAAAAATGCAAAGTCTTTACAATAATATTACAAAAAATTGACTAAAGCACGGGCTTTTAGCCCCAAAACTACCCTTGGGGGATCCCGCTCCCAACAGGCCCCCAACACAAACATCGTGACTCGCCCTCGAGTCACTCGGCAAGCACGAAGATATTTGCGCGAAGGTTGTCCAACTTGACCGTGATGACCGCAACTTTAGTTGTGCACTGAGCTATTGCCTGCTTCGCATCTTCAACTGTCTTCTTAGTTACTTCCCCTATGCTATCAGCTTGAAGCTGTTTTTGCATCGTTTGTGGAGTCACAAGCTTGCCTCGAATATTTCCTGTCACTGCATAATATTCCTCCAGCGAGGGCTTTAGTCATGCCTTTAGCACTGCTTCCTTGTGCAGCACTTTGTCCACTCGTTTATTCAGCTCCTTGGCTTCCTGTAGCTTGGCTAACCTCTGTGTCAGCACGATGGTTCGCGTCGTAGCCCTAACTTTGTCATAGCACTATTGGAGTTCGCACGCTTCCATCTCGAGCCTTTAGATGTTTGGGTCCTCCTACAAGCCAGTCAGGACCTCAAACGACTATTCAAACAACTGTGTGCAGTCCGTTATCGCACTCTCCACTACCATGACTACTTCTATGACAGTAGCCACCCACTGTTCCTTTACCTCTGGTGGTGTCGAAGGCTCAGCCCTCAACTGGAGCTCTGTAATCTGCAAGTTCATCTCCAACTAAACCCGTGCCATCTCCTTTTGAATGTCACGCACCTTTGTGGCCAATTTACGGATGTGGACCTCGACTGGCTCCTCCTTTGGAATGGCCAATTCCAGGACCATTCTGCAGGCCTCCTCCACAACCTGTATGATCTTTTGTCTCTAGCTGGTCACCTCGGCCTCGAAAACAATGGCAACATCCCTTTGTAAGGCCATCTACTCATTGTTTATTCTCTATTTGTTGATCACTTGGAGGGCGTGGTGCTCATGAGCTCTTAGCTCTGCAATTACTCCATGCTGCAAAGAGTGCAGTGCTTCGCACGAGAGCATTTCCAGGTTCAATCCTACTCCCTTCAAGGCATTAACTGTGGGCCTGTCAGCCTCATTTTCTATTGTCAGTGCTCCATCCAGCAACACTAGCGCACTAGAAGCCTTCGTGCACAGCATATTGGCAGCCTCTAACGTGCCGATAGCCAGGTTGGTAGACACCGTACCAACATGCGACGCGCAGGCCTGCAACTCCTGTAGTCCAGTCTAGATGGCCCCTAGGACGATTTGCTGCTACTTTTCAAATTGTTGCAGGGCCTCCGTGGTGACATCTCTGACTGTGTCACTGATGTCTTATGAATTTCCTTCCATTAGTGTGATGGGGTCCAGCGAGGTCTTGGTCGCCTCGGACTTCTTTCTAGACCCTCCCTTTTCTGGCTTTCTCGGGTGCTTAATAAGGCCAAATGTCTCTTGAGGGTCCACCTCATGCTTCTTTGTGTCCTCTTCTTCAATTGTAGGTGAAGGTGGCCACGAGCCTTTGTCAAAGCCCTGCTATATGGCTCCTGTCTATTTTCCTTCCTCCTTCTTCCTCTTTTCGACCAGCTGCACCATCTTCAGCTTGGCCTTGTCCTTCTTTTTTATGCAGTGGACTTGCTTCCACCCACCACCAAGTCCATGGAGGTGCACCACTCCGCCAACCATTTATCCAACACTACATCAATGGCATCATCTGTGGCTAGGTACGGCAAGTTGTACCACTTCTGCGTAGGGTCCTTCCGCGCCCTTAGTGAGATCCAATGGAAATCAGCTTTGAATTCGACATAGCTCTACAGGTTAGCATATATGTGGGTGACAATCACAGCTTGTGATTGCTAGCCATATTGATATTCATTTCCATCAGGATCCAGAAGATTTTGCTGTTTTTAACATGCTCCACGTCCTTGGTCGCCCACAGTGAACCGTACTTTGCTACTTTAGGAAGGTCCGATGCAACCGAGGGGAATTGGCTTTCTTTAGGTAGCTCCCACGCTACGAGAACAATTGATATCAACAGCCACGTGTAGCGGAATGTCTTGCTTTTCTCCTGGGCTTCACGGTAATTTGTCAGGAACTCACTGTGAAGGTAGTTCGACCAGTTAAACTGAACTCCTTTTGCACACTGTTGTGCGAGCACGACGACAGGCATCGACACCTCATCGGTGCAACACTTCCACATCGCCTTTCCTGCAAGGATCTACATTGCCACCTTCACAATGGGGTCGCAGATGCTAGAAATCGAATACCCGTGTGACTTCTTCACCAATTTGAACTTCTCTTTCATCGATTTTGCGAGCGCCAGCTCACCGCCCTTGCCACCAAAGATCATAGCTGGATTTTCGCCTATATACGGCAGGCGTGTGATGCGGTGAATCAACATATCAATGATGGGTATCAGCTCCTCTAGCCACAGACACCCATCATGCACCAAGCACAGCAACTGCTTGATGACTAAAACCATCATAGGGGTGCGGTTATAGTGCAACACCTAAAGCAGGTTGAGTAATCCTGCCTTCTCTACTCCTCTGAGCCACTTTTGCGGCTCTAGTGCAGTCATCCCCGTATTTGTGTCTATGATGTGGCACATCAACTGTTCGGTCGCCAGGTGTGGGAACTTCTCATGGTCTGCCAAGTCCCAGTCTTCGAGCTTCAAAATCGGCACTCGTGCCAAACGTGGACCATCAAAAGTGATCTCATCTGGTAGTAATGGGGTTTGCAGGGGAGTATTAGTTTCATCAATGTCCTTGGGGACCTTGGACTTATGATTTCATGGAGGGACATACTCTGACAACTGTGTAATAGGGTCCACACCCTGGGCTTCAACCTCCTCTATTTCCACTCCCACATCCTCATCGTCCATGGGGATGTCTTCGATATCCTCCTCTTCTGGCTCTAGGTTTATAGCCTTGCCTTTCTCTTGGGCAGTGGGCTTGGTTGGGTTTCATCTCGGTGATGTGCACATCGGGATGGCAGGCTGCTTGCCCTTCTTATCTTTCATGGTCTCCTTGGTTGGGGTTGGCTTCGGTCTCAGTGTTCTTGGAGATTTAGGGACCTCCACCAATACTTCGGCTACTTCTGGGGCAGCTTCTTCGACCTATTTCTCCATCTCTTGTGCCGGCTCTTCTACCACTTGCTGTGTATTGATAACTTCTGGGGGTGATGACATAACACTCTCTATCAGTACTCGTGATGTCTCAGGCAAGTTCGCAAATGCAGGGTTCTATTCGAGAGCATCGAAAAAGTCTGGGTCCATAGGTGTCTGAGAGCTCAACAGCTTAATACTTAAAATGCCAAGTGTTTCTTGCTGGATAACCACTTGTAATTTATAGCGAAATTTGAATTCAAATCTGATCGTTCCCCTCGAGATCAGTTCATTAATGTCGGATTGGCAGTAGATTTTCAAGGATCTAAGCCATAAATTTCGTCTTAAATATCGGTCGCCCTCTCCATTTGGCCTCACTTATGTCGTCTTTTCATGAACAATGACTTTAACGATCACTTTCTAGCTGACCTACGTGATTTCTCCCTAGGTAGTGCAGCTCCCTCCGTGCTGTCACAGACCCAATGACATGTCCTTGCTTTGCACCATCTTCCAATCATGCAGCTCACCAACTTGGGCAGTGTAGTTTATAGTCCCGCACCTCCTTTCAGCTGCCTAGAGCACTAAGATTGTGCTACTTTCATTTATTCACATGGACAGACCGCCAATGTATGGCTTCAAGTGACTGCCATTCACCTTTCCTGGGAAGGGTTCTCCATTTAACTTGACCAACTGTACCGCCCCTTCGTCAGTAATCTCCTTAATAACACAAAGCCCTAACCAATGCATCCTGAATCTTCTAGGGAATTTATCAAACTTACTATCATACAAAAAAACTAGATCATTTCCTTTAAATGTGCACAACTTGATTTGTCGATCATGCCATGCCTTTTCATGTTGCTTTTGGACCTGTTGGTGATATCCAGCCAAAAATCTTTCTTCTTCGATCTCATCTATTTAGATGAGCCTCTCTTCCAGGGCTCTGCGATCTATCATACCTGTGAGTGCTGCTATGCATAGACTAGACACGATGTATTCCATAGGAATTACAACTTCCACACCATAGACAAGCCTAAAAGGGGTTTGTCTCATCAACTTCTTAGATGTCGTTCGATAAGCCCACAATACTGCAGGTATGCATAAGTCCCAATCACTTCGTTGAGTGTTGAAAACCTTGGTCAGCATGTTTCCAAGCACTTTGTTGAACGCCTCCACTATCCCATTGGCCTATGGGTGATAAGGTGTGCTCTTTTGGTGATATACCTGAACTTCCTCCGTTAGTGCGCTGATCGTCTCATTCAGGAACTGCGTACCATGATCACTCATCATGATCCTTGGACATCCAAATCGCGTCAGTACATGCTAAAATAAGAACTTCGCGGCCATCGCGCCTGTGCAATCCTTCATTGGCTGCGCTTCTCCCCAATGATTCAAATACTCCGTCGCAGTGATAATGTACCTTGCTCCTGTCTTCCCTTGTGGCTGAATGGGTCCTACAAAATCTATTGCCCACTTCTCGAAGGGTTGCAATGTCATTTATGGATTCAAAGGCATTTCATCCCTCCCTGATGGCTTTCCCATTCTTTAACATGCATCACACGCCTTGCAATATGCTTTTGAATCCTAATGAAGGGTTGGCCACCACAACCCGGTGCGTAGAATCTTCTGCATGGTTGCCCTCCCCGTATAATGTCCTCTTACGACACCCCCATGAGCATCTACGAGGATACTGTGTCGTTCAAACTCAGATACATACCGTCGCAATATCTCATTAGTCCCCATCTTGTATAGATGCCTAGCAATGACTGAGAAATCTGCCGCGCGCACCACTAATTCCTTCTTTTGCTAGATAGAGTATCCTTCCGATGTAGTTCTTGTTGTTAGGAAGTGTATTACATCCTTAAAATGACCATCCGCGACACACACTACAAATAGCTGCGCGTCAGTAAATCCTTGTTCCAAGTTAGTAGGTTCCTCCCCTGTTTCGATGAGCGATAGATGGTCTTGGAACAATAAAATCCATCTGGAGATTTGCCCCCCCAAAACAGGCTTATTGACGAGGTACTTTAGTGTGGAGTGATCCGTGTACATCTTAAAATGGCCTCCTAGCAAGTAGTGCCAGTACTTTTGGAGCACATACACCATAGCTAGCCCCTCGCGCTCAATGGTAGAATATTTATTCTCTGCTTTGGATAATCTACAGCTTGTGAATGCGATAGGATGGTCCAAGCCTTCCCCACCATCCTCTGTTAGTACTGCCCCCAGCGCTATACATGACGTGTCAACATGTACATGAAACTCTTTCTTCCAGTCTGGGAAGACTCGAATTAGCACAGTAACCATCTTTTCTTTCAATATATCCAAGCTTTTCTTATAGTCATCGTTTGAGCAGAACGTGACATCCTTCTTCAACAATTTTTCCATCAGCGTAGTGATATGGGCATATCTTTTGATAAACTTTCTGTAATATCCCGTATGTCCCAGAGTAGTGCGCAACTATTTCACACTCCTCATCACTTCCAAGTTCAGTATCACTACGATCTTCATGGGGTCTACCATCAGTCCTTGTCTGCAAACCACATGCCCCAATAGGTTCCTAAAATAAACGCAAAACATACACTTCTTGAGATTGAGAGCCATATGGTATCTTCGAAAGGTATCTAGCATCAAGCACAAGCTTGCTACGTGGCACTTAACCATCCCAAATATAGTCTAGTCATCAAAATATACATCCAGGAACTTATGAATAAATTCCTTGAATGCCACAACAACCATGCGCGAAAAGATTGCAGGCATATTCTTCAATCCAAACAGCATCACAGTGTATTGAAAACAACCCCACTCAGTCGCAAAGGTTGTCTTGCTCCTATCCTCTGGCACGATTTTGATTTGGTGTTACCCAAAGAACCCAACAGTGAAGGAATATGCTTCCTGGCCACCTACATTGTCCAACACGTCATTCGAGAATGGAGTTGGAAAAGGATCATGCACACAAGTGTCATTCAGTTTTCTAAAATCCACACATATCCTTATCTCATCCTTTTGCTTCTTCTCTTGCACCACCATTGGGCTTACGTAATCATATTCTTCCACAAGCTCAATGATGCCTATCACTAGCATTTTGTCTAGCTCTAAGCGGACCTTCTCCTTGTATTTCAGATTGTGCGATAAGGCCTCTGCTTAACTGGCTTCACGTCGGGTTTTAATGTGATCTTCATCACTCCTAAGTCTCTGATTATTCCTTTTAGATCTGTAAAATTGGTAGGGAATAAGTCCTAGTATTTGTGGAGCAATTCAACGACCTTATCCACCGTCGCATCGTCCCAGTAGTCTCCAATCTTCACGAATTTAGGTTCTTCCTCCGTACCAATATTCACTTGTTTTGTTTTCACTGGTGTAGTTATATCAGGGTTCTCAATTTGTGGTTCTTGAACCTCGCGATGGCCTTCTGTTTTTAGAATTTTCATCTTCCACAGATCCTTGTCTTCTACTTCAACAGTTATATTATAACATTCAAGCATGTGACTCAGCTAAGTAGCCCATTCAGGCTGAATCAGGTCTAAAGGATCTTGCGGTATCCTAAAGATGGTTGCTTTCACCTCTTGAAGCGCTTCATCAATACTGTCAAAGTCGTCCTCAAAAGTGAATGTCATCATGAATCCTTCGTGCAGAATATCCAATTTGCATGTCCCATGGCCGAACTCTGTTTCTATATACCAATTCATTGGGATAACATCCAGGGTATGACAGAACAGGTGCACCCACTCAGGTTGGGGCTTTTCTCCATAAGTCTGCGTCCATTTGGCCAGGTGCACAGGTGGATCATTCTGTCCATCGTACTTGTTCATCAGTCGCATATTAGGCTTCCCAAATCATGTTCTCATCATCCTCCTACATTCGCAACAATCATCAAAGCTTCCCTTGTGCGTACCCCACCATCTTGCAGGATAGCACACAGTGTCCAGTCAAAGGCCTGGAAGCACTGAATTTTCGGTACCTCCCTTTCAAATGCATCCAAAAAGATATCTACCTCATTTAGACCATCATAAATAGACATATTTCTTACCTTTAATGACACACAATGCAGCGACAGGGTCATCATGTTTCAATTCAGCATAGTTACTTCATGTAACTGATTATGCTAGCGTTCTATTTCTTCGTCATTTTCTGAAGTGCAGGAACTCTCATGATCCCACATAAGCCTTCCATCCACGATGTGATTCACCCAATATTGGTCTCACGCTGTTATCTTATAGATACAGTCCAGGTCGTCATCACTCTCATAATCATGGACAGGTTCCATATAGCGCAATCCTTTAGCAGGATCTAGGGGTATTATTACGCGCGGTGATTTCTTCTCAAAGATCACCTTTTGCTTCTTCAGATTGATTACCCCATTCATATCAGTGGCCTAGTCAATTCCCAGGAGTGCAGGGTAGGGATTTTTGTCATCCACTATCTCCATTAATTCAAAATCCACCAATGCGCTCGCTCCCTCAATATCCACGGTCAACCCCTACAGCCGCCCCATGGGGATGATTTTCTATTGATTCGCCATCCCTAGCTAAATCAAAGACCATTACAGCATAGGTCTCCCCATTCATTCTCAAGTCTTCTTTGGTAGGACATTCGCATATGACCCTAGGTCCAAAATGACCTTATCCATTTCATAATCTCCTATTTGCGTAGTTAGTCTCATCTCCTGTCCCGTCCTTGTTTTATGATTTCCAGTATTTCATACTATGCGCGGCTCACCTAACGCGGTTCCAGCGAATCTATTGATGAGTTCTTGTAGCCATTTCATAGCCTTACTGTCACACAGTAACTTCATATAGGTTTCCAGGAAAGTTGTGAGCATAGAGGGGTCCATCTCCCGCTCAGGCTTATCCTTGCTTCCTGAGGCAGAGGCCTTAGTGAAGCTCTTTCTAGCTTCCATGAAGGCTTCCATGAAGGCTTCATGAGTTCCCTCCAAATTAAACTTAGTCTCTTTCGTTGGGGCTTTGCGAACCCATGTACTATCTTCTAGTTGTTTCCCCTTGTCATCTCCCATTTTGATTCCACTTCTAAGTACTATATTTACATTTGGATCTTCCTCGTGCGGCTTAGATCTCATCATCTGTAGGTTCTGAGTCGGCGGAGGTGGTAGTTCCCCTTTGTCATGTATCCTAGATATCAGCATAGGACAATCTTCTGTTTCATGATCAAACAGTGTGCAATACTTGCACGATGAATGCGTTACATTAGTGAAATCGTGGGCATAGTGTCCTAGTCCTCTGCAATTGTAGCAAATCAACTGTCCTCGACCTCTACGAGGTCCTCCTCTGCCCCAGCCTCGTCTGCGCCCCTGAAATCCTATCCGTGCAATCCCTACATTCTTTTTAAGGGGCCGCAATTTGGCCTAAACCCTGTAGGCGGGAGTTCTATCCATCATCAATTCATAGCTCCTGCAAGTACACTCATCATCTCATACCGACCTACAAAAGTTGCAGAAAAGCTGTCGTGGTGCTTGTACATACTTCTGTAGCAAATGACAATTATCCATGGCAAGTTTTCTGGATACCTAAAAGATAGCGCACCATAATTCAGTGCCTGTGCTATGTCCTGCTTGAGATTCTGGCCTTAAAGGCATCGGTCCTCCTCCGGCAATGTAATTTGCAAAGACTGGGCAATGGTCTTTGTCATGACCCTGACTTTTGCATTTCAAGCACCATACCTCTTCACGTACCTCTAGCCAAACCTTCCTATCCTGCTTCAGACTTTGCATCTCAAGGCACAGATTCTTCAGCTGCGCATGGATCTGCTGAACTTCTACATTATGATTTGGCATCAGAGTCTCATGTAGTCTCATGGCAATCTCCAAGGCCTCTGCCTGAGTTTTTATCTTCTGCTGCGACAACGCACTCCTCAAGCGTGGTTGTAGCGAAGCCACAAACCATTCGTGATGTTTTCCATTTATCAAATTCATGTTGTCTTCATGGATTGTACATTTCAACCTCTGATCTAGTTCCCAAGGCATCTCACTTGGTTGCATCGCAATTTCTTTGAATCCCACAATCGACTGCACCTCAGATTTAGGCCTGCTAAATTCCCTATTTAGTGCTACCTAGATATTTGCTACTCTAGAATTCAGGTTATCGTTAGAGTACTTAATATACTAGGTTAGCGTGCGATCTTGCAGAGCACTAACTAGTGTCGCCTTCTTTATATGATCATCTATAACACCTTGAGCTTCCCATACAGCCCTCAAAACGAACCAAAATTGGTCCAGGTCCTCATTTCCCAAGCCTTTGAATAGAGGAAACTTTACTGTATTTGCCATACTGAACCACGGTGAAGGTGGAGGTGGTACGGGTGAAGTTGGAGGCAATGATGGTGAAGTCGAAGGCGGTGTGGGTGAAGGTGGTATTTGCGGGAATCCTTGTGTTATTAACTAAATAGCACTTTGTGGAGAGACCTTTGCTATCCCTATTTTCCTTCGTTCCTATAAGTTTTTCTGCTTTGTGTAGTCCCAAACATCAAGGTAGTTGCATAAACCATTTTTCGCACAACAACATTTTAATCAAAGTATTAAAAGATTTTATGTACTTACCTTATGGTCCTTTGAAAAAATGTCCCTCTGCCTCGCTATAGCTAACTAAGGTGTCGACTGCAAATTTAGTTACAAATCCTCCTATGACGCAATCAAGCCAATGATCAACAGCGTAGGCGATCTTATCCTCTGATGCTTCCAACCTTCGCACTAGCTCTGGGGTACACACAATAGGACTGTCAACTTTCCACCTTCTTTGGCTATCTGCTAGCTTTGTGATCCACTTGTATAGCTCAATAGGAAAAGAGCAGAAAAAGATCTCGTGAATCTCTATATACAGGTACCGCTCCAACGACTATTCCTTTGTCAGTCACGGGTTTCTATTCTCCTATGCCGCAAATTCGTGGATCTTTCTATCCAACTAGTCTCCAATCTCCTTCATAGTAGGATTCTAGTGATACGACATCACACATCTGTTATGCATATTCCAGTCCCAGCAATGGAACCATTTGTTTGCTTAAGGGGGCTTGACCTAGGTTCAGTGTTATTTAGCCAAACAAATCCCTACACTACTGGCCCTTTCGGCATTAGCCCATGGAGCATGGACTGATGTCTCACCCGAAGCAGTATGAGGGGATGTTGGAACCAAGTTTTTGCACCCTGATATGGTTTTGATTTCGTTTAATCTCTTCTATTCCTGCCTTCGTGCAGGCGATCCCGCTCTGGGGCTTGTAAGTCAAACTCTTTTTTCTGGCTTTCAATACCTTCGTGAAAGTACATGATCGACCTTTGTGCAGCTCTAACCTATAGCTTAGGTACTTTCACACTGCTATAGCAGCGTGTCACGTAGATTCCTCAATTATCCTAAGTGATTTGCTTATTTTGTCAAATACTTAAAGTTATCACCATGTAAGCAGATATTCGTGATTGCGTTCAATTATTCAATGTAATTGCATTCATTCGCGCATCATATAAGCATAATAAAGTAAATTCATACAAAAAATCTCTAAACCCATTAATAAAACAAAGACACAGAAATTGCAGAATAACTCCTTTTATAATATCTTCCAAGTATTACAGACTTTGTTCACCCTGCGCACACAGCTGCAGGGGTCTGTGCACTCAGCTATAGAATTCTACCCTAGGCCTCTGCGCACTTAGCTGCAGAGCCTCTACCTACGCTACAACCAAATACTTAGATGTCTTTCTCTAAAGCTATGATTCTCTTCCTTGTGTTATTCTATTAACTACTTAGAGCTTAACTCTTTTTATACGATCCCATGGTCCGTGGACCATGAGTAGATCTCTTACAGCGGACTTTACTTTACAAAACTAATGGTGGACTACCCTTTGTGACATATAATACCTTGCCACTCTGCGACCACAAAATGCAGAGTCTTTACAATAATATTACAAAAACTTGACTAAAACATGGGCTTTTAGCCCCAAAACTTCACTTGGGGGATCCCACTCCCAACATAGATCTACCTTACAGTGTTTGAACTATTGCTAACAGAACTTGGCTCTGATACCAATTGGTGAAATAAGGAATTGTTAGGGGGGAGTGAATTAGTAATTAGAAAACTCTTCTTTTTCTTATTATGCTTATTGTCCCTTATATTCTTTAACTCGTGAGAAAATTCATTCACAAATTAGTGAACCAACAATATTTCAGACACACATATTCAAACAACAATCACATGAGAAGCACACATTTGACACATTGTTTTTCACGTGGAACCCAGAGGGAAAAAACCACCAACTTGTTGTTTGTTTATGATGTAAATTAAGAACCCACTTAATTACATTTTTTTTTGTGAGCACCCACTCACGGGAGGCATCGACCCCCTTTGGTTAGCAAGCACCAACTTTCCAAGAGGCACCAACCTCTTTCGTATGAAGGAACTAGCCTTCTCTTACCACTGCTCTACTATTTCATACAATTTTCAAATTGAAAACAAAGGCCTAAAATTATACAAGCAAACTACCCATAAATGGTTGTTTTCAAATTCAACTTCTGCATTCTGCCTTTCGTGCTCACTTGCAGCATATCTCCTCTTGCTGCTAACAACAACACTTCCTCTGCGCTATACCTTCACTTTCAAGGGATCTTCACTGACTTCTCTTCAGTACCACCCTTGCAATTCTTCACTCAGCCCTCTCGCTACTCTTGTTTCTCTATTAAAAGTAGTCCTATCAGGTGCTTCAACCTCTCTGTCATGATATGATTCACTCACAACACAACAAGCTCACACATTTTCTAACTCTCCCAACTTCTCCTTTATTGGTGATGGTTTTTGTTCCATTGAGGCACTCTCCAAAAGGCAGTCTTTCCTTTATCTTCCCAACTATACTTAGGCATGGCTCCCCTTGCCTCTCTTGTGTCTTCTGGTGGCTTCTTGTAATAGTACCCTAAAATAGATATGGACCTTGCAGTCCTACATAGTATGACTGTGTAGAGCTCCCATGCTAAGAAATTAATTCTCTGGTGACCTAAATAATTGTTCGAGAGTCCCAATCTCATTTATCGCTCCACAGATCTTTGGAAATCACAGAGGTGACCGCTTTGTTCTCATTTATTACATCCATTCATGCATGCGAAGTAGACAATCACTTCTTTCATTCTCTCAAATTTATCTCTGCTACAAATCTTTTCCTTGATTTGTTGTTACAGAGTCTTCTATAGGTTCAGCCCCTTTCAAACTACCAACTACCCTATTCCTGCATTCAATCTTTCAGCAACCAACTCATATGCCTTTAACTCTGTATACTATCTTATCAGAGAAATTCCGCATCGTTGCAATGCAACGATACTCCTTAGTTATGATATCTTTAGCTCCTCTGACACTAAGCTCCTTGAGAATTTCTCCTCCATGGGACCGAGAATTGTGACTTTCCGCTTAGCATTAAGGTTCTAAGCCTTTAGACACCACCGGGGGTCATTCTTCCTTTGTTAATTGCTCTACGCCCTTGTTCTTTGAAATCTCATGACCATGTGCCAATGTCAATTTTGAAAAGCCCCCTTTATCGAAACTTTTCCAAACTCTAATTGTTCTAGAGTTCCGACGTCTTCAACCTCCGATATTCCGACCTTCGATATGACGTCATCACTTCAGGTGGTGACTGTTTAGAGGTGACATGTTGCACCTAGTTCTAGCCCATTAGACTACTGAATAAGGTTGAATATGCTTGCCACGTGTCATGTCATACTGCCATGTCATGATGAAGTCAGATGCCATTGTAGCTTATCAGAGCCAATCATATGCTACCATGTGTCACGCTATAGGAGAGAGAAAAGGGCCCGTCAACCTTTGGATTTGCAACTAAATCCTTTGGTAATATTTATCAGCATTCCTTGGCGCTTTTTAATACTGTCAGCACTTTATTGATATTGCAACTTTTACAGGTTCCTCACTTTAATAATTTCTGATACTCCGATACCTAATATGTTGATGTTCAAATGTGTCGATCTCTAGGGTTCCAATATCCTCCAACCTCTGATATAGCGTGCTTCGATCTACCAATCCTATGATATTTTGATATCACGATGTGTCGATGCACAAATACACCAACCTTCGATATTCATATGCGTCGATATGTTGGAACACTAACATTTCGATCTCCAATATGCCGATACTCCTTCCTTCCTAAGGCCTCAAATCCCTGAAGTTTAGTAGACCATATCTTTTTATCGAAGAGTCCACTTTTGGACTTCTACATATCATTGGAAATCCTATTCACAAAACTTTCCAATAGAGAGGGTATGATGTAGGCTTTAATTCCTTTTGCCGCTTGGAATATGACTGCAAATTTCTTTGCTCATTAACTCTTTGGACTGCTGAACTCACAACCTCCATGATGATTAATTTATGACTTCTTCAATAAGCCTACTACTATGATGATTTTCTACAAGAAGGCTATAACTACCATGGGATTCCCCCCAAACACCCATTCATCATGTTGCCCCTTATTTTTCATCAACGCCAACACTTACACAACCACCCATACACCATCAAATGTCCAACAATATCTCTCTTTGGCATTGATAGAAACACCATAAGCTCCCCCTTATGCTAGGCATGATCTACTCTGATGCCAATATTCTCCCCCTTTGACAATAGTGGCAAAGAAATATTCTCGAGCATTCTGCCTGAACCATTGTAGTCTACTCTCCTATGAGTTCCACATGATGAGTAGTTCCCACCACCTGCCAAAATGAAGTCATTTGGAGGGAGGAGTGAAAACTCCTATTTGCTTCCTAAGATATTCAAATGGTTCCCTTTCTAGTGGCTTGGTAAATATATCTATGAGTTTCTCTTTAGTGGTTACATATTCAATTCTGACAGTGTTGTCTACAACTTATTCCATCGAGAAATGGTACTTGATAGGAATATGCTTAGTCTTTGAATGCATGACTGGATATTTGGAGATGTTGATGGCACTTGTGTTGTCATGCATTATTGGAATGAGATCAGATAGCTCTACCTATATATATTGCATGGTTTGATTCATCTATAGAATCTATGAACAGAAGGTAGCAACAACTATATAGACTGCTTCAGCATTTGACAGAGAGATAGAGCCCTATTTCTTACTGACCCATGAAACCAAGAATTTAACCAGGAAGAAAGATGCACAAGAAGTACTCTTCTTGTCATCCAGAATTCTAGCCCAATTTGCATTCGCGTAGGCCTTTAATTTGAAATATTCACTCTTAGCATACCACAGTCCATATTTTGCTATACCTTTGGAGATATTTGAAAATTCGCTTGACAACAACAACATGACTCTCCCATGGAAAGGCCTTAAATATGGACACAATCCCCACTGCTTGCATGAGGTCTAGCCTTGAAGATGTTAGATACAATAAGCTTCTAATAATTGACTTGTATGCAGTCTCATTTACTGACAATGTTTCATCTTAGTTGCAAAATTTGCAGCCTGTAGTCATGGGCATGCTGACTGGTTTGCAATCTTCCATTCCAAATTTTTCATAGTTTCCTTGAGATATTTAGATTGGGATATAAACACTCCTTATGGAGACTGAGTAATTTGTAGACCTAGAAAGAAGGATGTTTCTCCAATCATGGACATTTCAAATTCTGTTTGCATACATTTTTCAAATCGATGCCCCACTTTTTCCATATTGCTACCAAATATTATATCATCCACATACATAACTACTATCAGTAGATGGTATCCTTCAGATTTTACATAATGGTTACTATCAACTATGCATTTCTTAAACCCTTGTTGCTGAAGATACCTATCCATCCTTTCATACAAAGCTCTGGGGGCTTATTTTAATCCATACATGGCCTTCTTTAGTTTGCATACGATCCCTTCATCGAAGGTGAGTAGAAATCCTTCTAGCTGTTAAAAGTAAACCTTCTCTTCTAAATATCCGTTGAGAAAGGTAGACTTCACATCCATCTTATATACCTTGATATTCATATGAATGGAAAGAGAAAGAAATATTCTTATAGCTTCCAGTTGAGCTACTGGTGAAAATGTTTCTTCAAAATCTACCCCTTCTATTTGGGCATACCCTTTGCAAACTAATTGAGCTTTGTTCTTGATTACTTGACCCTGTTCATTCAGTTTTTTCTTGAAAACCCATTTGGTTCCAATAACATTTTTCTCTCTCGGCCTTGGAACAAGCTCCCATGTATCATTATTTTCAATCTGGTCAAGTTATTCATTCATGTCTTTCACCCAAAACTTATCTTCACTTGCTTGACAAATGTTCTTAGGTTCTATCTGTGATAGTAGAGCTAGATTCACATAACTTGTGTTTCCAACAAGTTTTCTTCTGGTTTAGATTTCATGTCTTTGATCTCCAACAATCTAACTCTCAAGATGTTCCTTCTGTACATACCTAGAGGGTGTCTTTGGCCTTGAAGTCATGCCTGCTTCCTCATCTTCATTATCTCTGTTTCTTCCAGATCCATAGACCTCAAATCTGAACTTTCTTCATCATATGAGTTCATATTTCTTTTATAGGATTTAGTTTATGAACCTACCTCATATACTATTAAATCAATGCAATCCTTAATATTCATTGTCCACTTGTAGTAACACTTATATCATTTTCTTCAAATAGAGTACCCAAGAAATATCCATTCCTAGGGTTTTTTTCATTCCTTTTATTGAAGCACTTTCTTCCAAACACCTTGAGATGTTTAACTGATGCAGTTCTTCCCTTCCATAACTCATAGGGAGCTTTATCACTATTAGGCCTGAGTTGAGTTATGTTTGATAGATATACTCCTACCTGGGTTGCTTCTCCCTAGAAGTTGTGAAACATTACTACTTCATCTAACATTTCTCTTGCCATTTCCTGGATTGTTGTTATACAACAAATTGACCCCCTCATCAACTGAGACGGGAAAGATATGATAGTTGAAGCAAAGACCAAGATCACATGCCTTGTTTCCACACTAACGTTGGCTATGAACTGACAACCTGCTTTATAAATCTTCTCTACAAGCCTAAGGGTGTGTAGTAACCCAACTAACTCAAGTTTCTAGTTTAGGAACAACGTTAGTGGATCCTAGTGATGTCCTAAGGGTCAAAGGAATGAATTGACCCATAAATATCTAGATATTTGTTCCTAAACTCACTCAAGAAAAGTAAGGAAACATCCAGATTCGACCTATTTGGAGGATTCCTAATCCTAAAGAAGGAGGAAAATGGGAAAGAGTTGAAAAGCATGCCACTTTCATTGCTTTTACCCTAGGGAACTCAAGGAGGAACTTGGAAATCCTAACTCAATTTCTACATAAGCAAAACTAGGGCTATGGTGATGGAGGTCAGATCATTTGAAAGGATAGCATAATTGATTGTCGAGCAAGGTCTCAAATCATAAGAAGTTGGTAATAAGGGAGAGAGAGAGAGAAGCTGGAGGGGTAAGGAAAGGTTGATGCAACAAATGGTTGTAATCACTCTTCCGACATTAATATAGAACTGCAATTGTACTATCTACTCCGTGGTGTTGGTACTATCATTCATTCATTTGTTTGTCCAATACCTTTTAGCATGAGTGGATTAGTTATGTGTAACTAGATGTTCTTTATGTATTCATGTATTAGTTATCAGAGTTGTATGCTGTGATTATGCTTGTAGCTTCTATGTGCAGGCCTTGATCTGGAGCCGGCTCAGGGGACTTCCACCTAGTTGCGTTGTTATCTCTAGCAAATCTACACGAACGCTTGAGGTAATCTACTTCTCCTACTTTGATAGTTAGTTATTGGTTATGAACATGCATGTAACTTTGTGACGGTTGCAGATAATCTTACAATTTGCCGAAGGTCCCGGTAAGACCTTTGAGGGTATCTTCATTCTCCATACACCGTTCATTTTATCCTATAGCAGAATTGGCAACCACACTGGGGACTATACATCTAGTTCCCGATTTACCTAGATGGTTCTCAGTTTTCTCCTCCTTCTAAGACCTCCCTATACTTCTGCATTCCCTTTCTGACCCACCAAAACATTGCTGCATCTTGCCTACATATATTCATCATTCAATCTGATCTGATAAGCCCTATTTTGAATTGTTTCCCCACACTAATGTAGGTTAGCAGACTACACAGTGCTTTATAAAGCTCTGTGTCTGCATACAGAGAGCGTTAGTGGACCTAGTAACTCTTTTTGGCCACTGTTACAGAGTGTTAGTCTCTGAAAACCTTGATTTCCAGCTGTGTTTGAAAACCAAAAGAGATAGGAAGCCTGCTCGTGGACTGAAAGAGGATCTGTTACTGCATGTTTTTAGAAAAATAGGTGTCCTAAAAGTTTTTTTTTAGGAAATAAGTTTTGTTTTTCTTTCTTAAAATAATTTTTTATGAAAGAAAGATCCACATTTTTTATTCACTCTTCTGTTTAGCTGGTTAAAAGCTAGTTTATTTTTTTGTTTCAAGTAGTTGTTAGGAAAACATTGGAAATATGTCTGTTGGTTATGCATGTGTTAAATGACTAGGATGCATGGAAAGAATATGAATATGTGAAAAACTCTCACCTGTAGAATACAACTTGTTTTCATCGAATTGAAATTTTTTTAAAGCATTGTCTTATGCATGATTTTTTGAGTCAGAGTCTCATCACATTTCATACATCAACTCCCCTACCGAAGACAATAAAAAAGTACACATAAAATTTACCTAAAATAAATCAGTAACTCTTTATTGAGCAAAAAAACATTAGTTCAGGCTAGGATCTTGGGATAGGCAGTGTGAGTAAACTGCCCAAGATCAGAAACGAACACTAGTGTCATTAAAAGAGAGAAGATTTCTTTTGCACTCATACTACCAAGACCACTCTAGTAAAAGAGGAGCTAAATAAGAGACAACATCGGACTGTAAGTGAAGGTAGCCCACCTTCTCTTACAACTCCTTTGGGTATTCTATGTATTGGGGATCCCTTCGAGGATTTCGGAGCTGAGTCGGGGACTCAGGTATCCTGCCAACACAGTGTAATGTCTGCCACTATGTCCCCCCTAGTGGTTTCTGTGATCTAAGATATCCTTAGTGGACAAACTTTTAGGGACTTACACAAGGTGACTGGGGCAGGCTGCCCTGGTACCTGAGACAGATGGACCTACTCTATCTTTAGTTTTTGGGAGGGTGTTCGTCTTCACAAGGGTACTTGGCCCCTCAATCTAAGGTTTGGGCGAAGCTCTAGAGTAACCGTAACTATACATCTGGCCAGCCTTCTCTGTCATTCATTGAGATACTGGGTTTCATCTCTAGTGATCGGTGCTTATCAGATAGGGTCATTTCCCTCTATTTGCTGATTGATCAACTTAGTGTATTTTTTATATTTTTTAGGCACCCGAGTGTTATCATTTGAGACTTTAACAAATATCACGCTAAAATTTATTGATAAAAATTAATGATCATTGTGGCTACATCCGGCCCTCGTCGTCAATCTAGACGATTGCTAGGACTTCCTCCACTCATTGTGGAAGATCCACCGAGCTCCAGTGAACTAGATTCCCCATCTTCGGGGAATCAGTCTCCTAGATCTCACACGGGATCTGTTTGGACAACCAACGATTCAAGTTTGCCGAAGAATTTCTTTACCGAAGGATTCCTTCCTCCCTTTAACCCTCTGCTCACGAATCCGTTGGACCCAATCTTGGCTCTCGCGGTACTTGTACTTCCTGCTTCTATAGTTGGAATATTTCCATCTATCCCGTCGACGACTAACAGGTCGTGGGACTTTAGGGACACTTTTGGTCCTCCACCTCTTCCCCAGTCGACAGTCACCACAACACAGTCGATGGCAAACCCCTCTATCCCATTTTTCCTAGGTACAACCACTCACATGACACCCTCTATGAGTGGAACCCAGCCGATACCGGGTTCCACCCCTTTAGTGTTAAACTGCATAATTTTGACAAGTGCTACATATAGTGCTCCCTATAATGCTCAATATAGTAATATGGGCACAGTTCCCATCCACCAACAATATGGTCAGCCGCCATTGTATAGTTCAAACCCCTAGATGCAAGCATCTGGGGGCATTCCCAATATGCACATGCCGGTAGTGAACGTAATAGCTCCCCCTCCATTCTCAGGCATGCATGGTCAGTCACTGATTGACATGAGCGTTCCTTATGTCAATCAAGGAAAAATGGTTAGTTCTGTGAAGGGCAGGAATCCTCAAGGAGGTCTCAACCAATCCATGGGGCACCCTACTCACAAATTCAAATGAGTCAAGGGGGCATCGCTTATCTTAGGGGCAATTCTATACCCTAGTATCAATATCCCCATGGAAATCTACACTGCAACAAGGCAACTACTATACCATGCAGCCCATGTATAATATTGGGACTCAAGCGATGGGAGGAGCGCAAGGCTCCTCAAGTCATATGTCATCACCTTGGTCCGAGTCGGGGGCACCACACTCTCTATCTTTGTTGGCAACGTTGGATATACCCGACTTGTACAAACTCACAAATGACCCCGTCTACCACAACTTACTTTGGCTGCCGATCCCGCATAAGATACCAATGGACATCCCCAAGATCGACAGAGAACAAGGGGAGGATCTGGGCACCCATATAACCACCTATCATCTTTGGTGTGTTTCTAACTCCATGGTGGATGATAGTGTCCGGTTACGTCTTTTTCCTTACACCCTCACTAGCAACGCAATTGATCTGATATTCACCCTATGAGTGACATCAATTTAAGATCTATTAAACTAAGGTAATTACAGACTCATGTGCTGGTGTGTGTTATATTTTATTGTAGCAATGGATCGATCAGATTGCCAACACACAGACAATAAAATGGAAAGATATCAGAGAAATACAGTAAGCAACACAAAGACACAAGAAATTTTAATAAGGAGTTCACCCTATTCTCAAGGGTTACGTCTCTGGTCCAGCTATCAGTGGTGGCCTTGTTTTATTGTGGCTTTGGGCAGAGAAATTACAATACAAGGACTCAATGTGAGTTCACCTGAAGTAGGTTTTTCTTGGCATGGTGGTCCTTGGATTCCCCAAGCCACTGGAGTACACAAACTCTTCTTCTTCCTACCAGATCTGTGACCGTCGAGTCTACAATGGAAAGAGCCAAATATGATGCTCAGTCTGGACAAATTCCTCTATGGGATGGCTTGAGTCTTCAAGCTCTTTGGTGCTCGATGCTGCCACTAGTCATCTCAGCCCTCTGTCTCTTCTGCTCTGCTTTACTGTTCTCCATGTTCAGTCCCCCTCTCTCGGTTCACTGTTCCACTTTTTCGTCTCTTGACTTCTGTCTCTCTTCGTTGATTCGACTGTCTCTATTCATGGCTTTAGCCATTCGATCCTTGTGCCTATTCAGTTCCTATTCCACCTGTCGATTCACCTTCTACAGTTGCGCTTGGAGTTTCCTGTTCGGTGTCATCATGAACGCTCAAGGAGTGTCCACTTGTCCTCCTTTAAACGGTGCCAGCAATGCTTCGTCGATTTGTTTCTTCAGTTACATCATGGATGCATTCTTCCTCCACTGTGGCGGTCAAACGGATTTCAAATCCCTTTAAAACGCGGCTTAATTCCTTGTCGATTCTGATTCTTCCCATCGGGTACGATCTCAGCCGTCCGATCTGGGCCCTCCAGATCTGATGCCATATGAACATTTCGCGTAGTTGACTTGCTCGACCGATAGCGCACGATCAACGATGGTTTTCTCTCACCTCCGCCTTCCATGCGTCGATCATTGTATGGAATCACCCTGCTATCGTCCAAAACCTCTTACCATTTAAGGGCGCACTGATCAAAACCGTCGGTTTCCAGAGCGCAGATCCCGCCTTGTATGTTTAGCACTTTTCCTTTTTCCACTTGCAGTCCTTCGATTCCCCCACATGACCGAGTGCTTGGGCTTTTCCATTATGGCCCTGTTCGCCCAGCGATGGCACTAATCACGCATCAAAAATCACCTCTTTTTCCCATTCTGGGTCTCCCAGGGGCTACTTATGGCCTCCCGTGCAGTCTTCATGGGCCTCGGTCAGTGCACTTTGACCAAGGTCCTCGTTGTTCGACATTGGCTACCATTGCCACTGGTTCGGGGTGTCTTTGATCGTTGTTCTGGAATTCTTTAGAGATTTGTTTGACCTGGTACAATCATGGTGCCTAATAGTCTTCTATGGATCCAATTCAGATCATGGCCTTCCCACTAAAAAAGCTTTTGGACCACCAAAAGTTGGTTTTCAAACATCGACTAAGTGAGGATACTGTTTTCTCAACTGTCCAATCTCAATCCACTTTGCACTGCTCGGCTTCAAACCTTTGAGCCCAATCTTGAGGTACTCAACATCTCCTCTGCACGTTGTCCTCACCTTCCTGTCTAGCACTGTTTCTTCCTGCAATTCATTAAGATAATCAGGTAGCAAGTCATCAATAGAAGGTAATTGACTTTGCTCTTTAGGGTCCTCAATCATTGAAGGTTCAAACAATCTCAAGCAATCTGCATTTATGACTGAGTAGATGTGCATGTAAGCTAGTAAATCAAGGCGAAATGCATTTTCACCAATCTTCTCAAGTATCCTGAAAGGTCCATACCTGATAGGTTTTAGCATTTTACCTTCACCTTGCATCCTATCCTTGCTAATATACAGCCAGACTTGGTCTCCAACTTGAAAACTATGCTCCATCTAATGCTTATCATGCCTAGCCTTGTACTTGGCCTGGCTCTTTTCCAGTTGTTCCTGTACTACCTGGTGGATCTCCTGGATTTGTTCAATGAACCTAGTTGCCTTGTCCACATCATTGTGTCCTTCAACCATGGTATCTTTACCAAAGACAAAGTCCAAAGGAGACCTTGGTATGAACCCAAACTAGGTCTCAAAAGGAGATATCTGTGTAGAAGAGTATTTGGCTCTGTTGTAAGCATGATGCACATAACACAAGTGTTCATCCCAAAGCTTAGGATGTTTACTGCAATATCCTCTCAGTAACTGGATCACTGTCCTATTTACTACCTCTGTCTAGCCATCTGTTTGTGGATGAAAAGTTGTGCTTTTCTTCAGTTTGGTGTCCATCAGTTCCCACAAACTCGACCAAAACTTCCCCAAAAGTCGGGTGTCTCGATCAGATATAATGGAAGTGGGTAATCCAAAATGAACCCATACATGTTCAAAGAACAATTTTTCAGTTTGTTTAGCTATAATCTGTTTATTACAAGGTATCAAAATACACATTTTGTTGAACCTATCCACAACAACATATAGATAATCATGATCTTTCCTAGATTTAGGTAGTCCTCCAAAAAAATCCATGGAAACACTTTCCCAAGGGTGAGAAGGAACTGGCAATGGAGTGTACAAGCCTAGTTTTCTATTGCTGGGATTTCTTTTAGCACACATGGCACACCCTCTTACATACCTAGAAACTGTCTCATTCATTTTCGGCCAATGGCAGAATCTTTGCAGTTGTGCAACTGCTTTACTTACCCCAAAGTGACCTGATATCAGAGAAGTGTGTGCTTCCCTAATTATCTTTATCCACTCAGTTTTTGGAATGCAGAGTTTCCCACAATGATATAAGAGTTAGTCCTTCACATGATAACCCAATTCTTCTACTCTTTTGCCTTCAATCAAAGTTGCATATACATCCTTAAAGTCCATATCCTGAGCATATTGTTCTATGTAGTTTTCATGTAGTACAAAATTATGCTTAAGTATGGTAGATGCATTTATAATGGGTCTAGATAACATGTCTGCAACCTTGTTATGTACGCCCTTTTTATATCTGATGACAAAATGAAACTATTGTAGAAAACCCATCCATCCGTAATGTCTTGATTGCTGCAACTTAGTTTGGGAGTGTAGATATTGAAGTGGTTGATGATCAGTATGTATTACTATCTCTTTTCCCATTAAATAATGTTTCCACTTTTTCACACTCTGAACTAATGCATACAATTCTTTATCATATGTAGGATAGTTAACTACTGTAGGATTAAAAGTCTCAGAATGATAACATATGGGTTTACCATGCTGTGTCAACACTGCTCCCATGGCATAGTCACTGGCATCAGTTTGGATCTCAAATGGTCTTTGTAAATCAGGCAGTGCTAGTACAGGTGCTGTACTAATTTTTTCTTTCAAGGTGTCGAAGGCTTTCTGATGTTTGCCTCCCCACTGAAACACCTTATTCAATCCTGTTAAAGCATGTAAGGGAGATGCAATCAAGGAGAAGCTAGAAATGAACTTCCTCCAATATTGTGCTACTCCTAAGAAGCTTCTCACTTCTATAGCAGACCTGGGTTTAGGCCAGTTCACAATGATTGCCACTTTAGAGGGATCTATTTTCAATTCACCTCCCCCTACTATATGACCCAAGTAGTTTAGAGATGTTTTGCCAAATTCACATTTTTAGAGTTTAACATAAAGTTTTTCTCTTTTAAAAACATCTAATGTCTGCTTAACATGCTTTAAAAATTAGAATGTCATCCAGATACACAATAACAAAATCATCAAGAAAAGGTCTAAGTACATCATTCATTAATCTCATGAAAGTAGCAGGAGCATTGGTCAAGCCAAAAGGCATAACTAGCCATTCATACAATCCCTGCTTTGTTTTGAAAGCAGTCTTCCATGCATCTTGCTCTGCAACTCTGACCTGATGGTATCCACTATGCAAATCTAGCTTGGTGAAATAAACAGCCTCTTTTAATTGATCTAAGAGATCATCTATGCGAGGAAGGGGATAATGATTCTTGATTGTTATCTTATTCTGTCGTCGGTAATCAATGCACATTCTCCAAGAGCCATCTTTCTTTCTCACCAAAATGATTGGTGACCCACATGGTGATGTGCTCGGCCTGATGAAGCCCTTCTCAAGAAACTCCTGGACCTACTTCTTGATTTCAACATTCTCTAAAGCAGACAACCTGTACATCTTAATGTTAGGCAAAGGAACATCTTGCTGCAAAATAATATCATGTACTATTCCTTTTTTGGGTGGCATACCTTTAGGTTCTTGAAATAAGACATCATACTTTGAAACAACCTTTTCTATATCAGCTTGTTGTTCAGCATTACAGCCTTCAAATATATTGGTTTTATTAGGTTTCATTTCCTTTACAACCATTAGTAAGAATTGTTTGCATGAATTAATCATTCTTTTCATCTGTCTTGAGTTTATGAGAGTATAATTATTTTTGAGCTTATGAGCTCTTACAAAGTATTTGATTCCATCTTTAACAAGTAGATACTTGTTCTCAGCTCTATAGAAAATAGTCTTTCTATCATACAAGTAAGGGCTTACTAAAACAATTCCACATATATCCAAAGGAATTATGTTTAACTCAACCTCATCTACAAATGTTGACCCAAAAGAAAACTTGAGTTTGCATTGTCTAGTCACTTGTAGTTGTGCTTTATCATTCAACCATCCTAATGGGTATGGTTTCTTGTGAGGTGTAGTTGCTAATCCCAATTTCTTTACAATTGCTTCAGAAATCAAATTTACTTGTGAGCCACTATCAAACAAAGTATCAATATTTTTATTTTTGGAAATAACTCAAATATGGAAAAGCTCATTTCTTTTTCTCTCATTTTCTTCATCAATAACAGATTGAGCAGAGTTACTAGTAGATGCTTTAGAATTATTACCTTTTATACCTATGGCTTCTATAGTTGTTTCATCTCCCGAGTCTAACCCCAAATCTTTCTGAGTGGCTGCAGCTGTCGTCTTCTTCTTGCCCTCGGACTTCTTAGGTCTCAACTCTGGATGCAGAATCCAACAATGCTTATCATCATGCCCCTCATTTTTACAGTGAGTGCATGAAGCTTTGGCTTTCTGTGCAATGTTAGCCTTCCTTGCTTTCCACTTCTATTTTCTTTTCTCCTTGCTCTTTCTTAAAGTGGGTTGGGATGGTCCCCCAACTTCTGTATTTCCATTCTTTCCTCTAGCTTCTAGATGAGTAGCTTGTACAAATACCTCATCTATACTAGTGGGATTAAACATGAGGATGGTATGCCACATGTAGCTGTGTAGACCACCAATGTACTTCAAAAGAGTCTCTGGTGAGTCTAGTGAGATACCCAACATCAATGCTCTCGTTCTAAATTCTTGAGTATACCCTTGCACACTTTGCCCTTTCAACTGCCGAAGAGTTTTCCAACTCATCATGGCTTGTTGCATGTAGGCCAATGGATAGAACTGCTTTTTGATTGCAGAAACAAAGTCACTCCAGACAGAGATGGTCTTACCATGTCTTTTCATATCAGCTTGGGTTCTGCCTTCCCACCAAACCAAGGCAGTGCCTCCTAGGCGTAGGCTTGCCAGTTGAATCTTACTCTTGTCTGAGTTTATGTTATGTACCCTGCAATACACATCAATTTGTCTAATCCAATTGTCCAACTTTTCAGCATTTAGCTCTCCATAACATATAGGCAAATCAAATTTAACATCTAACTTAATCAAAGATGCTTTCTTATTATGCACAAGGCTATTAGGAGGTGTGAGAAAGCTTTCCTCTTTCCCCTTTCCTTTGGAGTTGTCATGGAAGTTAGACTCATCATATTCTTTGTCTTGCTTAGAGCCTGATGTATCTTCCACCTTTTTCTTTCTAAAGTCTCTGTACATTTCTTCAACCATAGACTTTATAGCTAGGAAAATCTCTATGAATTGAGGTTCTGGACCTACAGAACCTTCTTCTGACATTGTCTTTCAAGAATGGACTCTCCCAATTTTAGGATTAGTTTCCACCAACTCTCCTTCTCCTAATTTGAACTTTGATCTTGTGAGCATTCACAGCTAAACCAACACAAGCTTGTCTAACCTTACAGCCTAGAGTTCTGATACCACTTGATCTGATATTCACCCTATGAGTGACATCAGGTTAAGATTTATTAAACTAAGGTAATTATAGACTCATGTGCTGGTGTGTGTTCTGTGTTATTGCAACAACGGATCGATCAAATTTCCAACACACAGACAATAAAATGGAAAGACAGTAGAGAAATACAGTAAGCAACACAAAGACACAAGAAATTTTAATAAGGAGTTCACCCTATTCTCCAAGGCTACGTCTCCGGTCCAGCTTTCAATGGTGGCCTTGTTTTATTGTGGCTTTGGGCAGAGAATTTACAATACAAGGACTCAATGTGAGTTCACCTGAAGTAGGTTTTGCTTGGCAGGGTGGTCCTTGGATTCCCCAAGCCACTGGAGTACACAGACTCTTCTTCTTCCTACCAGCTCTGTGACCTTCTGGTCTACAGTGGAAAGAGCCAAATATGATGCTCAGTCTGGACAGATTCCTCTATGGGATGGCTTGAGTCTTCAAGCTCTCTGGTGCTCGATGTTGCTGTTGGTCAACTTGGCCCTCTATCTCTTCTGCTCTGCTTTACTATTCTCCGTGTTCAGTCCCCCTCTCTGGGTTCACTGTTCCACTTCTTCGTCTCTTGATTTCTGTCTCTCTTCGTTGATTCAACTGTCTCTGTTCATGGCTTTAGCCATTCGATCCCTATACCTATTCAGTTCCTCTTCCACCCGTTGATTCACCTTCTGCAGCTGCGATTGGAGTTCCCTGTTCATCGTCATCATGAATGCTCAAGGAGTGGCCACTTGTCCTCCTTTAAACAGTGCCAGCAATGCTTCGTCGGTTCATTTCTTCAATTACATCGTGGATGCGTTCTTCCTCCACCGTGGTGGTCAAACAGATTTTAAATCCCTTTAAAAGGCGGCTTAATTCCTTGTCGATTCCGCTTCTTCCCATCGGGCGTGATCTCAGCTGTCCGATCTGGGCCCTCTAGATCTGACGCCATACACACGTTTCGCACGGTTGACTTGCTCGACCACGATCAACGGTGGTTTTATCTCACCTATGCCTACCACGAGTCGATCGTTGTATGGAATTGCTTCGCTCTCGTCCAAAACCTCTTACCATTTAAGGGCACCCCAATCAAAACCGTCAGTTTCCAGAGCGCAGGTCCCACCTTGTACGTTTAGCGCTTTTCATTTTTCTGCTCGCAGTCCTCCGGTTCCCCCACGCGACTGAGAGCTTGGGCTTTTCCATTATGGCCCTATTCGCCTAGGGATGTGCGCGCATCAAAAATCACCTCTTTTCCTATTCTGGGTCTCCCAAGGGTTACTTTGGCCTCCCGTGCAGTCTTCATGGGCCTCGGTCAACGCACTTTGATCGAGGTCCTCATTGTTCCACATTGGCTGCCATTACCACTAGTTCGGGGTGTCTTTGATTGTTGTTCTAGAATTCTTTAGAGATTTGTTCGACCTGGTACAGTCATGGTCCCTGACAATCTTCTATGGATCCAATTTGGATCAGCAGCTAAGTGGTACATTGAGTTACCATGCGCATCAGTAAATACCTTCGACGCTCTAGCGATGGAATTCCTAAAGCACTTCTAGCTACCGATCCGCTATGAGTCTGGGACAAAGCTCCTCACTTCGCTATGTCAGGATACCGCCACCCACATCTCTGATCATATACATGAATGGAGACGTAGGCAGAGGTTAGTCAAAGCTTTCCTCCCAGACTATCTCTTAGCGGAATGGTTCTGCAAGTCCCTACTCCCCCAAATCACTAAGGGTGTTGCTTTAGGTGGTGCGGTCACAGAAGACCAATACATATGTTGTGCCCAGTACTTAGATCTAATATATTCACAGTTTGGCACTCTTTACAACGTAATCCCCAATGCCCCTCGCAACTCCAATGCTTTCGCTACTCAGCACCCCGGAGTGCACACCGATGGGATTATCGGTGCAACCTTTGGGGCTACTGTAAAACAACTTAGCAATCACATTGCCTAGATTTCAGTGGACCTCTCTGCCAAATTGATTGCTCTTCCTACCACCGCGTTAAACTCTCTGAGGTCTACACAAAATCTCCATGGTAAGAACAAGAAGAATAAGAAAAAGACTGCTCCTTCTTAAGAGTAGTCAACAAAGCAGTACAACCCAAAGCAGAAGGCTGTTGAGCCCTCTGACAATGGAAAGGATAAACTCACCCAATTCCCTTGCAAAATCTGTGTTGAATACCACATGATATATCTGTGTCCAAGTCTTCAGGAATGCACAGAATACATTACCAAAAAGGACACTAGTAGGACCCCTGTTGTCCTTAATAATCCTTTTCCTGCTCGGTAGCAACAAAACCTTATCCCAAACCAACCCGAACCCCCGCAAGGGGCCAACGGTGGTTCGCAAGATCCTTAAGCTGGTGAAGGATCTTCTATCGTTTACACCTTTGAAACAATATATCTATAAACAAGAGCCAAACCTTACAGATCTCCTGTCGCTCATGCAGAGGAACCTTCCTCAAGTCAAAACTCACCGCTGCCCAATGATTTGCATATTGAAAGGCTGGTTGCTGACCTTGTAATTGGCCCCCCCCAAAGGGGCACTTTGATGCACAATGCACAATACATCTGCACGTGCCGCCCAAAACTACAACATTGTAGAAGGCTTGGCGCAAGCACCGTCGGCTATGTCAGCGCTCGAAGTATTAAAAACATGCCTAGCACAAAGGAAAGCTTTGCTTTCGGCTATTGGTGGTATCGACCCATAGTATTCCATGCTTGCAGTTTTCGACGTGGAAAACTGTAAACCTCCCCTTTCCCACCAACTTGCATTTCAAGTGCAAATTTTCTCGAAAGGTAAAGGTATAGATAGAACTGTCATCGATGAATGTGATTCTACCTGCATCATGTTGGCTTCATGTTGGCTCACTTTGGGTTCTCCAACCCTATCCCCACCGTTGAATTCCCTTAAAGCTTTCGACAACCACAGTTTCATCCCAAAAGGTTACCTAGCTAGCTATCCCATCACCTTGAGTGGGAAAACAGTAACGGTAGATATTGAAGTCATGGATCATAAACTCGACTACAATCTAATTTTGGGCCGCACTTGGACTTATGCCATGAGTGCCATTGTGTCTTTGGTCTTCTGTATCATCCCCTTTCCCTTTGATGGAAAGATAGTCACAGTGGACCAGCTGTCATTTTTCACCCTAGATTACTCTTCGTTACCTAGCAGCTTTGTACCCTTAGTGGGTGACGTATCTGACTCTTATGTCAGTATCGGTACCGGTCTACTGAAGGCTTCTTCCCTGATGGGTTGTTTCCCTCTTCAGCTACCCAAGGTTTCACAGACAGTCAACATGCTTTCATCCATTCCTCATGAACATACTGATCCATGGATCCTACCGACTCCTTCAGACATAGACACTTACAGAGAAAAAATGCCACTGTCACCAGCTAAATTGACCTACCAAGCCATTCAATCTGCATCTGAATCTTTGGTCACTTTGGTTACGGCCAACGGTACCACTGCCCCTTCCATAACATCTCCTTCTTCCGATCCTCTTAATCAAGTCCTACCTACGGACGAAGCTATTAGATAGATCACGAGTTTAGAAGAGCGACCTTGGGAGGACTTGCACCATCATGTTTTGATATCTTATTCAGCCATCATGCCTCTTCAAATCTTGTCATCTGACACACTTGAAATCGTTTCCTCACCATATATGACTATCCAAACTTTGGACTCGGAGGGAAACATAGGCAATCTTTCAAAGACATTGCTCATCAATATTTCAGTCAAGACAAGGATCGTGGAAAACATAGAGATTGAAGCCAATCGTAATCCTAAGGAAATTGTGAGTTTCACCTACCCTTTTAAGGACTTTCACGATGTTTTGCCTTGGTCTTATGAGGAAATGCATGGCATAGACCTTTCTATTGTCAAGAATGAGATCAAGGAGGATCGAGCATTCTTTTTATGGTATTTTTCTTGCTTGTTAATCCGAAAAATCCTCGAGTCTCCTTCTTCGGGCTTGTTAAACTACCACGAAGAAGAGTGTCACACGGAATAGGTCGATCTTACGGACAAGATAGACCTTCCTAAAATCTAAAGAAGACCTAATGACAAGCAAACCAACCAGACACTATCTTTCTCTAAATACGCTTTAATAAACCATAGCAAACAAGTGTTTTTAGGGCCTACCTTAGGTCCAACGCTAGCTTGTGGATGCCCTCGCTCCTTCGATCCAAATGAGCTCCTTTTCACGAATATGCAAACACAAACAAGACAAACAAATTAAATAGCACCTGAAAAGCCAATTGCATAAAACATATTTAACATGAAAGTCAAGGAGTCCATGAAACAAATAACATAAGATACTTGTTGAGAAAAATGAGTTTGATTGTATTAATTCAAAAGAAGAAGAACTTTACAACCTTTGCCTTGATGTTGTACAAGCTCCTCCCAAGGTCCAGCAAGAAGTCTCCTCTACTTTGACAAGTTTCACTCACTCCCCAATGAAACCAAAAAGGTATGTGATCTCTCCTCTTTAGGCTTAACTAGGAAGTCTTGATTTCACCAGCATTTACCCTAAAAAATGTTCAGCTTCTAACCTCTCCAGCAACCAGCCCAATGCCTGTATTTATAGTGCAATGGAGGGAGGTTACTAGGTCCTCCTTCAAAGGGATAAAGCCCTCCTTCAAAGGGATAGCTCCTCTCATCAAGGGATTAGCTCCTTCTCTTTTGGGATGCATGAACCACCTCAGAGCGAACAATCCACGTCAAAATTCCTTCTAGAAACCTCTAGAATTAACCCAAAGTGAGTTGTTTAAGATAAAACTTGCGCCTTTTGACTTTCACAGGGGTCCGCACCTACACCGTTAGGGATAGAGCGGGCAGGTCCGCAGCTTTTGTACACAGAAGGTGCGGGACCGCAGGTGACCATGAGAGAAAGTGCGGAACCAGAGTTACATTGATTTTTAATGTCTTTCTCTCATTTCCAAAGCTTGATTTGAAGAGTTGAGGTCTGAGACTTGCTTAGGAGGATAGTACAAGTGATGATAGAACCGTACTGACTGCAAATAATCATGGTGATGATATTTTTGTGTAACAGATTTCCCCCTAAAGTGCGAAGTCTGTAGTAGATGAGGATTTCTTATCATTTAGGAAGAGTGAAGTACTTTATCATTTCGAGGATCATCTTGTAGAGAACCCGGTTGGAACCTGTAAAAACATTCAATGCAAAATATATATATATGAGATCATATCATCGCTGAGGTAGGCATTCCCATACTCAGATAAAAACTGACTAGAAAAACTAATTACTGCTCTGATACAGGAATGTTCTTGTAAAACATCACAAGTAAAGACTCATGTGGACACAGTATGGACGCAGCCATATGTTTATGAATAGTCCATTATATAATGAATACAAAATTCCTCGCAGCCTGGATTGTGGAAACTAGATCCAGGGTCTTCATTTCTACTTCCCGAAACAGTACGATTCTATCCATGCGAATGAATGTGTTGATGTCGAACATGGTAGAAACCACTTGATTACCAGTCAATGATGTAAACTGTTAACAAGTGTGAGAGAAACCACCAGTGATGTCAATGGCTTCTCAAAGTACCCAGTACAATCCATGAGATGCGAATAAATGTGTAGATGTCGAGCATGTCACGGAATCCTTTGATCGAAAGTCAATGATATAAACTGTCGTCAAAGGCGAGAAACCTGCCATTGATGCATGCAGATCTCAAGGTACTGACGATTCCTAGATCATCTTTCTAGATAATGAGCTGATGTCGATAGAAAGCGATCCGTCGTAGGCAAGCCCACAACACGAAATCATAGATCAAGTTGAAGAAATTTAGTTGCAAGAACTGACTCAGGGATGGTCAAGATGGATGACAGATATTTTGCAGATGAATGGCTTATTGGCAGTGACCTCTTGAACACATAACGACACAATAGATGGTTTGATGAAAATTGACCCAAAGTTAATACCCAGAAACCGGCTGAAGACTTTCAGTGTGGTTTGATCAACTGTTAGGCAAAGGATTTCCCAACCCAGGTGAATAAAAGTGTTGTGTTCAAGAGTGGTTACAAAGTATGACAAACAGGCTCATTTTTCTCTCTTTTCCCCCACCATTTCTGGCAAGTACCTCTTTATTTTTGACAAGCTTGAGGAGGATAACGTTTGCTTGATTATAAGCTCATCCTTCGGACGAGTCCAACTTACTTTAAATTTGAACCCTAAGAAGGAGTGGTTCTTTCCTGTTTGTAATTGAACAGGTCCTTTACTGTGAAATTTTAACAAGTCCAGTATAGGAGAAACTCGGCGTTTTTCAATTTTAAAGAGTCTGAAAAAACTTAAGAAGACTCCAGGGTTGACCTTTTTCGTAAATTTTTGTCTCCCAAGCCCGAAAAAGTATAAAATAATACTTGAGAGAACCGCTTGATCTTTTACGACCAAGGAGTACTTTTCATCATTAGTGCCTTTGACCCGAAAAAGTTAAAAAAGCGATTAATGACACGTCGTTTTATAACCAATATCGAATTTGAAACGACAAAAATCCGGCAATCTTTTCATGTTTTTACGGTCGAAAAAGAGCTGTAAGTAGACCGTCTTTTAATTCTGTTTTAACGAGTTTAAAAGAAACACTCGGCAATCTTTTCATGTTTTAGGAGTCAGAAAAGAGCTTAAAGATGACTGGACATGTTTTTCTGTCGAAAATGATAGATTTCACCTGAATAATCCGTTATTCTGCACAAAAACACAAACATTACTCATACCTGTTTGAAATGGATAAAAGTGTCGCAAAATACCTTTTCAAAGTGAAACATAAACAAATTTGCAATTTATTTACTCAAAAAACTTATAAAAAGGGCCTTTGTCAATTCATTTTTACCGTTTGAGTTTGGGTGAGAAAATAGTGCTTTTGCTTAGAAAACTTCCCGTGAAGATTGCGGAAAATCCAACCGTCGGAATCGAGCGCCGTCTTCTCCAGGTAATCCACATCATCCTACTCTTCATTTTTAATCGTTTAATTTTTTGTTTTAGTCCTTTATTTCATTTTTGGGAGGATTTTTAGGCGCAAAACCCGTGCGCGGGGGCCCGCAGGTTTACCATTGCGGGCCTGCAGACCCCGACTTTTTCTCCATTGGGAAAAAGCTCGGGGTCCGCACCTTCCGTGTAGACAAAGTGCGGTCCCACACACTGTGTCTAACCCGGAGGGTGCGTACCCCGCCGCAAGGGTTTTGAACCCAAAAATTCTCAAAAATGGACCAACCAAAATATTTTCTAGAAATTTAATTAATCTTTATACTTGATGCAGAGACTACATCATGCTAGATTGGCGTGAACGAGAGCATGAGGACGTGGACGCTGCTGCATGGAATCATCAGCCTTCACTTGATGCTTTGAGGGCGTGCGGATTGTACAAATTCTGGGCCATTCCTGGCATGAGGGCTCAGGTGGATTTCTTACAGTGGCTGGTTGATAGATGGAGCATACAGGATCAGTGCTTCTTCATTGGCGGCCACCAGCTCGAAATCGAGCCGACGGACATTTATTTCTTGACTGGTTTTCCTAAGAGAGGCGAAGACTTGACTCTGCATGGGACTAGGCCAGGTGGCCAGTCTATCGATAGCCTCCGGCTAGAGTACTGCAACAGCCAGGCTAGAGACAAAGGGATAGACATAAAGACGATATCCCATCCTGAGCTCATGGTGATTGCATTCACTGTCACCAGACTTTGCGGAGCTGCTGCATTACATATTGCCACCGGATCCCAGATGTGTATGGCAGTTGATTGCTTTCGAGGCACCATCTTCAACTGGTGCGATGCCGTGTTGGCCAATGTGAAAGGCCAACTGACCAGGGCCAAGAACGGATGACTAAAGACCTTTGGTTATGGGGCTTTGGTCGTGAGTTTTGGCCTGGAGAGGGTTCCTATGCTGATCCCACAGCACCTTACTGTTGGAGGTGGGCTTCCTCGAGAGCCCAAACTAATGCGATGGGTTGCAGTCATGGCCCATCACCCAGACGAGAGGACAGAGGTTGCTCGCTTCAAACCTGAGTATTTCCAATGGTTGGAAAACCAGGTCTTTTCCATTTACGATTTCCCGTACGCTGGGATAGATTTTCATGGTGACCCAGACATGGTTCTTCCACCAGGAGAGCAGTGGGACGAGTCAGGTAAAATCCTTTTCAACATTTTTCCTATTTTAAATTTTTTTATTTTTCCATCGTCTCAAAACTGATAGTAAAAATTTTAAAATGCAGATGTGGGTCCATAGCGACTAGCCGCTCTCCAGCCTTTCGAGAGGAGGCAACCAGTTGCACCCGCGCTAGCCCCACAGGACGAATCAGCAGAGGTTTTGTGTTAGGCCCCTATACTACTAGTGTAACCCATTATTGTTATTAGTATAACCGACTTATTATATTGATGTACCCATGTAGTGCCCATATTGTTACTATTGTGCCCCATAGAAGCCCACTATTGTTATTATTGTGCCCTTACATTATTATTGTTTTGTCGGCTCTGATTATGTTATAACCCCTTAGACTCCTATATATAGAAATGAGGTCTTTTCATTTGTATCATCTAAGAATTGTTCATTTATGTAATGTAAAGGAGGTTGCCCCCTCGAAGAGGCTGAATTCTAAGGCATTGATCTATCTTTTCTATCTTCTCTTGAGCTGGTTTCATGACATTTGGCATCAGAGCTTTGGATTCTAGGGTTTCACTACTCCAAACAGGTCATCATGGCATGTTCGCTATAACTTTTTTTCTGTGACGTTTCAGAAGTCGTAAAAAAAACCCATTTTAGACAAAATCGCGCTGAACCTTGGGTCCGAATTTTAGAGCATTTCACGCGATATTTGCGGAGATATGATCTGAGGAATTTGGTTTTTTTGCAGACTCCTGAATTACATTCAAAACAGGTGACCTGGGGAAAATCGTCATAACTTTCTCTCTGGGGATCAAATTGAAATTTCGTAAGAAGTTACAGAAAGAGGACGGACTATAGTGTCTTGTATACGTTTTTCAAATCCAAACGTTGAAACAGTGACACGTGGCACTTCATACAATTTTGATCTTCTGGAAAGGTCTATAATTAGGTCATCTTGGGAGATTGTGCATAATTCTTTCTTAGAGAATCCAATTTGGATCAGACTGGTGGCATTGGAAAAAGGACACTGAAGGATACTATAGTTCACAATTTCAGAACTTAAAGATCTGAAAGTACAGAGTTACAGTCGTTTCAAGGTCGAGCTCCTAAAATCAAGAAAAAGCAAGATGAGGAAGTTTGATAGCAAGGATCCGGTAAATTGGATACTTCAGATGGAGCAATATTTTGATCTACATGGTGCACAACTATTACAAAAGGTATGTATTGCATCTTCATATTTAGAACCAAATCAATTTTTATGGTATGAAGGGCTTTGTTCTCGTAAAAAACTTGTTACATGGTCAATTTTCATGGAGGAAATGATAGCACATTATGAGGATACAAAGAGCAACACCTTCTTTAGAGCAACACCACAACAATTGGAAAGAGTAAAAGGGCTTTGTGACATAATGGAAAGCAAAATTATGGAAACCAGGAAGCATACCCCTCACAACTATAAAGATGGAAGTGTTGTTTCTCCCAGCCTTCCACAACCTACAAGGGTTACACCACAACAATTGGAAGAAAAAAGAGAAAAAGGGCTTTGTTACAATTGTGATAGCAAATGCACTAAAGGTCATAGGTGTGCTGAGAAGAAATTATTTTGCATAGAATATGAAGAGGAGGAAGAAAAGGATCAAGAAACATCAAAAGAAGAGGATATACGCCAGGACACCACCCCAGAGAAAGAATAAATGAATCAGACCATATCTTGTAAAGCATTGGCAAGAATTACCACCCCTCAAACTCTCAAGATAGAAGGACATATCAAGAAGAAAAAGGTGCAAGAAGTGAAAGATCACATCGAGAAAGAAGAAATGAATCCAACCATATCTTGTAATTCAATGGACGAAATTACCACTCCTCAAACTATCAAGATAGAAGGACACATCAAGAAGAAAAATGTTTAAGAAGTGAAAGATCACATCGAGCATCAAGAAATGAATCCGACCATATCTTGTAAAGGACTGGAAGAAATTACCACTCCTCAAAAGATAGAAGGACATATCAAGAAGAAAAAGGTTCAAGCAGAGAAAGATCACATCGAGCATCAACAACAAGTTCTCCAACTTTTAAAGGATAACTCCACTTCGGTGCAAAATCAAACGAAACAACAGGTAGATCAACATTGTAGTGAAAAATGTTTTGACGTAGGTGATTGGGTATTTTTACTGCTACATCTCAAGCAAGCTATTTATGAGAATGAAATGTTGGCAATAGTACATGCACTTAAAAAATGGCGACCTTACCGAATGGGAAGACTCTTCAAGGATGAGGATGTGGAATCATTGTTTTCTGCTATTTATATTATCCAACCAAATTGGATAAACGAAGCAAGGGATGAATGGAAGAAGGACGAAGAAGTATGACCACTTATTCAAAAGTTGCAAAAGGTCCCAATTCAAGAAATATTGCCAAAAATTGAAGAGGAAGGAAAAATCATATTGGAACCTAGAGCAGTCACAGAAACAAGAACCCGACAGCTACGAAATCGATCAATTTCAGAGTATCTCATCAAGTGGAAGAACTTACCCGCTGAATATTCCACATGGGAGGACAAGAATTTTATACAGAAGCATCAAGAACTACTCAAGCATTGAGGACAACGCTTTTTGAAGGAGAGGGGCATGTTAGCCCCCTATACTACTAGTGTAACCCCTTGTTGTTATTAGTATAACCCACTTATTATATTCATGTACCCATGTAGTGCCCATATTGTTACTATTGTGCCCCATAGAAGCCCACTATTGTTATTATTGTGCCCTTACATTATTATTTTTTTGTCGGCTCTGATTATGTTATAACCCCTTAGACTCCTATATATAGAAAGGAGGTCTTTTCATTTGTATCATCCAAGAATTGTTCATTTATGTAATGTAAAGGAGGTTGCCCCCTCGAAGAGGCTGAATTCTAAGGCGTTGATCTATCTTTTCTATCTTCTCTTGAGTTGGTTTCATAACATTTTGGCCGAGTTGGAGGGTCATCTCGAGTGCTTGACAGGAGATATTCCTGAGACCACTATAGACGACATTCCTCGTCGACTTCGGCGCTATGTGATTGGAGTCCCGGGACCTTTTAGGAGGTTCCTTTGCAAGGTGGCCCGTGCAGTGGTTTCTTATAGAGATCATCACCAGTGATAGGATGATCGCCTATTGTGGGCACATGTGACATTTTTGGTTTTTTTACTTATCATTTTTGCCGATCATAAGGTGTTTTTCAACCTATGATCGAAGACGATGTATTTTTTGACACACTCCTATATATATATATATATCACTATTACGGGCTTATCTTGTTAATCATGTTATGGAATGATTTTAAATTTACATGTATGATTATTGCAAATGTCTATTTAACATTCGAGAAACAATTGCTTCTGTTAATGTATTTAAAGACCTTGGAATATGCTGATATTCAATATAATCAAACTCACGTTCCAAGAGATGCACTCTCAAAAATAATCTTAATAACACTGGATTTCTAATGGCATACACTCTATTAAGCTATAATACAACGAGTTCAGAATCTAACCTCACTATCAAACTCCGAATCCCAAATGAAATAGATTCAGACAATAACTCAATCACTGCACTGTACTCGGCAATGTTGTTCATTGTTTGACCGAGGCTTACCCCATGCATAGATACTAACTCATCAGAGGGCGAATAGATAATCCAAGCTGCGGAAGAGATGTTCCGTGTATTATGACAAGCACCATCAGCGAAACCAATGTATGTTTGGAGAGGCATCGAAATCTGCAATATCAAGAGTAAAACCAAGATAAGCAGGAATAATGACGAAAACACACTCTCTAAGCTAAGCACACTGTTTAAACTAAAACACACCAGCTAGAAAGAAAAACTATCCTAACTAAAAATCTCCATACCCATTCTTTTAAGCATAATACCTCTTCAAGTAAAGGCCATTTCTGGGTTTACCCAAAGAGTCCCCATCAAAGTCTACCAATTCATAAGCCACTTTGGCAAGCTTTCGCTTGACAACATAGGGACCATGCCACATAGGAACGAATTTTCCGGCACCTAATTTATCATTAGCTTGATCATAAACTAAGACTAGATCTCCTTCCAAAAAATTTCGAGGGGTCACATTTCGATCATACTGAGCTTTCATCCATTTTGCGTGAGTCTCGATCACCAATGCAGCATCACGTCAATTCTCATCTAATTGAGCCAAGTATAACAAACGCTTTTCCTCTTCAGAAGTGGCTGGAAGTAATTCGATGGCCATTTGCAGTGACGGGATTTCACATTCAATGGGTAACACGGCTTCCAAACCATAGACTAGTTGGAAGGAGTGAACCCTGTTGATGTTTTTACTGAAGTTCGGTACGCCCAAAGCGCTGAAAATAGCATGTTGTGCCAATTCGACCGATGAATCCTAATGATTCGTCGGATCATGATAACTAAAACTTTGTTGATGGACTCAACCAGACCATTCACTTGTGGATAATAAGGGGTTGAACTATCATGACGTAAACCAAGTTGGCCTGTAAGTTTGGTCATCATAACGTTTCGAAAATGACGCCCATGATCAGTGATTATCGCTTATGGGACACCAAACCTAGCAATTATATGATTGAACACGAAAATTGCAGTTGTCTTGCCGTCTGCCTCGAATGTAGGCATCGCCTCGGCCCACTTAGTAAAATAATCTACCGCAAGGATGATATACGCATGCCCCTTGGCCGAGTGAGGGTTACATGTAATAAAATCAATACCCCATTTGGCAAAAGGACCAACAACAATTATAGGGTGGAGAGGAGCAGGTGGAGCACGCATCTTATGATAAAAAATCTGGCAGTTGTGGCATTTTCGGACTGCCGTAATACAATCTTTAAATAAAGACGGCCAGAAGTAGCCAGCGCGCAATATCTTTTGGGCTGTGGCATACCCAGACATATGACCACCACACGCTCCAGAGTGACATTCATTTAGAACCCTTTCAGATTCCTCGTGAGTTAAGCAACGTCAAAAAACAGAGTCTGTCCCACGACGATAAAGAGTATCTCCAATAATCATGAATTTTTGGGACTGGAATCGAATTTTCCGACGTTCTGTCCTTGAAATTTCCGGCCGAAAGGATTGGGTCTGGAGATAAATGATGATATCCCCATACCACGGATCTAAAGTGCTGATTAGAAACAAGGACTCGTTGGCAATGGGCTCCTCCGCCACAGTTTCCATGTCAGCACGCAGGAAGTCACACATTAACTCCGCAAAAACTAAAGATTTCTTAGACTTAGATTTCTCAAATTCCAAGTCGAACTCTTGTAGGATAACAATCCATTTAGAGTACTTGCCCCCTAGCAATTTCTTGGTCAAAATGTAGATCATAGGGTTGCAATCCAAAATTACCGTAGTTTTACGTAGTAGAATGTAGTGACGAAAACGTTGGACAGCTTGAACGGCTGCCAATGCCAATTTCTCCACATGTGAGTATTTTAGCTCAGTTGGATTTAACGTTCAACTAAGGTAATATATCACATGTTCAGTTCTTGATTCATCTTCCTGAACTAAGACCATTCCAATGGTGGAATGGGAGGCGGCGAGATACAAGAAGTAATCTTGGTTGTAGCTGGGAGGATGCAATAACGGTGCATGGGTCAACGCGTGTTTGAGTGCATCAAAAGATTTATGAGCTATCTCATCCCAATAGAATTGAGTGTTTTGTTTCAACAACCAGGTAAAACCCTTTGTAACCTCGGCGTAGTTAGGAATGAATCGTCGTAAAAAGTTTGCTTTTCCCTGCAAACTTTGGAGTTGGCGAAGACTCGAAGGAGGAGGCAATTTGATGATAGCTTCGACCTTTGAGGGATCAATGCGAATGCTAGCTTTTGAAACTACAAATCCCAGCAATCGACCCGTTTCTATACAGAAGACACATTTGTGTGGGTTCAACCGAATCCGATAATCATCAATGATTTGATCGATATAGGGAGTTGGGTAATTGTCCTTTGGACAGGTTCGATTATGTCCCTATAATCGATGCATATTCTTATTGTTCCCTACTTTTTGTTAACCGGAACAATATTCGATACCCAATCCGTTAACGAGATCAGATAAATGAAACCTGCTTTCAACAATTTTTCAACTTCTGCTTTAATTGCAGCAGCTTTTCGCGGGTGAATCTGACGCAAACGTTGCCGAACGAATTTAGCGTCTGGTTAAGTTTTTATCTCATGAACAACAATCGCGGGATCAATTCCTGGGATTTCCTCATAGGACCAAGCAAACATGTCATGGAATTCTTGAAATAGGGCCTTATATAATTGAATTTCGTCATTTGTACACGAGGCACCTATATGAATGTTCTCAACAATTCTGGGCTTAACCGAAATGTCAATAGGAATAGTTCGAGAGATGTTTCCCAAATTTAACTTTGAATCAGGATGTTTCATTGGATTCTGAGGTTCCTTGACATATTCAGTTGTAAAAATTGATGAGAAATCATTTTCAAAACGATCATCCTCAGGTAAAAACGAAGATCTGTGATGGAGATCTTCCCATGGTAAATCATCTACACATATGATTTCACGAATTTGCTCATCAGAGTGAACAAGTTCAGAAAATGTAGTTAAATCCGAGGTTGATGTGAAAAGTGATTCCTCACGGACCACATTCATTAATTCATTTTTGGTTGAACACGGGTCGGCAAAAGACTGCACGGCTTCATAGGCAATTTCATATGGACTCAAAGGCATGGAATTACCAAATGAGTCTATCTCAGATTCAGAAGGAATGATCCAAGGATCATCATAAACAATGGTGTCTGATGTAATCATATGAATGGTTGCAAATGAAGATGATTCGTTGATTGGAGGAAAAGGAAAATTTCCCAGTAAACCGGCATCTTTAACTAATCCTACTCCAACATCCTTATATGGGATAGTCGTTTTACCAACATGCTGAATACTCTTCGAAGAGGCTGGTTCAGATGAAAAGTAAGCCAGTTGGTCTATTGTTACGATCTTTCCATTATGTGGAAACTTTATTACTCGAAAGACCGATGAAACGACTGGTGTCATAGCGTAAGACCAACTTCGACCCAAGAGAAGGTTGTAGTCTAGAGGGGCATCAACCACTTCCATATCTAGACTAACGGTTTTTCCTTCAACCCCTATAGGCAAATCCTGTAGAATGCCAAAAGGATGAAACCCACAGCCATCAAAGGCCTTTAGAATCATCGAGGATTGATTTAGTGAAGCAGAACCAAGCGATCTCCAACACTGTATCAACATAATACACGTTGAGGCTCCCTCATCAATTACAATCCGATGAATAGGCCTGTTTTTGACTATCACTGGAATCTGGAAAGCCATTTGATGAGGCAAACGCGGTGTACTATTTTCTAGATCGAAAATTATTAGGTTCGGGTCCTGAACATCAACAGCTCCTATAGTCGACAAAAGTAATTTGCGTTGTGCTGGGCATGATTGCAGCACTTCCAAAGCTGACATTGCCGAGGGTGAAACAGCTAAATCCTCAACAATGTTACAATTCTGAGCCGCTCTTGCATGTGGATTGAAAGCTAACTTTCGAAGTATACCCTTGGCGGGCGGTTTGATTACCAAGTCTGGATTAGGTTTCTCGATCTGTAGTGGATCGGAACCGGGAGCTGAGGTTGATGGATTAGAATGAGAAGATTCTGCTTCTTTACCATCAACAGGACTCTTACTACCATAATCTTGCGATCGAGTCGCAATCCTAACATGGGACATCATCAGTATGGGTTCTTCATTCGCACTCGAAGATGAACCTATCATCTTGCTGCCTTGAGACGGAAAAGGATCCTTCAAAACAATAGGAGTTTGGGAACCCTTGACAATCTTCGCAACCTCTGCACGATGAGGGCAGTCTCTTGTAAAATGTTCATCGTCACAAATGAGACAAGGATAACGAGGTTTGCGCTTTTCGTCATTGGATTCCGCCTTTTCAGGTTTCTCCTTTGAAATTTTGTCCGTTTTATTCTTCTTCTTTCCTTTCTTCTTCCCACCGGATTTTGATTTGGCTGTAGATGACTCTACAACGTGAATATCGGCAGAAATCTCTGCAGAAGAATCTCCTGTTGGGGAATCAGGCAAGGTTATAATAGGGGGAGAATTCTTGGAAGACTTCTTCTTACTTTTAGTGTTAACCGTGCCAATCATACCATCAGCGGCATGAGATCCCGAAGGAGCTGCAGCGATTTGATTTTGCTTGGGAAGATCGGGAATTTTTTCATGTAACGTACCCGATTGAGTATAGACCAAGTTAAGGTACTGTGCTTGAGCAATGACTTGCTCCTCAGTAACAACTCCAGCTTTAGCAACATCTTCAGTGATCTTTGGCAACAAAGATTTTACAAACCACTCAGCCAAGATTTGATCCGGAATAAATACCTTTACTAAATGACGTCGACGTCTACACTCATGAATATGATCTGAAATGTAAGTGGATGTCGATTGTTTTAGCGAATTTAACAATTTCGTGCCATTGTCATATCGGACTGGAAACTGGAAATGAGTTAAAAACGAGGTAGCTAACTGACTAAAATTATAAAAAGTGCCTCGCGGTAACTCAATGTACCACTTGGCCGCGAGACCAATTAGAGTGCGTTGGAAAAGTCTAAGACAAATTGAATCATCTGTGATGGAGTTAGACGCACACCAGAGGTGGTAAGTCATCACATGGCTTGACGGGTCCTCTCCTGATTTACCTTCGAACTTGGGAATGTCATTGGGCAACTTATTCGGCATTGGCGGCCAAAACAGAAGATAATTAATGGGATCGTTCGTTAGGCACGACAAGTCAGGTAAGTCCAAAGTTGCGATAAACGGTAACTGTCGATTAGGATCCCTAAAACTCTGGGTCATGAGACCAGCCCCAGGAGGAGGATATCCGGGATAACTAGGAATAGGAATCACGTTCGGGATATTGTATCCTACCGGAAAACCAGGGTTAACCGGACCGTACTGGGGTTGTTGAGGTTGTTGATAATTTTATCCAGGATACGGTTGATACTGATAAACTGGCTGCTGGACAGCAGGACCGAATTGGTACTGTCCCTGGTACGGTTGATAGGTGAATTGTGGTTGACTTGTGACAACCGTACTTAAACCAGGTTGTCCTACAGGCATTTGAACTGAAGTTTGAATCGTAGATCCAGACGGTGGTAAAGATGTCTGAGGCGTAGATACAGGAACAGTAGAAACCAGAGCTATCGATACTCCAGAAGTAGGTGGGGTAGATTGAACAGATGTAGCGGCAGTTGTAGCAGTCGTTTGAGGCGGAGTACGAGGCGTACTAGACCCAGGCTAAGAAACTACTGAAGGTACATAAGTTTGAATGTTAGATTGGACTGGTTGCTGGGGTGTACCAGAAACTAAGGGTTGTCCAGTTTGAGATGAAAACTGTACACTTGGCTACAACACCTGTTGGGTTTGCGATGGATCCCACACTATATTCATTCCGGGGTACTGACCCATAACTGGTTGAGAATACTGAGGACCATAACCGGGTTGAGGGTAGGATTGATAATTGAAAGGTACATTTCCTGCTCCTTGAACATATGTTTGACCTTGGGATGGTTGGAAACCTTGGTTCGAGTATTGACCTTGGGTTGATACCCTTGAGGCACATACTAATACTGGGGTTGACCTTGAGGTATAAATTGATACTGGGGTTGACCTTGGGGTACATATTGAGTCTGGGGTTGACCTTGAGGAACGTACTGTCCCGTAGGTATGTACTGTCCTTGAGGTTGCCCCCCCATATGCAAATTGTGTACCTTGAGGTTGCCCCCCAGGCGTTAATTGAGGCTACCCCCCAGGCGGTAACTGGCCACCTTGAGGTTGAGGATTGGGAATAGAACCTGACATCATAAGAATGTCTTCTACGCTCAACGGCTTTGTACCATTGCTTCCAGTTAATAACCCTTGCTCAATGGGTTGAGGAGATGGTCCCAAAAAAGTACCAGAAAGAGACTGATACCCAGAGGGAATAGAAGGACCGCCGTACAAAAAAGATTCAGGCAATTGAGTAAACATGGACGACTGTCCTGACATATTTACGGGAGTATAAAAACCTCTAGGTGTTGAGTGATAAGGAGCACGAGGTGGTGAAAAAATTAACCCTGAGTTTTCTAAATAATTAGTCAAAGAAAGATACCAAGAACTACTCCTAGGTGGACTGTAAAAAATTGATTCACGCTCCCTTAGTTCAATGACAGGTTGATTTTCAGGGATAGGGATGCCTACTTCTTCTTCTTCTGGAGCAAGTTCTTCAATAGAAATAAGTCCAAAAGGAAGATCTTGAGTGATTACTCTTTCTACCCTAGGTGAACCAAGACCACTAAAAGTTGGAGAAACAAACCCTGATGTCGGAGTAGCAGCAAATTCACTTTCAGGCTCGGATATTTCGGGTTTTTCACCTATATCACTAATAGATGAAAAGCTACCAGTGATTTTGGAGAAAGACACTGACTGTGGATTATATTCTGCTACTGGCGTTTGAAAATCAGGATGTACTATCAAAGAAGATTCTCCTTCTTCCGGTGACCCAACTCTACTGTCTCTAGGAGTTATGAGGACTTTTAAGCCTTCAAGTTGGCTCGGTACTTCCTCAGGAGGTTGGCCCCGAAGTCTACGGGACTTCCTCAGTAACTCAGCCACGTTTATAATCTCAGGAGACTGGCCCCGAAGTCTACGGGACTGTCTTGGTAATTCAGCCACAGTTAAAGACTTTTAACTACTTCACACGCAAAAAAAGTAAAATCTCAATAAAAAGCACCTAAGGTCTCTAAAGAACCAAACAAATTTGAATCACACACCTAAAGAATCTAGGAGATCAAACACACACAAACAGTAACTTTCCGGACCGAAAACACTAGTTGGTGATGAAATCCAACGTCGCAGAGTTCAGTACAGAAATGGCAGTTGGAACAGTTACCCCGGCAACCTGCTTAATGAATAGACTGGCACAAGTTCCTCCACTTAACCGTCTCGAGTGAAGTGAACCCCCCAAAAATCCAAGTGAGTCTAGTCGACGTCTGCTCCAGGTACAGTGGGATCTTCCCACCACTGTCACCTCAAGAAGAGTCCTAAAGAATATGGCCACTAAGGTTACCAACTGTGACAAATACACCTGGGGGAACAGTCTACGATCCGATACGCACGCAAGGGCAGAGTAGCAAGCTCAATCCCCTTGAAGGCTCCTTGACATAATCCAAGGTTTACCAACAAGTGACCCCAGGCTCCTCGACAATGGTTAATCCGAGGTTTACCGTTTTTAATACGTGAATATCTGGCGTCGTTCCCAATGAGGAAGGATTGATTCCCACACTGGTTCGGACACGATCTCGTGCTTCCCCTTTAAGAGGAGCTTTCCCAGAGCATAAATGCAACAATTGGATTTCTTCCCTACCACAAGATACAGCTACTTGTTTGTTTTTACTGTCTTGGAGAGTTAATTACTCTCCTACTCCAAGACACTAGCCTAAGCTAAGTTGGTGTATCAGAGCCCTAGAAATAAAAATGTTGCTAGGTGAATTTTACTTTAAGCGTTAATTTTAGTGGTTTTTGTTTAAGTCCAAAGGTGCGGAGATGAAACTCGTGGTATGAAGACTCGACTCAAAATCGCTAAAAATGCACCTAAGATGATCTAAACAATCTTTTTCTCTTCGATGAACTTCTAAACTAAGAAAGAGTTTGAGAATGCAAAAAATTTGTAAACACAAATCTTTCTCAATTAAACAAATTAAAAGAAGAGCTTTTCCTTTCCAAAGCACTCAAAACGAGACAACTAATTACTTCACAAAAATTTCCCTTTTTCATTTCAAAGCACTCAATCACTACAAAAAACAAACTTTTTCCAAAAGAGATTTTTTATATATTTTTTGCAAAACACTCAAAACTAATGAAAATGACTAACTTTGAGATCTACAAATTATAAAGACCTATTTGAAGTCAAAGCCTACTAAAAGTCTTTTTTAAGGATGTTTTACTCAGCTAGATGCAAGCTAAGGACTAATTTATGCAGAATCACAAATTAGTCAAGAACAACCAATTTCGTTTTCTTTTTGAAAATGAAAATCCAAACTCTCAAACACAAGCTTTTCGAAGTTTTGTAAAGAGAAAAAGTCAAAGAAGATTCCTCAAACAATGGGAGATTTCATTAATGGTCAGACTCATAAGAAAGCTGGTAGACACTAAGGTGATCTGAAGTCCCTACAACCTCTAAGATCAGAGCCACTACACAACCAAAATGAAAAACAAACCCAACAAGCAAAAATCCTAGGAATTTCACCTAAAACCCTAACACTAATGAAATCAATCCAAGGAAAGCTTCTGATAAGTTATATGCAGGTCTGGGCAGTGGATAACAATTTCTAAAGACAAACTAAGCTGACTGAGAGAGGAAATTTTAGGGTTTTCAAACTTTTGACAGGGTTCGCAGGCCCACAGTTGGCACAGGTGCGGTCCCGCTCTGTGCTAAAAGCCAAGCTGCGGGTAAGTACGCATTGTCTCGAACGGCTAGGGTGCGGTCCTCTCCCAAAGCTATGAAAAACGAAAAATAACCCTGGATCTACAAACTCTACCCAATTTTCCACACAACAAGCCAAAAACAGAAACAAAAATAAAGTTTCTCAGGTCAAAGTAAAAACAAGGAAAACAATCAAGTCCCCAGTGGAGTCGCCATTTTGTCACAGGGAATAGGTCGATCTTGCGGACAAGATAGACCTTCCTAGAATCTAAAGAAGACCTAATGACAAGCAAACCAACCAGACACTATCTTTCTCTAAATACACTTTAATAAACCATAGCAAACAAGTGTTTTTAGGGCCTACCTTAGGTCCAACGCTAGCTTGTGGAGGCCCTCGCTCCTTCAATCCAAATGAGCTCCTTTTCGCGAATCTGCAAACACAAACAAGACAAACAAATTAAATAGCACCTGAAAAGCCAATTTCATAAAACATATTTAACATGAAAGTCAAGGAGTCCATGAAACAAATAACATAAGATACTTGTTGAGAAAAATGAGTTTGATTGTATTAATTCAAAAGAAGAAGAACCTTACAACCTTTGCCTTGACGTTGTACAAGCTCCTCCCAGGGTCCAGTAAGAAGTCTCCTCTACTTTGACAAGTTTCACTCACTCCCCAATGAAACCAAAAAGGTATGTGATCTCTCCTCTTTAGGCTTAACTAGGAAGTCTTGATTTCACCAGCATTTACCCTAAAAAATGTTCAGCTTCTAACCTCTCCAGCAACCAGCCCAATGCCTGTATTTATAGTGCAATGGAGGGAGGTTACTAGGTCCTCCTTCAAAGGGATAAAGCCCTCCTTCAAAGGGATAACTCCTCTCATCAAGGGATTAGCTCCTTCTCTTTTGGGATGAATGAACCACCTCAGAGCAAACAATCCACGTCAAAATTCCTCCTAGAAACCTCTAGAATTAACCTAAAGTGAGTTTTTTAAGATAAAACTTGCGCCTTTTGACTTTCACAGGGGTCCACACCTACACCATTAGGGACAGAGCGGGCAGGTCCGCAGCTTTTGTACACAGAAGGTGCGGGACCGCAGGTGACCATGAGAGAAAGTGCGGAACCAGAGTTACATTGATTTTTAATGTCTTTCTCTCATTTCCAAAGCTTGATTTGAAGAGCTGAGGTCTGAGACTTGCTTAGGAGGACAGTACAAGTGATGATAGACCCGTACTGACTGCAAATAATCATGGTGACGATATTTTTGTGTAACAAAGAGTGAGCATTCTTTTTATGGTAGTTTTCTTGCTTGTTAATCCAAAAAACCTTGAGTCTCCTTATTTGGGCTTGTTAAACTACTACAACATACATATGAGCGCTTTCTTTTATGGGATGTTTTCTCGCTCTAAAAACTGAAAAATCTCAAATTTTGTCATCGTTGGGCTCGTTAAACATTTAGGACGATGGTCTGAGCATTCTTTTTAGGGGCTTTTTCTCGCTCATAAAGTTGAAAAAATCCCAATTTTTTTCTTTAGGCTCGTTAAACATTTATAAATATCACCTGAGCATTCTTTTAGGTACTTTTCTCACTCGTTAAACTGAAAAATCCCGAGTTTTTGTAACCGGGCTTGTTAAAAATATACGGTAGCAACCAGAGCACTTGCTTTTTTGGGACCATTTCTCTCTCTTAAAATCAAGAGATCCCCAATTTTTTCCCCTCCTTCAGGCTCATTAAATCTACGAAGGAGGAATGAGCAGTTCTTTTACCTCTTTTTCCTCACTAACTAAACTGAAAAACATACCTTGAGTTTTCTTCACTTGACTTGATAAAGTTTGATGAAGGGATTGAGTTTGTCATCGCGTGACTCATTAAAAATTCACGATGAAAAACTATTTTAGTCCGTCTCCTCATACTGGTAACAAAATGAGGTCGACATCTATTGAACATAGGTTTCTCTTTATCCGGATTCAATAGATTAACTCACGGAAAAGTAACTGATCCGGGTATACTATTAACCTTTTGTCACACCCAGTTAACAACTATGACAAAGGGACCACCATGGAGTCGTTCTTTATGATCTTTTCAGACTCTCTAAATATGAAAAGACCACCGATTTGTCTCATCTGGACTCATTAAATTAAACAGAAAATATATAGAGTCGCTCTTTTTACGATCCTTTTCAAACTCTCAAAACATGAAAATATTGACAAGTTTTCCTGTCTGGACTCATTAAACTAATCAGATAAGGCATAGAGTCGCTCTTTTTGTGGTCCTTTTCAGACTCCTAAAATATTAAAAGATTGACGAGTTTACTCGTCTAGGCTCGCTAAACTAATCAAACGGGGAAAGTGGACAATACAACTATATTCTGTATTAGAAAGTGTGGTTTGGCAGCAGTCGTTCCCTTGAACATGGCACTCCCTCAGATAAACCTTCCTTGTGACGACCTCTCAATATGAATCCTACCATCCTATGAGTTTAGCCTATATACCCCGATGTTCTTGCATCTTTGTATCCTAACACTCTTTGGTGTTCATGAGTCTAGTGTTGCATGGTTAAAACCGTTGTTGTGCCTTCTATTGTTCAAGGTTTAACCTTTTGTTTCCTCCATCAACCCATCAAGCATATCCTTTCATCATGCCCTCTGTTGTTTAGACCCAATGCTCAAAGATTCCTCAAAAAACAAATCATTCTTGTCTCGTTTCGTGTCGATTGATGTAGGACACATTATTGCCTACCTTTCGACAGGTATCTTCCTATCGACTTCAACACTCTATCTAGGAAGACAACCCAGAAACACATTCAGTGCCTTGGTACTTGCAGACATTAGTGGCAGGTTGCCTTGTGTTTGATCAGGGGTTCTCATTATTGGCTCTTGGTTAAGCGATTCTATGGGTGTTCGATGACAAAAACATCTTTCACACTCGTTAGATTGTACTGTGCATCTTGGAGACCATCACCATTATTGGTGGCCTTCCTCGTGTTTGTTAATGGTCTCCATTATTGACTGGTAATAAGATGATTTCGTACATGTTTGACATCAATGCATATATTCACATGTATCGATCTATGTTGTTCGGTGAAGCAGAAATCAAGACCTTGGGTAGAGGCTTGCATCACTCAGCCTTGTTTCCTCTCCCAAGTTGCGTATATTGTTTTTTGGAGACAACTTATCAGGATGATTCTATTATGACACCAGATCCGCATTATGCTTATCAGCGGCCAACATCATCATATCTCTTTGGAGAAAATCACTCTGACATAGATACTGAGCATGGGAATGCTCGACTCAGGACATGATTTTCGTAGTTATATATATATATATATATATATATATATATATATATATATATATATAGATATAGATATGTGTGTGTGTGTTTGTGTTGTATCAGGTTTCCTGTACCACCCGAAGCTCCGATCCTCTCTCTCTTTTTGTCGAAGAAGTAAAATTATAGTTAAGTATTGTATTTGGGCCATCATTGCAACCTCTGATCTCATACTTTAGGGGGCATCTGTTATATAGAAAATTGACCTCCTCATCAACTCAGAGGGGAAAGACATGATAGCTAAAGCAAAGACCAAGATCACATGCCTTGTTTCCACACTAACGCTGGCTATGCACTGACAACCTGCTTTATAAAGCTTCTCTGCAAGCCTAATGGTGCATTAGTGACCCAACTAACTCAAGTTTCTAGTTCGGGAACAATGTTAGTGGATCCTAGTGAAGTTCTAAGGGTCAAAGGAACGAATTGACTCATAAATATCTAGATATTTGTTCCTAAAATCACTCAAGAAATGCAAGGAAACATCCAAATTCGACCTGTTAGAGTCGGTATTGTCATCCCTCCGTCAGAGATCAACTCCTCTTGTTGCATTTCATGTTAGGTGTCCCGCCCAGTCATTTTCATTCCATTAGGCGCATAGATCATCTGAAGGCAGTGGTGTTCCTCTAGTTTCCCTCATGTTATCTACCTGCTAGCTCATGTTTGTTCATTTAAAAAACATATACAGTCTTTTTTATCTTGAAAATTGCAAAGGTTGTCTTTAACGTTTCATTGTCAAATAGGTCTAGGGTTTTGTCAAAAAATGTGTTAGAGTGTTCAATAATTTCCAGCAGGCCATGAGGATGTTTCAAAATCAATAGAATTCATCATCAAGTGTTCAAAATGTGTTTTTCCTCAAAACTCTTTTTTGAGGAAAAAAAAGAATATTTAGCCTTTATTGTAAAAATCGTGAAAATTTTGTTTTCCTCATTGTAAATCCATTCATCTGCATCCTGGTTTCCTTCCTTAGCCCCGAAAGCTCTAACCCATTCAAAGCAAGCAAAGCTCAGGTCATATGGTTCATTACAAAGCTAAAAAGAAATGAAAAGTCCAAAAAACAGAGTTTGTAAATAAAGTTATTGGCAAAACATTGTGAAAGTGGGGTTTGGCAAATTAAATTTGAAAAGCTCATGTATAAGTCATTCCTCCAAGTGTTTGAAACTCATTTGCACTCCAAGAGCCAAGAGAAAACAAAGCAAAGTGATTGTGGGAGTTTTGGGTGAAATTCGCTCCAAATCGACTGGTGCGGTGCACTGGGTAGGAGGCACAGCGCATTGGCCAGGCGCAGCACACTGGGCCTCAGAACCCTTTGTTAAAAAGCATGGGTGCGGCACATTGGTGAGGCGTGGTGCATTGGACGTGCTACGCGGTGCATACAGCTAGGAAGCCCAAAAAACACCAGGACGACCTCCAATTGCCAAAAATCGCATGAATTTGCCTTGTTCCAAGTAGGTTGAGCTTCACCTCTGCCGTCTATGTTATGATGGGGTATGTGGTGAGTATTTTAACAAATAATCAAACCCTACCATTTCAAATTCCTCAAACAAAAATTGTTGCCTAGGGCTTTGAAAATCTGTTTTGCTACCAAGTTCATCATTCCTCCATTACTCCCCTATCCCATTTATCCCTGAATTCCATTGTTCCCTAAGTTCCCCAACCCTCCTAAATTCAATAATCCCTTATCCCAAGTTCCCTTTCCCAAAATCCTAATTGTAAAATCCCAAACCCTAACCCTATACAAAACACCCATAATATCCCAATTTTCCCTAGCTAAACTCTGTCCTAATAGTCCCTAAATTCCCATTATTTTTCCCTCTCCTAACAGTCCCTTGTTTCACTGCTTTCCCTTGGTAACAAAGGTCAAACAATCATCAAAGTAAGTCCAACATAGTTTCAACACCTATTTCTCCAAGCCAATTTGTCTATCAGCAGTTATGGCATCTGATCCTTCATATGATTATGAAGAAGAGACCCAAAGTGATTCACCCACGAAGGGACATGCACCCAGGAGGCCTCATAGAGGTGGCAGACATATCAGAGAAGAACCTACCACTCTTACCGAGTTGCAGGCCTGCCCTCTTGCCCTCTTTTGTTTCTAGCATCAGTCATGTTATGAATTTTGCAAGAAGGTTTCTCATATTCAGTTTCATCGTGAGTTGGCCCGCTTATTTGTGTTGCATTTGCATGGTGATCAAGCCACTCTTGTTGGTGTTACTTTCACATTAACACCAGAAACCATTTCATTGGAACCGACATACCAAACATTGGAGAACCATGGAACAAGAGACAAAAGATTGACCGACAACACTATGAACCATACATCAAACCTGGTTTTCTGAGGTAGCTTAAGAGAGTGTTTCCTTTTCGATTTCTCGAGGATGAGTATGCTCCTTTAATGAAACTCATCATGAAATATTTGACCTGTGAGGGCCGGTTCTCCCGCTTGTATGCTTATCACATCAGGCTGTTGATGCATTTCACTTGGGTACGGATGATGAACATTCCTTATTTCATATGCCGAAACATAGAAAGGATGACCACTCTTGTGTAGCACAAGACCCCTCAGAAGTAGTTTAACAATCTTTATCATTTTGCTCTCATCAAAATTGTGGTCATTCATCAGCTTGGTTTACAGGGCATCACATGGGATGACTTCATCTCTCGTGAGTTTTTCAGAGCTTCACAGGGACCTTCAGAGGTTGGGCATGAGACAGGTGGACCTTCTTATCAGCAAGGCCATCAGACCGCTAGTATGCCGGTGTTCATCTCCTATCAGAGGGGCACTAGACGGTTGTTTGCAGCAGCGAAGTGAGTGTTATCTCCACCTAGGGTGGAAGGGGCCTCACTTCCTCCATCAGGACAGTAGGTTCAAGACTGAGGCGAGAGGCCTCTACAGGAGGAAGGACCATCAGGTGAGCGAGAGACTGATTTCATCCTCATTTAGGGTGATGATACTGACATGGGCCCACAAAGTGAAAATCTTAGACAGATCATCGAGGAGCAGCAGGTGGACATTGATGCCTTGTCCACCATCTTGGATAGATCCCAGTGGACTATACAGTATTTGGAGTAGAGGAACAAGCAGCTTGAAGATCAGCAGGTGGTGATGGAGTTACAGAACATTCAACAAAACTGCCAAAGTGCCCAAAGGAGGAGGATTAAGTTCACTTCATTGGAGCAAGAAATCAATGCAGATAGGGAGTCATGGCTTGAAAGAACCAACATCCACTTGGAGAGGAAACTAGAGAAGGCCATAAATGAGAAGAATATGCTCAGAAATTTGTCATATCATTATTTGTCCCAGAACTTGGTGTGCAAAGCAAGAATCAGGAATTTGAAAGCTAAGTTGAAGAGAGCATCAAGGAGGCAAAAAGAGGATGAAGGACTTCAAATCTTGGCTGAGGCTTCCTTGGCCCATCACAACACTTAATAGAGAAGACTCAGCCGAAATTTCAAGAAATTTGGAGCAATTTTTGCATTTTGTAAATTTTTGGCACAAAAAACAGAGTTTTTCTCCCTATGCACCGCGCCACGTGGCACTTGCTTTTGCTAGAGGGCTCTAAATCACAAAAAATTTGCATTTATGGATTTTTCATTGAAATTTATGCTTGCCTACCTATGGCCAAGAAATTTGGGCAGGTTTTGAGCCCTTAAAATCTCAAAAAACACTCAAAAAATGACCTCACTGCCCCTATTTTGACACACAGGAAGCAGTGTTGGGAGAATGGACGTTTGGAGGGGCAAATGGAGGCCAAATTGAAAAATTCCACTCAGGTTAGAAAGTAGACAGGTAGGAATTTCCAGCGAGCACATTCAGAGCTCATTTTGACATCGAGAAGGCCTCCCAAAGTGGGTCCAAACAGGCACTACGTATAGAGAATCAGGCGTGGCGCATAGAGGAAAAATTGCCAGTTTGACCAAGTTTTGCTCTGTTTTTTGCCCAATTTCGCTTAGTTTGACTTTTTCACTTTCCTAATGGCAAATTTATGATGTAATTTGATGAACTTTGATGGATTATGATGTAAATATGTTGGATTTTCACTTGTAGAGGTAGATTCATCAGTTTAGAGGTTGTTTCAAACTGAATGGATCAGTTTCCTTGTTTTTAGAGGCATGATGTTATGTTGCCTAGCTTCTAGAGCTCAGTTTAGAATCAGCTGGATCAGCTCCTAAACTCATGAGCTCGATCCCTAGAGGCAAGGATGAGCTATGTTTTTCTATATTATGTTGTTTTTCATTAGCATGGTTGGAGTCTTGAGAAATCTTTGAGCTTCATTGTACATTCATTTTCAGTATTTTGGCTAAGGAATTGAGACCAGGATTTGCAGCACTCTTTGGGATTCATGTGGTAATTTGTATTGGTACAGTGCTTCTCTTTGTAATTGTGAATTTTTTTTATGTATGCCATCATCTATCTTATTTCTTCTGAACTAAGAAAACAAGAGTGTAAGTAGAATTCATTGAAAGTGCAATGCTCTACTTGAGGTTTGTTTTAGTTGTTTGATGCTTTCAGTTATTTGAGGAGGATTCATGATTTCCCTTGCCCTCTTCAACACCTCAACTGTCTTTTCCCTCTGTCTCATTAAAATTTAAGTTCCAAAACAGTTTCCTACCTTGGCCCATCGAGATCTCTGCAGAACTGAGCCTCAATCCCCGCACCCCAAAATCTGCCTTTCCCTTGATTCCAGCAAAACCCCCAAAAAATCACATCAAATCCTTATACTTCATACCTAGCCTAAAATTAGTTTATATTTCAGTCATATCATGCCCCATAGATCATATTTTTTTGAGATTGACCTGGAGAGAGCCCTCTCCTGTCCTCGTAGGGCTAGCTACGAGGCTGAGCGTGGAATGATGTTGGCCCTGGATCCTACCTTTTCAGCCTGAGGTAAATCTAGGCCCTAACATAGTGGCAACCATACTGGGGAATAAATTATTTGTTTTTTGGTATTCTTCATTTTATAAACTATAGATGGAGTTTGAAGATTAGCCAGGTAGCCTTCGAAACGCTTTTGCTTTGCATCAGCACAAGTAGATAAACACTACTTCAGTCAGTCTCTGGTCTACTCTTATAAATGGAGTATCTAACTTGCAGATCACCCCAGTACATCTGAGAATTCTAAGCTTTTGGATGATGAGTTTAGGATTTGATAGGCTGAACAAGTTGTTAATGTCCTTTTGATTTCTTGGAAATAATAGCACACTAGCTTCCAGAAGACATACCAGAGCAAATCCAGATCCTGATCCTCCTCCTGTCTACGAGAATCCCAATCTGATTCCAAGAATAGTTCGCCAAGGAAGTCCTATTATTCCTGTGTTCAAAGCTCAATCGTGTCTTGTTGGCTTCGAGTACATCGAAGATCTTGAGTTTGATGAGCAGTTTGAGTTGTCTTTGTTTGAAACCAAATCTGAAAGTGTTGTTTCTTTGACTGCCTTAAATCCTGAGTTTGTTAGAAATCTTGAAACTGAGAGGGCTAATAAATCCATTTATGATTATATTTTGAACCAACTCCAGACTTCAATTTCGGCTTCTAATATTGCTGATTTCTTAGAGACTACGTCTGCAACCCTTGGGTCATCCACAATTGCGTCTAGTTCAAAAATTCCCACCGAACTGCCTTTCATTCCTACCCTTCCCCCACAGCCTACTATCTCTTATCAAAAATCTGCAGTCGTATCCCCTCCGTCCACTCCTACTCCTAAAATAGCCAAGATTGCTTCACCGCTGCATACACCTCCTCATACTCCCCATACATCACCTCCACCTACTCCCCCAACATCACCAAGACCGATTGCAAATCCACCAAGAGAAATGGCTGCTCGTTTTGCACCTCTTGTGCTGCCTCAAAATCTGGATGATATGCCTGCCGACTACCAAAGCAAAATTCCTTTGTTTGATGGCACTCCTCATGGTATCACAGCTCAGCAACATGTGGACAGAATGACTGATTTCTTTAATCTTCATGAGATTGATGTAGAAAATGTAACCATGAGATTGTTTGTACAAACATTTGGAGGTGAAGTAAGGAAATGGTTCAGGGCCTTGCCGGCTGCAAGCATCACTACATTGGCCGACCTACAGAGACAATTCTTAAATCACTGGGAAGTGAAGAAAAATCCCCTTTAGATTCTTTCCGAGTACGAGCACATCAAACGAAATGCGGGTGAGTTTGTTTAAGATTACTGCATTAGATTCAATTCAGTTTATAATGCGATCCCTAATCACCTAAAGGCACCCATGGGGCTTGCCTTGATAAAGTTTCCAGATGGTTTTGACACTGATATGGCTTACCAATTAAGAGAAAGAGATCCAGCTACTTTAGAAGACATGCAGAAGATTGCGGTCAGCGTTGAAGCAAACTTGTTGGCCAAGAGAGCTAGAGCAAGAGCTGAAAAGAAAGTCACAATAAAAGAAGAATCTTCCTCATCAGATCAAGTGCTTCGAAAGGTGGAACAGATGTTAGATAGACTGAAACTTGACAAGCCTGAACCACAGATCAGAAATCCTAATTTCCATGGCCAGCAGCAGCCCCAATATAGGATCAAACAAAGAGAGCAGCGAGCCCAAGATCAAACAGCGCAGCAGCAAGTGCAGACACCTCTACAACAGAATGTTGTACTTGGTCCAGAATCAGAAGAGGAGGAGAATGTGATTGGAGAAGAAAATCATTTCTTTACGCCCGATGACATGCCAATTTACATCACTGAAGATGAGGAGTACTCCGAGAATCCAGCTGAATGAGGGGATGAAAATTTTATTTTGGAAAATGAGACGATGCTTGAGGAAGAGTCCGATGATTACCAAAGAGGATACATGAATGCTTTGTCAGCTCATCAGCAGTAGTATTCACTTTGAAATAGAGATGTGACTGTAAATCCAATTCAGAAAAGGAAGGAGGCAGCAGCGTCAAAGAATGATCCTCCCAATGTGCAGAAAAAGGGAAAAGAGACAGCTGATCCTAGTAGCAGCAAAACAACATCAGAAAGTGAAAGACCAAATCAGTCCAATGTGTCAAAGGAGAAAACAGAAAAGAAGGATGTTCCAGCAAAAGAGGTAGAAAAGGTTTCAGTTTTTAACTTAGAAAATGAAATTGCTAAGTTGAAAATATCCATTCCTTTGACCAAGTTGATGAAGAACAACAATTATAAAAGTCAGGTGTCTAAAATTTTGAGCTTATATCCATCATCAGACATGGTAAATGTGGAGGATGACAGTCTCGAATTAATCTTTGGGCCAGCGTTGGAAGGTCAGTCCCAAGATAGCGATGTTGCTCCTTTCTATATCAGTCTCAAGGTGCATGACTTTGTTTTACATAATGCTATATTTGATTCTGGAGCCTCTCATAATCTTATGTCGAAAGCCATTATGGAGAAATTGGGATTGGAAATCACTAGAAAATACCATGACCTTTACTCTTTTGATTCTGGTAGAGTAAGGTGCATTGGTCTTATCGAAGATTTGCTGGTCAGTTTGGATGAGATTCCGGCTAAAAATGTTTTGATGGACGTGGTGGTGACAGACATACCTCTGAGATTTGGCATGCTTCTTTCCAGATCTTGGGGAGCAAAGATTAAAGGGACAATGCAACTTGACTTCTCCTATGCTACGATTCCCGTGTTCGGTCAGATGAGGAAATTATACTGGGAAGAGAAAATGAAGTACATGATTACTAGCATGGAGAAACCAGTAAATCATCTGATCAACTATGTACATACTGATCTAGAGTCATTGGTTTTGTATTCAGATAGTTTTAATGATGTAAATAGTCAGCTAGTGGAAGTAGAATACATACCTGAGATTACTGAAAATTTTAGAGAAGTCTTGAGACAAGAGCGGCAATGACTTGATGGCACCACTGAAAAATCAGCAGTCCGACAGCAGCAACATAATGATGGACAGCAAGGTAAGGAAAAGAGTTTCAGCATTTGGAAGAGGATGAAACAGGCCTATGGAGTATGGACTTTGATGGCACTATAGGAAGGGAAGGTGTTGGAATTGGCATTTGGATACGCAACCCAGTTTTTGCCCCAAACAAAGTGCTGAGTAATGTAAGGGTCTGCTCTTGTAAATTAGCTTTTGGCTATTCAAACAATGACGCTGAATATGAAGCGTTGATTGCTGGTTTGAAAGTGCTTAGGAAATTAAATGCTAAGAGGATTTCAGTGTATGGCAACTCTGAGTTAGTCATCAAGCAGGTGAAAGGCGAATATCAAGCTAAGCATCCTCGAATGCGGGCCTACCGCAATGCAGTGTTTGATATCTTGAAGGTATTTCCTGATTATACTATCACTTGCGTGCCCCGTGCTCAGAATGTCATTGTAGATTCACTTGCAACAGCAGCAAGCAATTTGAAGATTCTTATGAACTCAAACAACAAGTTTGAGATTCATGTGAAGCATTGCCCGACTGTCCCTGACAATCAAAGGTATTGTCAAGTGTTCCAAGATGATGATGAGATCGATGAATTTCTACAAAACAAAGGTAAATTCAAGGACATTTCTATTGACATGGAGTATGATGATGGTGATGAGAATATGGAAGTTAATCAGATGGAAGTTTTTCAGCTCAAAGACAACATCATTCCAAAGGGTCTAATACCTTTAGAGGAGCTCTTTGATCAGGACGATGTGGCTAAAAAACCGACCTTGCTGCCAACCGAAAAGGGAGTTGAAGAGGTGAACATTGGATCAGCTGAAAATCCCAAGATGGTAAAATTATCGAAGGCGCTGCCCCCACAGGTGAGAGCGAAGTATATTAGTTTTTTATCCTCTTTTACTGATGTATTTGCTTGGGATTATTCAGATTTGAAGGCTTATGACATGAGCATAATTCAACATGTGATCCCGATCACGCCAAATCAAAAACCTTTTCGCCAAAAGCTAAGAAGAATCAATCCAAAGCTGTTGCCCTCAATTGAAAAGGAGGGGAATAGGTTGTATAAAACTGGTATCATAGTCCCTATCAGATTTTTAGATTGGATTTCAAACTTGGTTCCCGTCCACAAAAAGACAGGTGAGATTCGGTTATGCATTGATTTTAGAAATCTGAACAAAGTTTCCTTGAAAGACAATTATCCATTTCCCAAGATGGATCACATACTTTAGTGAGTAGTTGGAGCATCACGGATGTCACTACTCGATGGCTATTCGGGTTATAACCAAATTTTGGTCCATGAGGATGATCGTGACAAGACAGTGTTCACCACTCTGTGGGGAACTTTTCATTATGAAAAGATGCCGTTTGGATTGAAAAATGCTGGTGCGACCTTTTAGCGGGCGATGGATATAGCGTTTGCCAATGAAAAAGATGTTTTTCTTGTTGTTTATCTTGATGACTTAATAGATTTCTCTAATACAGATGAAGAGCACCTCTATCATTTGAAGATTGTCTTTCAGCAGTGTAGAAAGTATGGCATCTCGCTCAATCCAAAGAAAAGTTTGTTTGCCATGGATGAAGGCAAACTTCTCGGGCATATAATCTCAAAGGAGGGCATCCGAATTGATCCAGCACGGGTGGAGGCCATTCAAAAGATTGATTTCCCACGAAGTAAGAAAGAAATCCAATCTTTCAATGGTAAGATAAATTTCCTACGCCGTTTTGTTCCCAATCTTGCAGAACACTTAAGAGAGATCACAAACATGCTGAAAAAGGATAGTGCAGTAAGGTGGACCGAGGAAGCGGTTAAGACTTTTAATTTGGTGAAATTACCTCTTTCTTCAGCTCTGGTTTTGATCAGCCCGGACTATACTCAGGATTTTATTTTGTTTTCCTTTGCCTCGAATCATACTATGGTAGCGGTCTTGATGCAGAAGAGAGACCAGCTCAAAAAACTAATTTCATTCTTCAACAGAACCATAAGGAATGCGGCATTGAAGTATAACATTATTGAGAAATAGGACCTTGCATTGGTTAAAGCATTGAAATATTTTTGGGTTTATATTTTGCACTCTCACATCCTTGCTTATGTTCCTAATGCTACTGTCAAAGATGTCCTAGTGCAAACAGATCCGAAGGGACGGTGAGGCAAATGGATTGCTGCTTTGCTGGAATATGATGTAGAAATAAAACTGACAAAGCTTATTAAAGGACAGGGGCTGGAAAAACTTATGGGTGAGTCAAATCTACATGCTTTGGACATTAATCTAATTGCTGCTATGTCTGAGGAAGACGAAGAAAATCTACCCACTCAGGTATTAGAAATTTTGCTCCTTTCTCCTTGGTATTTGGACATTGTTTTTGTGCTTCAAAATTTGTCATCACCTCCCGGAATGGCCAAGAACAAAAGTAGGAAATTGAAGTTGAAGGTTGCAAAATTTTGTATCATGAATGGTGCACTTTATTGGAAAGATCCTGGTGGTGTCCTACTAAATTACTTGGTAGAAGAGGAGGCAAAACAAGTTATGGCCGATTTTCACAAAGGAGATTGCAGAGGCCATCTTTTCTGGAAAACAACAGCCAATAAAATCTTGAGAGCAGGGTATTATTGGCCAAGTCTATTTGTTGATGTGTACAAAATAGTGGCCAATTGTCACGAATGTCAAATTTTTCAAGGTAAGCGGAAGTTGCAGCCTTTACCACTCAAGCCCATTGAAGTGAGCGCTCCATTTCAGCAATGGGGTTTGGATTTTATTGGTGAGATTCATCCTTCTTCTTCAGCACAGCATAAGTGGATCCTCACAGTGACGGATTATTTCACCAAATGGATTGAGGCAATTCCAACAAGGCAGGCCACCGATTCGGTAATTATTTCATTTCTTGAAAACAACATTTTGTCTCGCTTTGGATGTCCAAATAAGTTGATCACTGACAATGCAGTAGCTTTTAAATCGAAATGAATGATTGATTTTTTTCATAAGTATCAAATCACTTTGGGGAATTCGACAGCCTATTACCCACAAGGTAATGGTTTGGCGGAATCCTCCAACAAATCTCTTGTCAACATCATCAAAAAGCTGCTGGAAACTAACAAGAAGAGCTGGCACAAAAAGCTGATCAATGCACTTTGGGCAGACAGGGTAAGTCAAAAGAAATCCATTGGCATGTCTCCTTTTGAGCTCGTGTACGGTGTGGATACAATCTTCCCGACCTCTTTGGCTGTCCCGGTGGTGAAATTGTTGCAAGAAGCTGGCAGCGAGGATGATGGTTTGCAGCGGAGAATCAACCAAATGATACATTTGCAGCAAACAAGAGAAGAGGTATTTCAGCATACTTCCAAGCTGCAGGAAAGAATTAAGAGGATATATGACCGGAAAGCAAAGGCGGACAGGTTTGAAATTGGAGACATAGTGTTGAAATGGGATGCAAGGAATGAAGAGAAGGGTAAGCACGACAAATTTGAAAATATGTGGAAAGGACCGTACAAGATTGATGTACATTGGGGCCAAAATGTGTTCCTTTTGCAAGAGCTAAATGGTGAATACTATCCTAGTGGGCCGATCAATGGTCGGCTTCTCAAATGGTATATTGTGTAAACTGCTTTCTGCTGTCCTATCATCATTGTACATACCGGTTTGCTTAAATTCCATTGCAAGAATGTGCTGTCTTCATTCTTCAGCTTGGGGCCCGAGGTGAAGGCTATAAAGCTGAAGTTTGATTTCAGTTTTGGTTTGGTTTGTTTGAGTTAAGTCTTTCGGTCAATTTCAGTCTTGAAAATGAGTCAATTTGGGTCACGTTCAGTCCTGAAATTGAGTTTTTCAGTCAAGGGTTCTAATTTGTTGTGTCGAAATTATTGACTCCATAGCCCAATGGACGAAGGCACTGCCTACTTTCCTAGAGATCTGTAGTTCTTGGCACCTCCAAGGAGCTACCATCCCCATTGGAGCCAATGTTAGAGTTGGTATTGTCATCCCTCCGTCAAAGATCAACTCCTCTTATTGCATTTCATGTTAGGTGTCCCGCCCAGTCATTTGCATTCCATTAGGTACATAGATCATCTGATGGCAGTGGCGTTCCTCTAGTTTCCCTCATGTTATCTACCTGCTGGCTCATGTTTGTTCATTTAAAAAACATATACAATCTTTTTTATCTTGAAAATTGCAAAGGTTGTATTTAGGGTTTCATTGTCAAATAGTTCTAGGGTTTCATTAGGATTTTGTCAAAAAATGTGTCAGAGCATTCAATAATTGCCATCAGGCCATGAGGATGTTTCAAAATCAATAAAATTCATCATCAAGTGTTCAAAATGTGTTTTTCCTCAAAACTTTGTTTTGAGGAAAAAACAAAATATTTAGCCTTTATTGTAAAAAATCATGAAAAAATTGTTTTCCTCATTGTAAATCCATTCATCTGCATCCCGGTTTCCTTCCTTAGCCCCAGAAGCTCCAACCCCTGCAAAGCAAGCAAAGCTCAGGTCATATGGTTCATTGCAAAGCTAAAAAGAAATGAAAAGTCCAAAAAACAGAGTTTGTAAATAAAGTTATTGGCAAAACATTGTGAAAGTGAGTTTTGGCAAATTAAATTTGAAAAGCTCATGTATAAGTCATTCCTCCAAGTGTTTGAAACTCATTTGCACTCCAAGAGCCAAGAGAAAACAAAATAAAGTGATTGTGGGAGTGTTGGGTGAAATTCGCTCCAAATCGACCGGCGCAGCGCACTGGGCAGGAGGCGTGGCGCATTGGCCAGGTGCGGCACACTGGGCCTTAGAACCCTTTGTTAAAAAGAACGGGCACGGTGCATTGGTGAGGCGCAGCGCATTGGGCATGTTGCGCGGCGCATACAACCAAGAAGCCCGAAAAACACTAGGACGACCTCCAATTGCCAAAAATCGCATGAATTTGCCTTGTTCCAAGTAGGTTGAGCTTCACCTCTACTATTTATGTTATGATGGTTGATGTGGTGAGTGTTTTAACAAATAATCAAACCCTACCATTTCAAATTCCTCAAACAAAAATCAATTCCTAGGGTTTTGAAAATCTATTTTGCTACCAAGTTCATCATTCCTCCATTACTCCCCTATCCCATTTATCCCTAAATTCCATTGTTCCCTAAGTTCCCCAACCCTCCTAAATTCACTAATCCCTTATCCCAAGTTCCCTTTCCCAAAATCCTAACTGTAAAATCCCAAACCCTAACCCTATACAAAACACCCATAATATCCCATTTTTCCCTAGCTAAACTCTGTGCTAACAGTCCCTAAATTCCCATTATTTTTCCCTCTCCTAATAGTCCCTTGTTTCACTACTTTCCCTTGGTAGCAGAGGTAAAACAATCATCAAAGGCAGTTCAACACAGTTTCAGCACCTATTTCTCCAAGCCAATTTGTCTATCAGTAGTTATGGCATCTGATCCTTCATATGATTATGAAGAAGAGACCCAAAGTGATTCACCCACGGAGGGACATGCACCCAAGAGGCATCATAGAGGTGGCAGACATATCAGAGAAGAACCTACCACTCTTACCAAGTTGCAGGCCTACCCTCTTGGCCTCTTTTGTTTCCAACATCAGTCATGTTATGAATTTTTTGAGAAGGTTGCTCATATTCAGTTTCATCATGAGTTGGCCCGCTTATTTGTGTTGCATTTGCATGGTGATCAAGCCACTCTTGCTGGTGTTATTTTCACATTAACAACAGAAACCATTTCATTGGCAACCAGCATACCAAACATTGGAGAACCATGGAACAAGAGACAGAAGATTGACCAGCAACACTATGAACCATACATCAAACCTGGTTTTCTGAGGTAGCTTAAGAGAGTGTTTCCTTTTCGGTTTCTCAAGGATGAGTATGCTCCTTTAATGAAACTCATCATGAAGTATTTCACCTGTGAGGGCCAGTTCTCCCGCTTGTATGCTTATCACATCAGGCTGTTGATGCATTTCACTTGGGTACGGATGATGAACATTCCTTATTTCATATGCCAAAACATAGAAAGGATGACCACTCTTGTGCAGCACAAGACCCCTCAGCAGCAGTTTAACAGTCTTTATCATTTTGCTCTCATCAAAATTGTGGTTGTTCATCAGCTTGGTTTACAGGGCATCACATGGGATGACTTCATCTCTCATGAGTTTTTCAGAGCTTCATAGGGACCTTCAGAGGTTGGGCATGAGACAGGCTGACCTTCTTATCAGTAGAGCCATGAGACCACTAGTATGCCGGTGTTCATCTCCTATCAGAGGGGCACTAGACGGTTATTTGCAGCAGCGAATCGAGTGTTATCTCCACCCACGGTGGAAGGAGCCTCACTTCCTCCATCAACACAGTAGGTTCAGGACCGAGGCAAGAGGCCTCTATAGGAGAAAGGACCATCAGGTGAGCGAGAGACTGATTTCATCCTCATTGAGGGTGATGATACTGACATGGGCCCACAAAGTGCAAATCTTAGACAGATCATCAAGGAGCAGTAGGCAGACATTGATGCCTTGTCCACCAACTTAGATAGAGCCCAGTGGACTATACAGTATTTGGAGTAGAGGAAAAAGTAGCTTGAAGATCAGCAGGTGGTGATGGAGTTACAGAACATTCGGCAAAACCGCCAAAGTGCCCGAAGGAGGAGGATTGAGTTCACTTCATTGGAGCAAGAGATCAATGCAGATAGGGAGTCATGGCTTGAAAGAGCCAAAATCCACTTGGAGAGGAAACTAGAGAAGGCCATCAATGAGAAGAATATGCTCAGAAACTTGTCATATCATTATTTGTCCCGGAGCATGGTGTGCAAATCAAGAATCACGAATTTGAAAGCTAAGTTGAAGAGAGAATCAAGGAGGTGAAAAGAGGATGAAGGACTTCAAATCTTGGCTGAGGCTTCCTTGGCCCATCACAACACTTAATAGAGAAGGCTCAGCCCAAATTTCAAGAAATTTTGAGCAATTTTTGCATTTTTGTAAATTTTTGGCACAAAAAACAGAGTTTTTCTCCCTATGCGCCGCGCCACGTGGCGCTTGCTTTTGCGAGAGGGCTCTAAATCAAAAAAAAATTGCATTTATGGATTTTTCATGGAAGGTTATGCTTGCCTACCTATGGCCAAGAAATTTGGGCAAGTTTTGAGCCCTCAAAAGGTCAAAAAACACTCAAAAAATGACCTCACTACCCCTATTTTGACACACATGAAGCAGTGTTGGGAGAATGGACTTTTGGAGGGGCAAATGGAGGCCAACTTGAAAAATTTCACTTGGGTGGGAAAGTAGATAGGTAGACCTTTCTAGCAAGCACACCTGGGTCTCATTTGGACATCGAGAAGGCATCCAAAATTGGGTCCAAACAGGCGCTATGCATAGAGAATCAGGTCCGGCGCATAGAGGAAAATTTTCCAGTTTGACCAAGTTTTGCTTTGTTTTTCGCCCAGTTTCACCTAGTTTGACTTTTTCACTTTCCTAATGGCAAATTTATGATGTAATTTGATGAAATTTGATGGATTATGATGTTAATATCTTGGATTTTCACTTGTAGAGGTAGATTCATCAGTTGAGAGGTTGTTTCAAACTGAATGGATCAGTTTCCTTGTTTTTAGAGGCATGCTGTTATGTTGCTTACTTTCTAGTTCTCAGTTTAGAATCAGTTGGACCAGCTCCTAAACTCATGAGCTCGACCCCTAGAGGCAAGGATGAGCTATGTTTGTCTATATTATGTTTTTTTTCAGTCATTAGCATGGTTGGACTCTTCAGAAAGCTTTGAGCTTCATTGTACATTCATTTTCAGTATTTTGGCTCAGGAATTGAGACCAGAATTTGCAGCACTCTTTGGGATTCATGTGGCAATTTGTATTGGTACAGTGCTTCTCTTTAATTGTGAATTTTATTTATGTATGCCATCATCTATCTTATTTCTTCTGAACTAAGCAAACAAGAGTGTAAGTAGAATTCATTGAAAGAGCAATGCTCTACTTGAGGTTTGTTTTAGTTGTTTGATGTTTTCAACTGTTTGAGGAGGATTCATGATTTCCCTTGCCCTCTTCAACACCTCAACTGTCTTTTCCCTCCATCTCATTAAAATTTAAGTGCCAAAACGGTTGCCTACCTTGCCCCATCTAGATCTCTGCAGAACTGAGCCTCAATCCCCGCACCCCAAAATCTTCATTTCCCTTGATTCCAACAAAACCCCCAAAAAATCACATCAAATCCTTGTACTTCATGCCTATCCTAAAATTAGTTTATATTTCAGTAATCTCAAGCCCCATAGACCATCTTTTGTTGAGATTGACCCAGAGAGAGCCCTCTCCTGTCCTCGTAGGGCTAGCTACGAGGCTAAGCATGGTTTGATGTTGGTCTTGGACCCTACCTTTTCAGCCTAAGGTTAATCTAGGCCCTAACACGACCTATTTGGAGGATTTCTAATCCTAATGAAGGAGGAAAATGGGAAAGAGCTGAAAGGCATGGCAACTTCATTGTTTTACCCTAGGGAACTCAAGGAGGAACTTGGAAACCCTAACTCAGTTGCTACATAAGCAAAACTAAGGCTATGGTGACAGAGGTCAGATCATTTGAAAGGATAGCATACTTGATTGTCGAGCATGGTCTCAAATCATAAGAAGTTGGTAAGAAGGGAGAGAGAGAGAAGCTGGACGAGTAAGGGAAGGCTGATTCATTAGATGGTTGTAATCACTCTTCTGACATTAAAATAGAACTGCAGTTGTACTATCTACTTTGTGGTGTTGGTACTATCATTCATTCATTAGTTTGTCCAATACCTTTTTGCATCAGTAGCTTAGTTATGTGTAACTATATGTTCTTTTATGTATTCATGTATTAGTTGTCAGAGTTGTATGCTATGATTATGCTTGTCTCTTCTATGTGCAGGACTTGATCTGGAGCCGGCTCAGGGGACTTCCACATAGCTGCATTGTGCTCTCTAGCAAATTTACATGGAGGCTTGAGGTAATCTACTTCTCCTACTTTGATTGTTAGTTATTGGTTATGAACATTCATGTAACTTTGTGATGGTTGCAGATAATATTATAGTCTGCCGAAGGTCCCGGAAAGACCTTTGAGGTTATCTTCATTCTCCATACACCGTGCATTTTATCCTATAGAAATTGTTCTATTCTTCCTCTCTACTACTCCATTTTTCTGAGGAGTTCTAGCCACTGAGTATTGCCTCCTGATGTCATGATCTTCACAAAATTAATCAAATTGTCTTGAAGTGTACTCTCCCCCTCTGTCTGATCTTAAGCATTTTATCTTTAAGTCTTTCTCATTTTCTACTTGAGCTTTAAACTTCTTGAAATGCTTGAGCACTTCCGACTTTTCTTTTAAGAGGAAAATTCAAGTGGCCCTGGTGAAATCATCAATGAGAAACATGAAATAAGTCTCTCCTTTTGAGGTTCTTGATCTAGTTGGGCCCCAAATGTCTGTGTGAATGAGCTCTAGAGGTCTAGATGAGGAGAACTCTTTCGATTTGAAATGAGTCCTAGTATGCTTACCAAAATGACATGACTTGCAGATTGTGTTATCAAGATTCAACAATCTTGATAATCCTCTTACTTCTCCCATCTTTCTTACTTTTATCAAACTATCAAAATTCATATGCCCAAGCCTCTTGTGCCACAATTGTGCTTCACTTTTTTTGCTTAAATAGAAGTTAACCCTGGAATCGTCAAACACATATACATTATTGTGGGTTCTGATTTCTTTTCCCACTAGTTTTCCATTCTTTATGTTGCGAATCTCATAATATTTAGATTGAAAGGTCACATCATAGCCATTATCACACATTTGGCTAACACTAAGCGGATTTTTATTTAGACATTCTACATACAACACATTTTGTGCTTCTGTTTTTTTATCAAGACTAAGTACACCTTTACCTTTGATTCTTGTTAGAGAATTGTTTCCAAAAGTGACATTGCCTCCTCTATCCTTTTATTTAAGCGAAATAAATTTTATTTCTTCCCTAGTCATATGTTTGGAACAACCACTATCCACACATACCTGTTATAGACATTTTTGTGCCTTACAGCTCTAAGCATGAAATGTCCATAAACCAAGGGATCCTAAGTCCCTAAAAGTGTTGTTCCTACCCCTAGAGGAATAAGGTCAACCAACTACAGCTTCTCCCAGAAGTTCTCCACCAGAAACTGCTCAGAACCAGTCAAATCAGGATCATTTCAGCTGCTCCACTAGCTACCTGCGTTGCATAGCACCGAAGTACACTAGCTAGGTGTGTTGCAACGCACCTAAATGCACTACCAGGGTGCGCTGAGTGGGAAATGCCAAATGGAAGTGTCATTCCGCGAGGTGGACAGACAATGGAAGCTTCCAGAATCTTCCTCAATGACACTTGCCTCACTGAGTTCGACCAAAGATGAGTAAGAGGCTCTCAGCCTCCAAGTGGAAGCAAGAACTGACAGAGAGAAGCCACAAGTCAAAACATAAGCTGACTCATCCTCTCTGCTTACATCTATATATGGATCCCTCATCCCAGAGATCCAGAGGCTGGAATTTTGTACTTTGTAGAGAATTGCTATTGGTTTTGAGATTGAGATTAGTGCATTAGGTGATTTATGCTTTGTTGGAGGTGAAGAAGGGATTCCTTTGCTAGGAGGTTGATGCTGGATCGGGACTCACTTGGTTGTATCTCCTCCTGGATCTTCTTGTTATATCAATAAAACTATTTGAGTTTCTCCTACATGCTTGTGTATCAATGATGTTTTGTTATATTTGCATGTTTAGCTTAAATCTGATCCTAAGCTAGTTATGAATGTAAATCTATGTCTTTGTGTAGTTTTCCTCTTCTGTGATCTTGCAGGAACTTGGTGAAGTTGGGCAAGTAAGGGAGCAGGTAGCTGGAAGCTGTCAAAAAGAAGAGTGATTGGATCTACGAGCTAGCGCAAGACACAGGTTAGTTCATCCTTCCTCTTCATTTACATTTCATAAAGAAGAATACGAAAGTAGTTTTCCTTGTTTGTTGCTAAGGCACTGTCACACCTTAGAGTGGGATAGGGGCGTTCTGAGCAGATACTTTTCCCAACAACAATACCACTTGTTTTCTTGATTATGAGTTGATAAGGAAAGTCCACACTGCATGCCCTTCTTAGTCTTCTATTTCTAGCTCCCATTATCCTATTAGATAGTTGTTTGTCTAACATTTTGGGACTTAGACAGGTATTCAAGACTACATCTGCACTCACTGGCTTTGTGCACAAAATTATTACATTTGAAGCATTCTAGTTCACTTAGTAAGGGAGAGAAGACATTCTGATTTCTGAGAGAGGGATTTTGAGAATTAGAAATCTGATATGTATAATATATGGGATTTTCATCTCTTTAAACTTTGATCCTTCTACAATCAATGGAATTATGTCCAAAGATATGACACCTATAACATTGACCATAAAAAAATATGCATGCCTATTGCTAGAAACATTATGAGATTGTTCAGGAAAATACCTTGGTCGTCTGACTGATTGTTTCCTTCTCCATTGAATATCTCCTCTTTTTCCAACTGCTCTTTTGTCTTAATTAATTCTATCATGATGCTCCTTCCCATGGCTCTATGGTTCTTCAAATTCTATGGACTTGAAGTTTATATTTCCAATAGAATATTCTTTTGTCTTAGAGTATCCTGGACAGGTTTTTATTCCTAAAGGCCTTTGACTATTCAAGATTTGATCTACTCTCCTTGTCCCTTCAGCAAAATTTTCATTAGACCCTTCTCGGTCTTTGTTTTCTCAATATCAGTTCTCAGAGAAACAACCTCTACTTTAAGACTCTAAGAGTTTTCTTCCCATTCTTGAATCAAGTCTTGAAGAACCTCTTCTTTTCATTTAGCCTCCTCCATATCAACTTTCAAATAGAGAATATCATCTTTTCATATCTGTGAGATCTTTTCCCTTATTAACTTGAGCAGCTCCTATTTCAACTGCTTTTTCTGCTCTTCTAGTCTCTCACCATTTCCTTAGTTTTCTTTCAGCAAAATGATTATATTGTCCTTGCTCTTGATAGCTTCTTCAAGTTTTTATTTTTGATAGGAAAACTCCTCACTATTAGAGTTATACATACCTTCCTCTGCAGACTATAACTATTCCTTCAACTACTTATTTTTCTACCTTGCTTTCTTTAACTCATCAAGGGCACTGATGAGTTCCCCTTCAAGGTCTACCACTCCTTATTCTTCTTCCTCTTTAGAGTCCACAATACCCTATTTTTTGGAGTCTGTTTCAAAGGCCATAAGAAGATACTTATCTAACTCATTCTCCGATGAGTCTTCACAATCTGACTCTGGTGTTGAGCTATCCTCTTTGGAGCAAAAGCCCTTCTTCTTATAGGGATTTTTCTTATGATGTGTTGGGGACTTGTTTCCAAATTCCAGATCCTCTTTCTTTTTAGCCTTTCCTTTTTATGGGCATTCAGAAGAGAAATTTCTAACTCTTCCACAATCAAAACACTTAAAGGTAAAAGTCCCTTTATATTTTCTTGAACCATGCTTGTTTTTTATGGCTAGTTGAGCCATGTCCTGATTAGATTCACAACTGGAGCAGTCTTTATGACCTTTGTTCTCCTTTCACTTTCTGGATACTTTGAACACAACTTCCTTCAGTTCATATTTTTCTATTCCTACTCTCATCTCATAGGTTGTGAAAGTACCATGCAACTGATCCATCTTGAGATCTTTTAAGTTAGGCATTTCCTCAATAACTGAGATTTTGGCATTAAATCTCATGGGTAGAGATCTTAGTATTTTCTAAAAAATCATCTCTTCCCGGACTTCTTCACCAAGTCCTCTAATTATATTAGTTACTTCATCAACTCTAAGGAAGTATTCTACTATGCTCTCATTCTCATGCAATCTCAAGCTTTCAAACCTCATTCTGAAAGTCTGAAGTTTCACTTTCTTGACTTTGTCATCTGCTTCATGACTCTGGTTAAGCTTTACCCACAGTGCCTTAGCAGACTTATAGTGCATAACATTTACAAGTTCTGATTGAGTAAGGCCAAAGAGAATGGAATTCTTGGCTTTAGCATTGTTCCCATATAATTTTTTACCATCTGCATCAGTGGGAGGAATATTAGGGACATTGTAGTCTACTAGTAGTGAAGTCCAAACATTTGCTTCGAGGGAGATAAGATATGCTTCCATTTTAACTTTCCAAGAAGCATAGTTGGTCTTATCAAAGACCGGTATTCTACTTGAGTAAGTCTCTTGAAACTCTTTCCTAGACATTATTTCTGATAGATCTACCTTCCAGTGTTTAAACTATTACTGAAGGAAGTTGGCTCTGATACCAATTATTGAAATAAGGAATTGCTCCGGGGGTGGGTGGGTGAATCATTAATTAGGAAACTCTTATTTTTCTTATTATGCTTATAGTCCCTTCTTATATTCTTTAACTTGTGAGAAAATTCATTAACAAAAAAGTGAAGCAACAATATTTCAGGCACATATTGAAACAAAAATCACATGAAAAATGTTGGGTGTGGAGCCTGATTATCTTTTGTATTCAAAGGTTTCAGCTGGATGTATACCCCAGGAAGACTATACACCCCTCCCCGCGGGGGTCCGGGGGCCAGGAGTCCCCCGACGGGGGTTGGGGGTAGCACCCTCGAAGCTAAAATTAGATGTAAAATTGCCTTGTAAAACTCTAGTAATTTCTAATCAATCTCGGCCGTTCATTAGGCGGATGATCTGATGATAGAAGTTATGTTTAACTTAGGGGTTTTTTGCCCTAGAAGGCAACCCCTCACTATATGTGAGGGAATTGTATTGCGTCTATGTATATCTGTATTCTGAGTGAGGAAGAGAGAGGAGATTGAGAGCAAAGAGGGTGTTACAATGGATCTGATGTAGGTTGTATCTCTTTAGTTTGCTGGATAATATAAAAGGAAGGACTTGTTGTTTCTCCGTGGACGTAGCCCAAACTGGGTGAACCACTTATATCTGTGTCTCTCTTGTTTTATGCGTTTTCTGTGTTTATATTTCTGCAATATTTTATGTGTTCCATTGCTCTGTAAAATAGTATTTTCTAACAATTGGTATTAGAGCTGAAGGTCTATTTGGCTGATAAACTCGCAGGAGAGAAGGGTTCCCAGTTCGAGTGGGAGCAATGGCGGAAGATGGTAGGTTTAGGGTCGAAAAATTCAACGGCCAAAACTACCAGCTGTGGAAGATGTAGATGGAAGATTATCTATATTAGAGAGATCTATACCTACCATTGAGCGGAAAGAAAAAGAAGCCGATGACTATGACAAACACAGAATGGGATATTCTGGATATAAAGGCACTTGGAACAATACGGATGTGCCTCGCGGCATCGGTAGCATTTAATATTTCAAAGGAAACGACAACACAGGGTTTAATGTCAGCATTGGCCAAACTGTATGAAAAACCCTTGGCCTCAAATAAGGTATTTCTTATGAAGCGTTTATTTAATATGAAGATGTTAGAAGGTGGATCTATTGCAGATCATTTAAATGATTTTAATACAGTTACAAGTCAGTTAAGTTCTATAGGGGTAAATTTTGATGATGAAGTTAGGGCTCTGTTATTTCTGTGCTCATTGCCAGAAAGTTGGAATGGTTTAGTTATGGCTGTTAATAACTCTGTCTCTGGATCTAGTACTTTAAAGTTTGATGATGTTGTTGGTGCAATGCTTAGCGAGGAAATGCAAAGGAAAATCTCCAGTGAGACATCAGGTAATGCTTTGACTGCAAAGGCTAGGGGAAGAGAAATGGAAAGAGGAAAGAGCCCAGGATATCGCAGTAAGTCAAGAAAAGGAAAATCCAAGTCCAGATCAGGGATATTGTTCTAGAAATGTGGGAAGAAAGGACACCTAAAGAAAGACTGCAAGTCTCGGAAGGGAAAAGAAGGAGATGCGCAGCAAGAAACTAATCATGAAGTGAATGTAACAAGTGATGTGTTGCAAGATGCTTTGATTCTTTCATTAGAAAATATTATTGATTCCTGGGTGATAGATTCAGGGGCCTCATTCCATGCCACACCTGATAAGAAACATTTTCATGATTATGTTCAAGGAGATTTTGGACAAGTTCGATTGGGTGATGATAAACCCTATAAAATCGTTGGAATGGATACAGTTTTCATAAAATAGCAAAATGGAAAACAGTGGCTATTGAAGAAGGTAAGGCATGTTCCAGATCTGAAGAAAAATCTGATTTCAACAGGGCAGTTGGGAGGTGAAGGTTGCATAACTACTTTCACAGATAAAACCTGGAAGGTCACTAAAGGATCCCTGGTAATAGTGAAAGGAGAAAAGGTTGGTACATTGTATTTATGCAATGGTATTTCTAATTATGTTAATGCTTTAACCTCTACAGGAGAAGATACGGCATTGTGGCATCATAGGCTCGGGCACACGAGTGAGAAGGGGATGCAAATTCTTCACTCAAGAAATTTGTCGCTAGGTTTGAAGCATGTTGATTTAACATTCTGTGAGAATTCTGTTTATGGAAAACAGAAGAGAGTCAGATTCCTTAGAGTTGGGAAAGAAAAGAAGAGTGAAAAATTAGAGCTTGTGCATATAAATGTATGGGGACTTGCTCAGGTATCATCTCTTGGTGGCTCTCGTTATTATGTTACTTTTATTGATGATGCAACCAGAAAAACCTAGATTTATTGTATTCAAAATAAATCTAATGTATTTGATACTTTCATGAAACAGAAAGCTTTGGTTGAAAATGAGACAGGGAAAAGGTTGAAGTGTCTCAAATTAGATAATGGAGGTGAATATTGCAGCAAAGAGTTTTATAGGTATTGTTCAGAGAATGGAATTTGCAGAGAGAAGATATTTCCAGGAACACCACAAGAAAATGGTGTGTCAGAAAGGATGAACAAGACAATCATGGAGCGTGCAAGGTGCATGAGATTGCATGCAGGATTGCCTTTACAATTTTGGGCAGATGCTGTAGATACTGCTATTTATCTAATAAACAGAGGGCCTTCAAGTTCCTTGGATGGTGGTATTCCAGAGGAGGTATGGACAGGTAAAAAGGTAAACTACTCATTTTTAAACACTTTTGGTTCTGAAGCCTTTGTCCACATTAACAAAGAAAATAGAACAAAGCTTGAGGCAAAATTAAAGAAATGTACCTTTATTGCATATGGTGTTAATGATTTTGGTTATCGCTTATATGATTATGAAAATCACAAAATCATTAGGAGCATAGATGTAATATTCAATGAAAAGGTCTTGTATAAGAATCAGTTGCAGGAAAAGAAACAAGAAAAAGAAAACAGAGAATACACAGTGCTTGACGATATCATAGGAAAAGTGATGGTGCCTGAAAATCATAATGATCAATAGCCAGAACAACAACCACAACAGCAAAAAGCACTTCAAACACCTGAAAGTGGTTTTAGAAGATCTACCAGGATAAGTAGACCCCCTGAACGATACTCTCCTTCATTATATTATGTATTGTTGATTCATTCTGCTGAACCAGAATGTTATGAAGAAGTAGTGTAGGTAGAAACCGGGAAGAAGTGGGAGCAAGCCATGAAAGAAGAGATGGAATCCTTAGCAATTAACATTGTCTCAAAGTAAGTACATAGAAAAGGTGTTGAAAAGGTTTAATATGCAGAATGCAAAACCAGTTAGTATATTTTTGGCTAGCCATTTCAAATTAAGTAAGGAGACGTGTCCCTAGACTCAGAAGAAATGGCTCATATGTCTAAAGTTCCTAGCAGTTGGAAGCTTAATGTATGCAGTGGTCTGCACAAGGCCTGATATTGCACATGCAGTGGGAGTTGTAAGCAGGTACATGAACAATCCAGGAAAAGAACATTGGATGGCAGTGAAGTGGATTCTTAGGTATTTGAGAGGTACCATAAATCAAGCATTATGTTTTGGTGGTTCAAACATTGCTCTACAAGGATATGTTGATGCAGATATGGCAAGTGATAGAGATAATAGGAGGAGCACAACAGGGTATTTGTTTACTATAGGTGGAATAGCTGTCAGTTGGGTTTCAAAAATCCAAAGTGTTGTTGCACTTTCAACAACACAAGTAGAGTATGTTGCTGCTACAGAGGCTAGTAAAGAAATTATTTGGTTACAAAGGTTTCTAGATGAATTAGGCAAGAAGTAGGAGTTGGGAAAGTTATATAGTGACAACCAAAGTGCCATACATCTTGTAAAGAACTCTGCATTTCATTCCAAGACTAAACATATACAGCTCAAGTACCATTTCATATGGTCAGCATTGGAAGATGGACAGTTGAAGCTGGAAAAGATACACACTAGCCAGAATCCTGCAGATATGTTAACAAAAGTTGTAACCAGGGAGAAACTAAGAATCTGCTCAGCTTCAATTGGTCTTCAAGTATGATGAAGAAGATGAGAAACATCCAAGTCCAAAGTGGAGTTATTGTCTAGCAAATGAAGCAGCAGTGGAGTTGCTATAATCAGTCTCCAAGTGGGAGATTGTTGGGTTTGGAGCCTGATTATCTTCTGTATTCAAAGGTTTCAGCCAAATGTATACCCCAAGAAGACTGTACACCCCTCCCCGCGGGGGTCTGGGGGCCAGCGGTCCCCCAGCAGGGGTTCGGGGGCAGTGCCCCGAAGCTAAATATTAGATGTAAAATTGCCTTGTAAAAGTCTAGTAATTTCTAGTCAATGTGGCCCGTTCATTAGGGGAATGATCTGACGGTAGAAGTTATGTTTAATTTAGGGTTTTTTGCCCTTGGAGGAAACCCCTCACTATATATGAGGGAATTGTATTGCGTCTATGTATACCTGTATTCTGAGTGAGGAAGAGAGAGGAGATTGAGAGCAAAGAGGGTGTTACAACAGATCTGCTGTAGGTTGTATCTCTTCAGTTTGCTGGATAATATAAAAGGAAGGACTAGTTGTTTCTCCATGGACGTAGCCCAAACTGGGTGAACCACGTCTCTCTTGTTTTATGTGTTTTCTATGTTTATATTTCTGCAATATTTTATGTGTTCCATTGCTTCGTAATATATAATTTTCTAACAAACAACACACATTAGACATAGTGTTTTTCATGTGGAAACCTAGACAGAAAAAACCACCAAATTTTTGTTTGTTTATGGTGTAAATTAATCACTCAATTAATTAATTTGTTTTTTTGTGAGAACCCACTCACAAGAGGCACTGACCCCCTTTGTTTAGCAAGCGCCAACTTGCCAAGAGGCACCGACCTCTTTAGTATGCAGGAACCAACTTGCACTTGCCACTATGCTACTATTTCATACAATTTTCAAACTAAAAATAGAGGCATACAATGATTCAATTAAAATACCCATAAATGGTTGTTTGCAGATTCAACTTCTGCAATTTGCCTTCTGTGCTCACTTGCAACGGATCTCCTCTTGTTGCTCACAACAACACTTCCTATATGCTCTACCTTCACTATCAAGGGATCTTCACTGACTTCTCTTCAACACCACCCTTGTAATTCTTCACTCATCCCTCTCGCTGTTGTTGTTGATCTATTAGATAGAGTCCTCTTAGGTGCTTCAACCTCTCTGTCACGATGCACTTCACTCGCAACACAACATACTCACACATTTTCTCAACTTCCCCAACTTCTCCATTGTTGATGATAGTTTTTAATCCACTGAGGAACTCTGTGCAAGGCATTCTTTACTCTCTATCCTTTAGCCACCCAATTGTACTTAGGTATGGCTCCCCTTGCCTATCTTGCATCTTCTGGTGGTTTCTTGTCATAGTACCCCAAAATAGAGATGGACCTTGTAATCCTCCATATTCTGACTGTGTACTGCTCCCATGATGAGAAACTAATTCTCAGGTGACCTGCACACTTCTCCGAGAGTCCCAATCTCATTTATCTCTCCACATATCTTTGATAGATCATAGAGCTTACCACTATGTTCTCACTTAATACAACCATTCGTGCATGCAAAGTAGTTGATCGCTTCTTTCATTCTCTCAAATTTATCTATGCTACAAATGTTGTCCTTGATTTCTTGTTACAGAGTCTTCTGCAGGTTCAACCCATTTCAAACTACCAGCTCCCATGTTCCTGCATTCAAGATCACAGTTGCCAACCCATATGCCTTTAACTCTCTATACTGACTTATCGGAGAAATTCCACATCGTTGTAATGCATCGATACTCCTCAGTTCCGATATCTTGAGCTCCTCTGATGTTGAGATCCTTCATCATTTCTCCTCCATGGGACTAAGAATTGTGACCTGTCGCTTATCATTAAGGTGTTAAGACATTAGATGTTATCGAGGGTCATTCTTCCTTTGTTAACTACTTTATGTCCTTGGTTCTTTGAAATCTCATGACCATGTGCCAATGTAAATATCGAAAGCCCCCTTTATCAGATCTTTTCCAAACTCCAAATGTTCTAGAGTTTCGACATCTTCAACCTCCGAAATTCTGACCTCCAATATGACATCATCACTCCACGTGGCGATTCTTTAGAGGTGACACATGTCACCCGGTTCTGGCCCATTAGACTACCCAATAAGGTTGAGTATGCCTACAATGTGTCCTCTCACACTGCCACGTCATGTTGACGTTAGATGCCACTGTAGCTTATTGGAGCCAATCATATGCTACCATGTGTCTTGCTAAAGGAGAGAGAAGAGGGACCATCAACCTTTGGATTTGAAACGAAATACTTCGTTAATATTTATCAGCATTCCTCAATGCTTTTTAGTGATGTCGGCGCTTCATAGATATCACAACTTTTAAAGGTTCCTCGCTTTAATAAGTTCCAATAATCCCCCAATATACCGATGTTACGATGTTCTGATCTCCAGGGTTTTGATATCCTCTAACCTTCAATACAACCTTCTCTTATATACCGAACCTCCAATATTCCGATATCGCAATGTGTTGATGTACTGATACATTGACCTCTGACATTCCAATCTTCGATATGCCAATATTCCTTCCTTTCTAGGGCTTCAAATCCCTCAACTTCAGCAAACCATATCTTTTGAACCAGGAATGCACTTTTGGACTTCCACATATTGTTGGAAATATTTTTCAAAGAAATTTCCAATGGAGATGGTCCAATGTAGGCTTTGATTCCTTTTGCTACTTCTAAGATGACTACAAAAATTCTTTGCTTATTGACTCTTTGGACTACTTAACTCACAACCACCATGATGATAATTTTATGGCTTCTTCAATAAGCCTGCTACTGTGATGATTTTCTACAAGAAACCTACAGCTAACATCAGGTTCCTCCCAAACACCAAATCATCATGCTGACCCTTGTTTTACATCAATGCCAACACTTACACAACCACCCATATACCATCAAATGTCCAACACTATTCCCCACCTACCTATCAACCTCAAAGCCTCTGCAATCTACCATTCTTGTGTATCCAAATTTATGTTTAGACCAAAATCCACTTACCAAATATGTGTAATACCAATATGTATAAGTGGTACAACAAGGGGGAAGTAAGAGAATGTTGACCATTCATACAGTTAATGTCATCTAAAGCCACTTGAATCTGTTGACCATCGCCAATCTCCCATCTCATCCCAACAAAGAGCCATTGTTTATTTCTCATCATACTGTACCATATGTATTATGCACCCTTAGAGTCTTGTTCCCCTTCTCTGATCCAATGTGTGGCTTCTATATGTCGAAGATATTTCCCCTTCATGATATTTTTCCAAATATCAATGCCATATAGTGCCCTCCAAAGGGATTTGATGACCAATGTGATGAGTCCCATCAATAGGTATATCTTGAAGTTCATTATGCTATCCTCTAGCCTTAAAACCATCCTCCTCTCGGATTTATTCACACTTTTGGTTATAATATGCTTAGTAAGAAGAGTAAAATGTGTTTTCATAGTATGTAGCCTAATGTGATCAAATTGCAGGAAAAAGAAGAATTTTTAAGGCATTTACAATGAAAGGCTTGATGAAGACAATTAGGAGGGAATCTAGGGAGGATTTTCCACCTACTTAACTCTCTAACTCGACTTGAGATCACCAAATCCTCACTCACAAGCTCGAATTCAATGACATCCAAGTAAATCCAAGTGTATGAGAAGCTCAAGGAGGATAAGATGCACAATTTTTGAGATTGAGGAGGAAATAACTCCCATTTTCAAGGGAGCTGTGTTACAGGGAAAAGTGTCTATTTAGAACTACTCTATCCCACTAAGGTGTGACAGCTGCCTTAGAAACAAACAGAGGAAAACTACTTTTGTATTTCCTTTATGAACTATAGATAGAGAGGAATAGAAAGAACCAACTTGTGTCTTGCGCTAATCCTTTGATCCAATCCCTCTCTTCTTTGATAGTCTCCAGCTACCTGCTCCCTTATTTTCCCAGCTTCACAAAGTACTTGTAAGATCACAGAAGAAGAACACTATACAAAGACATGGATCTATATTCATAAACAACTTAGGATCATATTTAAGTTAACCATACAAATGTAACAAGCATCAATGATACAAAAGCATGGAGGAAAACTCAAATAGCTTTTATTGATAAACAAGAAAAGATCCAGGAGGAGTTACAACCAGTGGTTCCTGACCCAGCATCAACCTCCCAGCAAAGAAGCCCCTCTTCACCTCAAACAAAGCATAGATCACCCAACAATCTGATGTTTGTCTCAAAAAACCAACAGCAATTCCTTACAATATGCAAAATTCCAACCTCTGGATCTCTGGGATGAGGGATCCATATATAGATATCTGTAAGGGGGATGAGTCAGCTTGTGATTTGATTAGTGTCTTCTCTCTGATAGTTCTTGCTTCCACTTGGAGACTGAAGGCCTCTTACTCATCCTTGGTCGAATTCAGTGAGGCAAGTGTCACAGGAGAAGATTCTGGAAGCTTCCATTGTCTCTCCACCTCGCGGAATGACACTGCCATTTGTCATTTCTCGCCCATCGCACCCCACAGAAGGGACTTTTGAAATGCAACGCACCCTCACAGTGTATTTAGGTGCAATGCAACGCACCTAGCCAGTGGAGCAGCTGAAATGATCTTGTTTTGACCTATTCTGAGCAGTTTCTGGTGGAGAACTTCTGGGAGAAGCTGTAATCTGTTGACCTTGTTCCTTTAGGGGTTAGAACAACACTTTTAGGGACTTAGGACCCCTTGGTTTATGGAAATTTCATGCTTGGAGTTGTAGGGCACAAAAATGTCTATAACAGTTGCCCCCTAAAAAATGAGGCCGTTAACCTTTTGGTGTCGGGTGAAATGCTTTATTATGAGGATTCGAAGTTCTTTCAATGCTGGGACGAGACTTGTAATAAGATACAATACAATACATTATCTTCATACTGTTTTTATGATCTAGTTGAGGCGGGCATTCCCATGCTCAGCTTTATAAATTCATTTTCATGTACATAGGACAGACAATCGTCTGAGTGTAGACTGATGATTCTGGTAGAGACATCATCCTTTTGAGTGGACGATTATCTGTGCAGCAATGATGTACATTTAATGTCTTTATTTTCCTGAATATATATCGTAGCTCGGATGGATGAAACTAGATCCGGGGTCTTCAATCTCGTCCGATCTTCACTCGAAGTACAAGTCGATCCATGTGAGAAATGTTCTGAAGTCGAACATGGAAAGACATCGCTTGATTACCAGTCAATGATGTAAACTGTTAACAAGCGTGAGAGGAATCACTGATAATGATAATGATCCTCAAGGTACTGCAGTACAATTCACATGGTGTGAATAAAGGACTTGGAGTCGAACACCACGCAAAATCTTTTGGTCGAAGGCCATTGATGTAAACCTATCGCCGGAAGTGAGAAACTTGCCATTGAGGCATGCAAGCTTCAAAGTACTGAATGGGGTGTTCCTAGATTAACTTCTTGGATAATGAGATGATGTCGACAAGACGTGATCCGTCACAGGAGGGCCTTAATGAATCCCACATCAATGACATGGAACGGAGCAAATGATTTTGATGGAGGTGAAAACGATCTGGTGATATAAGGTTCAAGGTGGCAGTCATGAAAGAATGGAGTATAATGTATGGTAGTGGGTGAGACACAGGGGACTTCTCTGGATGACTTCTCTTGAACATATCAGCGACACTGATGTGATGGATTGGTAGCATTAACCCCAAATGTGGATGGTATGGCGTGACCATGGTGATGTGACCGGTGAATGAAACAACCCAACCCGACTCGGACACGGAGTGGAAGTGTCATGTTCAAGAGCGACTTGCTACCAATAAAGTTTCTTTGAGTTTTCTTCCCAATTTTCCCCAGTCATTGCTGACCAGTACCTCTTTATTTTTGTCAAGCTTGAGGAGGATAACATATGCTTGTTCTATAATTTTCCCTTCGGGCAAACCCATCACTATGTTTTAACGAGCCTAGCGATAGTGAAACTCGTTCTCGTCTATAGACAAGTTTGTCGCTATTAATCTTTTTAACGAGTGTAACGACAAAGATAACTCGGTCCTTTTCAATTTTAGAGAGTATAAAAAGGAACGTAAAGGAAACTCCAAAATTCCTTTTTCGTCATCTAATCCCTTAAGTCCGAAAAAGTATAAAACAATACAGAAGGGATGAATTTTCGATACTTTTAACGAGCCGAATAAAACAAGCGCTTGATCATTTTGTGTAATAATCCCTCAGGTCCAAAAAGATTAAAATCTAGAGGAGGGATAGCACTTCCTGTCCCTTTAACGAGCTAGAAAGGCCAAGGACTCGGCAATCTTTTCATATTTTACGAGTCAATTGAAAAGAGCTTAAAGGAGACTCGTCTTTTGAGGAACAAGTGATAACATGGGTAGCAGCTGATTCCAGGTAAGGTTTGGAATTTTCCAATCATGGCAGTGTCACAAGGATGGCTAGTGAGATCACTCTTCGCAGCTGTTCCTCAAAATGGGTAAACAATCAAATGGAGGTGAATGATCGGCCAATGAAAAAGTGGAGGTGACGGTGCAAACACGACCAAGGCTTTAATGGCTGAAGTACTACATTCACGATGGTTATTTACCGGGGAATAGTTCATTTTTTAACGAGCTTAAACGCGGGTGGAAACATTTGCTCATGTCTTATGTTTATTTTTTAACGAGCTTGAACTATGTGCTAAAACTGCTCGATTAATCCAGTCGTATGATAAGAATGTCTCATATAAAAACGGCAACTTTTAGAGTTTTTCCCCACATCCTTTCTTTATGCAAGTTAGGAGACGACCAATCCTATGAGTTTAAAGGGTTAGAGGTCCTATAAATTTAAAAAATAAATAGTCGCTCTTCGCTTGCACTCCAAAAGGTTTGCATGCCTCCAGGTATAAAACAGATTTTCAAGGTTACCCCTTCTTCAGTCCGTTAAAACATTTGTTTTACCGAGAGAGGTCTACCTCTTACAAGTTACCCAAAGATTGTTCTATTCGCAGCACAAACAAAACACTTCTTCGGCGATGTCTACCGAAATAAACAAAGGTGAGCAGATGGTATGGCGTGACCGTCCCTGACATAGCTTTGACAAGAGGATATTGTTCCAGTCCAACTCCCCCTTCCAATCACGGACGGGAGTACGGAGGTCATATTCTCTCGCGGAAACCTACCTTATACCCGAAGTTTTCCTGCCGAAGCAGACCATGATGCATGCCCCCTGGGTTTCAGTCATGTCCCCCCGAATCACTCGCACTCATCGGGTGGACGGACTGGAGATTGAGACATTTCTTGCATGAAAAGACCATTCAGGGATGGTATATGACTATTTTCTATGCGTGATCCGGGAAATGAAAGCTGGTCTACGAGCTTGACCACTCTTCCTTCGTGCGGAAAACACATTACTCTAAAGAGTGAGGAGACAATTGCTCCCATGCAATAAATATAGTCCCTTCCAAGGAGTAGATTGTAATCCAGGGGTCCTTGAACTACCATCACGTTCATGTGAATGGTTTTCCCTCTCAATGTTATGGGCCCATTGGGAAGGATCCCTAACGGTCGACTGGCTCCTTTATCAAAGCCTGTCAGATTTCTCATCTCAGGCAAAAGCGATGGCGAACCAAGCGCTTTCCAAGCAGTTGAGGAAAGGATACTCACAGAAGCCCCCTCATCTATGATGGTACCAGCCATAACCATTCTATATATTTGAACAATAATTCGGAATGGTATACTAGCTGGTAAACGGGGTCTGCCTAGTTGATTCCAGTCGAAGGAGACAACTAGGTTGCTTGGAGGTGGGACCGAATAGATGACCTGGTACGACTTTGACGAACTTCCTTCCTGTGGTAAAGGAACGGGTAAATTGCCCCCATGTTCGTTGGAGTCTGTGCTTATGAAGAGAATTTGGACGGTGTCATCCTTGTTCTCTTCAGTGACTGTATCATCTGAAGATGAAACCTCTGAAGGCAAGACCGGGTCAACTGCCACCTCGACCTTTTGACTTTCATCCGGTATGGATTCAGATGGTTTATCTTCAATGATAGATGCTTCAGCCGACCACCTGAGCGGGCCAGCCGGATTTTCAACTGGTGACGGACTCGGCAAGAGTTTTTTATATCCAGGAGGAAGTCGTGACGGTGAAACCGGATGATCGTCCAAAACTCTTTTAGCCTCGTCTAAGAAGGGACAACGGTGGACGGCATGATCGCCTTCGCACAGTTTACAAGGAAATCTATATTTTCCTTTTTGTCCTGGGGCTTCACTTTCACTAGTTGACAGTGTGTTTTCAACATGATCATCAGAGGTTGACGACACTGGGTTGTGCAAATGGGGAGACCAGTCCCTTAAGATCCGGGGGATGCAAGGACAATCTCTGTGATAGTGGTCTCCCTTGCAAATGACACACGGCGATTTAGGCCTGGTCGGTGCAGTGTGTGGATTTTTGTTAGACGACACTCATTTGCCCCCATTCGCTTTTGGCTCCTTCTTCTTCTTCTCTTTCTTCTTCTTTTCCTTCTTCTCCTTAGGTACTTGACTTTTGGCTTTAGTAGCCCCATCAAGTGAAGAGGAAGGAGGAGAGGAAGAATTAGAGGAAGTAGAAGGTTGGTGGGTAACTCTGGACTCGTCTAATTGTTGATTCGATTGTTCAGGAATAGTGGTGTTCTGAACGACAGAGGTTGAGAAGAGCCATACAGGCAAACCAATTACCAGTCTTGGAAGCGACAATGTGGCCATATGGGGTGCACCAACATCTCCCCAAGAGGAGAAGGGACTAGGATTTCCTCCAAGCGGAATTCCTTGGTTGGTGGACTCCATTTTCTCAACCCAAGATCAACGTAGGAAAGGGGTAATGCATATTCCGTTTAAAATAAATTTTAGACGCTTTGACACAACTTGTTTTTTCAGTTTTTAAGAGTCGAGAAAAAACAAAAGATGACTCTAGTCTCCTTCGATTTTTAATGAGCCTGAAGTGACAAGTGCTCAGATGGACCTTTTCTGTTAAGGAGTCTGAAAAGGAATGAAAGGGACTGCTCTGGAAGTCTAGGTAGAGGGAGTACCAAACCAATCATAAAATTGCAGAATACTTTTTACGGTACGGCAGTTAATCTTCCCGAATGTTGTGTTCAGTTCATTGCGATCGATAGGGCGGCAGACACGGCTTCCTATGGATAAAGGATTTAAGCCTATAGGGGTCTCCCAAAATATACTCGACGGTACGTAGGAGCACAAGTCCGTACTGGCACTTATCGTCTCAAAGTGGAGGAATCACCCAACCATCAGTGAGAACAATAGTTACCAGGCTTTATGACGCCGGAATACGTCTCTAGCCTAGACCTCTAAATGTTGTGCGTTAAGTTCCAAAGTGTTGTTAGATTCATTGAATTTATTTTAAGTTGATCTTGCTTATGAAGTTTGCCTTTTGGGTTCACCACGAGATGTAGATGTAATTCCTAAAATGCAATCTAAAGATGATAGAAAAACTTTTTATCTCTTTTATGCATTGAAAATCCTAGCTACTAGGGAAAAGAAAGACAGAATCTTTTCACAAAGAGCAAAGAGCACACTGTAAATGCACTTTCCTAAATCAAGCCAAACAGACTTTCTATATGCAAATGCACATGCATGTATTTGTTTTTCGACTTTCTTAGTATATGGATGCTAAAAAGAAAGTTGATGCACAAATCTAAATTTGTTTTCAAGCGACAAACACAAACAAGCTTCTTTTTGAAATCAAAAGAAAGAGACGATTACGACACCTTACGATTTTGAAATGAACACTTGTTTTTGACACTAGAAGATCACAAATTCAGACCAAAAGCAATAGTAATAGGATAACCAACCATCAATAGCAATCAAACTCTTTCCTATGATTGAAATCGACACTTACGACATATTCAAATCAAAGGACGATAGTACGATTACGCTACTTTTGCTAAGGAGAATTGTAAATGACTCAACAAACACACAAAAACATCTACAGTTATTTTGTACAAAGGAGGCAGAATAACGACAAGGAAAAGGGGTTTCAAACATACATATACTGATCACAGGCAACAAAATTCAAGAATAGAACTGGAAAGAATGAACCACAGAAGCCACAACTACACAGAGCTAGTCTGATCAGCGCACCTGTAACACAGAGAATCTGAAATGCAGCGCAGGTTGTCCACTCGGGAAGTGCGCTGAAATTCAGAATCTCTTAACAGTACCTGCGCTAGGCCAGAAATGAGACTATGTTCTGGTTCTGGGTCACAGTTTGCAGTTCAGTTCTTGGTTTTTGGCCGAGTAAAAAGCAATCAGTAATTCAACAATCAGGGGTGGATCTAAGGAGGATCTAAGGGCTATCACAAGGGCAATCAGATAGTTTGTGAATCAGTTGTTTAAATCATAAACAGATCCAGTGAATGGATTGAAGCAATAGTTGTCTACTTTGCATTTGTTATGGCAAATGTAGTTCGAATGCCACTTATAAGTTTATGAAACAAACAAACAAAGAATGATAAACAAACAAACTAATTAGCTCCCCAGCGGAGTCGCCATTTTGTTACAGGGAAAAGTGTCTATTTAGAACTGCTCTATCCCACTAAGGTGTGACAGCTGCCTTAGAAACAAACAGAGAAAAACTACTTTTGTATTTCCTTTATGAACTATAGATAGAGAGGAATAGAAAGAACCAACCTGTGTCTTGCGCTAATCCTTTGATCCAATCCCTCTCTTCTTTGATAGTCTCCAGCTACCTGCTCCCTTACTTGCCCAGCTTCACAAAGTACCTGTAAGATCACATAAGAAGAACACTATACAAAGACATGGATCTATATTCATAAACAACTTAGGATCAGATTTAAGTTAACCATACAAATGTAACAAGCATCAATGATACAAAAGCATGGAGGAAAACTCAAATAGCTTTTATTGATAAACAAGAAAAGATCCAGGAGGAGTTACAACCAGTGGTTCCTGACCCAGCATCAACCTCCCAGCAAAGAAGCCCCTCTTCACCTCAAACAAAGCATAGAACACCCAACAATCTGATGTTTTGTCTCAAAAAACCAACAGCAATTCCTTACAATATGCAAAATTCCAACCTCTGGATCTCTGGGATGAGGGATCCATATATAGATATCTGTAAGGGGGATGAGTCAGCTTGTGATTTGATTAGTGTCTTCTCTCTGATAGTTCTTGCTTCCACTTGGAGACCGAAGGCCTCTTACTCATCCTTGGTCGAATTCAGTGAGGCAAGTGTCACAGGAGAAGATTCTGGAAGCTTCCATTGTCTCTCCACCTCGCGGAATGACACTGCCATTTGTCATTTCTCGCCCATCTCACCCCACAGAAGGGACTTTTGAAATGCAACACACCCTCACAGTGTATTTAGGTGCAATGCAACGCACCTAGCCAGTGGAGCAGCGGAAATGATCCTGTTTTGACCTATTCTGAGCAGTGTCTGGTGGAGAACTTCTGGGAGAAGCTGTAATCTGTTGACCTTGTTCCTTTATGGGTTAGAACAACACTTTTAGGGACTTAGGAGCCCTTGGTTTATGGACATTTCATGCTTGGAGTTGTAGGGCACAAAAATGTCTATAACAAGCTGCTATCTACTACCCATTTGTATAAATAAATGAGTTGAAAGGCTTATTAGGATTCAAATTTTTTATCCAAATAAGAGTAGCTATTGAACCCAGGGCATGACATTGTCATTGCTAACTTTCATATGATGTATGAGACTACAATTTTATGATAACAGAATTTGGTTATTAAATTGGATTTGAGCTAGTTCTAGAGGGTTGAAGCCCTCGGGTTTGGGCCCAACCTAAAGGATTTTGTCCCTCTTTTGTCCCTCTTTTGTACTTATTTGTTGTTCTTATTTTAAATAATTTCATTTCTTTCTTTCATTGTAGTAGATGTTAAGCCATAAAAACCTATGATTGCAGGCTTCCCTATCACCTCTCTTGTGGGAGAATGGATGGAAAGATTTACAATCTGAGTCTAAAAACATGTTGTTTATGATTTATTGGAAACAAATAGATGTTAGTTGTCCTTATTCATATTTTCTTTTTGATACTTAAGAGTTAGTTTAGTGATCAAAATTGTTGTGTCGCATAGAATATATATTATTCAAATTCAACTCATATTTTCCATCATATTATATCACTGTGTTAATGATCAATTGATGCATGCATGTGGCTAGTTGCAGGGTTGTGTTGATCTATAAGTGAGCGGACCTCTTTCATCTCCACTTGGATTTATTCATCTTCTCCTTCCACCCTCCGATTCTGCTCCCAAGACTTGGTTTCCACAGTCGCTTTATTTAGACAATTAAGGACACCGTGGAAATTCATCTTGGTGCTAGATAGACCTTCGAGAGGTCCTGGGATTGGCTAGGAGTTTTTCCAAACCTTCATTCACTCCCTCCTACATTACTCCTCCTCTTCATCCCTTCAAGACACCATCTCCACCCTAAAAATGCTCTTGGAACCTCTCTTGTAGCAATACAAGACCTCATGTAGCATAATTTGTAGCCGACCTATAGCACCACTTTCCTACAACTGTTTTACTCCCCACTTCAACCTTAGCTCAGTCAGAATGAATAATGACCCAAAATTGTGATTTTATGATCAAGAGAAGCTCCTAAACAACTCTAACCACCTCTTTTTTTCATTGCAAAACATAGTAGAATTAGTGTTTTTCATTCATAAGGATGATACAAGTTAGATTTATAATTTTAAAGCAAATGTTAACTAGATCAATGATACATGCAAATAGGTTACTGATTTGATGAATTATGCAAGATAGAGTAGCTTTACTTCTGCAGGTATATTATCCCTTTCTCTTTCATGTAATGCTAGTTAACATCTACAAGTTGAAAAATGGCATTTTCATTTTCATAGTTAAGAAACAGTGTTCAATTATACTTTCACTATTGTTTAAATTGGAGGAATGGTCTCTGAACACCTTGATCTGGTGTTATGAATAAGGGTTCCATGAGTATAATCTAACCTATTGTGCATATAGAATTGTCACCTCTAAGTTTTCACAAACATCGGGTTGATAATTTGAGTTGAGGAGCCCCTGGGAGTTGTAACACTCTTCGTGCAATACCAAGGATCAACACTTTTTGGCACCATTGTCAGGGAGGTGTCTAAGTAGGTGTTGTTTCTTCTTGATCATTTTTTTCTATTTTGCATCAATCCTATTGATTTGAAAAAGTGAAAAAAAAAAACTTTCATGCCTCATAGGAGTAGGGATAATCAAGGAAAATTCTTGCCAAAAATCCCCACACCATCAAGTAGTCAACCTTCATTCTTCTTCGATGACTCTGAACTTCCCTCTCTGACTACAGGGGAGTTAGAGGACCGTCTAGGTAAGAAACGTGAAATTTTTGAAGAAATTATTTTGGAAGAAGAATAACCTATCTCACCTACCCAAACAATGGCTAAAAACCTGAACAATGAGCTCTTCCCTATTAGAGAAACCAAGGGAGAGTCTAGGGTGAAAAATATAAGCCCTTCTTCCTTTCAACATTTCCATGGCTTAACCTCTAAAGATCTCGAAACCTTCATGTTTGAGTTTTTTGTTGTTTGTAGGACCTATGAGTATGCCTTTGATGAGGAGAAGCTGAAGTTGTTTCCTTCTACCCTCAAATATGCAGCCTTTCACTGGTTTATGAGTCTACCTTGAGGCAACATCACTACCTGGGCCCAAATGCAACAAACCTTTAATGATAAATACCAGCATTACTGTAGGTCCAAAGAAACAAAGGAGGAAATATTTAGGATGACCCTTGTACTTGATGAGTCTTTGGAAGACTTTCAGGAAAGGTTTCAACTTAATTATAGGAGGGCCAATTGTACCCTTGATGTTGAGTCACTCAGTCTAGTTCTTCTCCAAGGGATCAGGGAAGATGTAATGGAAACACTCAACATGCTATCTGGAGGAGATATCTACGAATTTCCTGGTGATGACATCAAAATTGTATTGAAGAATTATTCTAGGGTTGTTAGGAAAAATGGTAGGTCTAGCCAAAACTTGATCAGTTCCTCCCCCCCCCACGACATCCATCAAGCATGAAATAGGGAATATGTTGGATGATATCAAGAGTGAAATGTTGCACACATTTTCGCAGCAAATTGATACTATGCAAATCAAAAGGAACGAGAGGAATAAAAAATAGCACTAGCTATTTTATTCACTAGATGTACTAAAAGAAATCCTAAGAATGAATGCCTACTGAATGTTATAGAAGTCTGCCTAGTATGTGAAGAGAATCATGTAATAGAAAAATATCCCTCTCTGTCATGCCTAGAAGTTATATACCAGGTAGGAGTAGAGAGTGGGTCAGAAAAGTTGTGTTTCATTAACTAAAGGAGGCCATCGGGACCTCAACCATATCAACAAGGCATGCAAGGTGCACATTATCCTCACTACAGTTCAAATCAAAATGCACCTTTTCAACCTTGTTACCCTTCCACTCATCCATCATGGTCCACACCTAATCCTTGGCCTTATGCTCCTCCATACCCTCCTCAACCTGTCAACCATCCTTTTAAGCCATATCCACCACAATCTTCCCAATGGGGCAACCCCTCACAAGGGTTGAGGCCTCAAACAAACCACCCTCCTACTTTACTGCCTCCAACCCAACCTCAACCAAAAATAAATTTACTACTTCACTAAGTAACCTCAAATGCATACTCAACCTAATTTGAACCCGAATAATAAGCAGACACAACAGGTCTATATTGCGGAAACATCTTATCCTCCTTATGCTATGGAAATCCAAGAACTCAACCTTTGGTCTGGGAGGGTGCTCCCAAAAAATCACCCATCTTCTCCACCTGAAGAGCTTGAAGGAGAGAAGGAAGAGAGTGTCCCTAAAGTTAATGCATACCCCTATCCTAAAAGGTTGATCCAACATAACAAGCACACTCCAAAAGGTGTTGAAATTCTGGGAGAATTGAAGAATTTATGTGTCAAGAAATTGCTTCTCTAGACCATCAAATATTTTTCCATCTACAATAGTCTTGTTAAAGAGAAAAATTTCAGAAGTTTTGGGATAATAATAAGAGATACCCCCACCATCAGTGTTACTGGAAAATTATCTAATCTAATGCTTGGGAGGTTGATCTCCCCAAAATACCTTGACCCTGGCAGCCCAATAGTGGATGTGCACATTGATGGAATTATGGTCCCTAATACCCAGATTGATTTTGGGGTTGCAATCAATGTGATGACTAGGGAAACCATGTTGAAGCTCAATCTCCAAGGGGCTTTGAGAAGGATCACCATAGTATTTTAATTGTAGACAGATCCACAATAGCTCTCAAGGGAATTATTGAGGAGGTCATGGTCTCCATTGACTCCTGGGAGTAACCTATTCATTTCTTGGTCCTCCAACCCAAAACCAAGTTTAATGGCTATCCTCTCGTCTTAGGAAGAGCTTGGTTTGCCATGGATGATTTCTACATTAGTTGTAGTGCTGGGAACATGACTATCAAGAATGGACATTTATTCAAGAAACTTGTGTCGTATCCTCTTACTCAACCTTCTATTGAACATGATTTATCCATATGTTTAGAGGACGAGGAAGAGGATGAATTGTATCATTCAACCCCCTACCAATTCTAAACTCTAGATATTTTTATATGATGGGGAAAACTTGATGAAGATGACCTTATTAACCATATCCTTCATAATCAACCTCCCACTCCCATACCAATTGATGAGTATATAAAAGAATCTGGGAGTATTCCTTAGACTGATTTGTGCTATGTTGAATCAAGTCCAAAACATGTCAATATTGTAGAGTTTGACCCATTCATAACTTTAAAGATAAAACCCTCTCTCAGCCAAACAAGAAGAACAATTGTGCAATGTACTTAGGGAACACCTGGATGTTTTTTCTTGGGATTATAAGGAAATGAAAGGTGTGCATCCATGAGTTTGTACTCATCATATTTACCTCAAAGAGGGATGCAAGCTTGTGTGCCAACCCTAGAGAAGGACGAACCCATATTAAGGACATTGTGAAAGAAGAATTACAAAATCTACCTAATGCAGGGTTTATATACACCATTTCATACAGTCAGTGGGTGTCACCTCTTGTTTTAGTTCTTAAGAAGAAAGGGAAGTGGAGAATCTATGTTGATTACCGGGAACTTAACAAGGCTATAAAGAAGGATCATTTTCCTTTTCCCTTCATTGACCAAATCCTAGATGGACTTGCAGGGAATAAATTATTCTCCTTCCTAGATGGATTTAGTGGATACAACCAAATCTAGATCAGACCTAAAGACCAATATAAGACCACATTTACATGTCATTGGGGTACCTTTTCCTATAAAATTATTCCATTCGATCTGTGCAATGTCCCTACTACTTTTCGAAGGGCGGTTTTGAGTATTTTTGTTGAACTTGTTCATCACTCCGTTGAGATATACATGGATGATTTCACTCCTTATGGATGTGAGTTCCACGAATATCTCTCTAATTTGTGCAAAGTATTGAAGAAATGTATCGAAATGAATCTCTTATTGAGCATTGAGAAATGTGAATTTTCGATGAATTCAGGGACTGTCCTTGGCCATTCTATATCAGAGGAGGGAATATAGGTTGACCCAAACAAGATTTCCATCATCAAAAGGGTCCCTATCCCACGAAAGCAATGATATTTCAAGGGTTTCCTTGGATTAGCTAGATATTATTAAGGTTCGTTAAAGATTTTAGAAAACTGGCTTCACCTTTGTTTGGTCTGTTGGCTAAAGATTCATATTTTTGTTGGAAAAGAAACTATCAAGAAGCCTTTGAAATACTAAAATAAAAGATGACTACTATGCCCATCCTTAGGGGTCCTAACTGGTTATTGTCTTTCCATATACACATATATGCCTCAGAAAAAGTTGTATGGGTTTCCTTATGAAAAGTGGAAGAAAAATTACCTGATGCTATCTATTTCATTGGTAAGAATCTATCTAAAGCTGAGTTAAATTATACTATCATTGAAAAAGAACTCTTGGATGTAGTACATTCTCTAAGCAAGTTAAGGCATTATATCACTGGTTATCTAACTTTGGTTCACACTGATCATGCAACCATTAAGTATTAATGAATAAAATTGATGTCAATGATAGGATAATTATATGTTTGTTGTTATTACATCAATTTGATTTGAATATTGTTGATAAACCAGGGAAGGAGAATGCGGTTTCATATTTCTTGTCAAGAATAACTCTACTTGTGGGAAAGGAAAAGATGAAAGATGATTAACTTCTAGATGAACATCTCTTTGCCATCTTGGTGCTTTCTCCTTGGTATTCTTATATAGCCAACTATTTGGTTGTTGGGACCTCCTAACCAATCCTCTAAGGAGAAAATAAATATTGCTAGGAAGAGCACCCCATTCACCTGGATTGGGGGAAACCTTTTTTAGATTGGGGTCAGATCATATCCCAAGAAGATGTGTGAGGGAAGAAGAGGTATTTGACATCGGCTAAGAATGACATGATAGGCCCTGTGGGGGCCACTTAGCTAGTGCTAAGAGGACAACCTTCAAATTTCTCTAATCAAGTTATTATTGGCCTACTTTACATCAAGATGCAAGGAGATACACCCCCAGGTGTGATTAGTTTCAAACGATGGGTAAGCCAACACCTAAGGATGAGATTTCCTTACAACCTCAAGTGACTCTAGAGCCATTTGGAAACTGGGGCATGGATTTCATTGGGCATATTGAACCCCCATCAGGATAGAAAAGGTATATCATTATGTGCACTGATTACTTGATAAAATGGGTTGAAACAAACGAAGTAAAAGAAGAAACTCAACAGAAGGTGGATGAATTTATGGGGGAGAATATCTTCTACAAATTAGGTTTTCCAAGGGAATTAGTCATTAATCGAGGAGCACAATTTACATCAAGTTTGATTGAATACCTTATGAAGTAGCACCACATCAAATACATGACATCTATTACCGATCATGATAAACAAAATGGGCACGCTGAAGTCACCAATAGAGAATTCGAAAAAATTCTTACAAAGGTTGTTAGTAGCAATAGAAAAGATTGGGCAGATAGACTTGTGGAAGCTACTTGAGCCTACAACACCACTTGGAAGGCCACCACTATATTCATTCCCTTTGAGTTGGTCTACTGGAATAAGGACCTATTGTCTATTGAATTTGAGTACAACATATTGAGGATGGCATCTTAGTTAGACTTGGATCTCACTTCAGCGCAACAGGAAAGGTTGCTCCAACTTAATGATCTAAATTAATTCAGAATGCAAGCTCTCCTACACAATGAATTAATCCAACTACAGAGGAATATTTGGTATGAAAATCACATCAGAGAAAGGGATTTCTAAGAAGGATATTGGGACCTGTTGTATGATTCCATATTTAAGGATTTCAAGGGAAAGTTGATGAGAAGATGGCCGGGTCCCTATCTTGTAGAGAATTGTCATGAGAATGGGCCTGTATGAATCATAGCCATTGATGAGGAAATGATTCCCTTACCTGTCAATGGTCATAGGTTTAAATTACACAATAAACCTCTATCCAAGGAATAATTTGTCATTTCGGTCAGGAGAGAGTTAAATGTGATTGGGAGGCTCATATCCCTCAGTCCACCAAAATTCTTAAAAAAAAAGAAGAAAGTAATAAGAGGGTCTATATGAAAACATCCATGAGGCATCTAAGGCCCACTCCTAAGTTTAAAAACTCTCTGAGGAAATCTAGGAGTAAAAAGAAAATAAAAATAAAAAAATAAAATATCCCCAGGTGAAAACCTCCTGTAAGGTTCATAGGGCTGGCATGCAGGCTAAAAACCTCTACAAAGGCATCCTGCTCGTCTAAAAAAAGGAGTAAATAAAAACAAAAGAGAAAAGAGAAGCACAAGGAGGGAGTTCTTACACCATTTCTGTTAACATCTTTCTTTTCCAAGACTCCACACAACTGGCAGACTTATGGCTACATGGAAGGATCTCCAAGTCTTCATCCATCCTTCCATCCGAACACCTCATTTCCACATTCTCCACTCACATGCCCACCTCTCCCCATCATCCAATCAACAAGAAACTCCAATTTTACCTCCTCATTGTGATGCTACAGGAAGGACCTGTAATGCTACAAGAGGAGCCTGTTAGGCTATAAGAGGTGGATCCAATGGAAAAAGATAGCAACATGCCATGTTGTGTCTAGTAAATGATAAGGGGGGTCCTCCAAAGTCAAATTCCATCACCCATCCACCCCATTTAGAAAATTTGCTAAAAATTTCCACTCTGTCATGCATCTAAAAAACACATAAATCCTTGTTTTTTGTTCCTCTAACACCTACACCACTTCCTCATTATCCTAATCTAGTCCCCATGCCTTTCATCACTTCATCTCCACCCTAAAATGCAATATAAAGACTTGAAGGGAGGATTAAATGACTGCTACATGAAGGAAACTCCTCTGTAGCAGCATGTGCAATCATAATAAAACTCCCAAAATTATTATTTGTCACTCACATAGAGCATCTTGGAGCCATATGTGTAATAGAGAGGAGCCACATCATCCTTAGGAAGGAGCTCCACCAAGAACAAGCTTGGACATAAGGAAGGAACTTGCACACACAACAAAATTATTAGTCAAGATATCATCAAGTTATGAAGACATGCACATAAATAAGAAAAAGAATCAACTCCCTTAGAGGTCATGATGTTATGAGGCCCAATTCTAGTATGTAACCATCTCTAGCAACTCGATCCATAGGTATGCTTAGTTATGGAAACCCTCACCTCTTCCCTACGCATAAAATACTAAAATGTGTTAATGGTCAAGAAAGGAGTTTTAATAGGCTAGAGGGGACGAGTGAACTTGGCCACCCTAGACTTAGTAAACTTAAGTTTGTGTTAGTCATCCATGCAACGTGGAGATGTCAACTCAAAGTGAGGTGGTGCTCATGAGGAGTGGGGTGATAATTAATTATGAGGAGAGGGGAAATGATTGCAAGGAGTGGGGACAAATGTCCCAAAAGGGAAAATTTTGTATATGCCATGTGAGCAAAGTGCTATGAGCCTTTACCAAAAAGAGAATATTATGTACTGGGCTCAACTTCATTTTCACATTTTCCCATTTAAAAAAAAAATCAGTTAGAGGAAGGACAATATATTTCTCTCAGACGACGTAGGGTTCCACCGAGAATTTTCAAACCCTGTCAATAAGTGCTATAGGAGGAAGCTACAAGAAGGGTTGAGATACTACAGGAGGGTTGAGAAGGATCCACAAGATGAATTTAAGGGTGAAAGGGAACCATATTGACCTGAAATTGTCTCCAAACTCTCATGCACACACAAAGTTTTTAAAAGAAGTAGGTGACATCCTCCTTCCTTATTTTCCATCCACTTGCATGAGAATTTTGCCTAAAATTGATAGCGTGTAATAGATAATTGAGCAGTAAGAGGTCTTTCTAGAAATTGTTGTGGATAGAAGCAAATAAAAAGGGTTTTTTGGATATCAATTTTAGCATCCTTCTCCCTCACTAATAAAAAGGAGTTTAACGTTGTTTCCACAACTGAGGTTGCTTTAAAAAAGAATTGAATTCCACACCTAAATAACATCAAGGAGGGGAAGTAGAAGAAATTAGGGGAGGATTTAATACAAGAGAGTTCACAAAAACTAAGATGATTCGCCAACACCCTCCTATAGTTGGTAGATTGGTCCATTAGGTAGTGGCATCCCCAGGGTGAGATCAATGGAGTGCTTAACCTGATAGTGTAGGGGTACCCCTATGGGTGAGGTGAATATGTCCTTGTACTCCTCCATAACCTTGCCCATCTTCTATTGCCCTGTGGAGGAGATCTATATGGAGGCTGCTGATGTGGCCATAATATTTCTTTTACTCTAAGGGGGAACCATAAGGAAGAAAAAGCTCCCAGTCTGCGGAATGATCTTACTACATTGTTTAGCAGAGATCAAAGAAAAGGTGGTAGGTCGCTCTACCTTTAGTATCCTTTACAATTTCTTACCAAAAGTAATAATAACAAAATAGGGTCTATATTCATATATAGAATGATGCTTCCATAGGTATGGCTAACCTAATAAAAAATCATAGACTTCTAGAAGGGAAACATTGCACAATACCTCATCTACAAAATGATATAAGGCATGTGACATTGTTGGCTGACACAGAGATCTTGCCCTTGGTGGAGCCACCCGATGGTTTATGGTTGTGGGTGCAGTTTCATTGGCAGTGTCAATATATTAACGACCTTAATTGAGATCAGGTTATTCTGGCTCTTGCTGTCAATGATGAACTCCGCCGTGAATTCTTTACCCACATTTGTGACTGGAAGAGGTGCTCCCCCTCCTCTGGATCCTCAAGTTCCCCTTTTGGAGCTTGGTGGTTTCTATCATCGCAGTGGGTTTGGCTTCAATGATCCGATATCCCTTGTCAGTTCGCTTGTCAAGTTTTAGCTCAGAATCAGAGCATGCATTTGCTTCTGAATCTTTTAGCTCGACCACTAGAACCTGCTTTACATGACATTCATTGGTGTTGTGAGCAGGATTTTTATAGAACTCACACCACTTTGCAGTGTCTTTCTTCACTTTCCAATTATTCTTGGCTTGCATCTTTTAGGAGTTGTCGTGGGGGGTTGCAGCCTAAATCTCCTATTTTCTTTGGCTTGGGGGCACCTTTTCTCTACTTTGGGTTCACATATCCAAAGTCTCGCTTCTTCTTCTTCAATTTTTGCTCAATCTTGGTAGCATATCAGTATGCTGCACCAAGCGAGGAGATATCCAGGAACTCCATTTCCTACTGAATGTATTTGTGTAAACAACTACAATACTTGAGCACTAGAATTTTCTCAAAATCTTTGATACCCAACTTTGTGCATAGGGTATGGAAAATATTCGTTAGCTCATGCACCTCTTGATCTCTTTATAGTCACAACATAGTACATTGTATGTACTTTTCCTCATAGCTCCCCACGGGGTAATATTGTTCCTTGATTATGTCTCAAAAAGAATTCCAAGTGGGTGCAGATGAAAACAATGAGGGTTCTCTCTCGTCCCTCTATTCATAGTAAGTTTCCCACCATTACTTGATATGGGGGGCGACTTTGAGGAGTGTGGAATAAATATTTCCCTATTGGAAAAATCATGAACAAAAAAATATCCTTCCAATATATTTAACTATCTATCTACAAAGTTTGCATCTATATGGCCTTAAAATATGGGAATGTTAAAGTTGACTTGTACGTTGAAGGGAGTGGAACCTCCAGAGTGGGTTTCTGATGAAGTTGTATCGCCTGTGGGCATCTGCCAAAGGATTTCGGCAAAGTTGTCCATCATTGTGCTCCTTTGTTGCTTGAGGGATTCTTTGAGCAATATTTTGAAAGGATCTCCTGCTCCCTCATCTTTCTTTTCTTCTGCCATAGTAGGTTGTTGAGGTTTGTGAGGCTGGTCTTGGAAAGGTTCAACCAGTTCAAGCCCTAACTCCTTATACATTTACCTCATTGAGGACATGCAAAGAAAAACAGATAAAGAGTGTATTTCTCTCATTCCACTAATACGACTTATGCATGAATGAAACAGAATACATATATAAACATAAACATAGAGATGCAGTAGAAATCACTCTTCATTTCATTAATATCAAAGAACTAAAAGATGCTTATAAAGAGACTGGAAATAAATTATCTTGAATGATGGTAGATTATTTTTTAGAAGAGATGTGGCAGTTACATGCCTCTGAAATGTGTTACAATGAGGTCCAAGGGTCTATTTGTTATTGAAAAACAAATGAAAACCCTAAAAAACCAAAACCCTAACCCTAGGAGATGAAACACCAAGCGATTGTGGGCCTCGTTGGGGTTAGTTTGGAAGCCAAAATGTCGGGGTCATAACTTGGTCATATGATCTCCATTTTGCGTGTACGATACCTCCTTAGAAATGTCTCTGTAAGTACTACAAGATGGGATCCTATTGTGGACCTCAACAAAATGTCGTTTAAGGGTTCAAAACAACTCTATAAGTTTAGGACTAAAGGCTTGACCAAAATGTACTTAGGTACCTCCTGTCGCGATCTGACATAATCGACTGTGGGATCCTAAAGTTTAATCATACTTGTTCAAATAAGATTTTGGTAGTGGCTTTTGTTGTGATTCTCTTCTTGTAGGCCACTATAATGACCATCCTAGAGAACCTGTTAATGACCATGAAAACACAATTGTTTTCATGCTTGGTAGAAGGAAGGCCCAACATGTAATCCATGAAGATGGATTCCCATGGCCGGCTAGGAGTAGGCAAAGGAGTATACATGTCTTTCTTCTTGATTATAGGTTTGGAAATGGTGGAGGAAGTGTAGGATTTAATGTACTTCCCAACATATTGTCAAAGGTTCGGCCAATAAAAATACTTCTACAACACTTCCACTATCTTTTCTACCCCAAAATGTCCAATGGCTCGATTATAGTTCGCCTCTTAAATAATATTGGCACGCTCGCTTGAAGGAACAAAAAGGTCACCTATGTGGCCTAATAATGCATCCTAGAGGTGAAAGTCCAGAAATTTCTTATCTTCTATGAGCATCTAGTATGTGGTGTCGAATTCTGGATCACTCTTGTAAAGATGCATCCATCTCGAAGTCTTGTGTCGAGCATAGTGGTTAGCGCCATAACCGGTAGTCGACTGAGGCAGTCTGCAACATTATTGGTGCTTCCCTTTTTATACTTAATGTTGAAATGGAACTGTTGTAGATATGTGGACCATTTCTGATGGTGATTTTTTTACAACTTTCCTTTTGTCTATATGAATTGTGGGGGTTGGTGGTGTGTGTGGATGACTGTTTCCTTACCCATAATGTAATGCTTCCATTTTTGTAAGGCATGGACAATGAAAAACATATCTTTGTCATAGGTGAGATACTTTCAAACTGTATTTGAAAGTTTATCACTATGATATGCCACCGGATTCCCATGCCAGGAAATAACTACACCAACAACATAGTCAGAGGCATCTGTCTCAATTTCAAATAGTCGTTGAAGCTCTAGTAAGGGGAACAACGGTGCAGAGCAGAGGCGATGCTTCAACTTGAAAAATTCTTGTTGTTGGGATTTGGACCAAAAGAACTTTGCTTTCGCTCTGCCCTCGATGACTTGACTCAAAGGCCAAGTGCATGAGAGAATCCCAACACGAACCTGTGATATAAATTGGCAAGACCCATAAAGTTGTAGAGATCTGTTGGAGTGGTTGGGGCTTCCCAATCCATAATAACTTGTATCTTGACTAGGTCCACATGCACACCCCGCTCATCAATGATGTACCCCAGATATTGAACCTGGGTCATACCAAAAGTGAATTTCTCCAAATTGGCACACAATTAGTGTTTTCGTAGGGTTTGGAGGACCTATCGAATATGGTGTATGTATATTCCCAACTCTAGCCGAAGATCAGGATGTTGTCCAAATATACTACCGCATACGAGTTGGTGAAGGGCTGCAATATGGCATCCATAAGCCACATGAAGGTTGCGGAGGAATTCGTCAACCTGAATGGCATGACCAGCCATTTGAAAAGGACCTCCTTAGATTTGAAGGCAATATTCCACACATCAACGGGTTCTATTGATACTTGGTGATAACCAGACTTCATGTCAATCTTGCTAAAATATTTGGCCCCCTTCACCTCTTCCAAAATTTCAGTGATCTATGGGATTATATACCTATTCCATATAATGATGTTATTCAACGATCGGTAGTCAATACAGAGCCTATAGGTTCCATCCTTCTTATGTACTAGCATGATTGATCTCCCACAATGTGATGAACTTGGCCTGATGTTCCCTTTCTACAATAACTCCTAAATCTGCTTCTTTGTTTCATTGTTCCCTAGAATGGAGTGTTCGTAGATTGATCAATTAGGTAGCGGTGCACCCGAGGTTATATTAATGGAGTGCTTGAATTGACAGTGTAGGGGTAACCTTGTGGGTGAGGTGAAGATGTCCCTATACTCCTCCACGACGTTGTCCATTTGTTGTTGCCATGGGAGGAGCCCTGTCTGGAGGTTGTGGATGTGGCCACAATATTCCTCTTACTCTGGGGGTGAATCATAAGGAAGAAATATTTCCCAGTTTGGGAAATGATATTAATGCATTGCTTAGCAGAGATCAAAGAAAAGGTGGTAGGTGGAATTACCTCTGGTATCTTGTACAATTTCTGACCCAAAGTAATAATCACATAACAAGGTCTAGATTCATAAACATCATGACTCTTCCATAGGTATGACTGACCTAATAAAAAATCACAAACTTTTAGAGGGAAAACATCATACAATGCCTCACCAGCAAAGTGCTTGATGATGTATGGCAGGCAACACTGTTGGCCGACACAAAGATCTCTCCCTTGGTGGAGACACTAGATGGTGTATGGCTATGGGTGCAACATCATTGGTAGCTTCAATATCTTAATGACCTTGGCTGAGACCAGGTTCTTCTGGCTCCTGCTGTCAATGATGAACTATAATGACGAACCCTTTACCACATCTACGAGTGGAAGAGGTGTTCCCACTCCTTTGGATCCTCATGTTCTACGTTTTGGAGCTCGGTGGTGGCTACCATCACATTGGGCTCAATATTAATGATTTGATTTTCCTTTTCGGTTCCCTTGTTAGGTTTAGGCTAAGAATCAAAGCATGCACTTGTATATGAATCTTTTAGCTCAACCACCATCACCTACTTCGCGCGACATTTGTTCATGTTGTGACTGGGAGTTTTATGGAACTCACACCACTTGTCAGTGTCTTTCTTCGCCTTCCCATTATTCTTGGCTGACGATTTCGAGGGGTTTTCCAGGGGGGTTGCATCCTAACTCTTCCCTTTTCTATATGAATTGGGGGTGCCTTTTCTCTGATTTGGGTTTGCATATCCAAATTCTTGCTTCTTTTGCTTGAATTTTTGCTTAATCTTATCAGCATATCAGTATGTTTCACTAAGTGGGGAGATGTTTAGGAACTCCATTTCCTCCTGAATGTATTTGTGAAAACAATTGTGATACTTGAGCACCATATGTTTCTCAGAATATTTGATACCCATCTTTATGTGTAGGGCATGGAAAATATTCACCAGCTCATGCACTTCTTGATCCCCTTATTGCCACAGTGTAGTCCATTGTATGTACTTTTCCTCATATCTCCCCACAGCGTAATATTATTCCTTAATGGCACCTCAAAAATATTTCCAAGTGGGTGTGGCTAAAAATAGTGAGGGTTATCTCTCGTCCCTCTGTTCACAGTAGGTTTCCCACTAGTCCTTGACATGGGTGGCGGATTTAAGGAGTGAAAAACTAATATTTTCTCCATTGGAAAAATAATGAACCAAGACAACCTTCCAACATATTTAACCATATATCTACGACATCTGCATCTATCTAGACTTTAAATACGAGAAATTCAAAGTGGGCTTGCACCTTGAAGAGAATGGTGAACCAAAGTGGGTGCCATATGAAGATGTGTCACCTGTGGGCATCCAATGATCCACCGAAGGATCTAGGGAATGTTGTCCATTATCACATTTATTTGTCACTCAAGGGCTTCTTCGAGCAATATTTTGACAGGATCTCCTACTCCCTCTTCTCTATTTTCTTCTTCCACGGGAAGCCATTGAGGTTTTTGAGGTTGGTCTTGCGATGGTTCAACCAGTTTGAGCCCTAACTCCTTATACCCGACCTCGATGGGGACATGCAAAGAAAAATAGAGAAAGAGAAGACTACTCTAATACCACTGATCCAGAATTTTGCAGGAATGAAATAGAATACATATATAAATGTAAAAATGGAGATGCAACAAAAATAAATATGCATTTCATTAATATCAAAGAACTGAAAGATACTTACATACAGAATGGAAAGAAACTAGCTCTAGTGATGGTAGCTTATCTCTGAAGAGATGTGGCGACTACATGCCTCTAAATTGTGTTACAATGAGGCTCAAGGGCCATTCATTATTGAAGAACAAAGGGAAACCCTAAACAACCAAATCCCTAACCCTAAGGGATGGAACACCAAAAGTTCATGGGCCCCATTTAGGTTAGTTCGATAGGAAAATTCTCGGGGTCGTAACATGGTCATATGATCTATGTTTGGCACGTACGATACCTCATTAGAAAGGTCTCTTTAAGTACTATAATATTTGTAGAAGTCCCCTTCCCATAGCTACTGGCCTATTGCGGACCTCAAAAAAATGTCATTTAGGTGGTCAACACAACTTTGGCAGTTCGGGACCCGAAAAAATACTAAAAATAGTAAATTGTGCTATAATCAAGGAAAATGATGAAATTGATGAGAGGTTTGGGTGGAAAAGGTAGGTGGCTACCAATATCCACCTGGATCATTGGTTTCTTAGCATGATGTTGGCTTATTAGAATGTTCTAGTTGTTGGCAGCAGATACCTTGGTTTTTCATGACTATCTTGTAGGATGTTGGCAACTGATTTTTTTCATTAGTATACCTCTAGTATCAACGCTATCTATAGTATCAAATTGATGAATTTAGAGGTGGAAACCTATTATCTTAGTGAGGAAGGTCACTCCTTGCCATTAATGTTAAAGGGGGAGAGTGAGAGCCATAAGTGAAGAAGAGACCGGTCAGTTGGAGATTATTGAAGATCGGTTTGATGTTTGTGGTTGTAGGTTGACATCAATGCCAAAGGGGAGCATGTTGGCTGCATGGTGTTGGTATTGATATCAACCTAGCATGTCTACAAAAGCTGTCAACCATGGATTTAATTATGTTGGCATTGATGTCAACACGTTTGCAGGGTTTGTCATTATGATCAAAGGCTTGATGATAGAAAAGGTTCTATAGATATTTGAGAAATATTCAAGACAATTCGTAAAGTAGATTTGAGAAATATTCAAGACAATTAGTAAAATTTTGGGCATAAAGGAGGTGATTTTCCATGAGTTAGGGAATATTCCCTAGGACAAACTTATGCACATAGCAAACATAATAGTATAATCATTGGGATTCCCGTACTATCCAAGTGAATATATTCTCTGGGAGCTAGTTTTGTCCCAACGAAGATAGTTGTAAAGAGGAAATTTTGATTTGTACACGCACGTAATTTACCATGAGATTTTCCCAAGGTATTTTCTCGTTGTTTTTAGTGGTTTAGAGTAGAGTTGATTTGGTCCACATTCTAAAAGCTGATAAAGTCAAAGATAATGAGGATAAATGCTTTGTATTGACTATATCTTTCTTCATTGATAAAATGTCGGATTGTGCAATATAAGGGGTTACATGGTGAGAGACTGTGAGCTTCAATATTGCAGATAGAGTGCAAATAAGAGATCATATTTGGAGAAATATTTCAAACATGTTGAGAGTGCCTATGGACAAAATATGATCAAATTTGTTATGCAGATGAAAGTATTTTATTGCTATTGATATCGAGAAAAGAGTATTTTTGTAGCTATTGGAGTTGTATATTAGAGATAAGATTCCTAATAGTGTGTTGCAAGAATGATTAATTGAGCATGTTTTCTATTGTTGTAGCATTATATGCTACATATATTGTTGCTTATTTTTTATGTTGCAGAGATTTATATATGCTACCATGGACAAATTTATATGTTGCTATTATCATGTGTAGATGATGTTGTGTTAACATATTGGTTGATTTTATATTGCAGAGATTAATTGTGTTGGAGAGGGTTGTGTTGTAGGTGTTTGCATTTAGTATTTGATGAGCTTATTTGGGTCTAGAAAAACTTAGGTGTTAGGACATCTAGCAGGTGGTGGGTTGCAAATTCATCGAAGTGGTGTCTTTTAGCAAGCGGGGACCTAAAAAATTCATACAGATAGTAGCTTGGAGCAGGTAGCATCTTTCATGGTTGGAAAATTTTAACTTGCACACTAGTGGTGTCCAATGATCATATGTAAAAGAAATATTTTTATTAACAGAAGAAGAGTGAAGAAGAACATCCAGTGGTGGTTTTCTCCATTTAGGTTTCCACCTAACATCCGGTGTCCCCTTGTGTGATGAACTGTTAATGATGTTTATGTGTTGATCATTCATTCTCTCATGGTTTATTTATGATTATGTATGTTTCTCATGGTATACATGCTCTACTATTGGTTAATTTTTTAATGTACTACTGGTAAACTAATGAATGATTGAGTAAATTGTTTAAAAAGGAAAAAAATGGTATAAGGACACAATACTCATTCACCCCCCCCATCTCAATATTATTCAGTCTTCCAACACCAAATTCCTTCAAAAATAGGGAGGTATTATCCAAATTTTATTTTTATACTATTTTTCATCCATCTTGATGCTTTCAGAGAGAAAAAATTGGAGGAATCAACTCACAAGACCATTTTTTCCAATGCATTCGACTTTGATGAATTTGGGTCTAAAACCTTCCAAAAGTATTTTGAGGCATTGAATGGTTTTTTCTTAGGTAATACTTTTACTCTTAAGCATCTCACTCTCTAGCTCTATTCTACACTTATATTTCTAACATCACAGGCAAGGCCTCAAACAAAGTCCATATGCAAATTTATGTGATCTAGAAGTTGACCTTCCTACTTTGATCACATTATTCAAGAGGATGCCACATTGACCAACAACATTCATGGAAAAGGGACTAGCCATGTGACCATGATAAATACAAATCTGGAAGAGCCAATGTTGTAACTCTAGTTAATATTTGGAGTCAAGTTTAACCACTATTTGGCTATTAGTCTATCTTATAACTAGACCACTAGGAGGGAACAGGGTTTTATGCTCTTTGAATGAATTTTGCTTCATAGATGAGTAGAGTAGCAGAGAGTGGATAGAGATAGAGAAAACAAAAAGTTTTTTTGTATTATAATATCCCACAAGCTATAGGTTCCACTCATTTATACTTACATTCATTTCCATTCAGAGAAAAGATAGTAGAGTAGTCTCACCTTGCAACTAGGTTTTTTCTTATAGGGTTTTCCCATATCATATGTCGCGTGATTATTGTTTTGGATGATTACATTTGTGTATTTTCTCTATTTTTTAATATTACATGAATGAAAATAGTAGTTTAATAAATCTATAAATCTAAGGAAAATAACCCTTATGGTATAGATTTCATATTTTAAGTATAATTTTTTCGATGAAAGGTCTATACCAATATCCATAGCAATTTATGGATTACTCAAACTAACTAAGGAGGTTGAAGAATAAACATGATTAAAGAATACAATTTTAGAGGTATCGACCAAAAAGATAAGATACGTAGCTAGGATGACAAAGGAGTTGTAAGAAAGAAAAAAATGCAATTTTTTTCTTTCTTTTAATTTCCAGAGATTAAATTTTCCATTCGAAAACAATATTTTTTTATAATTGGATATATCTAATAAAATATTAACAAGGTACACTATTTGGAAGAGAAACTATCATTAACTAATGAAACACATTTTAATAATGGTGAAACTTCAAACCATTTATTATTTTGTTGATATAAAAAGGACATTTGAAATGAAACGATTCAACTATAAAATAATGGATGCTCATAAGACTTTGTTATGTTTTCTTATGTGTTGAAATTTGATTACAAGAAATGCTTAGAACGCTCAAGCATATTTTTACACTTCAAGTGATGTTGGAAACCAAGTAACATCCAATGTTCAACATTTTTTTAAGGTTCCAAAGATCAATAAAATATTGCTCCACATCTCTTTTTTTAGTGTACTATCAAGGGACTCTAGGTTTGGGTCGAGTGAGTGGATTTTAATGCATACGTAGAAAAAAATTAATTACATTGAAATATTTATTGGGTCAAAGAACTAATCATAAAGGTGGTTACTTTTAAAAAAAATAGATGAAAGAGGGATTGTCAGCGTCTAGGTTCTAGGTTGGGGGGTTTTAAAGTATGGTGTTGATTCCAATATAGAAACCATATAGAAAGTATGGTGTTGATTCCAATAGTGGAAGAAAGAGGAATTGGTAACCTACAAGTTGTGGGGATTTCAAATTAATCATAAACATCGAAAAGGGAAGAAGCAATATAAAAAATATGGTGTTAATTCCAATCTTAAATATGATGTGAATAGTAATAAAAAGTTTTTAGACATATATCATTTATTAAAATGTATAGAGAATTTTATAAGCAAGTGACCACATAATAAAAACAAGCATTATCTATTCATGAAGCTCTAATATATGACCATTTGAGCATATTTCTCTTTCTGAATTTGTTCAAATTTTATTCTGAAATTCTATTTTATAATTAAATTTTATTATTTATTGTTTTTAATAATATAATATAATTAACATTATTAATTATTTATATTTTTGAAATTATTTGCGACACTCCATGTTACATAAACAATTAATTTATTCTACTACTTTTACTTTTATTTTTAGTGTATTACTATGTTTTTATCATTATATGTTCAAGAGAAACGCTATAGAACTGTGGCTGAATTGGCCAAAACAATTTATGGATAATACATAAAAAGAATTAAAGTATTTTAAAGAACATGAAACAATTGTTAAACATCCTGAGGCAGTTAAGGTGGTTACTTACCTTTTTCCTCAAAAGAATAATTCGAGGAAGGCCTAGGGGGCTGGAGAATTAGAGAGAGGAAAGTAATAGATTTGGTCAAAAGGAGAATGTTGCCACCAGAAACTCCTTGAGCTGGGTGAGATAAACCAGTGGGAGATCTGGAGAGAATCTATGAGGGTATGTGACTTGAGGCTGGACTGTTGGTCTTGACACTTCAAGATACCCAAATTGAATATAGAGTTTATAAATACTATCTGGAGGGGAAGAGCTTGGGGGAGGGTCTGGACGTCATTTCCAGACTTGAGGCTGAGTGGTCAGATCTTCCATAGGCTTGTAGCTAATTAGACAAAGGGAAAATAGCTAAGTATTGAACCCTATTCGCTAAATTTATTTAAGTTCAGTATACAGGCCTGTAGGTAAATATGGAAAAGAAACTTGAATGATGTAACAATAACAGAATACTGTGGTATATTTTATACAAATATTATGAAAAGGTAGATTATGGAAATCAATAAAAATCATGTGCTTCAGAAGGATATAAACAATAATTATAAATTTCTGAATTGTGAATAAATAAAAATGAATGATGTATACCAATAATTTTTTTTAAAAGACCATGCCTAGTGTTAGTGTCAGTCTTTGAAGCCTTCCTCCAGTGATCAAATATGCTCTTACAAAGTGGTCTTAGGGTGTCAAAGCCAAATTTTGTCATTTCAGTGAGTTTTCAAGTAAAATTTGGTCACTATGTATTAGGTCTAGGGTTTGTTTTTAATCCTTCCAGAGATTTCCAAATGTCGATCCATGTCACCATTTAGCTGAGTGTACCATCATTCAAAGAGTTGTCATCATCATTTCAGGATCCAATGAGTCATTTTACACCTTTTTCGAGCTTCAGTTGTACTTGGGTAAGGCTCATTTCCCTCTCCTAGGGTTTTAAAGGTAATTTCTCTTGGATGGTCAAATCATCAACAAAACTTGTATCCTGATGTTCATACACCTTCCCCTATCCTTAATGTACCTTATTAAACACTTCCCATCACTAATAGCCCTCAAATTCCTCATTTTTTCACAAACCCTAGTTTCTTGCTACAATTTGACAATTTTCTAGGCTAGGCCTGTGTTTTTCCCTTTTGGACCCCTTCCCCTCACTCAATATTTGAAATTTCACCTTCCCCTACTTCTTAGCATCCCTCCCTACTTCCCAAAATTTTCTTAAGAATTTAGAAGCCCATTATCCCCTTCATTTCACTTCATTTCAACAAATCCCTTGTTCCATACATCAGGATAGGTTTTTGTCCATCATTGACCCAAGAAGAAAAACCTATTTTAGTTTTTACACAGGTTTCATGGGTTGGGAGAAATGTCAAAAACATCATTTTCCTAGGAGGGTTGCTACACCTCTGGAATGGCCTTAAGAAAATCAAGATTTCTCCTAGCTTGGTTGGCCAAATGACTTGCTTGATGAGTGAAATGATAACTAGACACAGATATATTTCCAATGTGCTATCATGATCCCAATTTGAAGTTGAGAAAGACCTTCAAAAGTTGACTACAACAACACTCTGCATTTAGGCAGCTTCATTTTGCACATTTTGACCAGTCTTGGAAGATTGGACATTTGACAAGGAAAATGACCTCCAAATTGAAAAATTCAAGTTGTGTTGGAAAGTAGACTCAATAAGCTTTCCAACGAGCTATCACATGCCCAATTTGGACACCGGGAAGGCCCTCAAAACTGGTCTGCAAAAAGGCGCTACGCATAGAATTGGCGCTACGCACCTATGGCAGGTTTCCAGTGTAAAATTACACTAGCACTACGCATAGAATTGGCATTACGCACCTGGCGGCGAAGCCCCAAATCACTCCAAAATCACTCAATTTGCTTCAAATCTCTCAAGTTATCTCTTGGAAAGTAAGTAAATCAATCTTTCTTGTTGAAAAGGGTTTTGCATCAAGTCTTGGTGATTCTTTCACTCATAAAGTTAAAACCCTAGTGTTCACCCAAATTGTCCCATAAAATTGACAAGTTCACCCTCTAATTTGTTTTCCTCTCTCATCCATTTTCCCTAAACCCCATTCCCTCATAAATTTCCCAAACATCATTCCCTCACACATTCTCCCTAAATCCCATTCTTTCATATAAATTTCCCAAACCCTATACATTCTCTTCAAAACCCTACACACTTTATGCTACATACATCTCTCCTACACTATCCCTAAACCCTACTCACTCCCATTCCCTCTCACCTATTCATCCCTAAAATCTCTTCATACTCATCTTTCATCCATCCACCCTATCTCATCACTCACCACAAGTGCTCACAAACAATGAAAAAGGCCAGGTGACTAGGCAACGAAGAGGCAAGGTTAGAAAACAAAAGGCAAAGGAAATTGAGAATCCTAAGGAGATTTGTCTTGAGTGGTTAACACACACCTGGAGAAGTTGATTGAGAGGGTTAACAAAGACAAAAAAATGCTTCATCACTTAGCCTATCGCTACCTAACCCAGCACAAGATTTGCAATGCAAGGACAAAGAGGTTAAAGGCCAAGCTAGAAAGAGTTTTGAGGAGCAAAAAAGAGCAAGATGAGCTCAAGATATTGGGTGAAGCCTATGGCTCGTAAAAGCACCTGATAAGGATCACTCATGCCAAATTTCAAGAATTTGGAGCATTTTTTGTAATTTTTGAAAATTTAAGGCAAAACACAGGTTTTTTCAACAGGTGCATAGTGCCACTGGCACTACGCTTTTGTTGGGGGCATCCATTTGCAAAAAAAAATTACATTTTTGGAATCATCATGAAAATTTATGCTTGCTTAGAAATGGCTAAGAAATTTTGACAAGTTTTGGACCTCCAAAAGGGCCAAGAACACCTGAAAAGTGCCCTTTTTGCTACTTTTTTGCCACACAAGAAGCAGTCTTGGGAGATTGCATTTTTGGAGGGGAAAGTTGACTCCAAATCAAAAAGTTCAAGTTGTTCCAGAAAGTAGACTCACCAAGCTTTCCAATGAGCTATCCTACACCTGATTTGGACTTCAGGAAGCCTTCCAAAAGTGGCTTGGAAAAAGCGCTACGCATAGGATCAGTGGTGCTACGCATAGGAGAAAAATTTGCCAATTTTCCCTGTTTGTTCAAAATTTTGCCTAGTTTGCTATCACTTTGAATTTTTCTTCTCTCTTGGTCAATTAATGATGTAATTTGATGTAACTTGATGTACCATGATGTAAATATGATGAAAAAGTGACTTAAGGAGGTAGATACATCAGTTAGAGTTGGTTTGAGGATGAATGAATCAATTTCCACAGTTTTAGAGGCAAGCTATTCCACTGCCTATTTTTCAGTTCCTAGTTTAGATCTTGTTGAAACAGCTCCTTAACTCATGGATTCGAACCTTGATGGCTAGAATAGGTGGTTTGATGCCTATATCTTGTACTTTCTTAGTCATTTGTGAACGTTGGACTCTTGTGGATGCTTTGAGCACTATTGTATATCACTTTTGCAGTTTGGCAAGGAAATAAACCAGGGATTTGCAGCATTTTGTGGGATTCTTGTGGCAAGGTGAATTTGTATTGTTTTCTCCTCTGTGATTCAGCTTATCATATATTTATGTGTGCCATTATCTCTCTCTTTTTCTGCATAACTAAATGAATCAAGTGTAACGGTGGAATTCATTGATGTTTCAGTGCTCTGCCTTAGAGTTTATTTAGTTTTACATGTTTTCTACTGTTTGAAGAGGACTCATGACATTTTCATGCCCTCTCCAACTCCTCACTAGTCTTAAGAATCTCCATTACACCTAATTCAAAGTACTAAAACACTTGCCTACCTCACCCCACAGAATCCTCTACAAATCTGAGTTCATTCCCTGGACCCAAAACTGCCTTCCTCATTTGTTCTAGCAAACAACCATAAAAATCAATCAAAATCCTCTGAGCATATACCTAGCCTAAAATTAGTATTTACATCAGTCATCTCTTCCATTATTTGCCATATTTCCTGAGATTGACAAGGAGAGAGCCCTCTCCCAACCTGGTAGGGCTAGCTACCAGGTTAAGCGTGGTTTGATGTTACCCTAGACCTGCCTTTCTCAGCCTGAGGTAGATTTAGGCCATAACATAGTGGCGACTCCATTGGGGACATCGTAGTTTTATTTTCCTTAGCAAAATTTAATCAAGTTCAGATTTGATTGTTGATGGTGAACAACGATGAGACACAGAAAGGCTAAAATCATTCACCTGGTGACTCTAAATCAGTTTTGAGATCAGATCCAAGGACTCCATTGGAGGATGAACCTGACCAATAGAAACATGAAAGGACAATATGGAAAGATTAGGTATTCAAGTTGGAATTTCATCCAAGAATTTTTTTTCTTTGTTCTAAATTATTTCTTCTCTTTTCCCTAGAGTATCAAGAAGGCTTTACAAAGTATATTGTATTTGAGAAAAGATCCTCAGCCTGCATTTGATTCCTTCCCTTTGAAGATTGTGAATACCAAAAATTTGCATGCCTTTGAGCTTCATCAAGACCTTTATTCCAAATCTTGTGATGACCGTCTTCAAACTGATGAGCCTCAAGAGACCAAGATTGATTCTATACCTTCTGTACATATTACTATACCTGGTAAAATTCCAGATCGATACAAACCTCTGATTTTACCTCCTATATCCCATGCTTTTCCTAAAAATTATTACCTATATCTACCAAGATTTGATGGTGAATGTGACAACATCACTACTAAGAGACATGTATTGAATTTTGAGTCTTTTCTCGACCTTTTTGAAGTTGATGAAGAGGATGTCAGTATTAGGCTTTTTTCTCTTTCTTTGCAAGGCAAAGTCAAGAGTTGGTTCAAAACCCTGCCTGATGCGAGCATCTCAGATTTCCAGCAGTTCGTCAAAGTTTTCCTCGACAGGTGGGTGGTCAGACAAAACCCTTTCTTGATTATAGAAGAGTATAACCAGCTGAAAAGACAACCAGGGGAGATAGTACAACAGTTTTCAGCCATATTTAACCAAGTCTATTTTTCGATGCTGGTTAATATAAGACCTCCTCCTGGATCTGCTCTCTTGCACTACCCGGATGCCTTTGATCTGGAAATGGAATTTCAGCTGAGGGAAAGGAACCTTGCAACACTTGAAGAGATGCAGAACAGTGCAGTAGATGTAGAGGCTAATTTGTTGATTAGAAGGGCAAAGTTGAAGGAAGAAGAGAGGAAGAACATAGATCTAGAGGAATCGACATCTTTAGAGGTAAAACTTGACATTTTGGTAAGTGCAGTGGAAGAGATGATGCAAAAGATCACCACAAGGAATGAGTATGATGTTCAAGACCATGGCTCACTGATTGAAGAGGAACAAGTGGCTGATCCAAAACATTTTCTTTCTTATCCCAGTTGTCATAGATCAGATAATGATTATTTTATAGATCGGCTTGCAGAAGAGAGATCTATTTATCTAACATGTATGCTTGATGATGTGTTTTATACTGATGATTTGCCTAAGTTTGATCAGTATGATGATGATGATTATGTTCTCAAAACAGAAGCTAATCTTGTAGACAAACCCACAGCTGGTTTGTGGGAGGAGGAAGTTCACTTTCATCCACTCGAATACAGTGCTCAACCATTGCATATCAGCTATGGAAACGAGGAGGAAAGTGTAGCAAATTTTTAAGTAAGTGAAGGATCTTTTCCTTTTTGTTTTACTTCATTTCAGTTCATCAGAGACAACATTCATGCGATCAGAAATAAACTGTCGACAAGTCTTGATCTGGACCATCTTGAGAGCAATGAAAACCTTGTTCAAGACTTTTCATATCCAGAGTTGCAGCCTCTGAATGCCATTGATTGTCAAGTTGCAAATGAAGACTTGGACGCTGGATCATATGATCAAATGATGCCAGATGATTCCGTACCATTTTGTTTTGAATCATTTCAGTTTTCGAAGGGAAAATTGCATAGTATATCTTCAATAAAGGATGAGCAGCCTATAGAAAATCATGCAATCTCATCAGAACCAATAGAAAATGGGTTGCAGTAGTATTTTCAAGTTTTTCACGATCCAATATCTGATGCGTTGGATGATGTGTACAGTCAAAGTCCTTTTCCATTAGCTCCTTGTGAGCTTGAAATGTGTACTAATACAAACTTGATTTGGCAACCAGTTTCTTTGTCATTTTTAGCAAGAGTCTCGTCACAAATCTCATATGAAAGTTTGCATTTATGGTACGAGGAGAAGAAAAGTATTCCATTGGATGAGCTAAGCCCCAATGCACATGAATTTCAGGATCCTGTTGTGGTCACCAACAACCCCCCTTTTCTTCATTTGACATTAGCAATAACGTCAAACGAAGAGGGGACCCTGAACGAAAATCCCAAAAAAATACTTTTTCTAAAGTTTTTGTATTTCTCTCCCTAAAGCTCAAATCGCATCGCAAAGAAAGGCTGAAGCATAACTCGAGCGCAAAAAAAAAACACTGCGAAATTGCGATGCGAAGTTTATCGCATCGCATACTTCACACGCGCCCCTTAAAAGAAAAATCTTCGAGCAATGTGATCGCCGATATGCGATATCGCAAATCGCAAGCATTACGCTATACGACGTAACCATTAAACGAGAACTTGTGATATTTGCGATTTGCGATTTGCAATCTGCGATGGCGGCGATCTGCGATCTGCGATCTGAAAAGACTTACCACATGATAGACCCATGCATTAAGCGCGCGCCTTGAAAGAATTTAATGACCGCATGCTTAAGTATCTAGGAATGATTGCGTTACATTTATCGAAGAGTCAAGTGATGATGGATGTCAGAATTATGCGTTCATTAGAGATTAATGCTTTCACGTCAAGTCTTCTCATTTCACTTCTCCTTTGTGTAAACTGCAAGACACGCAACTGATATAAGTTTATATGCAGGAAACATCTGAACGAAAGAGGAAAGCGCCAATCAGTAAAGAGAGAATGCTTTCGCAAAATGGATGCCGCATGCAGCAGAACCACGGATTCCAGGCTATCAGCCAACCGGCACTGATGAAATTAGACTATCCAGGACTCAGAGTCAAAGGCGCACAAAAGCAGCGTATTCAGAAAAGATCCTGAAGCTAAGAATTAGTGAAGCAGAGAAAGAAGCGCATGAGAAGGAGAACGCTTCAGGGAAACCTGGAACAAAGAACGGAAGAAATTCTCGACACAGGGAGTTGCCCATGCAGCACGACTCTTAACCCACTCAGTCATTCGCACGACCGAAAACCGAAAACGGCAACAGCAAAATCAGTTCAAGAAGAAACTGGGACACGCTAAGTATACACGCGGCGAATACACCCAGCTAGAGAAAGGTTTTCGAAAATATCTTCTGGTCTGCCGGAAGGAAGTGCCAGCTCCTGCTATTTCCACTTTTATCTCCCGAGCGAAACAAGAAGGCGGCTAGCCGACTCTTCCCAGGAAAGCATTATACTGTTGACAGCACTAAAGAGAATATACAGAAACGGTCAGAAATTAGATTTTAAGTTTAGAAATAAAGTTGCTTTTAGTAAAAGGGCGGTCATTTGAGGCCGATTCCCTAATTTCATGTAATTAAGATTGATTAGTTAGTAGTATTTAATCCTTCTCATGGTTTTTGGAGAAGGGTCCGGAAATCTGTCAAAAAACTTATCCTCAGAACATGCACTTCTGCAGCCTCAGAGGAGGTTTTTGATGAATGGATGGATCGAGATTTATTTATGTTTGCATTTTAATATCTGTTACTGATGTTGCACTTCTGTACTCTTAGCAGATGTTAGAATAAGTAGAAATAAATCATTGTTACTTGAAGTTTATTAGTGAACTTAGTCATAAATGGTACTTTTATCTCTTGGCTAGATTCTGCTAGTATTCCTAAAGTGATATGTGGCTGAGTTCTTTGTATGTTATTGCATGAATGTCTGTATTACCATTTGGCACTTCTGTACGATGGGTTCATTTATTTATGTTTAACATATAGAAAACTGATTATGCGATATGCTGTTCACAACTACTCTGTCTAACTTCTTATGCAGAATGGTTTATCTTTATTGATTTATATTCTGATATCAGTTGAATGATCTTTATTACCGACTGCTGTTAGAAATCTTTCTAGATCGCATAACAAAAGAAAAACACCCCGGGTTAGCGTAGATTAGATCTATTTTTCTTCATTAGATTACATTAGCATAGAGTTAATTTAGCAGTTAGAATTAAAACTAGATTAGAAGAATTCCCCCCCCCCCCTTCCTTAGATTAATACCATCAGACTCTACGCACACACACACACACCCATCACATTGGGAAACTGGTCCCATTACCCCCAGTCGGACCCACTACTCCAAACGGGCAAGGAGTCGCCAACCAGGTTCCGGACTGGGTGGGTATCCCCCTTGTTGTTGACCCGACCTCGGGGCCCTCAACATTTCTAGCGCTAGAAGGAGGGCCACAGCTATGAATGGCACATAATTCAAAACCCAAATACCATTCTAAGAGCAAATCACCCTCACCAACTTCCCCGACTTCCCCAATACGACTAAACTCGGAACTGGAAGTCGCTCGGACATCCACCACTGCTATACATCCCGATACATCAGAACAACTTATTGTCGATCCCCCTGAAGTTCAAACCTTGATCTGTAAACTCCAGGGATTCTCTATTTTTAACCAGAAATCTGATAAATCTAAAAGCAGCTTGACTTCGCAATACAAACCTGCTCATCCCCTGACCCGATTGAAGAGTGAAAAGTTTGGCATTCAGCCAACTGAAATCCCTCTCCCCACTAGGAAAAGAGCAAGGAAAACATTTCAAGAGTCTGACAGAGAGACTCTTTCATCCACCTCATCCATTTCAACTCCCTCTCCGCGAAGTTGACCACCCACATCTCGACCTCAGATCACTCATCCATCTTCCGCAACCCTTCCTCCACAATCGTCAAAGATCATAACATCTCTATCTTCTCAACCTCAAAGATCATCTTCTACACTTTTACTAACCAGCAACTCAGCGATGGCACAATCTCCATGGAACAACCCTGGGGCGGTTTTAATGCCTCCACCCCTGAGTCCAATACCTGCCCATCCCGAGAAGTGGTTACCAAAGTTCAATCCAGAAACTAGAATGCTAGCTGAAGAACATATCAATAATTTCATGCTTTCTATTAATCTCAACGGAGTTACCAACGAAGACGCCGTGGTCCGACTCTTCCCCTATACGATGCAAGGGACGGCCGGGTCATGGTACTTCTCGCTACCCTCCGGATCTATCACCAGCTGGGATATTTTTCAAAATCAATTTCTCACTAAATTCGGCGATGATAGATCGACAGCGACACTGATCAACGATCTGTCCAATCTTAAAGCTGAGGCTCGGGAACCCATTAAAGATTTTAACTTACGGTTCAACAAGATCCTCAACAAAATCCCCGCTGCTTCCCAACCCAGCGAGGAAGTAAGATGCGAATGGTACATCACGGCCTTACCTTCAAACTTGGCCATCTTCGTAGATAGGGCAAGCAAGACAACCTTAGTCGAAAATTTGGCTGAGGCATTAGCAGTCGAAAGACGCGTAGTAGCCTTAGAAAAGAGATCTACAATCGAAGAGCGTAAATCTAAGAAAATCTCTTTCAAAGAAGAAACCAAGAAGAAGCAAACGAAGGATCCTTTCGACATGGAAGGATTACAAAAGGTATTAAAGGCCATGTCAAATGAGATGATTGATATCAGGAAACAAGTAGCAGAATCGTCCCCAAGAAAGCCTTTTAGGAGTTTTAAGAGAAATCCTCCTATGGAGACGAAGCCACCTAGCGTGGTCTCTAATGTGGAGTCTGAAGAAGAAGAAGAAGAGAACACCGATGAAACGCATACCGACGATGAAGAAGTGGTGGAACTGCAAGGAATGTGGGATTTCATCCTCCCACAAGAGGAAGATCAAGAAGCACTTCCGGTTAGCACGAGAAGCAGAAATCAACTTGATCCTCCCCAGACTACCCCAAAACAGAAGGGCGCAAGTCCTCCAGCAAAAGAAAAGGCCGCAACAAAGAAGATAACCCCTAAAGCGACCTCATTTAGCCCAGTCCAATCAGAGCAATCACCTCCATCAAAGACACTAATAGTGTCGGATGAAATGGAGTATAACATCATCGACGACATGAAGAAGACTAGGGCTAATATCACCCTGTACGAGCTGAGCAAATTGAAACACCAACAGAAGATCATGATGAAAGAGTTACACGCCGTACCTACTGTGCCTCTACCTACAGCTATAGCTTCCCATAATATAGGAAGACCCCCAATCAACGCGATCAATAAAATTGATCCAAATGACATCGCCTTGATTGGAGGGAGGTCTAGATCTCACACTCCCCCTTTCCTCCTCACTTACGAGATCTTTAACAGAAACGTGCATAACTGCTTGGTTGATTCTGGTGCTTCAACCAATATTCTACCCAAGTCAATATGTGCCAAACTTAATGTTCAACCGCAAAAATCCATAGTGCGCATAGTTCAACTTGATCGATCACAAGTCGAAGTGATAGGCGAACTAAATCAAGTGAACATAAGACTATCGTCCAACCCCAAGGTGTGCCAGGTCATCGATATTCTAGTTGCTGACATCCCTGAATTTTATGGTCTAATTCTTAGCAGGGATTGGTCCGAGAAGCTCCACGGATATTTTTCGACTGACTGGTCGCACATGTGGTTACCCTTCAACGGGAAGCCAAATCAAATAAAGGTTGAACGAGAACTGCACCAAAAGTACATAGCGACGGACCTGGAGGGAGAGAACGAAGCCATAGCATACAACAGCAGCATCATAGGCAACTATTCGGTAGACTCTTTCCTTGGAAATTTCAATGCTCACATATCACCATATTTAGAAAATTCAGTCGTGTCCCAAGTAGAAAACTTTTCCCAGACTGATGATTCAAAATGTGTTAGTTTCTTAGATAACCCTGTAAATACTTCTTTATTTTGGAAATTATATTTTGATGGCTCTAAGTCCAATGAGGGAGCAGGAGCAGGATGCGTCTTAATTAGCCCAGACGGAAATAAGACCATGCTCACATGCAGACTGGAGTTCGATTGCACGAACAACACAGCTGAATACGAAGCCTTGGTGCAAGGCCTATACAAAGCAATCGGCTCCAACGTCAAATATCTTCAAGTCTTTGGAGATTCCGAGATCATCGTCAAACAGGTACGTAACACCATACATTGCCTGTCTAGTCATTTAAAGCACTACCAATCTTTAGTGCAAGATCTCACTGCGCATTTTACAGCATTCAATATTTCATCAATCCCAAGACTTCACAATGCAAGCGCAGACCTGCTAGCAAACGTAGCCTCCAGACTCATTCCCTCCGAAGACTTTAGTCCAAATAGGTTTTCGATAGAATTAATTTTTAAACCGTCTATTCCTGACAACATCACCAACTGGAGAGTATTCAACGACGACCCAGACATCGTAAGTTTCCTTACGTCCGAAGGATCCTACTCAAACCAGATAATCGACGAGGACTGTCATGACCACCAAATACAACAAAGTGGCACTGATAACGCTATACCCAAATCAATGGTCAAATTAGAAGATTTGTATGACTTAAAAAGTCGGTTCAAAAGGTCAGCTAACGCCAAACTTTACAGTTCAACTCTGAAATACGAATCAGTGAACTTAGGAACCGACGAGAAACCCCAAAACGTCAATCTAGGCCAAGGCCTAGCTCTTGAAGAAAAATCAGCATACATCCGTCTTCTACGACAGTACAAAAACGTCTTTGCCTGGAACTACGATGAGCTGAAAACTTATAACACTTCTATCATTCAGCACACTATCCCTATGATCGATAACGAGAAACCCGTCCAACAGAAGCTCAGAAAAATTCACCCCAACCTGGAAAATCAGATAAAAACTGAGCTGAATAAGTTGTTGAGAGCCATAATAATTTTCCCGGTCAGACATTCCAAATGGGTATCCAATATGGTACCTGTTAGGAAGAAAAACGGAGATATTAGAATCTGCATCGACTTCCGGAATCTCAACAAAGCCTGTCAGAAGGACAATTTTCCCCTCCCACCTATGGAGCAAATATTACAGGCTGTAGCAGGCTCAGAATTGATGTCTTTCCTGGATGGATTTTCAGGATATAATCAAGTGCTGGTACACCCAGACGATCAGCTAAAGACCACCTTCCGAACTAAATGGGGTACCTACGCGTATCGAAAGATGTCGTTCGGTCTGATCAACGCCGGCGCTACTTTTCAAAGAGCTATGGATATTGCGTTCAAAGGGTTAATCAATAAATCAGTAGTGATTTACCTGGATGATATAACTGTGTACTCCAAAAAACGAAGCGACCATCTCAAAGATTTGAAGCAAATCTTTCAAAGATGTTTAAGGTATGGAATCTCGCTTAACCCGAAGAAATCTTTTTTCGCGTTGAGTGAAGGAAAATTGCTAGGATTCATAGTGTCCAAATCGGGCATTCACATCGAATCTGCCAGAATCAAAGAAATTTCCGAGATATCCATGCCCCATAACAAAAAGACCATGCAATATTTCCTAGGACAGATCAATTTTTTGAAAAGATTTGTCCCAGATTTTTCACGTATTATTTCTCCTTTACAAAAAATGATAAAAAAGAATTCAAACTTTAAATGGGGTCTAGACGAGCACAAAGCGTTTAACTTAATCGAACAAGCCATCATCGATGCTCCATCCCTAGCAACCCCAAATTTTTCAGAACCATTTGTCTTATACACGTTTGCCTCAGAGCATTCTTATGCTGCGATCTTGACCCAGGCAAACAAAGAAAAGGACGAAGCCCCAATCGCATTCTTTAGCTCAAACTTACAAGGTGCTGAGCTGAAATATTCGGACGTAGAAAAACAGGCATATGCCGTCTTTAAAGCAGTCAAATATTTCAGACCCTTCTTACTAAAGGCCCATACCAAGGTCATAGTACCATTCCCGGCGGTAAGAAACCTCCTTATTCAGAAAGACGTGGGCGAAAAGAGAGCGAATTGGATCACCGCCTTGCAAGAATACGACCTAGAAATCAAGCCGGCACACATCGTAAGAGGCCAAGGCTTCTGCAAGATGTTAGCTGGAGCATCGCAAATCCCCGAAGAGTCACCTGAAGAGGTACACGCGTATGAGGTAAGCCTAAACGACGCAGAATCATTTTATGCCGACATCATTTATTTCCTAAAGAACGGATATGCTCCATTTCACCTGGATCACATAAAAAAGAGAGCCCTGAGGTTAAAAGCTAAACAATACTAGCTCGTAAATGATGTCTTATTTAAAAGAAACTATGATTCTGTGCTTCTTAGATGTCTTGAGAAAACTGAAGCCGAAAAGGTTTTGCAGGAACTCCACGATGGACCAGCAGGTGGACACTATGCTGGAGAAGCCACCGCACACAAGATCTTACGTGCAGGATACTACTGGCCCACGCTGTTCAAAGACTCGTACAATCACGTGAGAAAATGCCAAGTCTGCCAAACTGCTACAGGAAGACAAAAGAAGTCATCCATGCCACTGCAGCCGGTTAACATCGAACAGCCATTCAGCCAATGGGGCCTGGACATAATAGGTGAGATCGTTCCTCACTCCTCTAAACAGCATAGGTATATCCTCACTGCAACCGACTATTTTACTAAATGGGTAGAGGCAGTTCCGCTCAAGACAGCTAATTCTGAAAACATTGTTGAATTCATAGATCAGTTTATCATTACTAGGTTTGGATTGCCAACGGCCTTAATATTTGATAACGCTTCATATTTTTCTGGAAATACCATGACTGAGTTCGCACTCAAAAGAGGGTTCAAACTAAAGTATCCTGCCAACTACTATTCGCAAGGTAATGGGTTGGCTGAATCAACGAACAAGAACCTAATCAGGATTATCAAAAAGACAGTTGACCAAAACCAAAAGAATTGGCACAAAGCGCTGGTAAACGCCTTATGGGCAGACATAATTACCAAGAAAGCCTCTATCGGGACTTCTCCCTTTAATTTGGTTTACGGGAGAGAAGCAGTTCTTCCTACTCACTTACTCATTCCCTCTTTGTCCTTAGTACAATACATTGATGAAGTACCTACTTCTCCCTTACAACTAAGGCAAATGGAGGTAATCAAGCTAGAAGAACGACGAGAACAGGCCAAGAAAACCCATGCTCACCACCAAGCACTGATAAAATCCTCTTTTGACTCGAACATAAAGACCAGAAAAAACTTTTAGATGGGTGATCTAGTTTTGAAGTGGGATAAGGCTCACGAAGAAAAGGGCAAACATACGAAATTCCAGAAGCTATGGCTTGGTCCTTTTCAAATCGTAGAAGTCATAGGCCCGTCGACTTTTGTGTTGCAGGACTTGACAGGCAGAAGAGATTCTCTGCCTGTAAACGGACAAATCCTCAAAATGTATTTCCCATAGAAGGTCATCCTTCTGTTTTTGTAGGATAGTTTTAAATTTTCATGTTAGTTTTCATTTTTTCATAGATAGGGCTGGTTGTGAATGATCATAAATAGTATTCATGAAGAAACGTACCATTTCTGTATCAAATTTTGATTTCACTTGTATAAATAGCAAAACGTTTCGAAAAATCTAACTTTTATTATTGACAAATAGAGTTGACTTTAACCTGAATATGATGTTAGTTTCAAACTTCACAAAGAAACCTGGGATGAGAGTAACTTTTGGCAAAAATTGTTTTATTCCAATGCTATGAAAGGTATCATCGATAGCAAAATAGGTATTCTCTGCAAAAAACTGCTGTTCTTAAAACTCTGTTATTGTAGTCCAGAGCTTTCTTAAGGAAAAACAATGACTTCCTCCCTGCTAAGGAAAATCGCAGCATCCAGAGAGACAATCCAAGAAAACACTATATCTCAAATAATAAGAGGTCTCATCACGAGCCGGCTTATCATGATCACAGATATTATAACTTGCTGACTTTGCCACTACTGTCTACCAAAACAGGGCAACGACTCAAGATTGTGCAATCGAAAGACAAGGGGTCTCATCACGAGCCAGCTTGTTCAGCAAAAAGTATAAATCAAGTGAATGACTGTGTCATAATTTGGCCACCAAACCAAGACATTGTTCTTTAGAGAATAAAAAAAAAAAGTGTCAAAAGGATTTTTCTCTGGAATGTTGTAAATAACCTCAAGCAGGAAAAAGGATCATTGCTGGATAACATGGTAACCCTGTCGAGGCTATGGACGCTTGCGGGCAGCAGAGGCTTTACCTGCGACAAATGAGCATACTTTACAAAGCCAGTACGCAGAGAAGACCTTATTTTGTCTTTGAGGAGACTGAGTAATGACTAGGTATGAATACAAAAAATAACCCAGGGGAAACAAACAATCAGAATCAAATAAGAAGTTGTGACGAAGCATCATTGACAGGATAAAAGGTAATACTCTATCTGTCCATAACAAAATTTAGGCATAAGAAAACTTTTCTGTTTTGGAAGTGAAAATGCAATAGAACAAGCAGAGATAACTGGTTCTTCACAGTGAATCGCCATTGTTGTGGTCACCAACAACCCCCCTTTCTTCATTTGACATTAGCAATAACGTCAAACGAAGAGGGGACCCTGAACGAAAATCCCAAAAAAATACTTTTTCTAAAGTTTTTGTATTTCTCTCCCTAAGGCTCAAATCGCATCGCAAAGAAAGGCCGAAGCATAACTCGAGCGCAAAAAACAAACACTGCGAAATTGCGATGCGAAGTTCATCGCATCGCATACTTCACACGCGCCCCTTAAAAGAAAAATCTTCGAGCAATGCGATCGCCGATATGCGATATCGCAAATCGCAAGCATTACGCTATACGACGTAACCATTAAACGAGAACTTGCGATATTTGCGATTTGCGATTTGCGATCTGCGATGGCGGCGATCTGCGATCTGCGACCTGCGATCTGAAAAGACTTACCACACGATAGACCCATGCATTAAGCGCGCGCCTTGAAAGAATTTAATGACCGCATGCTTAAGTATCTAGGAATGATTGTGTTACATTTATCGAAGAGTCAAGTGATGATGGATGTCAGAATTATGCGTTCATTAGAGATTAATGCTTTCACGTCAAGTCTTCTCATTTCACTTCTCCTTTGCGTAAACTGCAAGACACGCAACTGATATAAGTTTATATGCAGGAAACATCTGAAGGAAAGAGGAAAGCGCCAATCAGCAAAGAGAGAATGCTTTCGCAAAATGGATGCCGCATGCAGCAGAACCGCGGATTCCAGGCTATCAGCCAACCGACACTGATGAAATTAGACTATCCAGGACTCAGAGTCAAAGGCGCACAAAAGCAGCGTATTCAGAAAATATCCTGAAGCTAAGAATTAGTGAAGCAGAGAAAGAAGCGCATGAGAAGGAGAACGCTTCAGGGAAACCTGGAACAAAGAATGGAAGAAATTCTCGACACAGGGAGTTGCCCATGCAGCACGACTCTTAACCCACTCAGTCATTCGCACGACCGGAAACCGAAAACGGCAACAGCAAAATCAGTTCGAGAAGAAACTGGGACACGCTAAGTATACACGCGGCGAATACACCCAGCTAGAGAAAGGTTTTCGAAAATATCTTCTGGTCTACCGGAAGGAAGTGCCAGCTCCTACTATTTCCATTTTTATCTCCCGAGCGAAACAAGAAGGCGGCTAGCCGACTCTTCCCAGGAAAGCATTACACTGTTGACAGCACTAAAGAGAATATACAGAAACGGTCAGAAATTAGATTTTAAGTTTAGAAATAAAGTTGCTTTTAGTAAAAGGGCGGTCATTTGAGGCCGATTCCCTAATTTCATGTAATTAAGATTGATTAGTTAGTAGTATTTAACCCTTCTCATGGTTTTTGGAGAAGGGTCCGGAAATCTGTCAAAAAACTTATCCTCAGAACATGCACTTCTGCAGCCTCAGAGGAGGTTTTTGATGAATGGATGGATCGAGATTTATTTATGTTTGCATTTTAATATCTGTTACTGATGTTGCACTTATGTACTCTTAGCAGATGTTAGAACAAGTAGAAATAAATCATTGTTACTTGAAGTTTATTAGTGAACTTAGTCATAAATGGTACTTTTATCTCTTGGCTAGATTCTGCTAGTATTCCTAAAGTGATATGTGGCTGAGTTCTTTGTATGTTATTGCATGAATGTCTGTATTACCATTTGGCACTTCTGTACGGTGGGGTCATTTATTTATGTTTAACATATAGAAAACTGATTATGCGATATGCTGTTCACAACTACTCTGCCTAACTTCTTATGCAGAATGGTTTATCTTTATTGATTTATATTCTGATATCAGTTGAATGATCTTTATTACCGGCTGCTGTTAGAAATCTTTCTAGATCGCATAACAAAAGAAAAACACCCCGGGTTAGCGTAGATTAGATGTATTTTTCTTCATTAGATTACATTAGCATAGAGTTAATTTAGCAGTTAGAATTAAAACTAGATTAGAAGAATTCCCCCCCCCTCCTTAGATTAATACCATCAGACTCTACGCACACACACACACACCCATCACATTGGGAAACTGGTCCCATTACCCCCAGTCGGACCCGCTACTCCAAACGGGAAAGGAGCCGCCAACCAGGTTCCGGACCGGGTGGGTATCCCCCTTGTTGTTGACCCGACCTCGGGGCCCTCAACAGATCCTTATGTAGTATTTTTGGAGTTAGATGGAGAATCCATAGTATTCAATGGATCTGTTTATAAGTTTTCATGGGAGTTGCCTTTCAGTAGTTCTCTCTTGTTGTTCATAAGCAAGCAATTGTGGAGAATGCAAACAGTAGCCAAAATTCTTACTTGGTTGCATTGGTTGTTTCATTTCACTTGATTAGGTGATGAATGGAAAAGTTAGATTAGGTTTTATTAAATAAGCTCCATTTTGAGCATCTTTTCCAGTTTGTCAGTTGTGTTTTAGTATTGTGTCAATTTCATTTTAGTTATGAGTCTTGAGTCTTGAGTCTTGAGTATTGAGTTTTTATGTTTTTGTTGCCAAGATATTGATTCAATCATGCCCAATGGATGAAGGCACTTGTCTGCTCTCCCAAAGATTTGCGGTTCTTGGCACCTCCAAGGAGCTACCATACCCATTGGAGCCAATGTTAGTGTCAGTCTTTGAAGCCTTCCTCCAGTGATCAAATATGCTTTTACAAAGTGGTCTTAGGGTGTCAAAGCCAAATTTTGTCATTTCAGCGAGATTTTCAAGTAAAATTTGGTCACTAGGTATTAGGTCTAGGGTTTGTTTTCACTCCTTCCAGAGTTTTCCAAATGTTAGTCCATGTCACCATTCAACTGAGTGTACCATCATTCAAAGAGTTGTCATCATCATTTCAGGATCCAATGAGTCATTTTACACCTTGTTTGAGCTTCAGTTGTACTTGGGTAAGGCTCATTTCCCTCTCCTAGGGTTTTGAAGGTAATTTCTTTTGGATGGTAAAATAATCAACAAAACTTGTATCTTGATGTTCATACACCTTCCCCTATCCTTAATGTACCTTCTTAAACACTTCCCATCACTGATATCCCTCAAATTCCTCATTTTTCCACAAACCCTAGTTTCTTGCTACAATTTGACAATTTTCTAGGCTAGGCCTGTGTTTTGCCCTTTTGGACCCCTTCCCCTCATTCAACATTTGAAATTTCACCTTCCACTACTTCCTAACATCCCTCCATACTCTCCAAAATTTTCTCAAGAATTTAGAAGCCCCTTATCTCCTTCATTTCACTTCATTTCAACAAATCCCCTGTTCCATACATCGGGATAGGTTTTACTCAAATGATGTTTCTGAGAAATATAAGATGAATTTGACAAATGTGAGAGAGGTTTTTGTCCATAATTGACCCAAGAAGAAAAATATCTTTCCGTTTTTACACAGGTTTCATGGTTTGGGAGAAATGTCGAAAACATCATTTACCTCAAGAGGGTTGCTGCACCTCTGGAGTGGCCTTAGGAAAATCAAGATTTATCCTAGCTTGGTTGGCCAAATGACCTTCTTGATGAGTGAAGTGATAACTAGACACAAATATATTTCCAATGAGCTATCATGAGCTCAATGTGGAGTGGAGTAACACCTTCAAAATTTGACTGCAATAGCACTCTGCATTTAGGCAGCTTCATTTTGCACATTTCAACCAGTCTTGGGAGATTGGACTTTTGATAGGGAAAATGACCTCCAAATTTAAAAATTCAAGTTGTGTTGGAACGTAGACTCAATATTATTTCCAACAAGCTATCACACGCCCAATTTGGACACCAGGAAAGTCCTCAAATCTGGTCTGCAAAAGGTGCTACGCATAGAATTGGCGCTACGTACCTATGGCAGGTTTCCAGTGCAAATTTACACTAGCGCTACGCACCTGGCAACCAAGCCCCAAATCACTCCAAAATCACTCAATTTGCTTCAAATCTCTCAAGTTATCTCTTGGCAAGTAAGTAAATCAATCCTTCTTGTTGAAAAGGGTTTTGCATCAAGTCTTGGTGATTCTTTCACTCATAAAGTTAAAACCCTAGTGTTCACCCAAACTGTCCCATAAAATTGACAAGTTCACCCTCTCATTTGTTTTCCTATCTCATCCATTTGCCCTAAACCCCATTCCCTCATATAAATTTCCCAAACATCATTCCCTCATATATTCTCCCTAAATCCCACTCTTTCATATAAATTTCCCAAACCCTATACATTCTCCTCAAAGCCCTACACACTTTATCCTACATACATCTCTCCTACACTATCCCTAAACCCTACTCACTCCCATTCCCTCTCACCTATTCATTCCTAAAATCTCTTCATACTCATCTTTCATCCATCCACCCTATCTCATCATTCACCACAAGTGTTCACAAACAATGAAAAAGGCCAGGTGACTAGGCAGCGAAGAGGCAAGGTTAGAAAACAAAAGGCAAAGGAAATTGAGAATCCTAAGGAGATTTGTCTTGAGTAGTTAACACACACCTGGAGAAGTTGATTGAGAGGGTTAATAGAGACAAAAAAAATTCTTCATCACTTAGCCTATCACTACCTAACCCGGAACAAGATTTGTAATGCAAGGACAAAGAGGTTAAAGGCCAAGCTAAAAAGAGTTTTGAGGAGAAAAAAAGAGCAAGATAAGCTCAAGATCTTGGCTGAAGCCTCATTGGCTCATAAAAGCACCTAATAAGGATCACTCATGCCAAATTTCAAGAAATTTGGAGCATTTTTTGTCATTTTTGAAAATTTTAAGGCAAAAAACAGGGTTTTTCGGCAGGTGCGTAGCGCCATCGGTGCTACGCTTTTGTTGGGGGCCTCCATTTGCAAAAAAACTTTAAATTTTTTGAATCATCATCAAAATTTATGCTTGCTCAAAAATGGCTGAGAAATTTTGACAAGTTTTGGACCTCCAAAAGGGCCAAAAACACCCAAAAGGTGCCCTCTCTGCCACCCTTTTGCCACACAGGAAGCAGTCTTGGGAGGTTGCATTTTTGCAGGGAAAAATAGACTCCAAATCAAAACATTCAAGTTGTTATAGAAATTACACTGACCAGGCTTTCCAATGAGCTATCCTACACCTGATTTGGACTTCAGGAAGCCTTCCAAAAGTGGCCTGGAAAAAGCACTACACATAGGATCAATGGCGCTACGCATAGGAGAAAAATTTGCCAATTTTGCCTGTTTGTTCAAAATTTCACCTAATTTGACGTCACTTTGACTTTTTCTTCTCTCTTGGTAAATTAATGATGTAATTTAATGTAACTTGATGTACCATGATCTAAATACTATGAAAAAATGTCTTAAGGAGGTAGATACATCAGTTAGAGTTGGTTTGAGGATGAATGAATCAGTTTCAATAGTTTTAGAGGCACTCTGTTCCACTGCCTATTTTTCAGTCCCTAGTTTAGATCTTGTTGAAACAGCTCCTTGACTCATGGATTCAACCTCTGGTGGCTAGCATAGGTGCTTTGATGCCTATATATTGTACTTTCTTAATCATTTGTCAAGGTTGGACTCTTGTGGATGCTTTGAGCACTATTGTACATCACTTCTGCAGTTTGGCAAGGAAATAAACCAGGGTTTTGCAACATTTTGTGGGATTCTTCTGGCAAGGTGAATTAGTATTGTTTTCTCCTCTGTGATTCAATTTATTAAATGTTTATGTGTGCCATTATCTCTCTTCTTTTTTGCATAACTAAATGAATCAAGTGTAAAGGTGGAATTCATTGATGTTTCAGTGCTCTGCCTCAGGGTTTATTTAGTTTTACATGTTTTCTACTGTTTGAAGAGGACTCATGACATTTCCATGCACTCTCCAACTCCTCACCAGTCTTAAGACTCTCCATTACACCTAATTCAAAGTACTAAAACACTTGCCTACCTCGCCCCACAGAAACCTTTGCAAATCTGAGTTCATTCCCTGGACCCAAAACTGCCTTCCTCATCTGATCCAGCAAACAACCATAAAAATCAATCAAACTCCTCTTAGCATATACCTAGCCTAAATTAGTATTTACATCATTCATATCTTGAATTATTTTCCATATTTCCTAAGATTGACAAAGAGAGAGCCCTCTCCCGACCTGGTAGGGTTAGCTACCAGGTTAAGCATGGTTTGATGTTACCCTAGACCTGCCTTTCTCGGCCTGAGGTAGATTTAGGCCATAACAGCTAGAATCAAGCATAATGAAATTCTTAAATACCCAGATTTATAAGAAATGTTACATATAATAGCATGATATAGGAGACAACTTTTTCTCTCACTAATAAAATGTTATAATAACAGAAAAACATAATAACAACAAAACTAGTATGTATGAGAAAATCCTCATGCGGATATAATACATGAATTCCTGGAAGAACCAAGAGCAGAAGTTTAAGACCCAAACAAGGAAATTATATGGGCTATATGCTAAGACCATAATAGTCATAAAATCAATTACTATTTTCTTATATGCAAAAATAAATTTCAACAATAGTAGGAGATAGAAAAATAGTTAAACAAGAGCCAAAATAACTACTCAAAACCATTAATTACACCGGAAAGGTTAAAAGATATTATAAATCTAGAAAATAGTCCAGGACATGAATGAATATGTTATTACTTAGAAAAATCGCTCTAGTTCAAAAGGAAAGATTTCATTTTCACTCCCTCTTCTAACAACAAGACAGAGGCCTTGGTTTACGGAGGCTCAGTCACCCTTAGAAATGGGATTCTAAACTACTCCTAGTAATTGTGTGCATCAACATTTTCTATTCGAGGTAGATGACTCGAAGCAGTGAAGGAGAAGACTAACCTAAATCAAAATAAGGCATGAATTCTAGGTAAGAGCTTGGATAATAAATCCTATGAGAAAAATAATTTGGAGACTCCTCTTTACCTACTAAAAACAATTATAGAGATTTAGAAAACTCAAATGCAACAAACCCTCAAAACTTGAAACACTGGTATGGTGGGAGTTATTCCTTACCTGTAATGATCGAGGAGATTTGAGGCAAAGAGATGACGAAGTCCTCGTCGACAAGGTTGAACCTTATTAAAATAAGTACTAACCTACGAATCAACAAAACCTTTCAGCAATTAACTACAGACCTTACCTGCAAGTGGGATTAACCTAGAACGCTTGTGTAGAATGATAATAGTTGTAGGCTCTATGGTAAGGTGGAAATAACCTTGCCATAGTCGTAACACTGTGAGAACGACAAAAGTTAACTGGAAAGACCACCATAACAATGTCAATTCTATGCAAGAAGAAAACCATGGCATTAAGGAAGTCTTTGGTCCGAGTTATCAAGAATACAATGCACCAACAATCAAACCCTAAGTCGATTAACCCTCACCTGTTACAGAGTCGTTTCCTAGAAGAAATCCATACCAGATGTCAAAGAATGTTGGATGGGAGGGGTAGGCGGTTGCCTCAAACCCTCTGGCCATCTCTCTATCATTAGATCTTCAACTTGCAGATCAACGGTGGAATGCCCAACACCTGTTAGGACCAAGGAAATATCTAGAGAGAGATTCGCTCAACATTAATTTGTTTTGGGTGACAGTTAAGTCCTATCATGAATCATAAATGTGACCTCGAACTTTGATGAATGAACCATGTAATTATACGTATACCAATGTTTTCGCTTGGGAGGGATTCAAATAATTTTACACATATATTATGCCTCGACTTACCTTAACCCTTAGTACTTTTGCAAATGAATTAAAAGTGAGTTGTGTAATGAGTGGTGTAATAACAATAACTTTTTTTTTGTATATAGTACTCATGCATGTTACATATGGTATCAGAGCTCAGGATTATGACATTGAGGCTACTAGGATATATATATATATATATATATATATATATATATAATAAGCTAAGTGGAACTGGGTGTGAATGATTGAACACAGAGAAGAAAGGTAGGGAGCCGCAAGGACAGAATGCAAAGGGGATCCAGACCACCAAATCAGTTAGATGCAACATATGTAGGGGCTAATCGAGAAATGTGGATACAATTGGGAGAAGAATCTCGTCAAGCCAATGATTCCCTACTCGAAACTATTCAGCAGTTACGTGCTGAGATGACTAACTTGATAAATGATAATGAGAGATTATGACAAGAACAAGAGAGAATTATCAAAAGCCTATCTGATTGACAAAATCAACATGGGCCAGATCCCAGTGTTGGTAATGGAGAGAAAACCACGACTCTCCATCAAGGGGAAGATAATGCTAAATCAGAGGAAAGGAATTCCGATGATGAAGGATGTTCTGATAATGCCTCTGACCAACGAAAGTCGAAAAGACGGAAAACTAAATTACAAGGGGAATTTAAAAATATAAAACCCCAAACTTTTAAAGGTGAAACTAAGGAAGCGGCAGAAGCTTGGTTAATAGATATGAATAAATATTTTCAGATCTATGAATATAACAGTAAATTGAAGGCTCGGTTGCGATTTTATCAACTAAGAAATAAGGCCACCTATGGTAGAAATAAATATAAACTATAAGGAAAATTGATGAACAACAGGTCACATGGAAACAATTTCAAAGATAAATATTTGACAAAGCGCTATTATGATGGAAAAACAAAGGAATTCCATGATTTGAGGATGGGAGCCTTAACTATGGATGAATATGTAAAACCATTTACCTCTTTACTACTATATGTACCGTATACGTAGGAAGAAAAAGCCAATATTCAATGTTTCCTTAGTAGTCTACCTAATTTCATGAAGGAAAAGATGGAATTTGATTATCCAACAATAATCGATGACACTGTGCAAAAAACCTGCATCTGTTATCAATAAATGAAACAGAAAAATGAAGGTTCAAAAGGAGGATTGAATCCAAGGGGAAGAAATTTTCCCCCAAATAAACACACAAAAAATTTGAGTCGAAGGAATTCACAGCAAAGAACCTTTAATAAATTTCCAGTAAAGAATCAACGAAAGGTTTCAACACCTACTGAAAGTAGGCAGACCAAGGAAGTTAATAAGCCCGCTAATGACCAGTAGTAAAGACAACCTTTGCAGTGTTGGCGGTGCAGAGAACTCCATTATTAAAAAAAAATCTGCATAGACCAAGAACGAAGAAACTTTCGAACATGCAAGAAGCTTATACGGTTGGGGAGGTGGCAAGCAGAATACCAGCCCACCATGATTGAATGTGAAGGTATGATCACTAATAAACTTGTCTCTAGTTTGTTTGACCCATGTGCTAGCTTAAGCTATGTTAGTCTCAAGATTGTAGAGGAATGCCAATTGAAAAGCAGTAAATTTCAAAAACCCTGGCTAGCTCAATTAGCTATAGGGGCAAAGTGAAGGGTAGTTGAAAAAGTAGAAAATTGTCCCATGGATATCTCGGGACAACAAATTTATGCTAATTTAAATATACTTCCATTCATATCATATGATGTACTAATAGGGATGGATTGATTGGAAGGTAATTGGTCCTTGGTAGATTGTAAGGAAAAATTTGTTAGTTACCTCACTGAATTGGGACAGAGAAAGGAAATGCAAGGAATTAAGAAATATTTTAAGTTACGCCCTATTACTACTAACCATCTAGGAAAATGCATCATGAAAGGTTGTCAAATTTATGTTGTACAGGTGGGATATACAAATTCCAAGAACAAGATGACTTCTTTGGAAGATATTCCTGTCATCCAAGACTTTGTTGATGCGTTTCCTAAATCCATACCCAGGCTACCACCCAAGCGAGATATTGATTTTACAATTGAGTTAATTTTGGGTGTAGCTCCTGTTTCCAGAACTCCTTACTGTATGAGTATATCTAAATTAACTGAACTCAAAATATAGCTACAAGAGCTACTTGGTAAAGGATATATCCTCCCCAGTGTGTCTCCCTGGGGAGATTCTATATTGTTTTTATGAAAAAAGGATGGAACTCTAAGATTATGTATTGATTATCAGAAATTGGATAAATTGACTATCAAAAATAAATATCCTTTACCTAGAATTAATGATCGATCAAGTTCAAGGAGCATGCATGTTCTCCAGGATTGACTTATGATCCGGGCATCATCAAATAAGGATTAAGGAAGAAGACATTTGTAAAACTGCTTTTCAAATGCGTTATGGTCATTATGAGTTCGTAGTTCTACCTTTTAGTCTTACGAATGCCCCTACGACTTTTATGAGTCTGATGAACAATATTTTTCAGCCATACTTAGATAAGTTTGTGTTGATTTTCATTAATGACATATTAATCTACTCTAAGAATCAAGAGGAGCATGAAAATCATCTGAGAATTCTATTGCAAACATTACGGGATAATTAGCTATACTCTAAGTACATCAAGTGTGATTTTTACAAAAGTCAGATACAATATCTTGGTCACGTTATATTAGCAAAAGGTATAGCAGTAGACCTGGAGAAGATTAATACCATTATGGAGTGGAATACCCCAAATAATGTCATTGATATTAGGTCATTCTTAGGCCTAGCTGGGTATTATCATCAGTTCATTAAAGGATTATAAAAAATCACCTTTCTCATGACCTCGTTACAAAAGAAGGGAAGGAATTTTCGGTGGACTGTTGAATGTCAACAAAGCTTTGAGCAATTGAAACACCTACTTACCACTGCACCTATACTAAAGGTTGCAGATCCAGAGAAATCATTTGTTGTACACACAAATGCTAGTAAGGAAGGTGTTGGAGGAGTACTATCACAAGAGGGACAAGTTATAGCGTATGAATCTTGCAAGTTAAAGGAATATGAACAACATTACTCTGGTTATGATCTTGAATTAATAGCAGTAGTACACACACTAAAAATGTGGCGACACTACCTACTGGGGTAGAAATTTCTATTGTTAACAAATAATAGTAGTCTTACAAATTTCTTTAACCAGTCTAGTTTAAATGCCTATCAAGACAAGTGGACAACCTTTTTAAGAGAAATTGACTTTGAAATAAATCAGCTTAAGTAAAAGAAAAATCAAGTTGCCAATGCATTAAGCAGGAAGCTACATTGCATTTATGAAACACATGTTGGAAATAATACTAAGAGGGGGGGGGGGGTGAATCAGTATTATCAAGTCAAATATTCCTTTTTCAAAATCAAATGATATACGCTACTTCAATTAATTAAACCCGCGTATATACGCAACTATGCAGAAGGAAACCCGCGTATACAATGCAAACTTTTAAATGACTTTATCTTCCTGATGTTGATTATTAATCTGTGTTTGAGAATCAAATAACCAGTAACCAGAAACAGTAAAACAGAACAAAAAGACAATCGCACACACGAAAACAAGATATAAGGTGGAAACCCAATGTGGGTGAAAACCACCTGCTACAATTCGTCTCTATCTTCTCTTTAATTAGAAACTTCTTTTTACAATTGTACTGGTGCAGTCCTTTACCAGTACGTAGGCTGCAACCTGCAGAGAGCTACAACCCTCTCTCGTTTTCCAGCTTCTTCTGGAAGGGAGCTACAACCCCCTTAGCTCTTGCACTAGCCAAGATACTAGTACGTAGGTGCTGGCCTACAGAAGGCTACAACCTTCTCTTTCTTTCAGGGACCACGTTTCATGAATTTTCAGACTGGATCCACAAATAGCATCAATCAAACATCAATAATTTTTGCATCAACCAATCACCTTTTCACCAATCAAAACTGAATCAAAATAACCACTTTTCTGACGACTGTACCCAGATCACAGTAACAGTAACCACACACCAAATCTGAACCCAGAACACTGCAGCAATAAACAGAAGCAGCAAAATCACAACTCAAAATATATATGCTACTTTAATAGCCTGAAACCTGCGTGCATACGCTTCTGTGTATGAACAACCTGCATACACGCTATTTTAATTCACTGAGCCAACGTGTATACACGCCTTCGCTTCACTGAACCTGCATACAGATCTATAAAGGATAATTCGCTCTTTCAGATATTCAAACACTAATTCACCCAGATCATCAGTTTTATAGATCAAGCAAGTGCCACATGTAACAGATCAAAATCATACAGAGATACTATCATTCAAGCTTAAAGATTATGATCCATCAAGAGAACTTATCCTTCTCTTTGCGCTAAGGTTCCTCCTTCATTCAAATCTAGATCTGCACCATAACCTAGTTACCAGTATTCCAGATCTAACACTTTATCAGATATTCAACAATAATTCAGATGTCCATTTGCCACATGATCTCCTTCCTCTTTTATAGTTTTAGGCCTTCCACAATACCACGGTCCAAAACCATAATAAACCAATACCATGGACCAAATACTTGGGATCAACACGTCTGACGAGGTACCATGGTCCAAAAACATAGGTTCAAATACCAAGGACTAACTACCACGGACCAAAGGTAAGTTCTCCAACATATACGCGCTTTTCCTTGCATGAAAGTGCGTGTATATGCACACGTGCCTTTGAAACGACTAACCCGCGTGTATACGCGTCTTCGTCTAGATGAACCTTCTTATATGTCTTTTCCTTCATTCTGAAAGCCTGAACTGAGATCTGTTGCCAAAGAGAGTTGCCATCAAGGACAACACCTGTGCCATAGCTCCAAACCTGTGCCATAATGCCAACAATCTCCCCCTTTGGACTTGATGGCAACCCAAAATCCTCAAAGTAATTCTCCCCCTTTGTCATCAAGGGCAAAGGGTTGTACTCCCCTTGAGTACATGCTGAAATTTCTGCCCTGCTGTGCTGACCATGCTCCCCCTAACTGTAGGCAAGATCTGCAAAAGATGTTCTTCAAGAAGAACCATGACTTATACATCATAAAAGACCTTCCTATCACCAAAAGAGTCAATACATACATCCATCACCCAACCAAGTGGGGATCATCCACCCAACCAAGTGGGGATACATCAGAAATTTACAAATGACAACCAAGTTCATTACATGTTCATCCCAGGCATAGTGGGGAAACCAAAATAGGTCGTTACATGACCTTGACATCATAAAAGAGATACCACAAAAGAGATACATGACATAGAGACGAAATATCTAGAACAAGACTTACGAAAGTCACCAATAACTGATAGCAGCAGCATCTGTTAATCACCATTCAGATCAGCAACCAAGATTTCCTTCTGTTCTCCCTCTGCCTTTGTTCCATCTGAAACCAACAACAGCTAAGATCTAGAACCAAAAGCTTCTAAGATAATGCCAACAATGCATTATTAGAAGATTATCTGCTCCCCCTAAACCTGTGCCGGATGGTCTTAGTCAGACCCATATCAAAATATCTTCAACCAGAGCCTGTCCCTACTGATATCCATCAAACCTCCATAGACGTGACTGTCTCTGCACAAACTGGCGTATGTACATGGATCCTCCTCATGCAACTCGCGTACACCCATTTTTCTCTGAAACAGACAAGTTTTAACAGCAAGATGACGCATCAACTACTCCCAGCTTCTGTCTGAGGTATTCAAATGTTTCCCTGGGCAGTGGTTTGGTGAGAATATCAGCAACTTTTTCCTTAGAAGGAACATACTCCAATTTGACCTTTTGTTCCAACACTTGTTCCCGAAGAAAGTGATACTTGATCTGTATGTGCTTGGTCTTTGATTGCATGACTGGGTTCTTTGAAATGCTTATTGCACTTGTATTATCACATAAGATGGAGATGGGTGGTGTACAAGTGATTTGAAAGTCTTGCAAGGTTTGCATCATCCAAAGAAGTTGAGTGCAACAAGATGCAGCAGCGACATATTCCGCTTCAGCTGTAGATAAAGCAATCGAACTCTGTTTCTTGCTGAACCAAGATACTAATCTGGAACCCATAAAGAATGCACCACCACTTGTGCTCTTCATGTCATCCACACTTCCAGCCCAATCTGCATCTGTATAAGCATGAAGACTGAGATCTGTATCTCTAGGATACCATAAGCCATAGTTTTGAGTTCCTTGAAGATACTTGAAAATTCTCTTCACTGCCCGAAGATGAGTTTCCTTTGGATTTGCCTGAAATCTTCCAACTATTCCCACTACATGCATGATGTCTGGTCGGGTACCTGTCAAATAAAGTAGACTTCCAATCATAGATCTATAGGTTGGTTGATGCACTGCTACTGATTCATCATTTGCACTGAGGCTGCATCCTGTAACCATGGGGGTACATACTGGTTTCGAATCTTCCATGCCATACTTCTTCAGAATCTGCTTGAGGTACTTGGTTTGAGACAAGAAGATACCGCCTTCATTTTGTTGGATTTTCAATCCAAGAAAGTATGTCAGTTCTCCAAGCAAGGACATTTTAAACTCTTTCTGCATCACCAAGGCAAAGCTTTGACTCATAGCTTCTTCATTGCTTCCAAAGATAATATCATCTACATACACAACAAGTATTAGCAATTTGTCATTTTCAATTTTTATATAGAGATTGCTATCTGCTGATCCTTTTAAAAAACCTTGTTGATGAAGATATTTGTCCAAACGGTAGTACCAAGCCCTTGGAGCCTGTTTAAGACCATAGAGAGCCTTTTTTAATCTGCATACAAGATTTGGATCATTCCCAAGAATGAAACCATCTGGTTGCTCAATGTAGACTTCTTCTTATAAGTCTCCATTCAGAAAGGCTGATTTCACATCCATTTGAAATACTTTGAACTTTTGAAAGCTTGAGAGAGCAAGGAACATTCGAATGACCTCAAGTATAGCAATGGGAGCAAAAGTTTCTTCAAAGTCTATTCCTTCTTGTTGAGCATACCCTTTACACACAAGTCTGGCCTTGTTTCTGATTACTTCTCCATTTTCATTCAACTTATTTTTAAAGATCCATTTTGTCCCCATGACATTCTTATCTTTTGGTCTAGGAACCAACTCCCAAGTGTTGTTCTTTTCGATCTGCTCAAGTTCTTCATCCATTTCCTTGACCCAGCATTCATCTTTGAATGCTTCTTTTACATTTTGTGGCTCAGTGGAGGAGAGCAATGCCAAATAGCTTGAGGCTTCTGCAATAGTTCTTCTTGTTTGTACACCTACCTCTTTCTGCCCCAAAATCTGAGATTCTGGATGATTCTTCTGAACATACTTGGATGGAGTCTTCTCTTCTATCCTTATATGTTCCTCTAGTGCCTCTTGGGGTTCTTCTTCATCATCAGTCTGATTTGGAGAGTAGTCTTCATCCTCTTCGATATTTTCATAATTTACTTGCCTAGGAATGTATCCTTTTTCATCAACCACTACATCAATGCTGTCAACAATTCTTCCAAGTCTTTTATTGTAACACTTATATGCCTTGCTGTGGGGAGAATAACCAAGGAGAATGCCTTCATCTGCTCTAGGTTCAAGTTTGCCAAGCTGTTCATCATTGTTCTTAATATAGCATTTGCTTCCAAAAATTTTGAAATTCTTTACCGAAGGAGTCTCACCATACCAGAGCTCATGAGGAGTTTGAGTGTTGTTCACTCGGACATTTGTTTTGTTAAGAATAACAATGGCAGCAAATGCAGCTTCACCCTAGAAGGTTGCGGGAGTTCCAGATTCATCAAGCATAGCACGAGCCATTTGTTGGACCGTTCTGTTCATCCTTTCCACCACTCCATTTTGCTGAGGAGTCCTAGCTGTAGAGAATTCCCTTCTTATTCCATGTTCTTCACAGAAATCGAAAAATTCATTTGAGGTAAATTCCCCACCTCTGTCGGACCTGAGGCACTTAATTTTGTGATCTGATTCGTTTTCAGCCAAGGCCTTGAAGGATTTGAATTTTTCGAAAGCTTTGTCTTTGTGCTTCATAAGTCCTAACCAAACCATCCTGGAGAAGTCGTCAATGAATAATATAAAGTATTCTTCTCCTCCAGGTGACCTTGTCCTAGATGGACCACATACATCTGCATGGACTAGCTCAAGAGGCCTGCTAGCTGATCCTTCCTTCTCAAGGAAGTTAGTTCTGGTTTGCTTACCAAACTGACATGATTTGCATATTATGTTGTCTGGAGTTTTGATATCTGGAAGACCACGAACTGCCTGGTATTTGCATGCTTTCCTTATTTGTGAAAAGCTTAGATGCCCCAACCTCCGGTGCCATAACCATTGTTCATCATCCTTGCTCAAATAGAATTGTTGTTGTCCTTCTTCAAATATGTATAGATTATTTGGAGTTCTTCTACCTTTGATCACTGTTTTTCCTGTATCAAGATCACGAACACTACATCCATTTGATCGAAATATTACCTCGGTTCCTTGATCGCACATCTGACTGACACTCAGTAGATTATGCTTCAAGCCACCAACATACAAAACATTTCTAGCTTTGACCTTTTCTTTTAACTGAGCAGTGCCTTTTCCTTTTATGGCTGCAGGAGTATCATTTCCAAAAGAAACTTTCTTTCCCTTTTCTAAAGCAGTATATGATTCAAGTTTTTCTTTATCACCTACCATATGCTTCGAACATCCACTGTCAATGTACCATAGATTTTCTTGTCCTTCTGCATAAAAAGCTATCCCACATCTTTCTGGTTGCGGTTCCTTTATTCTCCATGTTCTGGCACTTGAGGTCTGTTCCTTCTGAGTTGTCTTCTAAAACCTGCTCCTACATTCAGAATCTTCATGACCAAAGTTATTACAAATAGAACATTCAATTTCATTTTCAAGGGCGGAAAAGTTTTTATAAGTACTTTTTGTGATTCCAGTCATACTTCTTTGTTTTTGAGCTTCTCTAGTCATGATTGTCTTATAGGCAACACATTGAGCTGCTTTGTGACCAAAATTATGGCAAGAGAAACATTGGCCATTGAAGAAACTTCTGCGATTATCAAATCTACCAGCCAAATGATTGTAGTTTCGATTGTCATCCATTCTTGAAGCAAATTGAGAAGTTTTTACCTGTGGCTGGTTGTAGCTTTTGTTCATCCTTAAGATGGATTGCCCCTGATTTACCTGGTGGTCTTTGTTTATTCTTGATGTAATTCGTCCATGTTTTACCTGGTGATCTCCATTGGGCTTTTGCTCATTCCTCCTTGCTGCATCAAGATAACTCTTTGAGGTGGATGCTTGAGATGCTTCTCCATTATACCCTAGACTTGTCTTGATTAGTGGAGAACGTTGTACATTGATAATCTCATCCAGAGTTTCAGATCCTTTAACAAATTTAAGATTTAGAGCCTTTGTTTTCTCAATTTCTTTTCTAAGGCCAACAATTTCACATTCTAACTTGTCAAGAAATTTTTCTTTTTCATCAAGTTGGAATTGCAGAGTATCAATGATCATATTCTTTTCTTCTAAACATGTTTTGAGTCTAGAAATCTCTTCATAAAAACCATCTACATCTATAGCATCCATATAATCATCATCTTCAAAAGCCATTAAAAGTTTATAATCATTACCTCATTCATCTTCGTCACTATTTGATAGGCCATCACTGTCTTCATGAGTGTAGTAACTTTTCTTAGTTTCATTCTGTTTCTTGTTCCATCTAACAGGTTCCTTTCCTTTGTCAACCTTATCCTTCTGAGGACATTTGGCAGCATAGTGACCAACGCTTCCACAAGCAAAGCATTTGAAAGGTAACTTACCTCGGAACCGTCCAGTACCTCGTTGAAGATTTCTGACAAAATTTGATTCTTCTTCTTCTTCTGACACGTGTCATGACTCGTAGTACTCTCCTTTGCCTGAAGCCTTGAAGGCAGCTTCTCTCTTGTCTGATGGACCTCCTTTCCTCATTTCATAAGCAGTTAGAATTCTGTGCAGCTGTGACATTTTAAGGTTTTGTAGATTCTCTTTTTCTTCTATTGCAGAAACTTTAGATTCAAACCTAGGGGACAAAGATCTTAGAACTTTTTCAACCACAACAGCCTCTTTTATTTCTTCAATTAATTAAACCCGCGTATATACGCAACTATGCAGAAGGAAACCCGCATATACAATGCAAACTTTTAAATGACTTTATCTTCCTGATGTTGATTATTAATCTGTGTTTGAGAATCAAATAACCAGTAACCAGAAACAGTAAAACAGAACAAAAAGACAATCGCACACAAGAACACAAGATATAAGGTGGAAACCCAATGTGGGTGAAAACCACCTGCTGCAATTCGTCTCTATCTTCTCTTTAATTAGAAACTGCTTTTTACAATTGTACTGGTGCAGTCTTTTACCAGTACGTAGGCTGCAACCTGCAGAGAGCTACAACCCTCTCTCGTTTTCCAGCTTTTTCTGGAAGGTAGCTACAACCCCCTTAGCTCTTGCACTAGCCAAGATACTAGTACGTAGGTGCTGGCCTACAGAAGGCTACAACCTTCTCTTTCTTTCAGGGACCACGTTTCATGAATTTTCAGACTGGATCCACAAATAGCATCAATCAAACATCAATAATTTTTGCATCAACCAATCACCTTTTCACCAATCAAAACTGAATCAAAATAACCACTTTTCTGACGACTGTACCCAGATCACAGTAATAGTAACCACACACCAAATCTGAACCCAGAACACTGCAGCAATAAAAAGAAGCAGCAAAATCACAACTCAAAATATATATGCTACTTTAATAGCCTGAAACCTGCGTGCATACGCTTCTGTGTATGAACAACCTGCGTACACGCTATTTTAATTCACTGAGCCAACGTGTATACACGCCTTCGCTTCACTGAACCTGCATACAGATCTATAAAGGATAATTCGCTCTTTCAGATATTCAAACACTAATTCACCCAGATCATCAGTTTTATAGATCAAGCAAGTGCCACATGTAACAGATCAAAATCATACAGAGATACTATCATTCAAGCTTAAAGATTATGATCCATCAAGAGAACTTATCCTTCTCTTTGTGCTAAGGTTCCTCCTTCATTCAAATCTAGATCTGCACCATAACCTAGTTACCAGTATTCCAGATCTAACACTTTATCATATATTCAACAATAATTCAGATGTCCATTTGCCACATGATCTCCTTCCTCTTTTATAGTTTTAGGCCTTCCACAATACCACGGTCCAAAACCATAATAAACCAATACCATGGACCAAATACTTGGGATCAACACGTCTGACGAGGTACCATGGTCCAAAACCATAGGTTCAAATACCAAGGACTAACTACCACGGACCAAAGGTAAGTTCTCTAACATATACGCGCTTTTCCTTGCATGAAAGTGCATGTATACGCACACGCACCTTTGAAACGACTAACCCGCGTGTATACGCGTCTTTGTCTAGGTGAACCTGCGTATATGTCTTTTCCTTCATTCTGAAAGCCTGAACTGAGATCTGTTACCAAAGAGAGTTGCCATCAAGGACAACACTTGTGCCATAGCTCCAAACCTGTGCCATAATGCCAACAATACATTTAAGCCATGTGAAGTTGAATCTCCTTGATATGATTAAAGAAGCATCTCTTAAGGATTCATAAAATACCTTCCTTTGGCAGCAATCAATTAATGCTCAAAATAATGGAGAAAAATATGAATATGGGAAAAATCTTGATAAATTGTTAGCCTTTAGAAATAAAATTTATATCCCTAATCATAATTCTATTAAACAATTTTTAATGGATGAATTTCATAGGAAACCTTATGTTGCCCACCTGGGATACTAGAAACTACTTTAAGCTATCAAGAAAGGTTATTTATGGCCAGGCTTAAGAAAATATATTACTGAATATTTGGCTAAATGTTTATAATGTCAGCTGGTGAAGGCAAAACACCAACACCCCGCTGGACTACTTCAACCATTGCCTATCCCTGAGTGGAAATGGGAGGTGATCACTTTGGATTTTATCACAGGTCTGCCTAGAACTAAAAAGCAGCATGACTCAATTATGGTGGTGGTTGATAAGCTAAGTAAAACCACTCATTTTATACTGGTAAAATCCACTTACAAGACTATTGAAATTGCAGATATATTTATGAGAGAGATATTTAGACTACACAGGATACCCAAAGTAGTGATCTCAGATAGGGATGTAAAATTTACATCCACATTCTAGAAGACCCTTTTCTCTGGATTGGGCACATTGATCTAATTTAGTACCTCTTATCATCCTCAGACAGATGGTAAGATTGAACAGGTTAATCAAGTTTTAGAGGATATGTTAAGAATGCTTGTGATGCAGCCTTCACATAAGTGGAAAGATTACATCCAGCTAGTGGAGTTTTCTTATAATAACGAACACCACGAGTCATTGTGAATGAGTCCCTTCGAAGAATTGTATGGAAGAAGGTGTAGAGTACCCATAGATTTGAATAGTCCTATCAATAGATTAACATTGTGTCGTGATATGCTAGTCGAGATGGAGTAAACACTTAAAACGATTCATCAGAACTTAAAGGCCGCCTAAGGTAGACAAAAAGTTTGTGGGCAAAAGGAGAACCTATAGATAATTCCAGGTAGGAGATCACGTGTATTTGCATGTCAAGCCGAAGAAAAGTACCTTGCAATGGAGAGGTTGTGCTAAATTAGCACCCCAGTACTCTGGTCCTTTTCAAGTATTGGAACGAATTGGACCTATAGCATATAAGCTTGCGTTACCAAGCCATATATGGGTTCATAATGTTTTCCATGTCTCCTTGTTAAAAAAATATGTGTACAATCCTCAACATATAATTAACTGGGAAAATGTGTAGGTAAATTAGTTAATGAAATAAATTAGTGTATAATTGTTTTATTATAAGTTAAATTTTTGAAGGTAGTCTGTCATGATGGGGAGGTTGAACTGGAAGGACAATTTCGGGAAGAACCTTTTCATATTCTCGAACAGAGAGAAACAAACTTGTGGAAACGAGCCATCACCAAGATTAAAGTGCAGTGGAAGCACTTGGGCTCGAAAGAAACCACTTGGGAAGAAGAGGATTTCATGTTGAAAGCTTATCTAGCACTATTTTCATAAATCAAAGAGAACATCGGGATGGTGTTCCTCATAAGAGGGGGGATATGTGAAACCCCACGTTACATGAAAAATTAACTTATTCTACTACTTTTACTTTTACTTTTACTTTTATTGTACTGTTGTGTTTTTATAATCATATGTTTGATGGAAACACCAAAGAACTATGGCTGAGTTGGCCAAAACAATTTATGAATAATACATAATAAGAATTAAAGTATTTTCAAGAATAGGAAACAATTGTTAAACCTCCTGAGATAGTTAAGGTGGTTACTCACCTTTTTCCTCAAAAGGAGAATTCGAGGAAGGCCTACGGGGCTAGAGAATTTAAGAGAGAAAAGTAATAGATTTGGTCAAAATTAAAATGTTGTCTTTAGAAAATCGTTGAGTTGAGTGAGATAAACCAGTGGGAGATCTGGAGAGAATATTTGAGGGTATGTGACTTGAGGCTGGACTATTGGTCTTGACACTTCAAGATACCCAAATTTAATACAGAGTTTATAAATACTATCTAGAGGGGAAGAGCTCGGGGGAGGGTTTGGACACCATTCCCAAACTCAAGGTTGGGTGGTGAGATCTTCCAAAGGCTTGAAGTTAATCAGACATAGGGAGAATAGATAAGTATTGAACCCTGTTAGTTAAATTTATTTAAATTTGGTATGCAGGTCTATATGTAAATATGGAAAAGAAAGTAGAATGCTGCAACAGTAATAGAATATTGTGGTATATTTTATACGGAGAAAATGAAAAGTTAGATTATGGAAATCAATAAAAATCATGTGCTTTGGAAGAATATAGACAATAATTATAAATTTGTTAATTGTGAATAAAAAAACAAATGTTATGTGCTGTTAATTTTTTTTTAAAAGACTATGGCTAGAACCGAGCATAATGAAATTCTTAAATACCCAAATTTATAGGAAATGTCATGTATCATAGCAGGATATAGGAGACATCATTTTCTCTCACTTCTAAAATGTTATAATAATAGAAAATGTAATAACAACAGAACTAGTATGTCTAAGAAAATCCTCATGTGAATATAATATATGAATTCCTAGAAGAGCCGAGAGCAGAACTTTAAAACTCAACCGAGGAAATTATATGCATTGTATGCTAAGACCATAATAGTCATAAAATCGATTACTATTTTCTTATAAGAAGAAAGAAACTCATACAATAGTAGGAGCTAGAAAAATAGTTAAACAAGAGCCAAAATAACTGCTTAGAACCATTAATTACACTGGAAAGGTTAAGAGATATTATAAATCCGACAGATAGTCTAGTACATAAATGAATATGTTATTACTTAGAAAAAATTCTCTAGTTCGAAAGGAAAGATTTCATTTTCACAACCTATTCTAACAATAGGACATATGCCTCGGTTTATGGAGGCTCTGTCACCCTCAGAAATGGGATTCTCAGCTACTCCCAGTAATTTTGTGCATTGACATTTGCTATTTGAAGTAGTGGACTCGAAGCAACGAAGGAGAAGACCAACTTGAATCAAAATAAGGCATGAACTATAGGTAAGAGCTTGGATAACAAATCCCATGAGAAAAATAATTTCTAGACTCCTCTTTATGTGTGGAAAATAAATGTAAAGATTTAGAAAAACTCAAATGCAGCAAACCCTCAAAACATGAAATACCAGCATGGTGGGAGTTATTCCTTACATGTAATGACCGAGGAGCTTTGAGGTAGAGCCACGGTGGAGTCCCTGACGACAAGTTTGAACCTCATTAAAATTGGTACTAAGCTACAAATCAACAAAACTTTTTAGCAATTACCTGAAGACGTTACCTGTGAGTGGGATTACCCTAAGCCCCTCATGTAGAATAATAGCACCTGTAGGCTCTGTGGTAAGGTGGAAATAACCCTGCCGTAGTTGGAACACCGTCAGTGTGACAAAAGCCAATCGGAAAGACCACCATAATAATGTCAATTCTATGCAAGAAGCAAACCACAGTGTTAAGGAGGTCTTTGCTCTGGGTTATCAACAATACAATCCACCAACAATCAAACCCTAAGTCGATTAACCCTCACCTATTGCAAAGCCATTTCCTCAAGGAAATGCATACCAAATGTCAAAGAATGTTGGATAGGAGGGGTAGGCGGCTTCCTCAAACCCTTTGGCCATCTCCCCATCATGGGATCCTCAACTTGCAGATCAACAGTGGAATGCCCAACACCTATTAGGGCCGATGAAATATCTAGAGAAAGATTCACTCAACATTAATGTGTTTTGGGTGACAACTAAGTCCGGTTAGGAATCATAAATGTGACCTCGAACATTAGTGAATAAACCATGTAATTACCTATATATCAATGTTTTCACTTGAGAAGGATTCAAATAATGTTATATGATGCCTCGACTTACCTTAACCCTTAGTACTTTTGCAAATGAATTAAAAGTAAGTTCTATAATGAGTGGTGTAATAACATTACTTGTTTTTTATTGTATTCATGCATGTTACATTATCTAACTTCAAATAATATTTAATATAATTTTAATACAAATTTTAAAAGTTTTGAAATAATATAATATGTCTAATATAATTTCCCTCCCCCAGAAACGTATATATATTTCTCAACTTTATTTCCATACTCTAACATGTAAATTGCATGTTTTGTCACTTACACACAATGTAGATGGCGCCAATATGTAAATATAAGCTTGACTGTCCTTAAAGGCTTGGAAATAGAGAAACCTATGACCGTATTATCGTACAAAATATATAATACTTTTCATGTTACAACTAAGGACCCTCACATGTAAAATTTAAGGTCGAAGATCTTTTAACGGCCACGTAGTCAAACTTTAGTAGGTAAACTTATACACCACATATGTTCATCATTACCAGCGATTTGAAAAAGGAGAAGGATGGATGTGCGTAGAATGAATAAATAAATCAAATAAAGAAACAATAAAAGGCCAACAACAATGATGAAGCTTAGGTGGACCTAAGAAAAAAGAAAAAGTGGGAGCTCCCATCAAGGTACAACTATTTGGTATCGTTGAAAGGAAAATTACACCGGGTTTGTGGACCTAATAAAGGAGGGTAATGATATAGATGGGAGAATTTATATTTTATTTTTTTTACGTAATAAAAGAAGGCTAATAAGCCTTGATGAAAATGGAATAATTTTTTTCCAATTTTAAAGAAAGAAAAACTATAAAATTTAGTTTTTTATTGTTAATTTTTATGTGTATTTTTCAATTGAGAAAGAGTTTAAATCAAAATTTCCCATCAATATAACATTGAGATAATTGAAATTTTTAGTTCACCATATAAAATTATTGTATTGTAAATGATAAGAGTGTAAGAGGGATGGGTTTACATATTTCTTTTATGTTATATTAATTATGTTAAGTCAGTATAGGACACATACAAGGTAGAAAAATTCTTAATATTACTATTATGAAATTTATATATTTTTTTTATGTTTTTCCTCGATTAATATTTCTTTAGGTTATATTATTTATGATAAGTCATTATTGTACACATATAAGGTAGAAAAATTCTTAATATTGTTATTATGGAATTTAGAAATATGTACACTTTAGTATTTAAAAGCTATATTTTATTTATTGAATTTTATAATAATAAAGAATTTAAAAGAAGTTTAAATGTATTTGATATTTTATTTATTAAAGTAAAAGTCTGTATTGATTTTTTCATCAATTTTGTTTTGGTAGGTAAGCATTCATGGGGATTTGAACCAGTGACCTATCGCAAGGAGTGCCTTAATAGTGCACCCATTCACCGTCAATCCAAAGCCCCATGGGCTAATTTTTTCATCATTCATATATCATATATTTCATATAATCATATATGATATATTTCATATAATGATATATTTGGTATGACAGAACTGGTGCACTCACTCAGGTTGGGGCTTTTCTCCATAAGCTTGTGTCCATTGGCCAGGTGCGCACGCGGATCATTCCTTCCATCGTACTTGTCTGTTAGTCGCATCTTAGGCTTCCCAAATCATGTTCTAATCATCCTCCTACATTCGTGCCAACCATCAAAGCTTCCCTTGTGCGTACCCCACCACCTTGCGGGCATAGTGAGCAGTGCCCAGTCCAAGGCCTAGAAGCGCTGCTTTTCTCATACCTCCCTTTCAAATGTATCCAAAAGGATATCTACCTCATTTATACCATCATAAATAGGAATATTTATTACCTCTAACGACACACAGTGCAGTGACCGGGTCATCATGTTGCAATTCAGCGTAGTTACTTTATGTAACCGATTCTACCATCATTCTGTTTCTTCCTCGGAGTCCGAAGTGTAGGAACTCTCGTGATCCCACATAATCCTTCCATTCACAGTGGGATTCACCCAATCTTGGTCTCACATTGTTATCTTATAGATACAGTCTAGGTCATCATCACTCTCATAATCACGGACAGGTTCAGTATAGCACGATCTTTCAGTAGGATCTAGGGGTATTATTGCGCGCAGCGATTTCTTCTCAAAGATCATATTTCATTCTTTAGATTGATTACCCCATTCATATTAGTGGCCCATTCAGTTCCCAAGGGCATAAGGTAGGGTTTGTTGTCATCCACTATCTCTATTACTTCAAAATCCGCCAGTGCGCTCAATCCCTCAATATCCACGGTCACCCCTTGCAGTCACCCCATAGGAATGATTTTCTGCTGATTTGCCATCCTTAGCTGAATCAGAGACCATTGCAGTGCAGGTCTTCCCATTCGTTCCCAAGTCTGCTTTGGTAGGAAATTCATATCTGACCCCAGGTCTAAAATGACTTGATCCATTTCATACTCTCCTATTTGTGAGGTCAGTCTCATCTCTTGTCCCATCCTTGTTTTATGCTTGCCAACCTTTCGTACTATGCACGGCTCAACTAGTGCGGTTCCACCGCATCTATTGATGAGTTCTTGTAGTCCTTTCACAGCCTTACTTTCGCGCAGTAACTTCATACATGTTTCTAGGTAAATTGTGAGCATAGAGGGGTCCATCTCCAGCTCAGGCTTTTCCTTGCTTCTTGAGGCAAAGGCCTCAGGGAAGCTCCTTTTAGCTTCCATGAAGGCTTCATGAGAGCACTCCAAATCAAATTCAGCCTCTTTCGCCGGGGCTTTGTGTTACAGGGAAAAGTGTCTATACAGAACTGCTTATCCCACTAAGGTGTGGTAACTACCTTAGAAAAAAACAAAGTAAAGCTACTTTCATTTTTCCTTTATGAAATATAGATGAGAGAAGAACAAAGAAGATCAACCTCTGTCTTGCGCTAATCTCCTAGTTTGATTCCTCTCTCTCTTGATAGTCTTTTGCTACTTGCTCCTTTGTACGCCCAACTCCACAGAGTACCTGTAAGATCACAGTAGCATAGCACTATACAAGAACATGGATCTATAATCATAAACAATCTAGGATCAGATGTAAATTGACCATACAAATGCATAAAACATAAATGACGCAAGAGTATGGATGAAAACTTGAATAGCTTTTATTGATAAACAAGAAAGAGCCAAGGGAGTTACAACCACTTGTTCTGACCCAGCATCATCCTCTCAGCAAGTAAGCCCTTCTTCACCTCATACAAAGCTTAGATCACCCAACACTATGATGTTGTCTCAAGAAACCAACAACAATTCCTTACAATATGCAAAATTCCAGCCTCTAGATCTCTGGGATGAGGGACCCATATATAGATATCTGTAAGGGAGATGAGTCAGCTTGTGATTTGATTAGTGTCTTCCCTTTGATAGTTCTTGCTTCCACTTGGAGATTGATGATCTCTTACTCATCCTTGGTCGAATTCAGAGAGGCAAGTGTCACAGGAGAAGTTTCTGGAAGATTCCATGCCTCTCCACCTCGCGCAATGACACTGCCATTTGCCACTTCTCGCCCATCGCACTCCATAGAAGGGATTTTTGAAATGCAACGCACCCACACAGTGTATTTAGGTGAGATGCAACGTACTTTGCCTATGGAGCAGCTGAAATGATCCTGTTTTGACCAGTTCTGAGCAGTTTTTCATGGAGAACTTCTGGGAGAAGTTGTAATCAGTTGACCTTGTTCCTTTAGGGGTTAGAACAACACTTTTAGGGACTTAGGAGCCCTTGGTTTATGGAAATTTTATGCTTGGGGTTGCAGTGCCCAAAAATATCTATAACACTTTGCGAACCCATGTACTGTCTTCTGGCTGTTTCCCTGTGTCATCTCCAATCACGATTCCACTTCAGGGTACTATATATATGTTTGGATCTTCCTTGCATAGCTCATATCTCATCATCTGTAGGTTCTGAGTTGGCAGAGGTGGTATCACCCCTTTGTCACGTATCCTAGCTATTAGCATAGGAAAATCTTCCATTTCATGATCAAAAAATGTGCAATACTTGCACGACGGATGTGTTGGATTAGAGCAATCGCAAGCATAGTGTACTGGTCCTCCGCAATTGTAGAAAATCAACTATCCTTGACCTCAACCAGGTCCTCCTCCACCTCGGCCTTGTCCACGCCATCCCTGCATTCTGGTTAGGGGGCCGCGTTTTGGCCTGAACCATATAGGCGGGAGTTCTATCCATCATCAATTCATACATCCTGCAAGTACACTCATCATGTCCTACTGACCTACAAAAGTTGCAAAACAGATCTTTCGGTGCTTGTACATACTTCTGTAGCAAGTGACAGTTATTTGTGACATGTTTTCCGGTTACCTGACATATAGTGCACCATAATGCAGGCCCTGCACAAGGTCTTGCTTGAGCCTCTAGCCTTAAAGGCATCGGTCCTCCTCTTGCAATGTAATTTGCAAAGACTATGCAATGGTCTTTGTCATGACCCTGACTTTTGCATTTCAAGCACCATACCTCCTCATGTACTTCTAGTTGAACTGTCCTATCCTACTTCAGACTTTGCATCTCGAGGCACAGATTCTTCAGCTGCGCATGGATCTGCTAAACTTCTAGATTAGGATCTTGCATCAGAGTCAAATGTAGTCTCATGTCAATCTTCAAGGCCTCTGCCTAAGTTGTTATATTCTGTTGCGACAACGCACTCCTTAAGTGTGGTCGTAGCGAAGCCACAAACCCTTCGCGATGATGCCCATTTATCAAATTCATGTTGGTTTCGCGGATTGTACATTTCAGCCTCTGATCTAGTTCCCAAGGCGTCTCGCTTGGTTGCATCACGATTTCTTTGAACACCATAATCGACTGTGCCTCAGATTTAAACCTGCTAAATTCACTATTTAGTGCTACCTGGATATCTACTACTCCAGCATTCGGGTTATCGTTAGAGTACTTAATATACCAGGTTAGTGCGTAATCTTACAGAGCACTGACCAGTGTTGCCTTATTTATATGATCATTTGTAACACCTTGAGCTTCCCATACAGTCCTCACAATGAACCAGAATTGGTCCAGGTCCTCATTTCCCAAGCCTTTCAACAAAGGCAACTCTACTGTATTTACCATCCTAAACCGTGGTGGAGGTGGAGGTGGTACGGGTGAAGTTGGAGGCGGCGATGGTGAAGTCGGAGGTGGTGTGGCCGGAGGTGCTATTTGCGGGAATCCTTGTCTTATTAAATGAATAGCACTTCGTAGAGAGACTTTCGCTATCCCTTCTTCGTCTCTTCGCGGAGGTGAAATAAAGGGGCTATACCCTAAGCCTTGTTTTCCTTAGTTCCTATAAGTTTTTCCACTTCACATAGTCCCAAACATGCATAACCCATTTTTTGCACAACAACATTTTAATACAAGTATTCAAAGATTTTACGTACTTACCTCACGATCCTTTGAAAAAGCATCGCTCTACCTCGCTATAGCTGACTGAGGTGTCGACTGCGAATTCAGTCACAAATCCTCCTATGACATGATCAAGCCAATGATCAACAATGCGGGTGATCTTATCCTCTGATGCTTCCAACCTTTGCACTAGCTCTAGGGTCCACACAATAGGACCGTCAAGTTTCCACCTTCCTTGGCTATCTGCTAGCTTCGTGATCCACTCGTATAGCTCAATAGGGAAAGAGCAGAAAAATATCTCATGGATCTCTGTATATAGGTACCGGTCCAACCATTTTTCCTTTTTCAGCCGTAGGTTTCTATTCTCCTGTGTCGCGAATTCGTGGATCTTTCTATCTAACTAGTCTCCAATCTCCTTCTTAGTTAGATTCTAGTGATATGACATCGCACATATCCTATGCAGATTCTGGTCCCGACAACGGAACCATTTGTTGGCTTGAGGGGGCCTGACCCAGGTTTAGCGTTATTTAGCCAAACAAATCCCTACACTACTGGCCCTTTTGGCATCAGCCCATGGAGCGTGGACCGAAGTCTCACCCGAAGCAGTATGGGGGGATGCTGGAACCAAGTTTCCGCACCTTGGGACGGTTGTGATGTCGTTTGATATCTTCTATCCCTTCCTTCGTGCAGGTGATCTTGGTCTAGGGATTGTAAGACAAACCCTCTGTTCCGGCTTTCAATACCTTCGCGAAAGTACATGATCGACCTTTGCGTAGCTCTAACCTGTCATGTACTTTTGCACTGCTATAGTAGTGTGTCATGCAGATTCCTCAATTATCCTAAGTTATTTTTTTATCTTCTCAAATACTTAAAGTTATCACCACATAAGCAGATATTTGTGATTGCGTTCAATTATTCAATGTAATTGCATTCATTCGCACATAATATAAGCATAATAAAGGAAATTCATACACAAAAATCCAAACCCATTAACAAAAAAAATACACAGAAATTGCAAAATAACTCCTTTTATTAATATCTTCTAAGTATTACAGACTCTGTTCACCCTGCACAAACAACTGTAGGGTCCACACACTCATTTGAGGACTTCTACCCTAGGCCTTTGTGCACTCAGTTGCAGAGCCTCTACCTATGCTATAACCCAAGGCATAGACTTCTTGCTCTAAAGCTATGACTCTCTTCCTTGTGTTATGCTATTAACTACTTAGAGCTTAGCTCTTTTTATACAATCCCATGGTCCGCGAACCATGGGTAGATCTCTTACAACTGACTTTATTTTACAAAACTAAGGGTGGACTACGCTTTGTGACATATAATACCTTCGCACTCCGGGACCACAAAATGCGAAGTCTTTACAATAATATTACAAAATCTTGACTAAAACATGGGCTTTATCCCTAACACTACCCTTGGGGGATCTTGCTCCCAACATAGATCTACCTTACAATATTTAAACTATTGCTAATGGAACTTGGCTCTAATACCAATTGTTGAAATAAGGAATTACTAGGGTGGGGAGTGAATCAGTAATTAGGAAACTCTTATTTTTCTTATTATGCTTACAGTCCCTTATATTCTTTAACTTGTGAGAAAATTCATTCACAAATCAGTGAACCAACAATATTTCAGAGACACATATTCAAACAACAATCACATGAGTAGCACACATTTGACACACTATTTTTCACGTGGAACCCATAGGGAAAAAACCACCAAGTTGTTGTTTGTTTACGATGTAAATTAAGCACCCACTTAATTACAGTTTTTTTTGTGAGCACCCACTCACAGGAGGCACCGGCCCCCTTCATTTAGCAAGCACCAACTTTCCAAGAGGCACCAACCTCTTCCATATAAAGGAACTAGCCTGCTCTTACCACTGCTCTACTATTTCATACAATTTTCAAACTAAAAATAGAGGCATACAATTATACAAGAAAAATACCCATTATGGTTGTTTTCAAATTCAACTTCCACACTCTGCCTTTTGTGCTCACTTGCATCATATCTCCTCTTGTTGCTAACAACAACACTTCCTTTGCGCTCTACCTTCACTTTCAAGGGATCTTCACTGAATTCTCTTCAGCACTACCATTGCAATTCTTCACCCGGCCCTCTCGCTGCTCTTGTTTCTCTACTAAAAATATTCCTCTCAGGTGCTTCAACCTCTCTGTCATGATATGCTTCACTCATAGCACAACAAGCTCACACATTTTCTTAACTCTCCTAACTTCTCCATTGTTGCTGATGGTTTTTATTCCACTGAGGCACTCTCCGCAAGGCAGTCTTTCCTATCTTTCCTTTATCTTCCAAACTATACTTAGGCATGGCTCCCCTTGCCTCTCTTGTGTCTTCTGGTGGCTTCTTGTCATAGTAGCCTGAAATAGATATGGACCTTGCAATCCTCCATAGTATGACTGTGTAGAGCTCCCATGCTAAGAAATTAATTCTCTGGTGACCTGCACATTTCTACAAGAGTCTCAATCTCATTTATCGCTCCACAGATCTTTGGGAAATCAAAGAGGTGACCACTCTGTGCTCATTTATTATATCCATTCATGTATGTGATGTAGACAATCGCTTCTTTCATTCTCTCGAATTTATCTCTTCTACAAATGTTGTCCTTGATTTTTTGTTACAAAGTCTTCAGTAGGTTCAGACCCTTTCAAACTACCAACACTACAAGAAAAAAGGATATTGGTGAGGGGCAAAAAATGTCACCATAAGCTCATTGGTGAGGGTCAAAAGAGCCTTCATCACCAAAACCTAAACGTCACCAAAAGTGGCGTTGTCATAAGTATAGGTGTTGTAGTGACATTCAGAGTCCGTCACCAATAATGATTTATAATGATGGATAGTGACCGTCATCATTTCATATGAGCAATGGTGACAGACCATAGCTTCCGTCACCAAAAATTGAATGTCACCAAAAGTATAGGTGTTGTAGTGAAATTTGAAGTCTATCACCAATAATGATTTATAATGACAGATAGCGACCGTCACCATTCCATATGAGCAATGGTGATGGACCATAGTCTCCGTCACAAAAAACTGAACGTCACCAAAGGTGGCATCACCAAAAGTATAGGTGTTATGGTGACATTAAAGGTCCGTCACAAATATTTATTATAATGACGGATAATGACCGTCACCATTTCATATGAACAACACCAATTTATTGTGACGGATCTTTCATGGCCGTCACTATTGGTGCAGATATATGGTCACTTTCGTTGACCCTCACCAAAAGGCTCATTGCCATAAGTATAGGTGTTGTGGTGACTTTCAAGGTCCGTCACGAATAATGACTATAATGACGGAAATCAACCGTCACCATTTCATATCACCAATAACGATTTATGGTTACAGACCTTTAAGGTTCATCACTATTGCTGCATATATATGGTGGCGTTCGTTTACCGTCACCATTTCATATTTTGGTGACGGTTGAAAAATGTCACCAAAGCTCATTGGTGATGGTCAAAAGCACATTCCATATGGATCATGTCTGGGCACGATGGAATTGAACCACCAACCTCTTGCTTATAAAGAAGGAGCTCTTCGATTGAGCTAGCACCCTTTAAAGAATTAGACTTTTAAAATTAGTCCTTGAAACTTCATAAATTGTAAATTCTACAACTTTCAATAAATTAAAGTCTCGACAATATTTTACCAAACAAGTAAAGCAACATTGAAGCTGCAGGTCCCTACCTAATGGTTATGACGTTATGAAAAGTGGGCAGAGGGAAAAATAATTATGTATAAGAGAATCAATATGTTCAGTTGAATACTCAATTAGAAGTGAAAGTATGAATACATTTATAATCTATAAATGACCTGTAACTAGAAAATGCACCAAATATTGAAAAGGAAATGTCATAAGTTGATAACATATGGAAGAAGAACATTGATAAAGACAGATGCAATATGTTATAGGTTGAGTGAAAGAAAAATCTCAATGTTGTTGTTGTTTGGTGTTTAGATATTTGAATGATATCGAAAGTTCTGTGCAAATGTAACACGGATCTCCAGAAACCGTGAACAACATATGATAAAAAAAAAGGTATATATATATATATATATATATATATATATATATATATATATATATATATCAATTAGAAGTGAAAGTCTGAAGACATTTATAATCTATAAATAACCTGTAACTAGAAAATGCACCAAATATTGAAAAGGAAATGTCATAAGTTGATAACATATGGAAGAAGAACATTGATAAAGACAGATGCAATATGTTATAGGTTGAGTGAAAGAAAAATATCAATCTTGTTGTTGTTTGGTGTTTAGATATTTGAATGATATCGAAACTTCTGTGCAAATGTAACACGGATCTCCAGAAACTGTGAACAACATATGATTAAAAAAAGGTATATATATATATATATATATATATATCCCCTTTACATAAACCAACATGAAATTTGGAATTTCACAAGTCCACACTCAAAACATGACAACAACCAACAAATAAAAGAAATTGACTTGGACAGAAAGCAATAGCTTCACCTTCATTCTTGAGCTACTTCTATTTATTTGAATTTGACTCATGATATTCTTTATCTGACAAGGAATAAAAATCATCACTAGAATTAAATTCATCCAACACAGACTTTGGATACCCCACTAACATCTGTGTCTTTGTTGCCATGCTAGAAAACCATGGAGTTTCATGTTGATAGTAGAATAATATGTGTGCATGCTGCTCAAGAACACATTCCTTATTAACCATTGTTACCTGACAAAAACCAAAGCGACAACACAACATCAGTGTACACAAATCCCCTACCGAAATATAATCATAACTTAGCAAAGAAGTCTAAAAGATGTTCTTAATTAATAAACTTTGTATTTGGAAATATTGTTTCTTTAGATTTAAAAAAGACTATGTTGTACAACACTTCTATCTATTTATCCAGGCAATTATATCATAGCATATGTCACACAATAGCAATCTACAATGCTTAAAGTAAAAAGACAAATTTTCTCAAGAAAATAGATCTAGAAAAGAGATTTGAAAACTATAAGTTTGTCATCAAAGCTTTACTTAATTTAACAACAAACTAGTTGGAGTTTGAAAATCAAAATCATTCATAGGAAATGAATAGGACAATGTCCAAAGTCATTATTCATACAAATAAAGCTAGAGTCGCTATTTCCATTGAAGATAACTGAAATTTGGGGAGTGGTCTAACAATTAGAGCTTATTTTCTGGGAAGATTCGTCAATACCATCATTTTTTTCCACGGTTTGTTGTGTCTCTGGATCCAGATCAAATAGCTTGCCATTCTCAAATTCTACCTTTCAATTATTGATTTATGGCTCACCCTTTAAAACACAATTCTACCACTCCATTTTATTTTGTTTTGTCAAGAGAATTGGCAGGACCTTCCCATCCTCTATTTTACATAATCAGTAACCATCTACCAATGATATAAAGCATAATAGATACACAACAAATGCCAAATATGTTCTTGTTGTATACCTATGTTCTAGGACTCATTTGACCTTAATGGCAGAAAGAGCTCACCCTGAAAAAATAACATCCACGTGGAATTTAGATTTTTTTTTTTAAATCAAGCTCCAAGTAAACCAATCAAAATATGAACATCCTTTTAATCAATAAAATCTCTGACTTAAAATAAAAGTGGCCTAGAATTGAATGTTATATCAACCATGTCAAGTAACTAACATCAGGTGAGAAATAAAAACCATGCATATTGGATTAATGAAATAATTGATTTGGTAAAGCTCAAAAACAGATGACTTAGAGCTAAGAAATGAAAATAAATGATTTAGAACTAAGACATGAGGTTGCCCTTTCAACCCTGTCATTAAATAACTCTTCTTTATGTCACTTACCATTAAACTTTTTTTGATACCAGGTGGAAGTGATATTGTAACATTAACCTCTAATAGTCTGTTTCCACGGCTAATTCTCAAGATCTTCTCCATTACCAGCATTTGTGGCTAGATAAGATACATGTGAAAGCCACCAACATGAAAATCAAATCTACATCCTTGTAAAAAATGGGAGGAAAAAAAGTCCACAAATTCAAACAGACTGTAGGATACCTCATTCCTGCAACATGATTATCTTGTCATGAACAATAAAAAAAAAAAAATCAGGAGAAATGTAATTTTTTCCACATTTTGACAATGAAATATTTTGCATATTCTATGAACAATTGATGAAAAAAGTCAGCTAAAGCTTGTCAGCATCAGGATTATAGTAAAACATAAAGGAACCACTCCAACACATATATAATCCTAAACATAAGTATCTATACATATAAGTATTTCTTGAGGACATTGTATTTTGTGAAAATATGGAAATCGAATCTTTGAAGTAACACAATTTATGGTACCACTGCCTTATGAAGTCCATTTATTTGAGTATTTATGAAGTCCATTTAGGAATTTATTCAAAGTTAAAAGTTCAAACAATTAACATGTAGCCTAAAAAACTCAGATTTGAAAAGGAGATAACCCAAAGATGTATAGTATATATCTCACATTTATATATCCTAATTTCCAGACATCGAAATGACACTTTTTAGCATACTATTGTGAATTCAGCCCAAAATGCCAAAAAGATTATTGATGGTTATTTTGCTAATATAGAAGTTTTATACATGCATTTATTTAAACGGTTAGCTTGCAATGTCAAACATATCTAAGGATGCACACAATACGTTGCATCTTTACTGTTGGTGTGTGAACTTGAGATAGCGAAGTCCAACATTAACAGTTTGCCTACAATATGCACTAGTAGAATAGGTGGATAATAGTATTGTAGGTATATGTTGTGAATATATGTATTGCAAGCCACTAAGAGTATGGTTGGAACATTCATGTCCAACCCTTCCAATTTTGCCTATAATTTCTACTGGTCTAATAGGTGAACAATAGAATTGTAGGTGTGCATTCTGTATCACTTACCTAAATCCAACACTTTCAGCATAGAAATTTCAAAGAGTATGTCCAAAACTGGTAGGTAATTTGCAAAATGAAAGAATTGGCTTGATTGTTTCTGGAGAAGACTAGATTCTTACATTGTTCAATGTAAATTCATGACACTATTCCAAGCTTAGATGGAACAAAAAGGAACCAAGCCAGAAGGTTATTTAAAGAATCCTTACTTAGCTAGGGTAAAATGTTAGCCCTTTTTTGTCAAAAATCATAACTGTAAAAACTTTAAGAAATTTAGTGAAGAGACTGTAGAAATGTTCTTATCAAACCACTAATGTAAACAAAGCTAAGAAATATTGCTTTGTAGAAGAGATATTCATGGTCAAATTAACAAGAAAGTGACCTTTTAGCATAGTTAATGCACTAGTGCTCATGTCATAGTGTCCCAGGGCATGCTAGGGACTACAGGGAGTAGTCATGTACATCTAGAGAAGAGGCGGTGAGACATCGAGCTATAGTCAGGAGGACTAAAACCGATGAGGGAGAGATGCTTGAGGTACCCAACCTCTTGGATTATACCTTTCTATGGGAGCCTCGAAGAGAGAGTGGCAATATTGGCGGATGTGGGTAGAGACGGATGCAGATGAAGTAGTAGAAAGTGCTATAGTGCAGGAGTCCCCAGGCAGCGTGAGGCTGGCAGGCTACAATAGTGTGAGCCCTAGTTGTGGTCACAAAGGAGCCCTAGTTGTAGTCATGAAGGGAGAACTAGACACAGTCTTGAAGGAGCTCTAGCCACGATCGAAAAGGAAGCCCTAGCTGTAGTAAAACGCATCCCTAACCATAGTCAAAAGGAGGCTTAGCCACAACAAGAGAGAGGCCTAAGACGCAGTCTACAAAGAGGCCTAAGATGCAGTCAAGAGAGGCATAAAGACATAGTCAAGAGAGGCCAGATACACAGCAAAAGGAAGGCTCTTATCCACAGCAAAGGAGGCCTTAATCCGTAGCAAGAGGGAGGCCCTTATCAGCCATCAAGAAGAATCATATATTCGTAGTCAAGGAAGGTCTAAAGAAGCACTCAGAGAGGCCCTAGATGTAGTCAAAGGGAGGCCCTAGCCACTGCAAGAAGGATCCATAAGACAACAAGAAAGAAGCCCTAGAAGCAATGTGGAAGTCTTATGTTTTGCTGTAGGTACAATGTGTGAAAGAGAGGTTGTTTTGAGTGTTGTTCTTGGGTTCTCTTGTAGGGAGAAGGGTTGAAGTTTTAAGTTTAAGATCACAATAAGAAGAGGCATTCAATGTGGGTTAAATAGGGTTATTATGTAACTATCCCAAGAAGACTAAAGGGTTGAAAAGAGGCTGAGTATCTTGCTTGAAGCTTCAACTAAAGGATGAAACTCAACTAAAGGATGACTTAGCTTAATAAAGTTCATGATGGCCTTTAACAATCATACACTTATGAGTGAACCCAACTCTTATTATTGGGAGTTATCCTAGTGTCCTGATAGGTGGGATATAGAGGACAAATACGATCTCCCTTTCTCCATTACATTCCTCCCACCTTGAAAATCAAAAGGGGGCATAATGAATTTCATATACACATACTTAATGATATATATTCCCAATCTCTTGCCATCTACTAGTTGCGCTTGCTTGAGCTAGGCTCAAGCAATCAGTCAATCCAGAGCATGCATATCCCTACTTATTCTCTGCAGGCCTCTGGGTGGATCTCTCTATCCTTGTAGTGCGAGTAAAAGAATTTGGGTATGGTAAGGGTTGCTAGCTAGTTTTTTGAACCTTTGTATTTACATCTATTTTCACCTGGCCTTACGCTACTCTCATCTCTATGTATTATCAAATTAAACCAACTACACAACCGGAAACTTTCTTCTTGTGTGGTATCTCAAAATAGTTTTCAAACATAAAATTACAACATACTATCACAAGGAGACTAATCATGGTTTAACAGATCAAACTTGATATCTTACATTAAGAATTTCCTTTTACGTGATGCCAGTCTTCTGCCCAAGCCCTGGAACCATGCCTAAAGGGGTGTACTACATGACTGGGGGTTTGCATTGTCAGTAAACTTAATTATAACTAATTATGAGAACAATATAGGATTGTTTATATACCAAATTACTTAAATTAAATATTAGCTTCCTATATGAATTATACTGCATTAATAGAAACAGAGATAGTTTCCAACAAAAAGCACCCAAAAAAGCAGCAAAAGTCATAGGAGACACTTATTTTGCTTCTTCGGTGCTGGTCTTTGAAGACCTCCACCACCATCATCACTTACACATTCATCCTCCTGCACATTAGGAGTTGCAGGTACCACTCTACCCCTATTTCTTGAAATCTCTATGATAGGAGTCTCTGCAGCCTTCAGGAACAAGGAACCATAAGTGGATTGGTTCTATGAGGCATCAACTCCTCACCACTTTCAACGGCTTCCATCATCAACTTCTAGTCTTTAAAATCAAACCGAAAAACAAATTGGTTGCAAGAAGCTTCTCTAGAGGCCATTTTTGTAGCTCTGGGAGCATTTTTGGGGACAACAAAATGTTTTCTATTTTCATCGACATTTCTTTCAACTCTACCATCCTTTACTAGACATGATAATGCAAAAATGTTTTCTAATGTCTGGGAAAATGATATTCTATTTAGAACCAAATTCTCTAATCTGGCTTGCTTCTATTTTTGCAAAATGTTAAATATGCTTGCCATATTCTTGTCTGTTTCTGATTTTTCATCTTCCGGGGACTCTTTCACTGCTTCAGGTCGAGTGCTTTTTGTTGGCTTAGTCTGTTTTCTCTATACTATAGCTTTCCTTTGCTTGCATTCATTATCCATTGGTCCAAGCATAGTGCAAATTCCTGCCACATGCTAGAAAACAGAAGCATCGAAAAGCCCAATATTTCTCCATGATATTTGGGTTTGATCGTCATTTCCTTCCAAAGACCTGCTTTCATATGCTTGGTCACTATAGTTTCTTAGAATATCGCTACTAATAAAATCAATTGGAGTATCACCATCATTGTTTTGTGATCTGTTAATAGTAGCGAGGAGTGTGGATGTGAGATCAAAGAGTGTATCAGCATCTGTAACTTGCTCACAAGGTATCTAAACAAAATTGTGCAAGCTTTCCAGTTTTCTAATTATAGCCTCAAATTTTCCAGATTCTGCTTTTAAAATATTTTCTCTCTCCTCAGCAATCGAAGTCTTGAGAGGATGATAATGGTACCTTAATATACAATGTTGCACCATACTCTGATTGTTACCACTCCATGTAGTAGCATCTTCTTTCTTTCTCGAGGGCTTACTGTGGCCTTGCTGTGATCCTTTTACCCCACGAGAGGAATATTCCAATGTCTAACTCAATGTTTCTTCCTATTTAACTCTAGCTTGGGTACCAAGCCTTCTATCCATCCTTTCTATCCCCTGCTTTTGGAGTTGATAGAAATGAAAATATTTAACCAAAGCTAGAAGGAAGGGCTTGAAATTGAGATTTCTGATTAAAGAACTGCCGTGAAATGGAAAGAGAGCAAGAAAAGATTTTTGTGTCGCATTGAAATGAGGGAGGGCAGGGAGTTGTGATTTCCCCTACCTTGAGAAGTCTTCTTTGTAATAGAAAAGGGATGAAGGCCCACTACAATGGATAGAAAGTCCCAAGACATACGCATTGTCGAATGAAATGCATAGGTCCAGTGTGCCAATTAAGCGTGAGGATTGGGAGAAGTGACACATGTGGGAGAGTGGCCTTATTATTGAAGAATTGTTTACATTGAGGAAGGACACCATTTGAATATGGTAAGAATGTCAATTCTAGCGTGGAGAGTTTCCAACGCCACTTTCTCATCTACATGAGGGAGTTTACAATTTGTATATCTTTGTCTCAGTCCCATGGTGAATATATTATTGTGACGATCCATTGTTTCATGATCCATATGATGGATTCTTTGCTGAACTTGAGCTTTATAAGGAAATCTCTTTAGATATCCAGAATGTCTCAGAAATTTATTTGAACAATTATTGTCTTGCAACAATGTTTATTGATGATAAATTGCTTAGTAATGTACACATGCATAGAAGAGTGTGATTGATGGCATGTATACTTGGCCTTTCGGGTTGAAATGGCCACCTCTAAAGATAATATTTGGAATTTCCTTTGAGACTTTCTTTGATATGGCATCCAAGAATTTGGAGTGAAGACATCAAGGAACTGTATATTTTGACATATTCCAGCTGAATTGCCAAATATGAAACATAAACTAAGACCAGGGGTTATATAAGTAATAGCCCCAGTGTATGGGAAACCTAGGCTTTTAGAGTAATATTTCTACATTTAATAATTGGATGAGGATGAATATTTTTGTTACACTATGTGTTGTTATTGATATTTTTAGACGTTTTGGGTGAACACTTGGCCCATCTTCAATAACATCCAATAATGTTCGAGTCCAAGACAGATTTAAAGAGATCATTTATCAAATTAGTTGTCCAACTATGAAAGACAATCAAGTTTTGGAAGAGATATATTATAGTACTATAAAGTAGATTGTCGACCATGTTAGAAAATGGATCAAAAAGGTTTTTAGAATGTCTGCTAAAATTTGATATTTAGCATTGTCTTAGCATTTCCTTATCAACTTTCATGGAGGCAAAAAGTGACAGGAGAAACTTGCAAAATAATGGTGGCCACTAGAATGAGAAACACAATGAATTAGCAAAATGGAATCTGTTGCAATGATGACACATGGGAAGATACTTATTACTCTCAGCGTGGTTGTACAAGAAAAATAACTCTTTCCTTTGAGTGTAGTTGATGTATCGTAATGTAGCGGTTGTTTCCCTGCTGCAATAAAACGAATATATATCCATCTCAAGGTGAAAGAATAACACCAATATATCTTTGAATGATATGGGATATGTGTTGTGCTCAACAGCTAGGAAAGTCTCTATCGTTCATAGTGTGATGAAGTGATGGGTTAAGGTTTCTGTGCTCGTGCTGTCAAAGTATATCGATACAAGTGATGAAAAAACATATGATCAATTCCCTGGAACATATCTTATTTTCATTACTTTTCCAGGATAAATCCACAACAATAGTTGAGAAACGTAATCAAAATAAAATAAATATGTACTTTATTTAAACAAATGTGGCATGATCGGAAAACATATGCACCAAATTACAAAATGTGAAAGTCAAAGTTCTGTATAAAATTTTTAAATTAAAAAATTTTCAAACAGTTGCTAGGAAGTTTAACGAATGCAACTGCCCAACACTCATCCAATGGCCATTCGAGGAGGGTTGAAGCCATCCATCAATATGAAGAGATCTATAAAAGCAAACAAGGACTTTGAAGAAGGGATCCCTGATTTTTCATACCCAAATGTTGCCCGATTATTGAGCAAGGGCCTGATGAGTTAGTGAGGGATTCCCTTTTGTTTTTGTTTCAATCTATTTTCATGCTTAGATTTTTGCTAATATGATTTCATTGGTGGACCTTAATATACAGAGCTGCACCATACTCTGATTGTTACCACTACATGAGATAGCATCTTTGTTCTCTCTCGAGGGTTTACTATGGCCTTGTTGTGATCCTTTTACCCCACGAGAGGAATCTTGCAGTGTCTGACTCAATGTTTCTTCCTCTTTAACTCTATCTTGGGTACCAAGTGTTAAAATTGGAAACCAGGGAAAAACTTCATGTGGGTCATCTTATTCATGGCTGATAATATTTTTATTAGATTCCTCTCGTCAAGAGGTGTAGGATTGATATAAAGATCATCCGATTCCGATAAGTATTCATGGAGATATGAATTTATTTTGATTATGGAATTATTATCAAGTCGACCTACAACTCATGTAGGCTCAGAAGCCCAACAGTCGCATCTATTCACCCACCAACGTTGTGTATAAATATAAGAGGACTTTTCCTCATTTGCACTCACTCATCTCATCACATTTCTCTCTCTCTCTCTCTACTGCGCAGAAATGAGTATCTTCTCTACTGCACTGAAATGGGTCTCTCTCTCACACATGTGAAGCCGGAAGCTGTTGAAATTGAAGCTGCAACTGCAGAAGTAAATATTGACTTGCGTGGCCTAGAAGATCTCCTCTTTGGAACTGCGCTATAGGTTCATCTGAACCTCCTCTGGAAGCCGCAACTTTTGGTGGTGGAATGAAGTCAATCTGATGAACGGTTTGCAAGATATCGACTGCCCTAGTTTGAAGGCGGACTCTGCTGAAGCTGAAGCTGCAACTGCAGAAGTAAAGATTGACCTGCGTGGCCTAGAATATCTCCTCATTTGAACTGCACTGTAGGTTCATCTGAACCTCTTCTAGAAGCTGAAACTTTTGGTGGTGGAATGAAGTCAATCCGACGGTCGGTTTGTGAGATATCGTATGCCCTAGTTTGATAATGAAGCCACTAATGCTGATGCTGCTAATCTAGGGTTTGCTACTACTGATATGAATCAGATTTATTGTACTATTTCTCTCTACTGAATTATTGAAGATAAAAAAAGATTTGATCAAAGGGTTTCCCCACACATTGTGGGGTTTGTCCCTGGCTAGCCGCCACATCTTGTGTCTCTTGTCTTGGCTTGTTTTCTGTCAATTGTTTAATGTTCTATCTGCACTTTACTTTATGTACATGTGATTGCTAATCTGTGGAATATAATAAGAAAAATAAGTAAAATGTTATAAGCATAGAACATACCATAACTTAACATGGTATCAGAGCTGAGGTGAAGACAAAGCCCGAGCAAGAGCAAGAGCAATCATTGAAGAGAAGATTGGAAAGGCTATCCTAAAAGAACTATGGGGTCCTCAACACTCTTTCATGCTGAAGACAAGCTCCGTGAGAAAGCTGACTATCATGGATGGAAGATGTCTATCGATCTAGCCCTTGAGAATCAAGGAGTGTTAGAGGCAATATTATTGAGCCTCCATCAAATGCATCCGTTGCTGCCTGGAACAAATGGAAAAATGGAGAAGTCAAAACAATAGAAGATCATCCGGGACTCTATCAACAAGCACTTGGTGGCCTACATCTCTGAACTGGACACCTCCAAGGAAATATACAATAGACTGGTGAGTTTATTTAAAGGTAATGATGCAAATCAAGTTTTGTTTCTTAGAAATAAGCTGAGGTAAATCAATAAGAGTAAGGATGAAAGTATGCAAGCATACTTCTTAAGAATCACCGAGATCAATAACGATCTCCTACCTATTGGGGAAACTATTACTGACAGAGAAATGGCACGCACAACTCTTGGAGGATTACCATCCAAATGGTACGTGTTCAAGACTACTCTTCTGAACTATAATGTAATTCCTGGTTTCGAGGAATTAATGGCTAGATACATTCAAGAAGAAACAAGGGAAGAAGTGCAAGAAATGCACATGCCTAAAGGTCCTCCTGCTGCCTTTTCTTCTCATGCAAAGAGAAGAAAGGACTCACACCGGGATGATGATCAAAATCCCTCTGATGGCAAATCAAAGGAATGACAAATTCAATAGAAAAGGTAAGAGGAGAGCTGGAGATCGAGGAAGAGGACAACCATTCAAGAAGGCTAGAAGGTCCAGGATGTATTAAATGCACCTGACCTCAAAAGGAACCTAGTGTCCATCTTGGCAATGGAAGACAGAGGCTAGAAGGTAACCTTCAGCAATGGCAAGGCATGTATATGGAAAAATAATGTTAAAGATGCCTTTACTCTTGGGTTTAGTGTTTATTCATTATATCAGGTTGATGGAAGTCCACTAGGTGTCATGTCTTGTGAAACAACTCTTTAGTCTAAACTTTGGAATCAGAGGTTTTCCCACCTTCATTACAAAGCTCTACCGGATGTAAGATAGATGGTAACAGGAATGCTCGAATTCCAAGTAGAGAAAGAAGGTGTATGTCCAAGATGTGCCAAAGGAAAGCTCAAAAGGGGACCATTCCCCTCAAGCCAAAGCAAGACCTCCGATATATTACAGTTGGTTCACTCAGGCATACTTGAGGTTGGCATTAAGAGGGAGACTACTACACCACATACTCCTGAGCAGAATGGTGTGGTGGGAAGGAAGAACTGCGTGATTGTGGAGGCTATCCGGGCCATGCTACATGATTAAAGACTTCCAAAGTTTCTATGGGCTAAAACTACAAACACTGCCGTATATGTACAAAATTTGATGCCCTCATCAAGCATTGGGTTCCAAGACTCTTGAAGAAAAGTTCACTGGTAAGAAACCTGATGTTTCTCATTTTAGAATTTTTGGAAGCCCTGTATATTTTCATGTGCCGAAAGAGAAAAGAAATAAATTGGGTGCATCTGGAAAGAAGGGAATTTTCGTGGGCTATGGTGAAAATACTAAAGGCTATAGAATCTATGTAGCCGGTCAAAGGGAAGTTGTAATTACTCATGATGTCACCTTTGACGAAGATATGGCTCTCAGCAAGGTGGACAATCTTCCGACTTTGAGGAGCTCTCAAGAAGTCGACAGTAGGGAACCGAAAGAAAAGGCTGATGAATCAATGCCTGATGTAGAAGAACCCATGGATCCGATTGATCCTCCTCCACATGAGCCTTCCTCTTCTAGGAAGAGGCCTTCATGGCTTAGGGGCCTAGTTGATGATGCTGAAGGACATGCTGCACCCCGAGGAGCCTTCTGTGAAAGTAAGAAACCTAATAGGTATCAGGGATACCTGACCATCATGAGCACGATCATACAAAAAGAGCCTTCATCATTCTCAGATGTCGTCAAGCATTAACTATGGAAAGGTGCTATGACCATAGAATATGAGTCTATTACGGAGAATGATGTCTAGGAAGTAGTTCCCAGACCCCAAGGCAAGACAGTTGTTACTTCCAAATGGATTTACAAGATATAGCATGCAGCAGATGGAAGTATGGAAAAGTATAAGGCTCGTTTTGTTGCTCATGGTTTCTCCCAGAAGGAAGGTATAGACTATGATGTGATATTTGCACCTGTTGCCAGATATACGACCATCCGCTCGATCATAGCCCTTGCCACTTCACAAGGATGGAACCTACATCAGATGGATGTCAAGACTGCGTTCTTGCACAGTTTGATCAAAGAAGAGGTCTACGTGGAGCAACCCGAAGGATTTGAGATTTATGATTGAAAATCTCATGTATGCAGGTTGAAGAAGGCTCTCTATGGGCTGAAGCAAGCACCCCGAGCATGGTATGAGAGGATCGATAGCTACTTGATGAAGTTGGGGTTCACTAGGAGTGAAGCTGATCCTAACCTTTACTTTAAGGTTGAAGATGACAAGCCTATCATACTGGTGTTGCATGTGGATGACCTCTTTCTACAGGTGCAAACCCTCTCATTCACAAATGTAAGAGGGAGATGGCTTCTAAATTTGAAATAAAGGACCAAGGACTTGAAGTATGGCAGAAGCCAAGGGAAATTTTCCTATCTCAAGGAAAATATGTGGTAAAGATATTGGAAAGATTTGGTATGATGAACTGCAAGCCTGTGACTACCTCGAGGATCTTAACTTTTAGAAGTTATATGGTAGTGATGTCGGACCAGACTTGGGAAATGCCTCTGAGTTTCAAAAATTCATTCGCATTGATGTTCTTGGTGAACCTCCGTCCAAACATATGCTTTGCAGTTAGCACTGTGAGCTCATATTTGGTTGACCCTCACTAGATTGATGCCAGGAATCTTCTGAGATGTCTTCAGGACACAATCTCTCATGGATTAAGATACACTGCCGGAGATGTGAGACTACTTGGATATACTGATGTTGATTGGGCAGGCAGTGTGGTGGACCATAAGAGCACTTCCGGGTGTTGTTTCACCTTTGGATCTGCTTCGATATCCTGGATGAGCAGGAAGCAGAAGTTGGTGGCTTTGAGCACCGCCAAAGCATGATATATTGTTGCTAGCATGACCTCGTGTGAGGCAGTCTGGTTGCGAAAGCTCTACATTGAGCTGTTTGGATTTAATTGGATACCACTGTGATTCTTTGTAACAACCAGAGATGGGATTCGATTATTGACGAATCCCATATTCGTCAATTGCTCGAGCAGATAGACATGATCTGGGATATGGTAAGTCGATGAGCAAGGAAGCTCCATCACATTAAGATGATGTACAGGTTGATAAACCTTGTCAAAGCCCCGAGGAAAGATCTAATCTGTGATTTTCCCAAACGACTTGGAGTCGGAAAGAAACCCTTGTACAAGGGTCCTGCATGTTGCATACATTGATCTTTGGGAGCTCTGAGGGCTTGCGGTTCCTACTGGAGCAACATATGACCACAGGGTGACTCACCCTCCCCTGGTGGTGCACACTGGAACAAGATGATTCGCTCTCTTGTGGGACAAGATGATTCGCTCTCTTGTGGAACAAGATGATTCGCTCTCCTGTGTAGCAGGATGATTAGTTCTCCTGTGAGGCCTAGATTGATGTGTTCTCCATGGCAGCCTGGATTGATGTGTTCTCCACGGCGATTGTAGCAGGATTGATGTGTTCTCCTGTGAGGACAGGATTTATTAGTTCTCCTGTCGAGGCATCCTACCCATGCAATCTGGGACTCATGGGAAGTACCTCTCATCTGATCAATGAGCAGGGAAATGAAGTTAGGGACCATAGTAGTACCGATGGATGCATCGTTGTATCTACCGTACTCCCTACGCTACGATGACCTCCATTGATCTGGGATCAATGATACTGGTCTGGGACCAGTGGTAGGAGTTGTACCATACTATGACGCTGACTTCGGGTCGGTTGAGATTGGTTTGGGACCAGTGGTACATACTCCGAGACTGACTTCTATCAGTGCAGTACTGGTCTGGGACCAGTGAGAGTGGTACATACTATGACGCTGACTTTGGGTCGGTTGAGACTAGTCTGGGACCAGTGGTACACTCTCTGAGACTGCGATACTGGTCTGGGACCAGTGGTAGGAGTTGTACCATACTATGACGCTGACTTCGAGTCGGTTGAGACTGGTCTAGGACCAGTGGTACATACTCCAAGACTGACTTCGTGTCAGTGCAGTACTGGTCTAGGACCAGTGGGATTGGTACATACTATGATGCTGACTTCGGGTCGGTTGAGACTGGTCTGGGACCAGTGGTACACTCTCTGAGATTGTGATACTGGTCTGGGACCAATGGTAGGAGTTGTACCATACTATGACGCTGACTTTGGGTCGGTTGAGACTGGTCTGGGACCAGTGGTACATACTCCGAGACTGACTTCGTGTCAGTGCAGTACTAGTCTGGGACCAGTGAGAGTGGTACATACTATGACGCTGACTTCGGGTCGGCTGAGACTGGTCTAGGACCAGTGGTACGCACTCTGAGACTGTCTTTGAGTCAGTGGAGGATGATACTGGTCTAGGACCAGTGGAGTTGTACTCAGTATGACGCTGACTTCGGGTTGGTTGAGACTAGTCTGGGACCAGTGGTACATACTCTGAGACTGACTTTGAGTCAGTATGATACATCCTCGATCATTTCTTCTTCTTCATAATTCGGACAAAAGCAGAGTAGAACAAAACAATGCAAGAGCAGAGCAGAATAGAGCAAAACAGTACAGATCAGTGTAGGGAAGAACAAGATAAAGTAGAATAGGCAGAATAGAGCAGAGCTGGGCAAGGGTCAGGCTGTACAGGGTAGTGCATTTGATGGATGAATAGTAACGATAGATAGATAGATTGCAGATGAAGTCCTCCATGGTTGAGAGGGAGTGTTAAAATTGGCAACTAGGGAAAAACTTCATGTGGGTCATCTTATTCATGGCTGATAATATTTTTATTAGATTCCTCTCATCAAGAGGTGTAGGATTGATATAAATATCATCCGATTCTGATAAGTATTCATGGAGGTATGAATTTATTTTGATTATGGAATTATTATCAAGCCGACCTACAACTCATGTAGGCTCAGAAGCCCAACAGTCGCATCTATTCACCCACCAACGTTGTGTATAAATATAAGAGGACTTTTCCTCATTTTCACTCATTCATCTCATCACATCTCTCTCTCTCTACTGCGCAGAAATAAGTCTCTTCTTGATGCTCGACAGAGATAGATCTATGTTGGTTATTTAATAGGCATATTAATTAATAGCTTGTTGCTCTTAAGATTTATTATTGCAAATTACCTAACATAATCTCTCTTATCAGCAATGAAAAAAGTATTTATGGGATAAAACTATTACTGGGATGGATAATAGATAATTATTATTTTTATATATTAAATTAATGTCTTTGGTCGATGATATTTAATATTATAGATAGTCTAATAGTTGATAAAAGTTTCTATAGGATGGTTTTATCAAAATCCTTTTCCAATCATTTGAGAGGTTATAAACCAGACCAATGGCAAAAAAATTATTGTGTCCCAATGTTTATATAAAATAATTAATTAACTAGAAAAATTAACTAAATTATTTAACTACTAATTTATAAATATATATATATATATATATCTATATATATATATATATATATATATATATATATATATATATATATATATATATATATATATATATATATATATATATATATATAGATATATATATATATATATATATATTTATATATTTATATACATTACTAATTTATAAAAATATATATAAAAAAACCTTATACATTTAAATTTATAATTTTATATAAAAATACACATTTTAAATATTAGATACAATCACTAAATCCACTTTTAAATAAAAGCAACACAAAAATAACAAAAAAAAATTGTAAAAACTTAACCATACACTGCTACACATCAATGGCTACAATTAAAAAAATAACATAACTTTAACTAATAAAATCCCTAAATAGTCAACGTTGTTAAAGATATATTAAGCACTATTGCAAGGTGTTGTCACTAGGGAGAACACCCAACCTATTTGCAACAAACCTGTTCCGTTAGCACCTAAGCTATATATGGTTGACTTCTAACCATAGACTATGAAAATGCCTTCAAAAACTATCTAGAAAACCAATGTTTTTTATGATTCATGTTGACGTCCAATCAGAAAGAGATCCATATTGCAAATGATTAACGTTTTCCATAAAATAGTTTCAAGAAACCAACTGTTTTTGAAAAACCCAGTTTCTTGCATTAAAAAATGAAAACTGCCGTATAAAACATCGTTTCCGTATCGTTCCATTTTTTATACTGCTTTTTTTAGAAAAGAAGACTTCCCTTCCATTTCTGGTAAGATAGCTTGAAATTGAGATTTCTGATTGAGCACTGCTGTGAAATGGAAAGAGATCAAGAAAATCTTTTCATCTTGCATTGAGATGGGGGAGGGCAGGGAGTTACCCTGAGAAGTCTAAGTTGTTGTTTTTTCCGCTGTTTTGTTACCCTAAGAAGTCTAAGTTGTTGTTTTTTCCACTGTTTTCTGGTGTGGTATACTACCAAACTACTATTTTTGTAATTTCTGGTGTGGTATACTACCAAACTACTATAAGAGTTCAGCGTATATTTAATATAAATTTCATTGCCAATATAGTAATTGTGGGGCTAGTTCATTTGAAGCTAAATTCTTAAAAAACAAAACCCAAATAACCTAATTTCAGGTGAAAAAGTTGGTAGATTGTTTGAAGCAATTGAAATCGAGGAAGGAATTAAAGGAGAGAAAGGGTACTTGTGCAAGTATTTTCTTGGGCTCTTGAAAGAAGACCAAGGCTTCTGATCCTTCCATCATGGTCCAAATTTTCCTAGTGAAAATAGATCCATGTTTTGTGAGCAATCCATTGAAGAGATCCTCCTCAATCTTATTTCTCAACGCATCCAAATTCAACCATGAAACAATAACTGCTAGCGAATTACTGCAACATTTCATGTGAAAATATAAAACAAATTTGCAAATCAATTCTAAGAATGGCCATCGATATAGAAAACCTAAAAATTGATCCTAAAAATTGATCCAACGACCTGTACCTGTTTCCATATAGCCACAGATCAGATTATACTGTGCCCATGGTCTTTCCTTTTTTTTCAACTACTCAACATTCATTCAAATACACTAAGGCGAGGAAGAAAACTTGTTCTGGTCTTTCCTTTTTTTCAACTACTCAATATTCATTTGAATACACTAAGGCAGGGAAGAAAACACGACATAATGGTCTTTCCTCTTTTATCAACTACTCAACATTCATTCGAATACACTAAGGCAGGGAAGAAAACGTGGCAAAATTATCTTTCCTTTTTTTCAACTACTCAACATTCGTTCGAATACACTAAGGCGGGAAAGAAAACCCGACAGAAATTAAATTTTTAATTTGGATGATCGTTAATTTTTTTAATTATAGTTATTTATTTTTTTATAAATTTAAAAAAAAATAGTTCCATCCAATAAACCATTGATCTTTCTCCATGAATCGGTAATATTGTACCAAGAAGCACCATAATGTATGGCATTTATATTTACCACAATTGAAAAAACACCATAAATCCTTCTATATGAGCATTTTTCTTCCATATTGTTGAACTAAACATGGCAAGACTTTCCTGTGGCAACAATAATTTCTGAAACCCTCATCTGCCCTATCACAATATATCTTAGAATCCGTCATGTTGGAGTGTAGTATCCCTAGTAAGCTTATAGGAGTGTAGGGGAACACAACCTCAAAGTCAATGGGAAGCCAAGGGGAAAGGTTTGTGCATCTAAGAGGGATACCTCGATTACATAGATGTGGTTTTCTAAGCTTTTGTGTTAATCAAATGTATATTTGAGGAGAAATTTAGCCATAAAAAAATGCTTGACTGAATTTTCATACACAAGGGTTGATTCTACTTCGAATTTTGATACTTTGTGTTTACTCACTTTAATGTCATTACATATAACTAATAATTTGCAAGTCCTTGTCTCATTTGATCTCATTTTATTTCAATTGTGAAGTGACTAAGCCTTGAACCCCAAATCCTCATAGCTAAGATTTACATGTATGCATTGCATCATTTCATCTCATTTTACTTCAGTTAAATGGAGCAACTGTGCCTTAGCCCCAAACCCACACAACTAAGCTTTGCACACTACAAAATCCTCTCTGTCCTTGGTATTGCACTTGGTTTCGATATAATTTTCCTAAAAGAGAACGAATGTCTCACTAAATACCTTACATGTTAACTTATCATCTGATACCATTACATTTTCCAAGCATTGAATACATTAATAAAATTTCAAAATTCAATTTCACACTAATTTGATGTAATCACCATGTTCCATCAATTTTAGGTAAACTCTACAAATAAATGTAAGCAATTATTTTGATTTTTTTCATTGATTCTCAATTAGCAAGTTAGAAAACTGTAGATGCATCTTTATTTTTAAAGTACAATCATCCAAAAAAACTCATCAAAGACTAAAGATAGGTTAAAACCTTTATGGAGTGAAAAATATTGTTGGTATCCTCTAGAATAATAGTACTTTCAGAAGTTGGGTTTAGATTTGACCACAAATGCAAGAACCAAAGTGACAAGCTTATTGTAAAGTTTGTATAACATGATATATTATAAAAAAAATTGAAGAACACAATACAATTTTTTTTTGTATCTAGTATCATTTTATATAGAGAAGAGTACTCGTTAGGCTATCTATGATATGAGTAAGAATTGCTACCCGCCTACTTTCAAAATCATCATGGACATTTAAATAATATAAAAGGAATTGATTAGGCTACCTATGACTAAATAAGAGTTATTCCCCACCTTTCCAAACTATCATGTACATTTAAGCTATCATATTTTATCAACATCCTTACAACACGTTACAGATAAAATTACAGACACTCGAGTTCGGTGCAGTTTTATTAAAAACCCGTGCCCATTGGCGCGATTAATGGCCTAACAGACGTGCCAGTTGGCCTTCCTGGTGCTGCTGTCAGTGCGAAAAAATGTGCCAATCCCCTTCTACTCAGAAAAAACCATCTGATTCCGAGCCAGGTGTTCTGTAGTCCACCTGCTCAATTGAGCACAAAGCTCTTGTGTACACACAACCACAAAGGCAAGCTTGTCAAACAACACATTGACATCCACAATTCCAGACACAAAGGCACCTCAAGCCACATAGGCGATTCAGCCACAAAGGGAAACTGGCCACAAAGGCATTTCAGTCACAAAGACTATATAGATGGTTTCTGGCTCACCACCAACCCTCACTTTCAAGTGATAAAAGATGGTTTCAGGCTGACCATAAACCATTACAAAGTGGTTTTAAGATCACCACGAACTTTCAGATGCCTTTAAAAATCTTACATCTGATTCCACATTTTGGAGTTTCTGGGTACATACAATGACTATTACAATAACATGCTAGGGAGTCTATTCCACAAGCCACACTAACTCAAACAAACATCTACTTTGTTGTCCACCATAAACATTGTCACTGCTCCTTTACCTCATCTGTGAGGGGTCCACCGATAAAGAAACTGGAAGATAGGCACTCACAACCACACGAAGAGAACACAATTTTCCCTTCAAGAACAGTAATCCAGGACTCCACGGTCCAATCCTCCATCGGATTTCAGTATCTACTCTCCTGATCACACAAACGCGATCATCATGCAGCTCCAACCACTATTCTTTGATGCCATTTTCATTGTCATGTCATCATCGTATCTGGTAGTAGAACATTCCTGCAAATAAATTTGTCTATTGTTGGAATGGCAAATTCCAACATAGATTTATACTTGTGACAATAGTTTGCCAAGCTAAGTGTCGCAATAAATAAATTAATTCTTTCAACCAGATTTACTTTACTCACATGACCATTCTTAAAACAATATACAACATGACATCATATCGATACTTATGATCTGCACCAAACATACTAGTGAATTGCAAACAAACCACGCAGCAGACTGGCGTAGTAGCAAAGCATCAAGAACGTTGAGGAGGTCCGCACACACCAACAGTTCAAAAAATTTACCCACGCTGCTTTCTTCTCCACGCAGCAACTCTTTGCTCCTGTACGCAGGTTCACACCACAAACTTCGTCTGTTTCATCCACAGGACAATTTCACCCAATTTGAAATCAAGGCCAGACGACATGAGCAACTCTGCGAAGCAGTGAGAGTCCATGCCCCGTTCGCTGTTGTTCTTGAAATAGATGCCACTCTGGTGCAGCAACTCGATGAAATCGGAGGTGTAAGCATCCTCCCAGATGTTGATGGACCCAGCGTTGCCCTGCGCAAGTCCCGTGGTTGTTGAGGTGGCGCAGCATCTTGCCGTTGAAGAATTCGAGCAACACATGGGGGTTCAGTGAGCGCTTTATGGTCTCCAGATCTAACCCTCTCAAATTGTGCAGAGCAGTCAACATATCTCAGTTGGTATCGCCAACAACTTGGGTCCTCCAAATGCCGGAAGATCGGTCCACAATGTAGGACCGTTGGCACACCACCGCGCTTCTACTATGCTCGGTCTCTCCACACTGAACTTTCAAATCAACTTCATTTCAGCCTCACATCCAAACAGATCATTACTGTCACTAGACCGTTGCAACCCCACGCAGGTCTGAAAACTGCTCTTGCAGCAGGTGACTCTTTCCCCCATCGGTAGAATGATAGACACCAGCAGAAATGCAAAGATCAACGCCTTCACCGACATGCTGACCATCCACTTCGTCATCAGCTCCAGAATTGCTATAGTGACGGCATCCACCTTCAACATTTTGATCGATGCTCTCGTTAACATTACCGCTAACTTTTTCATTTACATTATCATAATTACTCGGCAGATTATTTTCATGTTGAAGAATATTTTGCACCGAACTCTGCTCTAATTTCGGTGCACTTTCCTGGACATTTTTCTGCGCATTTTGCTCAAAAGTTTGCGGAATACGAACATTCTCGAGCTGAATAAAAACGCTTGAGCTCGGATTTTCGTACCTCGCGCTGGGATCCACATCGGAAGACATGCGGCTAAAATTCATCAAGCCGAGTCCGGGACTTAGGCCAATTCCCATGCCTTTACCACCATTTTCAATCACTGCCATAGCTAAAACCGAGATTTTCACAGCCTTCCCCGATCTTCGCCTTGTTCGAGACTTTTTATGGCCTTAAAACTAGCAGAAACAGATCAAACATAAAACTGCACCGAACTCGACTCTCCGGTGACCGATCTGGATGATATTTAACTCCATATTTGCAGCGAAAACTTGGGATTCAAACTTTACCATAAAGATTTATGGATTCGCAGCAGAATCGGTGAAAATGCAGAGGAATTTTCCGAGATGCTATCGAGATCCTGTTGCAGATTGTTTTCTCTACGCCCAGATCATTCTGGCTTTGATCTGTGGATCGATTTCTTTAGCTAAAACGCATCTGACCGTCTCTACCAGTTGGAAGCCTTCATTACTCTCTCCTCTCCATGCTACGCCCTCTATTTTGTTCAACAAGCCCTCATCACTGTGACAGGCAGCGATCTCTGGTATCTCCATCGACCCACGATGATGGACAAACACAAACAAAAGTAGTTTATTTCTCTATGCCCAGGAGGGGCCAAGCCCAGGAGGGGCCAGGCCCTCACAGGCTCTGATACCAAGATAAAATTACAGACACTCAATAATATATTCTATTAAATTGTTGAATGAGGAAATTACACACATATTTATACAATCAATAGTCTTAAGATAGGAATGCTATCTTAGACGTATAGTAGTGGTTGAGAGATTCTCTCAACCACACACTAAGCTAACAGAAACTAAATTCCTATTACATAGGAACAAACTCCTCAAATAGAAAAGTACAACCATAGACAAGTAGGAATTAATTATTTCCAACTGTTACAACTTTTCATTATATTTATGCAGTATATGAGTTGATGTACTTGTAAGGTGCATAAATTCCAAAATAATTGTCCAAATACCCATGTTTCCACTAAATTAATTATTTAAGTAAGAGACACATTCTATTGTAGGAAGCATGCATCAATCAAACACTGCTCTACTCATAGTTCACAAACCCAACCAATTTTTCATACACAAACACATTCAAGACTAATCCACAATAACAAACAATGCTCAAAACAATATTCTTCATCAAACATCTACCAGTGCATAAAAAATGAGGAGACAAGAGACACATAGAATATGCGATCAACCAGGGCCAAAACCTCTCCAACATGAGAGGAAAACCCAAACAAGATCTTCTTCTTATATAGGCTTCAATTGCCGAATACCAAGACCATGGCCTAGACTCTTGACTCATTGACCTCTCAAGACCAAGTCACAAGCCTCCTTGATTCAACTTCCTTCTTTTTCCTTGAGTCAACAATGATCAAGCTTCTTCCTTCAATAACTCGACTATCCTTCAAATTCCAATTCCATGGATCAGATCTATAGTTCTTAGCCCTCTTGCATAAACCCTAGAACGTGTGGTTGACCAACCTTTTGAACCTTGATCTTCTTCGCTTTGATGGTATGAACTCTTATTATAATTCGACATGTAACCTTGCTTATCTTCTTCCGTGATTCGACTTCTTGGACAACAAAAAGATCTTTGACCTTTTCTGTAGTAAATAGTTCTTCCTTCCTTCGCACGTGTGGATCTATTAGCCCTAAAAAGGACCCATAAACACCACCAAAATCTTCTCTCTTTGTTTCCTTCTCTTGGTTGGTTATCTTCACACTTCTTATTACGGACTTACTTAACCAAATTTTCTTGTCCACAAATGGAGGATGAGCTGCCCTATATATAGTGTTTTGTCCATCAAAAACATGTGCTAGGAAGTGTTAAGGAGTGCTATGGGAACACAAGGGAGCAATAGTTGAAAATAATGCATGCAAATGAACGATTAAGATTTTGTGATAGGAAGTGTTAGTGAGTTCTAGGTGTGCTAAGGAGGGAGTGATAAGGTATGCTAGGCAGTGTTAAGGCATATTAGAAGCTAGGGAAACATGCCAAGATGTGTTAGGTGCTAGGGTGTGCCAAGGCATGCCACGAAGTGTTATGGAGTGTTAGGGAAACATAAGGGAGCACTAGTTTCAAATGCATGATAATGAATGACTAAGCGTGTGTGACAAGGAGTGTCAGTGAGTTCTAGGTGTGCTAAGGAGGGGACGACAAGGTATGTTAAGTGGTGCCAAGAAATGCTAGAGTGTTAGGGCGACATGCTAGGGTATGCCAATGCATGTCAAGGTGTGCCAATGTGTGTTAGGGAGTGCGACATGAAGACAAAGGAAAAATAGTTCAAAATGCATGGAAATGAACGAATAAGAGTGTATGGTAGGGAGTGTCAGTGAATTCCAAGTGTGCTCAGGAAGGAGTGACAAAGTTATATGCTAAGTAGTTTCAAGGCATGCAAGAGTGCCATGACATGTCAAGGAGTGGTACGGTATGACACGGAGTGCTAAAGCATGCCATGGCATGTAGGGAATGCCAACATGTGCCACATAGTGCCAAGGGATTGTTAGACATGCCAAGTGCTATGCCATGTCAAGATGTAATCTATGTTGCTTAGTTGTTTTATGGCCATGGTTAGATGTGATCCTTGACTTGGTAACTTCTTAAGTGAGATGAGCTAAGTTTGGGCATGAGTAGCCTAAAATGAGTTATAAGCCATTCTTAGGTGAACAAAGGATAGTATAGTTGTAGTAACTGTAACTTGGTCAAGATGTTGTAGTCGAGGTAGGACTTGGTTGGTTCCCAAGTCTTAAAACCAATAAGGGTAGTTATGAGGGCATGATAGCTAAGGAGTGCTAGGGCATGACAAGGAATGAAAGGGCATGATAACACATGCCAGACAATGTCAATGCATGTCGAGGAGTGTTGGGGAGTGTGAGGGCATCACAAGGGAGAACTATGTCAAAGTGCATGGAAACGAATGAATAAGAGTGTCTTCCAGGTGTCCCAAGGACGAAGTGTATTAGGATAATTTCATAATAGGACTTGCAATAGCTAAGCCTACGATTACGATAAGGGGATGGAAAAAGAAATTTTAGACGAAGGGAGACTTTTGTCTAGGGACAACACTATTTTTCAATGACTTGGTTGGGTTCCAAAATCACAAAAAAAGTAAGGCTATCTATGAGGGCATGACAACTACGGAGTGCCAAAGGAATTCCAGGAAGTGATAACACATGCTAGAAAGTTCCAAGGCATGTTAGTCATTCCAAGGCATGCCAAGAGGTATCAGGTGCTAGGGTGTGGTGCCAACACATGCTAGGAATTTCCAGGGAAACACAAGGGAGGACTAGTTTCAATTACATGTAAATGAATGAATAATAGTGTGTGATAGGGAGTGTTAGCAAGTTCTGGGTGTTCTAAGGAGGCATTGACTAGGTATGTTAGCTAGTGTCAAGGAAACACAAGGAAGGACTAGTTTCAATTGCATGGAAATGAATGAATAATAGTGTATGATAGGGAGTGTTAGCAAGTTCTGGGTGTGCTAAGGAGGCATATCTGGACAAATTTTAGGAGGGTTTGGAGAAAATTTTGTGTTTTGGTGCAGACTTGGAATTTTTTGGCAATTTTTGTCTAGCAGCACAGCGAGCTCATGCTTTGATTCTTCCTCAAGGCTCCAAATGATGTAAAATCAAAATTTTTGGAAAGCTTATGACCCCATCTCAAACCCCATTTGCCCACTTACCTGGTTTGGGGCTCAGGTTTTGAGTAATTTGCAAAAAAGAAGCCAAAAATCACCTTTCTGCCCCTCTCTGTTCATTTTGTTGTGCACCTGGAGACACCTTGGGAGAATGGCCATATCTCAACCAAAAATTGATCATTTGGAGTGAAACAATACTCTAAAGACATCTACACTCTCCCATATTTCTAGAAAAGGCTTCCGATCTCAAGTTTGTACACCTAGAAATTTCTGAGATTTTTGTAAAATTTTCACTGTGTAATTTTTTGCAATTCCTAGTTTGACTCTGGTAAAAGTCAAATGGGTGGAGTATATGAATTTGAGGGGTAAAAGTAAATATAAATAATGGGTGGTTAGTATTTATAAGTTGTTTTGATGTAAATTTGACCTCATTTATGAGAGAGGTTGGAGTCAAAGTTAATTGTAGAAGTCATTTTTAACTTCCCTAGACATTAGAGTTTGGTTAGAACACCTCATGGAATAGTTCCTAGAGTCATTGATTCAACCCCTAAGAGTGGGGAGATGTTGTTTTGGTATTTATGTATCAATTTCTCAGTGATAGAATGGGTTGGATTTCAGAGGAGAGAACTATTGTAGCTTGTACTTGGACATTTTCTGGAAATCAAAGGACACAATTTGCAACTATTATCTAGGAATTCATGTGCAATAAGTTTGTGATGTTATCTTTTCTCTGTTATAGCTTTATATGAAATATATTAATATTCTCTTTCCATTCATCAATTATTCAATGGCTTTCCTTACATTTTATAAACAAAATTCTTTGCATAAAGCTTTGTTTTGATGGAAAAATCATTATGCGTTACTTTATTTCTTGCTTAATGAATTCATATTTCATGCTCATTAATACATTTCACTTGTTCTAAACACTAAACTACACCGAAAAACCCTAACATCCATCACAAAAGTAATTCTACCTTTCTCCTTTTTGTATTTTGTGTTGTAACCCTTTGATCCTCAGATCTAGCTACCTGGTTTTTCTCCCTTATCCAGCAACAAAACCCTAAATTTTCCAAAGCCCACTTGAACCTTTATATCTAGCCTAAAATCCTTTACATTCCAGTCATATCTTTGTTGTGATTTCATAGAGAGAGCCCTCTCTAGTTTGGTAGGACTAGTTACCAAACTAAAATATTGGTCTCTGATTACCTCTGTCAATCTCCTCATCAACCTAGGACATTGTGGAGGATAACTAAGGGCATGAAAACTAGGGAGTGCCAAGGTGTTCTAGTGAATTAATGTTCCCAAGTCATGGAAAAATGTAATGCTAGTTGTAAGGTTATGACTGTCAAGGTGTGTTAGGGAATGCTAGGGCATGCTAACATGTGCTAGATAATATGAAGACATGTCAAACAAGATAAGACGTGCCAAGTGCGAAGTCATGCCAAGATGTACAAGGGTGTGACAATGCATGCTAGGGACTGTCAAGGGAATAAAAGGGAAGAACAAGTTAAACTACAAGTAAATGAGCACATAATAGGGTTAATAAGTCATCAATTTACCTTTTCCATGAGGGTCATGCTAGGCAAACCAACACTAGGTGCCAATAGGTGCCAAGTGCCAAGTGTCAATGCATTCTATGTGGAAAATATTCCTTCATTTCTTCCCATCTAGTTTCCAATAATTGATCTCAAATAACTTTGATAATAAACCATGCCAAATCATACCAAGTCATCTCAACGCATGCCAAACATGCTAATACTTGCCAAGTGCCAACATCTGCCAAGTGCCAATGTGCGTCAGGGAGTGTGATGCATGATATGAAGTGGAAGAGCATATCGAAGAGTGATAAGGTGTGCTAGAGAGTGCCAATGCATGCTGAGAATTGTTAGGGAGTACTAGGACAACACAAGGGAGCACTAGGTCAAAATGCATGGAAGTGAATGAATATAAGGGTGCGTCGGGGAGTGTTAATGAGTGCTATCTATCATGCCAAGGAGGGAGTGACAAGGTATGCTAAGCACGGGTAAGGCATGCCAGGTAATATCAGGGAATGTCAAGAAGTGCTAGAGTGTGCTAGGTATTTTCGGGGTGTGCTAGCATGTGCCAAATAGTGCCAAGGTATTCTAGGTGCTAAGACATACTTGGATGTCGATGGTGCCATAGTATGCCAATATGTGTCAAGGAGTTTCAAGGAAACAAAAGGAATAAACAAGCTAAAATGCAAGGAAATGAACACATAAGAGGGTTAATAAGTCGGGACTTTATCTTTTTCAAAAGGGGCATGCTAGGCACACTTATAATATGTTCCAATACATGCCAAGTGCCAATGTGTGCCAAGTTCTAATGTTTTTCAATGCAATATTTTTCCAAGGTGTTCCAGGGCATGCCAACACATGATAGGGGAGTGCTATGCTATGCTAGGGCATGCCAACATGTGCTTGGGCATCCTACTCATGGCAAGATGTTCTAGGTGCAAAGATGTTCCAAGACATATGAGGTGCCAAGGAATGTTAGAGTATTGTTCCAAATAATGTTAAGGTGTGCCATGAGTGTTGAGGAGTGCTAGGTCTCTCTCATTAATAGAATTGATAGAGCTTGATTATGTATTAAATAATATAGTTCCTACACACACTAGTGGAGCTTTATTTAAAGGAAATTTGCTAGATAATAAACCTAATAGACATGAATCATGTGTTGACTCATAGGAAAACTATATTCTTATGACTTGAGGAAAATTCTACAGACTAATTAATTCTTAACAAATTCACTGACTATTATAACCACTATAACCTTGGACACATAATAAAAAAAAAATCCACAACAATGGTCTTAAATCATTATCTTTTGACAAAAAATATAGTAACAAGTACATAGCTTCATCAAAAACTCATTAGAATGATCAATGATGATGAACATTTTTTGATCGTCACCAAAAGTAACCAAAAAGATCATTGGTGAGGTTCAATAAAATATTGTCACTAGAAGTGTCACCAAAAAGATAATTAGTGATGGGCCTTTAACGACCCTCACCAAAAGTGTCACCAAAGAGAAAATTAGTGACGGCCTTTAACGACCCTCACCAAAAGTGTCATTGAAAATGGATTTGGTGGCAAACATTTAAGGACCATCACTATATATATTTACAACAATGATTTTTTAAAGACTGTCACCATATGCGACATTGGTAACGGACCTTAAAGGTCTGTCACAGGCATCAAGTGTCATAAAAAACTCATTGGAATGATCAATGATGACGAACATTTATTGACAATCACCAAAAGTAATCAAAAAGATCATTGGTGTTAGTCAATTAAATATCGTCACTAGAAGTGTCACCAAAGAGAGAATTAGTGATGGGCATTTAACAACCCTCACCAAAAGTGTCACCAAAGAGAGAATTAGTGACGAGCCTTTAACGACCCTCACCAAAAGTGTCAATGAAAATGGATTTGGTGACAAACCTTGGAGGACCATCACTATATACACTTACAACAACGCTTTTTTAAAGACCGTCACCATATGTCACATTGGTGATGGACCATAAAGGTCCATCACAGGCATGACCCCCACCAATGACATTTTTTCTTGTAGTGCAACTACCATGTTCCTACATTTAATCTTGCAGCAACCAACACATATTCCTTTAACTCTCTATACTATTTTATCGGAGAAGTTCCACATCGTTGCAATGCAACGATACTCCTCAGTTATGTTATCTTTAGCTCCTCTGACACTAATCTCCTTGAGAATTTCTCCTCCATGGGATCGAGTGTTGTGACCTGCTACTTAGCATTAAGGTGCTAAGCCTTTAGACACTACTAGGGGCCATTCTTCCTTTGTTAACTGATCTACACCCTTGTTCTTTGAAATCTCATGATCGTGTGCCAATCTCAATATTGAAAGCCCCCTTTATCGGAACTTTTCCAAACTCAAATTGTTCTAGATTTCCAATGTCTTCAACCTTCGATATGTCAACCTCTGATATGATGTCATCACTCCAGGTGGTGACTTTTTAGAAGTGACATGTTGCACCTAGTTCTAGCCCATTAGACTACTGAACAAGATTGAATATGCTTTCCACGTGTCCTATTGTACTGCCACATCATGCTGACGCCAGATGCCATTGTAGCTTATCAGAGCCAATCATATGCAACCATGTGTCATGCTAGACGAGAGAGAAGAGGGCCTGTCAACCTTTGGATTTGCAACTAAATCCTTTGGTAATATTTATCGGCATTCCTCAACGCTTTTTAATACTGTCGACACTTTATCGATATCGCAACTTTTAAAGGTTCCTCACTTTAATAAGTTCTAATACTCTGATACCTAATATGTCGATGTTCAAATGTGTCAATCTCTAGGGTTCCAATATCCTCCAACCTCCGATATAGCCTACTTCGATGTAACAATCCCCTGATATTTTGATATCACGATGTGTCAATGCATAGATACGCTGACTTCTGATATTCCGATGAGTCAATATGTTGGAACACCAACATTTCAATCTCTGATATGCCGATATTCCTTTCTTCCTAAGGCTTCAAATCCCTAAACTTCAGTAGACCATATCTTTTGATCCAAGAGTCTACTTTTGGACTTCTACATATCACTGGAAATCCTATTCAGAGCACTTTCCAATGGAGAAGGTATGATTTAGGCTTTAATTCCTTCTATTGCTTGGAATATGACTACAAATTTCTTTGCTCATTAACTCTTTAGACTGTTGAACTCACAACCTCCAGGATGATCAATTTATGACTTCTTCAATAAGCCTACTACTATGATGATCTTCTACAAGAAGGTTGTAACTACCATGGGATTCCCCCCAAACACCCAATCATCATGTTTCCCCTTGTTTCACATCAATTCCAACACTTACACAGCCACCCATACACCATCAAATGTCCAACAATCTCTCTCTTTGGCATTGATAGCAACACCATAAGCTCCCCCTTAGGCTAGGCATGTCTACTATGATGCCATATTCTCCCCCTTTGACATCAGTGCCAAAGAAAAATTATTGAGCATTCCCCCTGAACCATTGTAGTCTACTCTCCTATGAGTTCCACATGATGAGTAGCTCCCACCACCTTCCAGAATGAAGTCATTTGGAGGGAGGAGTGAAAACTCCTATTTGTTTCCCGAGATATTCAAATGGTTCCCTTTCCAGTGGCTTAGTAAATATATCTGCGAGTTGCTCTTTAGTGGTTACATATTCAAGTCTGACAGTGTTGGCTGCAACTTGTTCCCTCAAGAAATGGTACTTGATAGGAATATGCTTAGTCTTTGAATGCATGACTGGATATTTGGAGATGTTGATGGCACTTGTGTTGTCACGCATTATTGGAATGGGATCAGACAACTCTACCTATATATCTTTCACGGTTTGCTTCATCTATACAATCTGTGAACAGAAGGTAGCAACAGCTATATAAACTGCTTCAGCAGTCAACAGAGAAATAGAGCCCTATTTCTTGCTGACCCATGACACCAAGCATTTACCCAAGAAGAAAGATGCACCAGAAGTACTCTTCTTGTCATGAAGAATTCTAGCCCAATCTGCATTTGTGTAGGCCTTTAATTTTAAATATTCGCTCTTAGCATACCACTGTCCATATTCTGCTATACCTTGGAGATATTTGAAAATTCACTTGACAACAACAACATGACTCTCCCATGGAAAGGCCTTAAATATAGCCATAATCCCCACTGCTTGCATGATGTCTAGCCTTGAAGATGTTAGATACAATACGCTTTCAATCATTGACTTGTATGTAGTTTGATTTACTGAAAATGTTTCATCTTAGTTGCAGAATTTGCAGCCTATAGCCATGGGCATGTTGACTGGTTTGCAATCTTCCATTCCAAATTTTTCATAGTTTCCTTGAGATATTTAAATTGGGATATAAACACTCCTTATGGAGACTAAGTAATTTGGAGACCTAGAAAGAAGGACGTTTCTGTAGTCATGGACATTTAAAACTGTATTTGCATACATTTTTCAAATTGATGCCCCAATTTTTCCATATCGATGCCAAATATTATATCATCCACATACATAACTACTATCAGTAGATGGTCGCCTTCAGATTTTACATAATGGTTTCTATCAACTATGCATTTCTTAAACCCTTGTTGCTAAAGATACCTATCCATCCTTTCATACCAAGCTCTGGGGGCCTAATCCATACAGGGCCTTCTTTAGTTTGCACACAATCCCTTCATCAAAGGTTAGTAGAAATCCTTCTAGTTGTTAAATGTAAACCTTCATTTCTAAATATCCGTTGAGAAAGGCAGACTTCACATCCATCTGATATACCTTGATATTCATATGAATGGAAAGAAAAAGAAAGATTCTTATAGCTTCCAATCGAGCTACTAGTGAAAATATTTCCTCAAAATCTACCCCTTGTATTTGGGCATACCCTTTGCAAACCAATCGAGCTTTGTTCTTGATTACTTGACCCTATTCACTCAGTTTTTTCTTGAAAACCCATTTGGTTCCAATAACATTTTTCTCTCTCGGCCTTGGAACAAGATCCCATGTATCATAATTTTCTGGTCAATTTATTCATCCATGTCTTTCACCCAAAACTTATATTCACTTGTGACAAATGTTCTTGGGTTCTATCTGTGATAGTAGAGCCATATTCACATAACTTGTGTTTCCAACAAGTTTTCTTCTGGTTTAGATGTCATGTCTTTGATCTCCAACAATCTAACTCTCAGGATGTTCCTTCTATACATACCTGGAGGGTGTCTTTGGCCTTGAATTCATGCTTGCTTCCTCATCTTCATTGTATTTGTTTCTTCCAGATCCACAGACCTCAAGTCTGAGCTTTCTTCATCATATGAGTTCATATTTATTTTAGAGGATTCAGTTATGAACCTACCTCATCTACTATTACATCAATGCAATCCTTAATATTCCTTGTCCACTTGTTGTAACACTTATATCCTTTTCTTCGAATAGAGTACCCGAGCAATATCCATTCCTAGGGTTCTTTTCGTTCCTTTTATTGAAGCACTTTCTTCCAAACACCTTGAGATGTTTAATTGATGCAATTCTTCCCTTCCATAACCCATAGGGAGTTTTATCACTATTAGGCCTGAGTTGAGTTATGTTTGATAGATATACTTCTACCCGGGTTGCTTCTCCCCAGAAGTTGTGAAACATCCCTACTTCATATAACATCTCTCTTGCCATTTCGTGGATTGTTATATTCTTCCTCTCTACTACATTTTTCTGAGGAGTTCTAGCCACTAAGTATTGCCTCCTGATGTCATGATATTCACAAAATTCCTCAAATTCTCTTGAAGTGTACTCTCCCACTCTGTCTGATCTTCAGCATTTTATCTTTAAGTCTTTCTCATTTTCTCCTTGAGCTTTAAACTTCTTGAAATGCTTGAGTGCTTCCGACTTTTCTTTTAAGAAGAAAATTCAAGTGGCCCTGATGAAATCATCAATGAGCAACATGAAATAAGTCTGTCCTTTTGAGGTTCTTGATCTGGTTGGGCCCCAAATGTCTATGTAAATGAGCTCCAGAGGTCTGGATGAGGAGAACTCTTTCGATTTGAAATGAGTGCTAGTATGCTTACCAAAATGACATGACTTGCAGATTGTGTTATCAAGCTTCAACAATATTGGTAATCCTCTTACTTCTCCCATCATTATTACTTTCATCAAATTGTAAAAATTCATATGCCCAAGCCTCTTGTGCCACAACTGTGCTTCACTTTTTTTGATTAAATAGAAGTTAAACCTGGAATTGTCAAACACATATACATTATTGTGGGTTCTGATTTCTTTCTCTACTAGTTTTCCATTCTTTATGTTGTGAATCTCACAATATTTAGATCAAAAGGTCACATCATAGCCATTATCACACATTTGGCTAACACTAAGCAGATTTTTCTTTAGACATTCTACATACAACACATTTTGTGCTTCTGTTTTTTTATCAAGACTAACTACACCTTTACCCTTGATTCTTGTTGGAGAATTGTTTCCAAAAGTGACATTGCCTCCTCTATCCTTTTATTTAAGCGACATAAATTTTATTTTTTCCCCAGTCGTATGTTTGGAACAACCACTATCCACATACCATTTGTTTTCTTGATTATGAGTTGATAAGGCAAGTCCACACTGCATGCCCTTTTTAGTCTTCTGTTTCTAGCTCCCATCATTACCCTCTTAGATAGTTTTTTGTCTAACATTTTGGGACTTAGACAGGTATTCAAGCCTACATCTACACTCACTGGCTTTGTGCCCAAAATTATTACATTTGAAGCATTCTACTTCACTTAGTAAGGGAGAGAACACATTTTGATTTCTGAGAGAGGGATTTAGAGCCTTAGAAATTTGATGTGTATAATATATGGGATTTTCATCTCTTTCAACTTTGATCCTTCTACAATCAATGGACTTATGTCAAAAGATATGACATCTATAACAGTGACCGTAAAAAAATATGCATGCCTACTGCTAGAAACATTATGAGATTGTTCAGGAAAATACCTTGGTCATCTGACTCATTGGTTCCTTCTCCATTGAAGATCTCCTCTTTGTCTAACTGCTCTTTTGTCTTCATTAATTCTATCATGATGCTCCTTCCCATGGCTCTATGGTTGTTTGAATTCTACGGACCTGAAGTTTGTATTTCCAATAGAATATTATTTTGTCTTAGAGTATCCTAGACTGGTTTTGATTCCTGAAGGCCTTTGACTATTCAGGATCTGATCTAGTCTCCTTGTCCCTTCAACAAAATTTTCATTGAGACCCTTCTTGGTCTTTGTTTTCTCAATATCGATTCTCAGAGAGACAACCTCTACTTCAAGACTCTGAGAGTTTTCTTCCCATTCTTGAATCAAGTCTTGAAGAACCTCTTCTTTTCATTTAGCCTCCTCCAGATCAACTTTCAATGATAGAATATCATCTTTTCATATCTGTTCGTTCTTTTTCCTTATTAACTTGAGCAGCTCCTATTTCAACTGCTTTTTCTCCTCGTCCAGACTCTCACTATTTCCTTGGTTTTCTTTCAGCAGAATGATTAGATTGTCCTTTCTCTTGATAGCTTCTTCAAGTTTTTATTTTTGATAGGAAAACTCCTCATTATTAGAGTTATACATACCTTCCTCTACAAACTGTAATTGTTTCTTCAACTGCTTATTTTTCTACCTTTCTTTCTTTAACTCGTCGAGGGCACTGATGAGTTCCCTCCAAGGTCTACCACTCATTATTCTTCTTCCTCTTTAGAGTCCACAATACCCTATTTTTTGGAGTTTTTTTCAAAGGCCATAAGAAGATACTTATCTGACTCATTCTCTGATGAGTATTAACAATATAACTCTAGTGCTGAGCTATCATCTTTGGAGTAGAAGCCCTTCTTCTTATAGGGATTTTTATTATGATGTGTTAGGGACTTGTTTCCAAATTTCAGATCCCCTTTCTTTTTAGCCTTTTCTTTTTAAGGGCATTTAGAAGAGAAATTTCCAACTCTTCCACAATCAAAACACTTAAAGGTAAAATTCCCTTTATATTTTCTTGAACTATGCTTCTTTATTCTGGCTAGTTGAGCCAGCTCCTTATTAGATTCACAACTGGAGCAGTCTTGATCAGCTTTGTGCTCCTTTCCCTTTCTGGATACTTTGAACACAAATTCCTTCAGTTCATATTTTTCTATTCCTACTCTCATCTCATAGGCTGTGAGAGTACCATGCAACTAATCCATCTTGAGATCTTTTAAGTTAGGCATTTCCTCAATAACTAAGATTTTGGCATTAAATCTCATGGGTAGAGACTTAGTATTTTCTAAAAAATCATCTCTTCCTGGACTTCTTCACCAAGTCCTCTAATCATATTAGTTACTTCATCAACTATGTGGAAGTATTATGATATGATCTCATTCTCATTCATTCTCAAGCTTTCAAACCTCATTCTAAAAGTTTGAAGTTTCACTTGCTTGACTTTGTCATCTGCAACATGACTCTGGTTAAGCTTTACCCACAGTTCCTTAGCGGACTTATAGTGCATAACATTTACAAGTTTTGATTGAGTAAGGCCAAAGAGAATGGAATTCATGGCTTTAGAATTGTTCCCATATAATTTTTTACCATCCGCATTAGTGGGAGGAATATCAAGGACAATGTAGTCTACTAGCAGTGAAGTCCAAACATCTACTATAAGGGAGATAAGATATGATGCCATTTTCACTTTCCAAGAAGCATAGTTGGTCTCTTCAAAGACTAATATTCTACTTGAGTAAGCCTCTTGACTCTCTTTCCTAGACATAATTTCTTATATATCTACCTTCCAGTGTTTAAACTATTGCTAAAGGAACTTGGTTCTGATACTAATTGTTGAAATAAGGAATTGCACGGGGTGGTGGGTGAATCAGTAAGTAGGAAACTCTTATTTTTATTATTATTCTTATAGTCCCTTCCTATATTATGTAACTTGTGAGATCATTCATTCACAAAACAGTGAAGCAACAATATTTCAGGCACATATTCAAACAAAAATTACATGAGCAACACACATTAGACACAATGTTTTTCATGTGGAAACCTAGAGGGAAAAAACCACCAATTTTTTTTTTGTTTATGGTGTAAATTAAGCACCCACTTAGTTAGATTGTTTTTTGTGAGAACCCACTCACAAGAGGCACCGACCCCCTTTGGTTAGCAAGAACCAACTTGCCAAGAGGCACTGACCTCCTTAGTATGTAGGAACCAACCTGCTCTTGCCACTACTCTACTATTTCATATAATTTTCAAACTAAAAATAGAGGAATACAATGATTCAAGTAAAATACCCATAAATGGTTGTTTGCAGATTCAACTTATGCACTCTGCCTTCTGTGCTCACTTGCAACGGATCTCCTCTTCTTACTCACAACAACCCTTCCTATATGCTCTACCTTCACTATCAAGGGATCTTCACTGACTTCTCTTCAACACTACCCTTGTAATTCTTCACTCATCCCTCTCACTATTGTTTCTGATCTATTAGACAGAACCCTCTTAGGTGCTTCAACCTCTCTTTCATGATGCACTTCACTCACAACACAATACACTCACACACTTTCTCAACTTCCCCAACTACTCCATTGTCGGTGATAGTTTTTAATCCACTGAGGCACTCTGCGCAAGGCATTCTTACCTCTTTGTCCTTTAGTTACCAAATTTTACTTAGGCATGGCTCCCCTTGCCTCTCTTGTGTCCTCTGGTGGTTTCTTGTCATAATACCCCAAAATAGAGATGGACCTTGTAATCCTCCATATTCTGACTGTGTACTGCTCCCATGCTGAGAAACTGATTCTCGGGTGACCTGCACACTTCTGCGAGAGTCCCAATCTCATTTATCGCTCCACGAATCTTTGACAGATCACAAATCTTACCACTATTTTCTCATTTAATACAACCATTCATGCATGCAAATTAATTGATTTATTCTTTCATTCTCTCAAATTTATCTCTGCTACAAATGTTGTCCTTGGTTTCTTGTTACAGAGTCTTCTGCAGGTTCAACCCATTTCAAACTACCAACTCCCATGTTCCTACATTCAATATCATAGTTTTTGACCCATACGCCTTTAACAATCTATATTTTCTTATCAGAGAAATTCCACATCGTTGCAATGCACTAATACTCCTTAGTTTTGATATCTTGAGCTCCTCTGATGCTGAGATCCTTCATCATTTCTCATCCACGAGACTGAGAACTGTGACCTATTGCTTATCATTAAGGTGTTAAGCCTTCAGACACTATTGGGGGCCATTATTCCTTTGTTAACTACTTTGTGCCCTTGGTTCTTTGAAATCTCACGATCATGTGCCAATGTTAATATTGGAAGCCCCCTTTACCAGATATTTTCCAAACTCCAACTTTTCTAGAGTTCTGACGTCTTCAACCTCTGAAATTCCAAACTCCGATATGACATCATGACTCCACGTGGCGATTCTTTAGAGGTGACACATGTCACCCGGTTCTGGCCCATTAGACTACCCAATAAGGTTGAGTATGCCTACCATGTGTCCTGTCACACTGCCACATCATGTTCATGTTAGATGACACTGTAGCTTATTGGAGCCAATCATATGTTGCCATGTGTCTTGCTAAAGGAGAGAGAAGAGGGACCATCAATCTTTGGATTTACGGCGAAATACTTCATTAATATTTATCGACATTCCTCGATGCTTTTTAGTAACGTCAGTGCTTTATAGATATCACAACTTTTAAAGGTTCCTCGGTTTAATAAGTTCCTATACTCCCCCAATATACCGATGTTACGATGTTCTAATCTCCAGGGTTTTAATATCCTGTAATCTTTGATACAACCTTCTTTGATATACTAATCCTCCGATATTCCGATATCGCGATGTGTCGATGTGCTGGTATGCTGACCTCCAATATTTTGATGCACCGATATATTTGACCTCCTACACTCTGATCTTCAATATGTCGATATTCCTTCCTTCCTAAGGTGTCAAATCCCTCAACATCATCAAACCATATCTTTTGATCTAGGAGTCCACTTTTGGACTTCCATATATTGTTGGAAATATTGTTCAGAGCACTTTCCAATGGAGAGGGTCCAATGTAGGCTTTGATTCCTTTTGCTTCTTCTAAGATGACTGCAAAACTTCTTTGCTAATTGACTCTTTGGACTAATTAACTCACAAACACCATGATGATGATTTTATGGCTTCTTCAGTAAGCCTGCTATTGTGATGATTTTCTACAAGAAACCTGCAGCTACCATAAGGTACCTCCCAAACACCAAATCATAATGCTGACCCTTGTTTTAAATCAATGCCAACACTTATACAACCACCCATACACCATAAAATGTCCAACACTATTCCCCACCTACCTATCAACCCCAAAGCCTCTACAATCTACCATTCTTGTGTATCCAAATTTATGTTTAGACCAAAATTCACTTGCCAAATATGTGTAATACCAATATATATAAGTGGTACAACAAGGGTGAAGTAAGAGAATGTTGACCATTCATACACTTAATGTCATCTAAACCCACCTGAATCTATTGACCATCGCCAATCTCCCATCTCATCCCAACAAAGAGCCATTGTTTATTTCTCATCATACTGTACCATATGTATTATGCACCCTTATAGTCCTGTTCCCCTTCTCTGATCCAATGTGTGGATTCTATATGTCGAGGATATTTTCCCTTCATGATATTTTCCAAATATCAGTTCCATATAGTGCCCTCCAAAGAGATTTGATGACCAATGTGATGAGTCCCATCAATAGGTATATCTTGAAGTTCATTATACTATCCTCTAGCCTTAAAACTATCCTCTTCTCATATTTATTCACACTTTTGGTTATAATATGCTTATTAAGAAGAGTAAAATGTGTTTTCATAGTATGTGGCCTAATGTGATTAAATTGCAGGAAAAATAAGCATGTTTTAGGCATTTACAATGCAGGGGCTTGATGAAGACAATTAGGAGGGAACCTAGGGAGGATTTTCCACCTACTTAACTCTCTAACTCGACTTGAGATCACCAAATCCTCACTCAAAAGCTCGAATTCATTGACAACTGAGTAAATCCAAGTGTATGAGAATCTCAAGGAGGACAATATGCACAATTTTCGAGATCAAGGAGGAAATAACTCCCATTTTGAAAGGAGCTGTTGCTTGCTACCCTTTTGTATAAATAAATGAGCTCAAAGGCTTATTAGGATTCAAATTTTTGTTTCAGCTAAGAGTAGCTATTGAGGCTAGGGCATGACATTGTTGTTGTTAACTTTCATATGATGTATGAGACTACGATTTTATGATAACTAAATTTGGTTATTAAGTTGGGTTTGAGCTAGTTCTAGAGGGCTGAAGCCCTTGGGTTTGGGACCAACCTAAAGGCTTTGGTCCTTCTTTTGTACTTATTTGTTGTTCTTATTTTAAATAATTTCAATTCTTTGTTTCATTGCAGTAGATGTTAAGCCATGAAAACCTATGATTGCAGGCTTCCCTATCACCTCTCTTGTGGGAGAATGGTTGGAAAGATTTACAATCTGAGTCTAAAAACATTTTGTTAATGATTTATTGGAAACAAATAGATGTTAGTTGTCCTTATTCACATTTTATTTTTGAGACTTAAGAGTTAGTTTGTGATCAAAATTGTTTTGTCGCATAGAATATATATTTTTCAAATTCAACTCATCTTTTCCATCATATTTTATATCACTGAGTTAATGATCAATTGATGCATGCATGTGGATAGTTGCAGGGTTGTGTTGATCTATAGGTGAGGGAACCTCTTTCATATTCACTTGAATTTATTCATCTTCTCTTTCCACCTTCCAATTCTCCTCCCAAGACTTGGTTTCCATAGTCTCTTTGTTTAGACAATTAAGGACACAGTGGGAATTCATCTTGGTGCTAGACAGACCTTCGAGAGGTCCTGGGATTGGCTAGGAATTTTTCCAAACTTTCATTCACTCCGTCCTACATTACTCCTCCTCTTTATCCCTTCATGACACCATCTCCACCCTAAAAATTCTCTCGGAACCCCTCTTGTAGTAATACAAGACCTCTTTGTAGCAACATTTGTAGCCAACCTATAACACCACTTTCCTACACCTATTTTACTCTCCACTTGAAACTTATCTCAGTTGAAAGGAATAATGACCCAAAATTGTGATTTTATGATCAAGGGAAGCTCATACACAAATATACCCACCTCTTTTTCGCACTGCAAAACATAGTAGAATTAGTGTTTTTCATTCACAAGCATGATACAAGTTAGATTTCTTATTTTAAAGAAAATGTTAACTAGATCAATGATACATGCAAATAGGTTACTGATTTGATGAATTATGCAAGATAGTGTAGCTTTACTTCTACAGGAATATTCTCCCTTTCTCTTTAATGTAATGTTAGTTAGCATCTACAAGTTGAACAAATGGCATTTTCATTTTCATAGTTAAGAATCAATTTTCAATTATGCTTTCACTATAGTTGAAATTAGAGGAATGGTCTCTAAACACCTTGATCTGATGTCATGAATAAGGGTTCCATGAGTACAATCTAACCTACTATGCATATAGAACTCTCACCTCTAAGTTTTCACGAACATTAGGTTGATAATTTGAGTTGAGGAGCCCTTGGGAGTTGTAACACTCTTGGTGCAATACCAGGGCTCACCACTTTTTGGCACGATTGTCAGGGAGGTGTCTAAGTAGGTGTTGTTTCTTCTTGAGCATTTTTTTTTTCTATTTTGCATCAGTCTTATTGATTTGAAAAAGTGAAAATTTCAAACAAAAAAAACAAATCTTTCATGCCTCATAGGAGTAGGGATAATCAAGGAAAATTCTCGTCAAAAAACTCCACACTATCAAGTAGTCAACCTTCATTCTTCTTCGGTGACTGTAAACTTCCCTCTCTGACTACAAGGGAGTTAGAGGACCATCTAGGTAAGAAACATGGAATTTTTGAAGAACTTATTTTACAAGAAGAATAACCTATCTCGCCTACCCAAACCATGGCTGAAAAACTGAACAATGAGATCTTCCCTATTAGAGAAACCAAGGGAGAGTCTAGAGTGAAAAACATAAGCCCTTATTCCTTTCAACATTTCCATGGGCTAAGCTCTAAAGATCCCGAAACCTTCATGTTTGAGTTTTTTGTTGTTTGTAGGACCTATGAGTATGCCTTTGATGAGGATAAGCTAAAGTTGTTTCCTTCTACCCTCAAATATGCAACCTTTCACTGGTTTATGAGTCTACCTGGAAGCAACATCACTACCTGGGCCCAAATGCAACAAACCTTCAATGATAAATATCAGGATTATTGTAGGTCCAAAGAAACAAAGGAGGAAATATTTAGGATGACCCTTGGACCTGATGAATCTTTGGAAGACTTCGAGGAAAGGTTTCAACTTAATTATAGGAGGGCCAATTGTACCCTTGGTGTTGCGTCACTTAAGCTAGTTCTTCTCTGAGGGATCAGGGAAGATGTAATGGAAACACTCAATGTGACATTTGGAGGAGATATGTACAAATTTCCTTGTGATGATATCAAAATTGTATTTAAGAATTATTCTAGGGTTGTTAGGAAAAAGGGTAGGTCTAGCCAAAACTTGATCAATCCCTCTTCCCCCACGACATCCATCAAGCATGAAATAAGGAATATGTTGGATGGTATCAAGAGTGAAATGTTTCACACATTTTCAAAACAAATTGATACTATGCAAATCAAAAGGAAACACGAGGAATCAGAAAGAGCACTAGCTATTTTCTACACTAGATGTACTAAAATAAATCCTAGGAATGACTGCCCACTAAATGTTATAGAAGTCTGCCTAGTATGTGAAGAGAATCGTGCAAGAAAACAATATCCCTCTCTATCATGCCTAAAAGTTGTATACCAGGTAGGAGTAGAGAGTGGATTATAAAAGTTGTGTTTCATTAACTAAAGGAGGCCACCGGGACCTCAGCCATATCAACAAGGCATGAAAGGTGCACATTACCCTCACTAAAATTGAAATCAAAATGCACCTTTTCAACCTTGGTACCCTTCCACTCATCCATCATGGTCCACACCTAATCCTTGGCCTTATGCTCCTCCATACCCTCCTCAACCTATCAACCATCCTTTTAAGCCATATCCGCAAGGGTTAAGGCCTTAAACAAACCAACCTCCTGCTTTACTGCCTCCAACCCAACCTCAACCACAAATAAATTTACTATTTCACCTAAGAAACCTCAAATGCCTACTCAACCTAATTTGAACCCAAATAATAAACAGACACAATAGGTTTATATTGGGTTAACATCTTTTCCTCCTTATGCTATGGAAATCTAAGAACTCATCCTTTGGTCTGGGAGGGTGCTCCCAGAAAATCACCCATATTTTCCACCTGAAGAATTGGAATGAGAGAAGGAAGAGAGTGTCCCTCAAGTCAATGCATCCCCCTATCCTGAAAGTTTGATCCACCATAACAAGCACACACTAGAAGGGGTTGAAATTCTGGGAGAATTGAAGAATTTATGTGTCAAGACACCACTTCTCTAGACCATTAAAGATGTTCCCATCTACAACATGCTTGTTAAAGAAAAATGTTTCAAAAGGCCTGGGATAAGAATAATAGATACCCCCACCATCAATGTTACTGGAAAATTATCTAATCTGATTCTTGGAAGGTTTATCTCCCCAAAATACCTTGACCCTGGGAGCCCAATGGTGGATGTGCACATTGATGGAATTATGGTCCCTAATACCCTGATTGATTTTGGTGTTACAATTAATGTGATGACTAGGGAAACCATGTTGAAGCTCAATCTCCAAGGGGCTTTGAGAAAGATCGCCACAGTATTGTAACTTGCAAATAGATCCACAATAGCTCCTAAGGGAATTATTGAGGATGTCATGGTCTCCATTGACTCCTGGGAGTAACCTATTCATTTCCTAATCCTACAGCCCAAAACCAAGTTTAATGGCTATCATCTCATCTTAGGAAGAGCTTGGTTCGCCATGGATGATTCCTACATTAGTTGTAGTTCTGGGAACATGACTATCAAGAATGGACATTTATTCAAGAAACTTGTGTTGTATCCTCTTACTCAACCTTCTATTGAACATGATTTATCCATATGGTTAGAGGACGAGGAAGAGGATGAACTGTAGGGGACAACTTGATGAAGATGACCTTATTAACCATATCCTTCATAATCAACCTCCCACTCCCATACCAATTGATGAGTATATAAAAGAACATGGGAATATTCCTTAGATTGATTTGTGCTATGTTGAATCAAGTCCAAAACATGTCAATATTGTAGAGTTTGAGCCATCCAGAACTTTAAATATAAAAGCCTCTCTCTGCCAAACAAGAAGAACAATTGTGCAATGTATTCAGGTAACACCCGGATGTCTTTTCTTGGGATTATAAGGAAATGAAAGGTGTGTATCCCTGAGTTTTTACTCATCAAATTTACATCAAAGAGGGATGCAAGCTTGTGTGCCAACCCTAGAGAAGGATGAAGCCATATTAAGGACATTATGAAAGAAGAATTACAAAAGCTACTTGATGCAGGGTTTATATACACAATTTCAAATAGTGAGTGGGTGTCACCTCTTGTTTTAGTTCTTAAGAAGAAAGGGAAGTGGAGAATTTGTGTTTATTACCAAGAACTTAACAAGGTTATAAAGAAGGATCATTTTCCTTTTCCCTTCATTGACCAAATCCTAGATGGCCTTGGAGGGAAGAAATTATTCTCCTTCCTGGATGGATTTAGTGGATACAACCAAATCTAGATCAGCCCTCAAGACCAATATAAGACTACATTTAGATGTCCTCGGGGTACCTTTTCCTATAAAATTATTCCATTTGGTCTATGCAATGTCCCTGCTACTTTTCATAGGGTAGTTCTGAGTATTTTTGTTGAACTTGTTCATGACTCCGTTGAGCTATACATGGATGATTTCACTCATGAATGTGAGTTCCATGAATATCTCTCTAATTTGTGCAAAGTATTGAAGAAATGTATCGAAATGAATCTCTTATTGAGCCTTGAGAAATGTGAATTTTCGATGAATGCAGGGATTGTCCTTGGCCATTCTATATCTGAGCAGGGAATATAGGTTGACCCAAACAAGATTTCCATCATCAAAAGGGTCCCTATCCGTCAAAAGCAATAATATATCAAGAGTTTCCTTGGATTAGCTAGATATTATTAAGGTTCGTTAAAGATTTTAGAAAACTTGCTTCACGCCTGTTTAGTATGTTGGCTAAAGATTCATATTTTTGTTGGAAAAGAAACTATCAAGAAGCTTTTGAGATACTAAAATAAAAGATGACTACTATACCCATCCTTAGGGGTCCCAACTGGGCATTGTCTTTCCATATACACACAAATGCGTCAGTAAAAGTTGTAGCAGTTTCCTTATGAAAAGTCGAATAAAATTTACCTTATGCTATCTATTTCATTAGTAAGAATCTATCTAAAGTTGAGATAAATTATACTGTCACTAAAAAGGAACTCTTGGATGTAGTACATTCTCTAAACAAGTTTAGGCATTATATCACTGGTTATCAAACTTTGGTTCACACTGATCATGCAACCATTAAGTATTTAATGAATAAAATTGATTTCAATGATAGGATAATTATATTGTTGTTGTTATTACATCAATTTGATTTGAATACTATTGATAAACAGGGAAGGAGAATGTGGTTTCATATTTCTTGTCAAGAATAACTCTGCTTGCGGGAAAGGAAGAGATGAAAGATGATCAAGTTCTAGATGAACATCTCTTTGCCATCTTGTTTCTTTCTCCTTGGTTTTCTTAGATAGCCAACTATTTGGTTGTTGGGACCTCCTAACCTATGTTCTAGGGAGAAAAGAAATATTGTCAGGAAGAGCACCCCATTCACCTAGATTCGGGGAAACCTTTTTCAGATTGGGGTTGTTGGGTGTATATAAGGTGTCTTTTAGAACTCCTAATTGCCTCACATTAATTATCAATCTGGGTAAGTCTTTTTGTTTCAAGAGTGTACACAATATGTGCAAGTGATGGAAATTGTTATATCTATAGAGAGTAATGCTTTAAGATAACTTATCAATTTCAATACAAGAGTAAACAGATCAAACCATAAATATCAAGCTTGTAACTTCAAGGAAATTAACATATTCAAGTATCAAAACTAAATCTTAATCTAAACCAAACTCAATCTTAATTAAGAGATTCTAATTGCAATTACATCAACCAAGTGCACCGTAGCAATAATAGAGCTCTTTCAGCTGAATCTAAACTACTACATAGAAATAAAGCATCTAATCTAATCAATAACACTCTGTCTTTTAATTAACAAGAAATAATTCTCATCTAATAATTAATTCAATCCACGACATAAATAAATGAAATCAATTGACAGAATTAAGAAGTAATGAAATGAATACATGAAATCCACACCGATGAAAGTAAATCAACTGTAAAACTGTAAAGTAGAATAATTAAACTTGCAGTAAAGGAAAAGTAAAAGTATAAAACAGGAAATAGCAGTGAAATCCACCAGTGACCGAGCCCGAGTCGCCAGTGAATACTGCTTAACTACTTTAGAATATCGCGAGTGAAAAAAAACTCAAATAATATATTATTCATCAAATACAAATGTCATTACAGCACAATGTCTTTTAGAATTATGCTATGTATATTAAAATTACAATTGAAGTAAATGGTGAAAAATTTCTCTCCCCTTCCTTTGATCTCTGTTTTCATTTAAATATACAGAGAGCAAAAGGAAGTTACAACAAAGCTGATTACAAAGTGATTTCCATTACAAATTCGGATTATACAAAAAAAATTGATCAAAAATATCATATCTGAAAGATCTTCCCACCAACATTCAGCAGGAACAAGTCGAATTTGGTATTGCAACTAGAAGAATTTGGAAAATGCCCGCAACAGCAAATCTGAGAAAATCATCTTCGAAGAACCTTTAGTTTCTCTTAATACAAACGAATTTTGGAAAACTGCTCCTTACAAAACTAATTCGGTCTGTTCTTGACAAAACCCATGTTTCATATTTTCCAGATTCTCCTTCATTTGTCTAAAACGTCCAATGTAAAACCGTCACTTCTTATTCTAGCGAATTTTTGAGTTGGAATATTTAATTGTGAATTGGAGATCAAATTTGGAATCTGGAAAAGATCTTGGAGGCTAAAATCATGAGTGATGTTACAACAAATCCATTAGTAAACCATCATTGGTAAAATCATGCATAATAATCATCAATTTATTAAAAATAAAGGAGAAAAATAGTATTTATCCATAAGAGCATAAATAATTATAAAATGGAATTATATGATAAAATATGATAAATGAGGTGATAAATAATGGTAGAAATGGGTGAAATAGGCATCAAAAAGTGATAATAATAATGAAAAATTAACAACCCAACATACCCCCAAACTGAATATGTTGCATGTCCTCATGCAACTCCAAAGCCTTTGTATTAACCAAGCTATAAAACATATTCATCCCAAGTCATGAAAGTGGTGGAACAAATGAGTTCTTCCTCAAATAATGAATATTCAATTTTAGCAATGTTTATGAAGGCGTAAAAATTTTCACATTGACTTTCAACCATATGTATATGAAGTTGCAGCAAAATGTGATACAAGTAACAACAAACTTCATTAACCAAGAAAACTATAAATCAAATAGTTTTGATGCGCGGATCATGAGATATAAGCAAAATGGTTGTAGGTGACAGTGCATGATTTCTAAAATTTTACAAACTAATTTAACTTAAAATTTTTTGGGTTTGTGTATTTTAATGATACCTCTTTGCTATCCAAAAATTACAAGAATTCGGTTCATAGTTTTAAATATATACGCAAATCAATTTCTTGACTATATAAAAATGAGATTGTATGCTTTAAATGAGAAAGAAAGTAGAAAACATCCATCATGTGTAGCACTTCCTCCCCCAAACTGGAGAATTAGCATGTCCTCATGCAATACTAGAAAACAAATTGAGGTGGTTGCTACAATCGTGGTTTAAATCTATGCTTGGTGTAAAAAACATGGAATAAAAGAGGTTTTGAGAATAAATAAGGAGATCGGTGGATGATGGTATGATCATAATAAATAAATGAATGAAAATAACACTCTCCCAAACTGAAAGCTTCTATGTCTCTAAAAAATGGGAAGTGGTAAAGATGTGGAATGAATGATGATAAATAATGCTCAATGGATTTTCATGAAATTCTCCTAAACTTTTAATAAATCATAAACTTATGCTATTTTATCTCAAGTTTTACCTCTGGAAAAATGTGGAACAACATGCATGGATTTGTATTTGTTGAAGCTGATGTAGGCTGAGATGATTCTGAAAGTGATGCAAAAGGTGGAAGCCATGCAAGCACATCCTCTTTGAGGCAACAATGCCAAAATGTTGGGTGCATATAAGGTGTCTTTTAGAACTCCTAATTGCCTCACATTAATTATCAACCTAGGTAAGTATTTTTGTTTCAAGAGTGTACACAATATGTGCAAGTGATGGAAATTGTTATATCTATAGAGAGTGATGCTTTAAGAACACTTATCAATTTCAATACAAGAGTAAACAGATCAAACCATAAATCTCAAGCTTGTAACTTCAAGGAAATTAACATATTCAAGCATCAAAACTAAATCTTAATATAAACCAAACTCAATCTTAATCAAGAGATTCTAATTGCAATTACATCAACCGAGCGCATCTTAGCAATAACAAAGCTCTTTCATTTGAATCTAAACTACTGCATAGAAATAAAGCATCTGATCTAATCAATAACACTCTATCTTTTAATTAACAAGAAATATTTCTCATCTAATAATTAATTCAATCCACGACACAAATAAATGAAATCAATTGACAAAATTAAGAAGTAATGAAATGAATACATGAAATCCATACCAATGAAATTAAATGAATTGTAAAACTGTAAAGCAGAATAATTAAACTTGCAGTAAAGGAAAAGTAAAAGTATAAAACAAGAAATAACAGTGAAATCCACCAGTGATCGGGCCCGAGTCACCAGTGAATACTGCTCAACTACTTCAGAATATCGCGAGTGAACAACAACTCAAATAATACATTATTCATCAAATCCAAATGTCATTACAACACAATGTATTTCATAATAATGCTCTATATATTAAAATTACAATTGAAGTAAACGGTGAAAAAGTTCTCTCCCCTTCCTTTGACCTCTGTTTTCATTTAAATATACATGGAGCAAAGGGAAGTTACAACAAAGCTGATTACAAAGTGATTTCCACTACAAATTCGGATTATATAAAAAAAAATTATCAGCAAGATCATATCTGAAAGATCTTTCCATCAACATTCAGCAGGAACAAGTCGAATTTGGTATTGCAACTGGAAGAATTTGGAAAACAGTTGCAACAACAAATATGAGAAAATCGTCTTTGAAGAACCTTCTGTTTCTCTTAATATAGACCGAATTTTGGAAAACTTCTCATTGCAAAACTAATTTGGTCCATTCTGGAAAAAACCCATGTTTCGGATTTTCTAGATTCTCCTTCATTTGTCCAAAACATCCAATGTAAAACTGTCACTTCTTATTCCAGTGAATTTCTGAGTTGGAATATTTAATTGTGAGTTGGAGATCAAATTTGCAATCTGGAAAAGATCTTGGAGGCTAAAATCATGAGTGATGTTACAACAAATCCATTAGTAAACCATAATTGGTAAAATCATGCATAATAATCATCAATTTATTAAAAATAAAGGAGAAAAATAGTATTTATCCATAAGAGCATAAATAATTATAAAATGGAATTACATGATAAATTATGATAAATGATGTGATAAAGAATGGTAGAAATGGGTGAAATAGGCGTCAAAAAGTGATAATAATAATGACAAATTAGCAGCCCTATAGGGGTCAGATCATATCCTAAGAATATGTGTGAGGGAAGAAGAAATTTTTGACATCCGCTAAGCATGACATGATAGGCCCTATGGGGGCCACTTAGCTAGTGCTAATAGGACAACCTTCAAAGTTCTATAATCAAGTTATTATTGGCCTACTTTACATCAAAATGCAAGGAGATACAGCACCAGGTGTGATTAGTTTCAAACGATGGGTAAACCAACACCTAAGGATGAGATTCCCTTACAACCTCAAGTGACTCTAGAGCCATTTGAAAAGTGGGGCATGGATTTCATTGGGCATATTGGTCTCCCATCAGGAAAGAAAAAGTATATCATTATGTGCACTGATTACTTGATAAAATGGGCTGAAACAAAAGAAATAAAAGCAGAAACTCAGCAGAAGGTGGATGAATTTATGAGGGAGAATATCTTTTACAAATCAGGTTTTCCACGGGAATTAGTCATTGATTGAGGAACACAATTTACATCAAGTCTGATTGAAGACCTTATGAAGTAGCACCACATCAAATACATGGCATCTATTACCTATCACCATAAACAAAATGGGCATGCTGAAGTCACGAATAGAGAATTGGACAAGATTCTTACAAAGGTTGTTAGTAGCAGTAGAAAATATTGGGCAGATAGACTTGTGGAAACTACTTGAGCCTACAACACCACTTGGAAGACCACCACTATATTCATTCCCTTTGAGTTGGTCTACTTGAATAATGACCTATTGTCTATTGAATTTGAGTACAACATATTGAGGATGACATCTTAGTTAGACTTAGATCTCACTTCAGCACAACAGGAAAGGTTGCTCCAACTTAACAGTCTAGATTAATTCAGAATGCAAGCTCTCCTACACAATAAATTAATCCAACTACAGAGGAATATTTGGCATGAAAATCACATCAGAGAAAGGGATTTCTAAGAAGGATATTGGGACCTGTTGTATGATTCCATATTTAAGGATATCAAGGGGAAGTTGATGAGAAGATGGTTGGGTCCCTATCTAGTAGAGAACTATCATGAGAATGGGTTTGTCTAAATCATAACCATTGATGAGGAAAGGATTCCCTTACTTGTCAATGGTCATAGGTTTAAATTATACAATAAACCTCTGTCCAAGGAATAATTTGTCATTTCAGTCAGCAGAGAGTTAAATGTGATTAGGAGGCTCATATCCCTCAGTCCACCAAAATTCTAAAAAAAAAAATTAATAAGAGGGCCTATATGAAAACCTCCATGAGGCATCTAAGGCCCACTCATGAGTTTAAAAACTCTCTGAGGAAATCTAGAAGTAAAAAAAAAAAAAAGATCCTCAGGAGAAAACCTACTGTAAGGTTCCTAGGGTTGGCATGCAGGCTGAAAACCTCTACAAAGGCATCATTCTTGTATAAAAAAAAAGAGTAAATAAAAACAAAAGAGAAAAGAGAAGCACAAGGAGGGAGTTCTTACACCATTTATGTTAACATATTTCTTTTGCAAGACTCCACACTATTGGCAGAATTATGGCTACATGGAAGGATATCCAAGTCTTCCTCCATCATTCCATTTGTGCACATCATTTCCACATTCTCCACTCACATGCCCACCTCTCCCCATCATCCAATCAACAAGACACTCCAATTTTACCTCCTCATTGTGATGCTACAGGAAGGACCTGTAATGCTATAGGAGGAGCCTGTTAGGCTACAAGAGGTGGATCTAATGGAAAAAGATACCAACATGCCGTGTTGTCTCTAGTAAATGATAAGGGGGGTCCTGCAAAGTCAAACTCCATCACCCATCCACCCCATTTAGAAAATTTGCTAAAAATTTCCACTCTGTCATGCATCTAAAAAACAAATAAATCCTTGTTTTTTGTTCCTCTAACACCTGCACCACTTCCTCGTTATTCTAATTTTGTCCTCATGCCTTTAATCACTTCATCTCCACCCTGGAATGCAATATAAAGACTTGAAGAGAGGATTAAACGAATGCTACATGAAGGAAACTCCTCTTGTAGCAGCCTGTGCAGTCATAATAAGACTCCCAAAATTATTATTTGTCACTCACATAGAGCATCTTGGAGCCACATGTGTAATAGAGAGGATACACATCATCCTCAGGAAGGAACTCCATCAATGACAAGAACAATCTTGGACATAAGGAAGGAACTTGCACACACAACAAAATTATCAGTCAAGATATCATCAAGTTATGAATACATGCACATAAATAAGCAAAAGAATCAACTCCCTTAGAGGTCATGATGTTATGAGGCCCAATTCTAGTATGTAACCATCTCCAACAACTCGATCCATAGGTATTCTTAGGTATGGAAACCCTCACCTCTTCCCTATGCATAAAATACTAAAATGTGTTAATGGTCAAGAAAGGAGTTTTAATAGGTTGGAGGGGGCCAGTGAACTTGGCCACCTTAGACTTAGTAAACTTAAGTTTGTGTTAGTCATCCATGTAATGTGGAGATGTGAACTCAAAGTGTGGTGGTGCTCATGAGGAGTGGGGTGATAATTAATCACGAGGAGAGGGGAAATGATTGCAAGGAGTAGGGACAACTATCCCAAAAAGGAAACTTTTGTATATGCCACATCAGCAAAGTGCTCCTAGGCTTTACCAAAAAGAGAATATTATGTACTAGACTCGACTTCATTTTCACATTTGCTCATTTTAAAAAAAAGCAGTTAAATGAAGGACAATATATTTCTCTCAGACCATGTAGGGTTCCACCGAGAAGTTTTGAACCCTGTCCACAAGTGCTACAGGAGGAACCTACAAGAAGGGTTGAGATGCTACAAGAGGGTTTAGAAGGATCCAAAAGTGAATTGAAGGGTAAAAGGGAACCATAATGACCTGAAATTGTCTCCAAACTCTCATGCACACACAGAGATATTTTGAAAAGAAGTAAGTGACATCCTCCTTCCTTTTTTTCCATCCACTTGCATGAGAATTCTGCCTGAAATTGATAGCATGTAATAGATAATTGAGCAGTAGGAGGTCTTTCTAGAAATTGTTGTGGATAGAAGCAGAGAAAAAGAGTTTGTTTGATATCAATTCTAGCATCCTTCTCCCTCACTAATAAAAAGGAGTTTAACATTGTTTCCACAACTGAGATTGCTTTAAAAAAAATTGAATTCCACACGTAAGTAACATCAAGGAGGGGAAGTAGAAGAAATTAGGGGAGGATTTAATACAAGAGAGTCCACAAAAACTAAGATGATTCGCCAACACCCTCATGTAGTTGGTTGATTGGTCCATTAGATAGTAGCATCCCAGGGTAAGATCGATGGAGTGCTTAACTTGATAGTGTAGGGGTACCCCTATGGGTGAGGTGAATATGTCCTTGTACTCCTCCATAACCTTGTCCATATTCTATTTCCATGTGGAGGAGATCATATGGAGGTTGTAGATGTGGCCATAATATTGCTTTTACTCTGAGGGGGAACCATAAGGAAGAAAAATCTCCCAGTTTGGGAAACGATCTTACTATATTGTTTAGCAGAGATCAAAGAAAAGGTGGTAGGTTGCGTTACCTCTGGTATCCTTTACAATTTCTTGCCAAAAGTAATAATAATAAAATAGGGTCTAGATTCATATATAGAATGATGCGTCCATAGGTATGGCTAACCTAATAAAAAATGATAAACTTCTAGAGGGGAAACATTGCACAATACTTCATCTACAAAGGGCTTGATGCTATAAGGCAGGTGACATTGTCGGCTGACACAGAGATCTCTCCCTTGCTGGAGCCACTCGATGGTTTATGGTTGTGGGTGTAGTGTCATTGGTAGCGTTAATATATTAACGACCTTAACTGAGATCAGGTTATTCTGGCTCTTGCTGTCAACAATGAACTACATTGTGAATCCTTTAACCACATTTGTGACTAGAAGAGGCACTCCCCCTCCTCTGGATCTTCAGGTTCTCCCTTTTGGAGCTTGGTGGTTTCTATCATCGCAGTGGGTTTGGCTTCAATGATCCGATATCCTTTGTCATTTCACTTGTCAAGTTTTAGGTCAGAATCAAAGCATGCATAACAAATCCCATGAATAGATGAATTTCCCGCCTCCTCTTTACCCGCGGAAAACAATTATAAAGATTTTGAAAAACTCAAATGCAACAAACCCTCAAAACTTGAAATACCAGCATGGTGGGAGTTATTCCTTACATGTAATGACTGAGGAGCTTTGAGGCAGAGCCACAATGGAGTCCTTGTCGATAAGGTTGAACCTCATTAAAACTGGTACTAAGCTATGAATCAACAAAACTTTTTAGCAATTAACTAAAGACCTTACCTGCAAGTGGGATTACCATGAAACCCTCGTGTAGAATGATAGCACCTGCATGCTTTGTGGTAAGGTGGAAATAACATTTAACATAGCCGGAACACTGTCAAAGTGACAAAAGCCAACCGACAAGACTGCCATAATAATGTCAGTTATGTGCAAGAAGAAAACCACAATGTTAAGGAAGTGTTTAGTCGGGGTTATCAACAATACAATCTACCAGCAATCAAACCCTAATTCTATTAACCCTCACCTATTGCAGAGCCGTTTCCTCAAGGAAATCCATACCAAATGTCAAAGAATGACAGATTGGAGGGGTAGGCAGCTGCCTCAAACCCTCTAGCCATCTCTCCATCATCAGGCCATCGACTTGCAGATCAATGGTGGAATTCCCAACACGTGTTAGGGCCAAGGAAATATCTAGAGAGTGATTTTCTCAACATTAATGTGTTTTGGGTGACAACTAAGTCTTGTCAAGAATCATAAATGTGACCTTGAACTTTGGTGAATGAACCATATAATTACCTATATATCAATGTTTTCGCTGGAAAGAGATTCAAATACTGTTACACATATATTATGCATGGACTTACCTTAACCCTTAATACTTGTGCAAATGAATTTAAAGTGAGTTGTGTAATGAGTGGTGTAATAACAATATTTTTTTTAATAGTACTCATGCATGTTACATTATCTAACTTCAAATAATATTTAATATAATTTTAATAGAAATTTTAAAAGTTTCAAAATAATATAATATGTCTAAATCTAATTTCCCTCCCCCACAAATGTATATTGCATGTTTTAATCCACACCCTAACATGTAAGTTACAAACAATGTAGATGGCCCCAACATATAAATATAGGCTTGAGGGTCTTTCAAGGCATGGAAATAAAGATTCCTATGACCGTATTATCGTACAAAATATATAATACTTTTGACATTACAACTAAGGACCCTTACGTGTAAAAGTTAATGTCGAAGATCTTTTAACGACTTCAAAATAAAGAATCTATGGCCACTTAGTCAAACTTTAGTAGGTAAACTCCTAGACCACATATGTTCATCATTACCAACGATTTGAAAAAAGGAAAAAGATGGATGTGCGTAGGATAACTAAATAAATCAAATAAAGAAACAATAGAAGGCCAACAACAATGATGAAACTTAGGTGGACCTAAGAAAAAAGAAAAACTGGGAGCTCCCATCATGTTACAACTATTTGGTATCGTTGAAAGGAAAATTTCACCGGGTTTGTGGACCTAATAAAGGAGGATAATGATATAGATTGGAGAATTTATATTTTATTTCTTGGACGTTATAAAAGAAGGCTAATAAGCGTTGATGGAAATGGAAGAATTTTTTTTTTCCTAATTTTAAAGAAAGGAAAATTATAAAATATAGTTTTTCACTGTTAATTTTTATGCGTATTATTCAATAGAGAAAGAGTTTAAATCAAAATTTCCAATCAATGTTAAGAGTGTAAGAGGGAAGGGTTTACATATTTCTTTTACGTCATTATAGGACACATACAACGTAGAAATTTTTTTAATATTACTATTATGGAATTTATATCTTTCTTTTATGTTTTTCCTCGATTAATATTTCTTTTATGTTATATTATTTATATTACTGTACACATAAAAATTCTTAATATTGTTATTATGGAATTCAGAAATACGTACACTTTAATATTTCAAAACTATATTTTATTTATTGAATTTTATAATAATAAAGAATTACAAAAAAAAACTAAATGTATTTGATATTTTATTTATTAAAATAAAAATATGTATTGATTTTTTCATATTTTTTTCATCATTCATATATCATATATGATATATTTCATATAATAAATAATTTAAAATATACTTATTTTGGGTGATTTAAATAAGAAAAAGATAAAGTGAAAATGAAAACTTTTATCTTGTATTTTCTTTTAATCTATGAGTAAAAATTTAGATTTCCTCAATTAATTAAAAACATGTGGAATTATCATAGATAAGACATTGACTTAATTGTAACATTGTCAAAATAGTTTAAAAATACAACATTTTAAAACATGTTATATTTTAATTTTTAAATATATATTATACACATTATTTATAATAAGTCATTATTATAAACATACAATTTCTTGATATTACTATAAACCTACAATTTCCTAATATTGTTATTATGGAATTTAGAAATATCTGCACTTTAATATTTAAAAACTATCTTTTATTTATTGAATTTTATAATAATAAAGAATTAAAAAAAAAACTTAAATGTATTTGATATTTTATTTATTAAAGTAAAAATATGTATTGATGTTTTCATCACCTTTTTCATCATTCATATATCATATATGAAATCATATATGATATATTTCATATAATAAATTTTTATAATGATAAATAATATAAATATAATTAATTTTGGTGATTTGAATAAGAAAAAGATAAAGTGAAAATGAAAACATTTATTTTGTATTTTTTTTAATTTATAAGTATAAATTTAGATTTTCTCAATTAATTAACATGTAGAATTATCTCATATATATATATATATGATTATAATATAAATTTAATTTTCTATTACATTAAAATCACCATTTATCTTTTCAAAAATTCCCTTTAAAACATATTATACACATTATATTTTAGTTGATAAATATATTTTATACACATCTATTACATAAAGTAATATTAATAATTAAAAAATCAATAAAATATATATAACTCAGTAAAATTATAAAAATAAATCCAATTTTCTATTACATCAAAACCACCATCTATCTTTTCAAAATTTCCCTTTAAAACACATTATACACATTATATTTTAATTGAGAAATATATATTATACACATTAATAAATTTTGATTAAATATTACATAAAGTAATATTAATAATTAAAAAAATAATAAAATATATATAACTCAGTTAGATTACAAAAATAAATCCAAATTTCTATTACATCAAAATCACCATCTATCTTTCAAAAATTCCTTATTTTTTTTTTTTTTTGGTAAGCTGAGGCAAGATTCTATTACTATAAGAAAAAAATTATGTACATATACAGGGCGCCACCCGCCCAACAGGGAAACCGGGTGGCCTTCGAAAGTATATAACCGCCATCCAAAAGAAGTATATGTGCAGTTTATCAAACCAGATTAAAAAGCCCTCTATTCTACCTAAAAACATACTAAACATAGCTGTAAACATAATCATGCTGTGCTTGAATGGATACTAATCCATCTAATATAGCAAAAATACAAAAAAAGTCATATAATAACCTCCATAGTCTACTGCTTCATGGCATCAGTCTTGATATCAGGTTCTGCCTTAACCGCAATTCCACTGTCTTTGAGCAACTGGATCAGCTGGTCCATCTTCCTGTCCTGCATCATAAGAGTCATTTGGATATTCTTCATCTCTTTTTTCAGGTTAGGCATTCCGTGAGCGAGCTCCACCATTTCAACTGCTACTTGTTCCATTGCCTTGGCAAGTAAACGTTTCATACCCCAATATACATGCAAAGACTGCTTGTAGAGAGACATCCTCCCTCTGGTGTGGCCCGGATCAGGGAGAAAAGTCTCCCAGTCTGCCATCTCAGGGTCAGATTGGTCCTGCAGCGCCTCTTCTTCCAGGTGGTCGATAATCCTCCGAATATGGTGATGGGTTTCATTTACATAAGCGTCCTCGGCTTCCTGCAATTTCCTCTGCATATCCTTTTTACCTCGCTTCCTACCTGGAACCCTAGTACTGAAACCTTCCTCATACATGTCTCTGCGAGCTCGGTTCTTACCTCGACCCCACGCACTACCTCGACCCCTTCGGCCCCGACCTCGACCGCGACGTCCATCAACCTCCTCATCTTCATCGTCCTCCGGGCGTCCGTCATCCTCCTCATCATCATCGTCCCTGGCGCCCACTGAACCAGAGTGCCTCATCCATTTTCCTACCTTTCCTCCCGAGGTCGGCCGTGGTGTCTCTTCTACAAAAAACTCCCTTATATCCCCTTCTTGCTCTTCCGACTCTTCAGAGATGTCCAGGTAAATGGACCGTAACGTTTCCTCAGCCACCTGTTTCCCTTTCTCCTCCAGAGCTACCCCCTGACTACGCGTTCTCCTACCCTCACTTCTGGCTGGATCAGCTGCCATACTCGTAGACAGCAATTTCACAATTCTTTTCTTAGGCGGACCCAATTCCACCAGACACTGCTCCAACATAAGCGCCGAACCTCCCACGCGCTGTTGATTTTTGTACAGACTGAGCCCTATTCTTCTAGAGGCATGCAAGAACAAAACGCTTCCATGCAACATTATACCTCCGATCGACCACCTTCCCTCGTTATTGTTAGTTAGCTCCCAAGCCTGCTCATTATTACACGTCGCAGGACTGAGACCCTGATGTGATGAGCTCCCTGTCCTCCTGATGCCACCGCATTCCCACCTCAGTACCCGCCCTGTCTACATAAATTCATTCTGCCATATGGGAATTTTGACATCTTCGTACTTGATCCCACCGATGTCTTCATAAATAATCCCTTCTTTTCCCCTCCGAATAATTATGGGAAGGTAGCTAAGCAGTCCTGTCACGCCCGATCGCCTCATCATTATCCTGTCTTAAGATGGTTGCCAACTCAGCCCACCGTGGATCCTCCTGTAACACACCCCAACTACCATCCATCACCCGAGTCGATTCGCCACATGCCCAATTGGCTAAATAATCGGCCGCCCTATTCCCTCGCCGCAATACATGATTGAGTGTAATATAATCTACCAGCCTCATCTGGCCTTCAATATCCTGTATAATTGTCGCTATCCTCCAGCTCTTGGCAATGTGGTCCCATGTTTTGCCCCTCTGTAATTTCCTTAGCATTTCAATGACAAGTTGGGAGTCGCCTTCTATATCGAGGTTTCGGTATCCATTCCTTACAGCAATTCGAAGGCCATGATAAACCCCCCAGAGCTCCGCCTCATTATTTGACATTTCCCCGCCCCATTCTGCATATGCCCATCGCGAAACCCCTCGACTATCCCGAAAAATCCCGCCCCATCCTGCTTCCCCAGGATTGCCCTTGGATGCACCATCAAAGGACAATTTAATTTGATTATCTCCTGGGAAGCGAAAATAATTGGGGCTCTGCATACTATACCTATGACGCCTATCAGTGTTGGGGTATAACATCGTAAAATTTATGTTCAATTTGGTTATTATTCGTTGCTCTTCCACATTCAATTTCCAATCCTCCTCTCCCCAAGATTCGGAGAGGACCGTTTCTTTAATCGACTGGCAAACTACCTCCCATATTCTTGCCTCGCAACAGCTTCGACCTTTGAAAATTCGACGGTTTCGTTCTTTCCACACCTCCCAAATTACAAAACCAAGCGACAGACTCCATATCCTCCTAACAAGTTTACTATGAAAATGCCCCGCTCCCCATTGTAAAATGGTACTCCTAAGACTGTCAGGATCCCTATTCAGGTGACCAAAGAGAACCCGAATTTCTTCCCACAGACTCTGAATATACAAACATCTATTCAACAAGTGTTCCTATGTCTCAAATTCCCTGTTACACAAATAACACCGAGATGGACCAATCATGCCTCGTTTCTGCAGATTATCCCACGTCAAGATCCTACCTCTACACACCAACCATGCGAAAATTGTGACTTTGGGCCACCATTTACTGTCCCAGATCTTTTTCCAAGCCGTCGGGTCATCCATTCTATCCTCCTTTGTTAACCAATAATAGGCTTCTTTAACTGTGAACATACCTTGCGTTGCTTTACCCCAGCGGAGGATATCACTACCTGGTCTTATCTTAATTTTCCTGGAGTCTAATTCTCTGATATACATTTGTTGAGTCTCCGGATTTATTCTTTCATCCCATTCATGAGGTCTTTTCCAGATTCGCCACACTTCATTCAACTCTGCCTGTCTCCAATAATCCTTAACATATTCCATTCCTTCCTGTTGCGCCCCAACTTGAAGGTCATGTAAAATTGGATTTCTCTCCAGCTTTTCCCGTTGTTGCCAGCCATCCGTCCAGAACCTCGCTAAATTGCCTTCACGGATTTCCCAGAAAGCGAAGTCCCGAACCAGGTCTTTGTTATTTCTTGCGAGTTCCCAGATGTGTGACCCTCTTGGAGTTTCTTCTACCCGGAGGCGTCCCGCCACTGAGCGTGGCATATTGTATTTGTGATTCCAGATTCGTTTCCAGATATCCATACCCCCCTGCACCCAGCGCCACCATAACTTCGCCCCTAAAACCTTATTGACTAGCTCCAAATCCCTGATACCAAGGCCTCCCTCCTCTTTCCTCCTGATGACATGTTGCCATGAAACCAAGGTCCATTTTCTTTGCTGATTTGGTCCCCCCCAGAGAAATTTACCGAAGATTTCCCTTAATTTACAAAAAACTCCCTTAGGAGCAGGCATAATTGACAGCGGGTATATAGGAATGGATAGTAAAACTGATTTTAAAAGTACAACCCGACTTGCTAAATTCAGCGCTCTAAACGACCAATTATGCAATCTTTTTCGAATCTTATCAACTAGAGTTTGCCAATTCTTTATACGCGTTGAGTTAATGTCTAACTGAATGCCTAAATACCTTGTGGGTAATTCTCCCTGTCGAAAGCCTAGCACACGAGTTAAATGGGCCTTAACAGCTTCAGGTGAGTTAAAAATAAAAGTACAAGATTTATCGTTATTCACCGCCATACCTGAAGCACTCATAAAACCTTCTAAGACATGTTTGAAGCCCCTTACCTCTCTGAGCGATGCTTCACCAAACAACATCAAGTCATCAACAAACTGCTGATGTGTTATGATGAGAGTCTCTCCCCATAATCGAATGCCTTTGATCCTTCGTGCCCTGACCTCCTGCTTAATTGTCCTGCTTAATCCTTCCATAGCCAAAATGAACAGAAACGGCGAGATCGGGTCCCCCTGTCTGATACCCCTGGTGGCATTAAACGTATCTGAAGGAATCCCATTAATCAATATTGAGAAGTTCGGAGTGGAGACCAGGTTGATGATCCAAGCTATCCACCTGTTGTCAAACCCAAAAGCTGCAAGAACCGCATTTATTATTTAAGTAACTCCCTATTTAATTAACTCATTAGTAAATCACAATAAGCAAATAAGTTAAAATAATTTTAAAACATGGAGTAATTTGATTGATGGCAATACTATAAGAAAAATCATCAACTTTATAAAAGTTAAGAGTATATATATATATATATATATATATATATATATATATATATATATATGGTGATATAAATATTTTATTAATTTAGTTATTTATATTAAATGGTTGATAAATGTGGATAACATTAATCTATAATAAACATCAAAATATTTATTTTAAAGTACTTCACCATTATTTATATTTTTAAAAATCATGAAAATTAAATAAATTATAACTTTATTTAAAATCATTACTATTATTAGTATTAATTATAAAAAAAAAAAAATTAATATATGAGTAAGGAATATGTCCATTTAAAAGGGCATGTAACAAGAGTCTTATCCATGGAAATTCACCTCGACTTTACCATGCAGATTTATGCATATTTTTAACATGTAAATAAGCTTTGTTATAATACGAGGGCCAATACTATAGATTATCAATACCACATTCCAAAAAAATCATAACTCATTTCATATAACACTTGCTCATATGACATATTTTTTTAATTAATCAATTTAATTGAAAATGTAGAAATAACATAATTACTTTTGATATAAATCTCAACCTTTAATTTGTGACTATTATTGAGAATACTCTAGAATAACTCCATAGAGTCTAAATCTTTATCATCTACCTAATAATTATTAATAATTAAATTAAAATTATGCGTAGTCTTATTCCAAAATAGACACATCTATGAGGTAATTCAAAATTAGATATTGCTAAAAATAAAGTAACATAGAATAAATATAATAAATCTACTTTTTTTAAATTGTAAAAAATTATATGTAAATTTTTAATTTAAACTATTTCTATTACAATTAATTCAACTTGGGACCATAACGAATCTAGGGTTCCCACATAGATGGATTCATTCTTTGGTCAACATGGAACAAGAAATGATCTCGTAGAGATTTTGGTGGTATAATTTATTATATAAAAAATAATATTTCTTCACACATTCACCCTCATAATATGAACCCTCTCAATTAGTACATGTGGGTCGAATATTTTGATTCTAACACTAATAGCATTTTTCTAGAAATCTGTTATTTCTCTCCTATAAATTGTACCTCCTATAAGAAAAACAACTTGGATAAAAATTGCCCCTTCAATACCTTAGAACATGATATCCAAAGTCTAAGGAATGATGATAATATCCTTTTTCTTGGGGACTTCAGTGCTAGAATCGCTACTAAGCAAGCTACTCTCCTAAACAATAACTCTATCCCTAACCCCCTATGGCTAGATGAAGATTGTGACTTAGCTAATGGAATCAAAATATTTTTTTAAGACATAACCGAGAACCTATTTGGTACCAAGCTTATCAAGATTTGTAGTTCCCAAGACCTGATTATTAGTAATGAAATTAATAAGTGGCCAACCTTTGGTCAGATAACATGTATTCATGGGTTGTATTCATGAGTTGGAAAATAGTGTTGTGGATTATAGAATATCGACACCCATGTTCTCATTTGTATTGTAAATTTTGACCTCCTAAATTACCATGACCCTGACTCTAACAAAAAAACTTTATCCTTAACCATAAATCTTGACGTGCACACCACACACATGTAAAAGAACTACGATATTCAAAGGCACATTCATTTTTGTAGAAATAAAATGGATCTCTTTTTACAAGATTTAAAGAAATATTTAGGTTTCTTAACATATAATGATAACATCGATAACATCTACTACAATTTCACCACAACTATTTCCACGACCATTAACAAATTCTCTACTAAGGTGTCATATGAAAAGAATAATAGAACTTCTAACCATTGGTATGATATTGATTGTAAAACAACCAAGAAGGTGATTGGAGATGCTCCTGATGAAATTTTAAATCTTGAAAAAATAAGTGTGTACAAAGCTCTTGTCAAGAGGAAGAAAAATTCCTATATTAATAAGAGGAAAGAGCATCTTCTTTGCCTCTCTAAACTTGAGACTAGAAACTTTTGGAGGAATATACTTGTTCGTAAAACAAAAGAAAATAATTTGATCCCCTTAAGGAATTAGGATATTTATCTTAATAATATGTATGAATCTCCATACACCATGGGCGATATCTTAAACACTCCTATAGAGGAGGATATATTTTCTTTGGAAGATGTGAAGTTAGGGATTAAGAAACTTGCTAATGGGAAAGCTAGGGATATTGAGGGCTACCGAGCTGAAATTCTCTAGATGGGAAGTGTAACAACCCCTGGTTGATTTTCCATGTAAATAAAATAAGACCAAGGTTACAGGACACATATTTCAAGCTTAATGTTGGGAAAAGACTATGGCAAACATCACTTGTGATTAATTCATTGCTATGGAAATTGGCAAAGGCATTGCATTTAGTTATGAGAAACAAAGCAAAATATGAAGAAAAGGAAGGTGAATAGACAGAAATATTCATGCAAGGAAAATTAGAGGAAAAAGGAAGGAAAATGAAGAAAACAAAGGAATCAATGATCAAAACACATCAGATTATTAGTTCACAACTTTTATCGGTTTATCTTTTGGTCATTTCAGTTTTGGAGCTTTCCTTTCATTCTCTCATTCTCTCATACTCTTGTACACTTTGAACATTCTTGGAGCATGTTTGGAGCACTATAGTATTCACTCAGATTTGGAGAAAGAAGATAAAGAAAAGCATGGGAGTTCAAGGAGACGGTTGGATTAGCAGTTAAAACTAGATTTGTTTGTAAGTAACAAGTTGCATGTGTGATTTCCTTGTTGATTTTTAGATGTATGGTATATGCATGTGATTCCTTCGTTATGTGTTATCATTGGCATGAATATTTTCTTGGATTCACAGTGGTTTTAGCCTTTGCTTGCCATTTCCCTGGATAGCCATGGTGTTGTGGTTTTTCCACTTTTTTTTTTTATTGGTGCTCAAGTTCCCTATGTTTGAGGATTAGAATAAATTCTCTCGAAGCCCTTGAATAGTTCAGATTGAGTTACTAGTTCCTGGAGCCATAAGTTGGGACAAATTCTATAGAGACTATGGTGGGTTGAGTCACTAGTCCCTTGAGTCGTAATTGGAACAAACACTCTGGAGTGCTAGAAGGATGTGGGTTGAGTTACTAGTTCTCGGTGTCCTAGAAAACTTGGGTAGAGACCAATTTAGTTGATATTAGTGAGTTATGGATTGTAGAGGTGGAATCACTATGGTTGATGTTTAAGGTGGTTTGGCCTCTAGAAGCCCTAGTTGGTTTTGTTTTATTTTTTTCCATGACATCAAACATTCATGCTTGGATTATGGCACAAGGGTGATTGGATGAAACATAGATATGGTTGAGCTGAATCTATGGTTGGGTCGCATGTGGAAGTCCCTGACTTGGTTGACATTTTCATATGTTAATAAGATCTATTTTCCTATTGTGATTTATGAGAACTTGTATTGATTATCATGTTGACATTATGGATGATTTTCCATTATTTCTAGGTTGGTTATTTTTTGGTTATATGTGGGTTATATGATGTATGCTATCTATGGCTCTTGACATGTTTTGATAAGTATTTGAATGATTGATGAGTACATGGACTAGCAAGTGTTATTGCAACAAGCTAGAGAGGAATTAGAGCCTTCTTAGTGATTCTCGAATGAAGACTATCAGTTTATGATCAGATATGCATCCGTGACATGTAGCTTACATGTTTTCAATATGTTTGAGGAAATTTCTGTCAGGTACTAGGCATGTCTAGGTCAAGTTCTTTCTTGAGTTTTAATTGATCATCATTTTCATTGCCTTTTATTGCATTATGAAAATTTACATGAAGTTCTCAGTGGTGTTTAGGATGCTAGATTAAAAAAGTGGCTTAGATCTCAAAACCGTTCGCACTCAACTGGAGGATTTAGGTCATAATTGCATGGAAGTAGGCTTGTGCATGCATTGGAGCCTCATAACTGCACTATTTCCTTGTTATGTGTGGGTTTGGGGTGTTAGGACAATGAAGAAGACTTCCAACTCAGGGATTTATCACCTGGGGTGGTTATTCTGCTCTTGAGTAACATGTAGCTCCTATAAGATGTCAATAATTGTTCAGTTTGTAGGCCCCACTTCCTTAACTAGAACTTGGAGGTCGGGTCATGTCATGGTGACACTTGTCTCATGTTTACCCTAGAAAGCTTGTGAATTTAGGTAAATGTGGGAGGGGTGGTTATAGGGTGGTATCAGAACTTTCAAGTTCAAACTCTTAGACTGGTTGAGCTAGATGTTATCATTACACATGCATATCAGTTGTCAATATGTTTTCTATGCATGCATTGTGAAGGTTATTATTACAGCTTGCATCATCATTATGACATCGGTGTGTTATGATGTTTAGATGATTGATATGATGATATATATATATATATATATATATATATATATATATATATATATATATATATATATATATATATATATATATATATATATATATATATATTGCTAATTTAGATTAATTGTGTAGATGAAATAACCTCCCTTGAACTTCATTAAGGTAAGTTTGATCATGTTTCTATTTGGTTTATCTAACATGATGTGTTTGTAGGAAGAAGAAGATCAAATATTAAAAGAAAAATGGTTGATTATAGTTCACATGACTCTCCTTATATATATAAGTTGAGCAACAAGGAGATGAGTATTCTCCTGATATAGAAGATACACTAAAAGGTATGAAGGAAGAAATCAAAATTTGCAAGGTAGATAATGATAGGATAATTATCAGAAGAAAGTCTTGTGAGAGCTTACGAAAAGTAAGCTGAGGTTAATGTAGTGATCGTTTAGAGCTTATCATATTTGAAGAGACAGGGAAAACCAAGAATCAGTCATGGACAAGAAGAAAGGACTAATGGGGCATATGGTAGCAGGTCTCGATCAAGACACAGGTTATCGTCAGAGGTGGAAGATGATCGGATACACTTGAGAGGAGATGTAGTTCTTATGGCTTATATTATAGTTCTAGTTCAGAGAGATGTCATGGTCATCATCACCATCATCCTAATAGGAGGAGTGAAAAGAATTACTTTCCATATGAGTTCAAGAAAGCCAAGCCTCTTCCATTTTATGGAGAGATGAAGAAACTAGAAGATGTAGAGGCATGGCTACTTGGGATGAAGAAGTTCTTTGAATTGCATGATTATACAAGGAATATGAAAGCTAGGATAGTTATCTTCAGTCTCAAGGGAAAAGTGGATATCTGGTTGGAAGATGTGAAGTGTGTCAAATGCATCAAGAAAGAGGAGTTGAGTTGGCATGAGTTTAAAAGACTCTTTAGAAAGAAGTACTTGTCCAAGAGATATTACGATGAAAAGGCTAAGGAGTTATATGAACATAAGATGGGTTCTATGATAGATGAAGAGTATACCACCATGTTTCTTGAGCGGTTGATGTATGTTCCTTACCTCAAGGACAAGAAGAATAAATTTCAAAGGTTCATAAATCAACTACCATTAACATTCAAGGATCGGATTGATTATGATGAGCCTCTGTCATCGGAGGAAGTCTTTAGGAAATTAAATTATTGTTTTGAGAAGACTAAGCATAATTCTAAGCCTAAGTGGGATTGGAAAGGTAATGAGAAGACTAAAGGAAATTAAATTAAGAAGCGAGGAAGACCTCGGGATGCAGGTGAAAAGGATAATTTAGCATTGTAAAAGAAGTTCAATGCAATTGATAGAGGACATGGGTCTTAGCATGAGGAGTAGAACAAACAAAATGATAGAAATCCTTTGTAGTGTTGGACTTGCCCATGGTCAAAGAGCTAAAAGGAAAGCTAGGTTTAGGAGAGATCATTCAACAATTTACCATCTTGTCACTCTTAGGATCATTTCCAAGGATTTTCATGATAGTAAAAATGATCTCTTTTGTTTTTTAGCTGACTTTATAAAATCTTTCGACATGATTCCTTGAGATAAACTATGGAAAAGACTCAAAGAGATCATGGTTCCTCTCGAGTTAAGGGTTGTTGTAATTCATCTATACAAGAATATTGTCGACAAGGTTAAGACAACGAAAGTTTTGCCTAAGGAAATTAAATGCAATATCAATGTTAAAAAGGGGTTCTCCCTTTCTCCTACCCCTTTTGGAATTTATATTGATAAACTAGAAGAGTGTTTGGAAGCTATGGGAGGCCTCAAGCTCACTAGTATGATCATTACTCTTCTCCTTTATGCTAACGATATCTCTCTTACAGCTAGAAGCCATGTTGACCTCTACATTAAGCTTAAAATCCTCCATGATTACTCATACAAGATGGGTATGACTATTAGTGCCGACAAGCCTAAATTCATGATAATTAAATCCAAAAAAATTAACCATGATAATTTCATATAAGATAAAAATCACTTAGAGAAGGTTTCTTCATACAAATATTTAGGTATTGACATTCATCACAAGCTCAATTAGAAATATAGCATTGAGAAAAGGATTATTAGAGGCTCGAAATCTTATTATGAGCTTGAAAACAGATGTAAGTTGATTAATTTGTGCGTTTGGAGTAATAAAATGTCCCTATTTGAGACTTCCATCACCCCTATTATTTTATATGGCTCTGAGGGTTGGGGGTAGTATATCTACAAAATCATGGAGGAAGTTTGCGTTGATCGAAAAGAAATTTATAACCTACAACTTCAAGATGAAAGGAAACACTCTCTATCTTATCCTCTTGACTGAAGCTAGCCTTTCCCCATTGAAAGCATGACTACATTTATGTACTTGATGTATAAAAAGAAGATTTAAAACATGGAAGCCAAGAGTTTCCCCAAAATTGCTTCTAAATCTAGCCAAAACCCCCACCTCTGGCCCAAGTGGGTATGACAAAAGGATGCGCAGTCTTGGCTAAACTATTGGGTGATTAAACAAGGGATCATCTTGGAGAGGAATGATAATATTAAAAACACTATTACCTCCAAATTTAAAGATAAGTTGTGGGATGATAAGGAGTTGGAGGGGAAAGTGAAGCTAAGGTATTATAAGGAGGTGATTAACCCCGCTCTTGCTAACCAGGACTATATTTCTGTCTTGACCAGTGCTAAGAACAAAATGAACATTACGAAGATAAGAACTAATTCTGATGAGATTCAAAGTCAAACCATCCATTTTTCTATTCCCAAAACAAGTTGGGATTAAAGAATTTGTCACCTTTGTGATACTAAAAGGGTTTAAGATGAAAAGCACCATCTCTTGGATTGTCCAACTCTTACTCACATTCACTCTCATTTCCAAAAAAATTGCCACACCACCAACCTTCTTGACTTGTTAAGTCTGCAAATCTATGGTGATCTAGGAATGCTTCTTTCCCTTCTTTTTGATCATAGAAATAAATTATTAAAGAGTCTAAATCAATCTCTTACTTTCTTAAGGCCAATAGTGGATGTTAATCACCATCATCATATATTATCAAGTACAACTATACACGTAATCTAATTAATAGACAAATTGATCCCTTACTTTCTTAAGACCGATAGTGGATGTTCATCACCATCATCATATATTATCAAGTACAACTATACACGTAATCTAATTAATAGACAAATTGACCCCTTACTTTCTTAAGGCCGATAGTGGATGTTAATCACCATCATCATATATTATAAGTACAACTATACATGTAATCTAATTAACAAAAAAATTGATCCTTTTTTCTAGCATTTTTGCTTGTTAATTTTGTGCAAAATTTGGTACAAATTTTTAAAAATAATAAGTTTAAATTATTTAATTTGCAAACATAAAATTCTTCATAAAATTTTTAGGGTGTTAAATCCATTTATGCATTAAAAAAAAACATTTTAACCAACCAAAAATTATAATCTCCCTAAAAATTATATCACCATATTTAAAAAAAAACATTTCTCATCTAATATATATAAAAGAAAATAATACATTTTAATATTAAAAAAAAATCCATTCTAATATAAACTAAATGGTCATATACCTATCTTATTAAAAATGTATATCGTTAAGTTATAGAAATTTATTATAAATAAAAAAAAAAAAAAAAAAAAAAACTTTTAATATTATATATTTTTAATAGAAAATTATATGTATTAGATTTATTTCAATTGTATATAGGAAAATTAAATATTTTAATTAAAATATTATTTAACGCATTTGTTTAAATAATATTTAATAGACAGAAATATCATAAGAAGAATGATAGTTACTATCAATTATAATAAACCAAATTATGAGGATATAATATGTTAACCTTTTTTTTTTAATAATAACCAATTCAAATATAAATAATTTAAAGTTATAATGCAAAGCTGAAGAATAACACTTTCATAAAGTTAAGCAACACAACCAATATTATGTATAAAAAAATTTATTTTAATATTAAAAATAATAATAATAAAGTGACATATTAACCTTCAAAAAAGGGTGTTCTGATTTAAATATTGTTTGGTAAATCTGAAATGTCATAAGGAGAATGACAGTTAATATAAATCATAATACGCGAAAATGAAGAGGTTATATTTATTAAACTATTTTTTTTTATAATAATAACACATTCAAATATAAATAATTTATAATAATAAAAATTCAAATATAGATAATTAAAAAATATATATATTATAATGAGAAGTTTAAAAAAATGGCATTTCTAAAAAGAGAAGCAGAGAAGAAGAATGAAAGAAAGAAGTAACACCATGGAATCCTGGAATGGATGATATTAAATTTGCTTTATAGTTTACATTAAAAAAAATTATTGATTTAAAATTTACATATTTTTCATGCAAATATAAAATTAAATAGTTAATTATATCAAGCATATTTCACAAGTTATTATTAAAATTTTATTATAATAATTTATTAACTTATAATTAATTTTATATAATTATATAAAATTTAAAAATTTGTTATAATTCTTGAACTAAGACTTTTGTTATTCATATCAAATTTTTGACATACTTTTTAGAGTATAATTACATCAAAATTTATTTGTCTCAAAAACTTGTTATAATTCATTAATTTTTAAGTTTGTTTTAAGTTGTTTTATTATTAATTAATATATAAATATAAGATGTTTAATGATGAGTATTTACCTCATTTTGTCATAGATATTTTAAACTTAGAAATTAATTTTCTTAGGATATAATGAGTTAATTCCATAACTTATCAATACCAGATATTGCAAAAATCATAATTCATTTCACAATGGAATATTTTATACATTTTATTTTAATTTAATTTTATATCATTATTTTTAATTAAATTGAAGAGAAATAAAGACATAACTAAAACTAAAATAAATCTAAACAATTTATCCATAATTACTACTAAAATATTTTTCATTTCTTTATGATTTATATATATACACACATGTTATTTGTCAAGTCCATTAAACATGAAAAGAATTGCACATCTCCATCTTTAAAAACACACTAATAAAATACCATATATATATAATTAAATAACATATATCTATATAAAATTAATATAAAATTAAAATTAAAATTAAAATATTTTATTTATAGGATTTTTAAATATAGTATTATGAAACATTTCACCCATTAAAATATATAATACTTTTCTTTACTATTTTAAAAAACTTTTCTCAAATAAACATACTTATTTATATAATTGTAACTCTCACAATTAATATTACTGTGAAAAAATAAAATAAAAATAATTATAAAATTTTCCTATTTTAAATACATACAAATAAAAATGGTTTATTAAAAAATATTACTTTATTGTAAATTTCTATATAAATCAATAAAATAAGAAATATGTAATAAAAAATGCACCTTTATTTTTTAGTTTTTGAATTTCTCATATCCCGTTTTTAACTCGAGGTTCTCTACTATTTGGACCTCTTTTCAATTTCCATGTTCCGTTTTTTACTCGAGGTTCTCTACTATTTGGACCTCTTTTCAATTTCCATGTTCCGTTTCAATGTAGAAGCCTTCATATCCAATGTCTCATTTACAAAAAAAGTCTATATTTTGTTTCTTCAACAGCATACTTGAAATTGTTCATACTATTTACAACATTCCAAATTTTCGATATGAAACAACAATAATTTATATTAAAATTTGTATAGATGTAATAATATTCTAGATTGGGAAATAGTTGTAATGGCAATAAATATATATATATATATATATATGCAAAATGCTGTGTAGTTATAAAAAATTATATAAATATAAAGTTATAATAAAATTGTTTAAAGTATATTATGGAAAAATAACAATAATGTATTTGGTGAAAAATATATGAATAAGGAATTTCTCTTTTTATTTTTTTATTTTTATGGTTTTTTATTTAATAAAATAAAAAAGTGTACTAAATAAATTACTTCCTAATTTTTATAAATAAAAAAAAATGTTTTAAGAAGACTTATTGTTAGTATTTATGTAGTATTCTATGTTAGGGTGATGAGAAGATATGGTAGAAAAACCAGATGTATTTCACTCCATTGAATAATGTGCGTCAATATAGTTTGTGTAAAAAAAAGATTTGTGCATCTATCTCATATAAATTATTTTAAAAATAATGAAGTTTCATTTATTTAGAGACATCCATCAATCATTTTGAAAAGACAAATTTACATAATTAATTTATAATAATTAATAAATTAAAGAATGTTAGAAATTATGATATATAAAACGTCATTTATATTTTATTATTAGTGGTAACAAATATTATACTATCACTCAAGATTTTATTAAATGTAAATTACAAAGAAAGTACACACATTATGAAGTTGTTATGAGACCCCTTCTTCTTGTAGAGGGATCTAGGTTACTTTTAATTTTTTGGCATGCCTCAACTCCAAATTATGGTTAGGGTTCTAAACCTTGTAGTTTTTATTTGAAAATTCACATGTAACTAGCTCCACATATATGAGAAAGATCAGATGATATGGTATCATGGTGGTTAATGGAATAGGTAAAATTGTGAGAGACATAAATTGAAAATACAAACTCTACATAGGGTGATCTTCATTCTATTAGAAAACTCTATCTATAATAATTAAAGAAGTTGGAAACTTTATTTCCCAAATTTTCACCTTAAAAATAATTATTTAAAGTTCTAAAAAATACTTACAACTATATAAAACAAAAGTATCCAAAATTAAATCTACTATTGAAATAGATTCTTCAGACAAATAACTACCAAATTATTAACTGATTATATAATAATCTATTTTAATTAAAAATATCAATAAATATTAGGAAAAAATAAATTTTAATATATATATAATCTTACAACCATATAAATCAATAATTTGTAACATTATAATTTATATGCAATCACATAACATACCACAAATATAATATTATAAATAATTGCATTTAATAACTTAGGCCAGAAAATGTAAAACACTGTGATCCTATATTAAAATTTGTTTAATTATAATTTACAAATTAATACATGATAATTATGTAATCATAAACCAACCTTATATAATATGAAAAACACCAAAACTAAAACTAAGATAAAGACAAGAAAATGTAAGAGGTTGTGATAGTATATTAAAATTTGTTTAATTATAATGTATAAATTAATACATCATAATTATATAACCATAAACAAACCTTCCATAATATGGAAAACACAAAATGTAAAACAAAGACGAAGGGCTTCATGGCTCCCATGTCAACCTCCATTGTGAATGGTTAAGAGCCTCAGCCACACAATAAGGGCACCATGTTTGACACGAAAAGAAAAGATTTAAAAACCTCCTACGTTTGTCACAATATATAATGCATAAATACGTTTGTCACATTCACAGCTTACGGTATCTCTCGACGATGTGTGTTGTTCATCGTCTTGGAGTACCTAACACATTCTAGAATATGGGAGGTGGGAAAGCATCCTCCAATGATGGAATTGCTTTATTAAAATGGAATTAAGCCTTCAAATGAATAATGCTTTTGACACATATCTCTTAAGTTTAATATTATATCTTAATACAAGACATGTGCATAGTCTATAAAAGTGGCCAGAAATAAATAAAATAAAATAGAATGCAAAGAAGCGTATGAGAATATGGAGTCAACTTCAGTGGTTAGACTTCCACTATAAGGTAATCCACCATCACAACCATCCATTTCAAAAGGAAAAAGATAAAGGCACACATAATGGATAAAAAAAGTAAGTAAAGAAACAATAAAAAAGGTAAAGGAAAATTATGATGTTTAGGTGGCAGTAGAATGGATGTTGTCATTAATTCAATGGAGAACTTGTGATGGACTGTGGAAGGAAATCAATTTTTAATTAAAAAAAACAAGTTTACAAATGGTTTTACATGTACTTAGTATGGAATGAAAGAGATTCTGTTTATAAAAATGTTTATGTTTATTAAAAAGTTAATTATGTTGATAGGCTATGGAGGAAATCAATTTTCAATTAAAAAAAGAAATTTTACAAATGGTTTTACATGTATTTATCAGGAATGAGAAAGTTGTTGTTTATAAAATTGTTTAGGTTTATTAAACATTAAATATTAATTGGGTTAGATGAATATTTTTATTTAGAAAATATATTTAAAAATAAATTTGAAAATTTGAAATGAAAAATTGCATTTAATAATTATATATTATTTGTAAATATTAATATTTAATATTAATAATGCAATGGTTGCTTTATTAATTATAAAATGAAAAAATTCAATAAAATTGATAGATGTGACATGTCTAGTTGAAAGATAATAATCCTTTCAACAACTGGTTATCTTTCAACAACTTTAGAGCATTAATATAAATTGTAAAGATGGGTTTAACCAATACAATTATTACAAACTAATTGATATTTATATGGTTCCTACCCCATACATCACGATGATTATGATGGCCCAATACACCCAACTAGGGTGCTAAAGCAGGCCATCATGGGAATATTGCCAACGCTTCAATTAAGTAGGTGATGAGTGCGATTGCACATCTGCTCTGCTCTTTGGGCCACTAACATCACAACCATTGGCGTGTGGCCCTGACAAGATAGGTATCGAAAATCATATTAAAAAAAAATTTGAATTGTTTTAATATGTACCGTGCAATCCAACACCAAATCGAAAGAAGATAGATGGAGAGATACGTACAAAATTAGGTAGGTAGATACACACAAATACTGAAAGGTAGGTAGATACACACAAATACTGAAACTTGAAGATCCACACAAATAGAACGCTTGATTTGGACGTTGCCTCATCCCATGGCAGCCACAAAAAAATGAAAATATCGTCCACAGTTTCCATTCAACAAAGATTTCTATTATACAGATATCCATAAATATGAATAATGCCCTATACATTGGTGTGATAGACCGTCCACAGATTTGTGTAACCCTAAATTCAAAGGTCTCAGGAACCCTAGCAATATAGTTTTATGATAGTTCATTTTTCATCATTGTAATTTACAGATCCAGAAATTTAACAGAAGAAATAAAATTGTAATAGTGTAGAATTTCAAATTTCCAATATAATGTTCTAAAAAAGTTGTGGCGAATAATTCAATAGAATATCCACAACATTTTAAGGATCAATATCCCTTAATATCTAAGACAACTTAAGGACCAATATCCACGACAGTTTACGGACCAATATCACCAATATCCACGACAGCTTACGGATCAATGACAGCCTACCGAAAACAAAAGCTGTTGCCACCGCTACTGTGAGAATGGTGTCGTTCTTCGTCGATAAGGCCTTGAACGTACTGGAAGTCCGACACATGGCAAGGAATAGTGATGGTGCCCTTCTGCTCAAATCCATATTCTTCCTCGGCTTCCTTGAGAAGCTTCTCGAACAAAGGATGGTTGACATACACCACCGGTATTATGAAACGCTGCTGCTGTTCTCCTTCGCTGCCCACGTAGACCGCCACGCAGCCCTTGGGAACGACCTTGTGAAAATCGTGACCCTCTTTCTTGGAGCCACCATGATGGCCATCGTGGTGGTGAAAATGCAAATGAAAGTGAGGGAGATGCAGCGAATGGGGCATTCTGAAATGAGGGCGATGAATATTATGATGTGGTTCGTTGCCTCCCATGTGCACCTCGATGCCTTCAGGGCTCCCAACAATAAAGTTGTAGTTACCAGAGAGGCTGCCAGAACTCAATTTCAGAGGGCTAGTGTACGTCATTACCGAATCCCAGGGCCGAAAGGGCTAACCCTAAAAAACTTGCAATGAACCGACTAGGGCTAGAGGAAGATGCCACAGCCTGGGTAGGAAATTTGAGCGGCTGTCAAAGAAAAGGGCCAGGGATCTGCCACGGAAATGGCTAACCTGAACAGAGTCAGACAGACGTCGCACAGAGATCGGGGAACGTTGGACATATTCGAAAATCAAACACGAATTTCACATAATGAAGAAAAAACGACTCTGAAAACCTAAATACAAATACCAAAATCGGAGGCCTGCTGGCTCGATTACTTCCAGGAAAAGCAAATCAGACGGCAGATCCGGGGAAGAATGCCTTCGACTGCTTGCGTCTCAATTTATAGCTCTTCAAGGTGGGAATATTCTGGGTCTCATGCTTAAAATATAATTAAACCCTAGTCTATCTCGGAAATTTAGCTCTTGCTTTACGCCGGGGACACCGCGAGAATTGTAGCGGAAGAAAAGTCGAGAAAGATTGGCAGATGGAGCCCATGATTTTGAAACTTATATTCAATTGTATAGCGACCCCACTATGGTTGGAATTTTAAAACATACTCATTTGTCAAATTTGCCTTTTTTATATTTTATTTATTTATTTTCACAATTTTAATTAGAAATATTGATTTTGTGAGAGATTTTTCGGGGTAAATTATTTGTCTACGTGTTTTGAACCAACTAGTGTGGTTCATCGTTAGGATAAGTTGGTGTTTCGAACCAACTAAAAATATTGATGTTTTATAATTTTTTAAATTATATTTATTAACAAATTATATAATTTTTTAAATTGTATTTAACTAGCAAATCATGTTGTGATAGGCAATCATCTTCACAATTTTAAGAAAAAAACCATATTCTCAATTTTAAGCAAAAATCTTCCTCGTCTCATCATTTTTTAAACTGTATTTGACTAACAAATCACCAATTTATCAATTTTTACACGATCTCATGATTTTTTAAACTATTTATTTAACGAACAATTCGCACTGTAATAAACAATTTACACCATCAAATTCCATCCCTGGACCCCACATTCGACTGTTAGCCTTTGAAAACCATCCCTGGACCCCATATTCCACTGTTAGCCTTTGAAAACCAACCGTGCTTGGGCACGCCAAAAGCATGACGTACAAACGAATACACTGCTTTTCCATTTTTCTATTTCATTGGTTGGCGCACCTTCCGGACATGTCCGGGACACGGATGAGGAGGATTCGAGGCGCTGATTGCTAAATTTGTTGAAGTCCAGCGTTCACATTTTCTGGATATAATGCGCTTCTTTTGCTTTGTCGGCGAATACAAGTACATTATCAATCAGACTAGAAGGTTGGACCTTCAAAATATTTATTTGAAAAAGAAAAAAAACATTCAAAAATAGCCCATCACAATTTTTTTAAATTTATAAATGAGAGAGATGTGAGACTATTACAATCTTGAAAATAAGATGGAGAATGTAGCACAACAGGGACACATCCCATAATCATATTTTTTTTTTACTTTTTACTGCAATCTGATCTCTATTCTTTTTGTAAATTAATATGGTTGTTCTATTATGGTTATTATTATTTTTAAATATAAATTTTTTATATCAAATTAGAATATTTTGAAAAATTTAAATTTAAAAATAAATTTATTCATATTTTTAAATTTCATAAATTATTAAAATATTAAAATTAAATTTTGCAAATCACTAATAATTAAAATTTTATTATCTTAAAGATAAGATGAAAAAGCAAAATTGAATGGTGGAAATATATGAATAATTATTTTTTTTATTCTTTCATACTCTCTATATATATAATTAAAAAAAAAAAAAAAAAAAAAAAAAATATAAATAGAATTTATATATATATATTTTTTAAAGTAACCAAATTAAACATAAAATCTAAAGAATAATTTGGATTTAATCTTTTCATGTTTTTAATCAACTATGATCATTTACTTAGGAGTTGAATACATACTTCATTATTTTATAATTCACAAAAGTACGTGAAGAAATAATCTCATTATCAAAAACACATTTGCAAGAGAGTTTCCAATGACTTTATAAAGAAGATAATTATTTTGATATACCTAGTTTTTCAAAAAAAAAAATTAGTAGAAAGAACATTTTTCTTTAGAGGGATATTTCTGATTTTAGTTCCCATTCTTGGAGGAATCTATGTACTTAGTTGGGGGTTTTGTCTTGTCCTCTGTAGAACATGTTACCTTTATGGATATCATTAAGATCATTCCTTAGAAAAACCTTTTCAAGATAGATATGGATGGCCCACTTTGGAGAGATTAGGAGTGTAGTTTCAGATAACTTAGTATGTTTTTCATAAACTTAGCATGTTTCTCAATGCTAGGTGGGTTTCTTCCGATTAGTCTTCTATAAAATCTATGTATTTTCTTACTTGTTATTTATTAGGGTCTCCCCTCGAAGGCTTTGTTGGCCAAAAGCTACTTTAGTGATGGATTATGCCATTTCTTCTCCATTTCTGCTTTACATTAGAAACATATTTTATGTGTGCTGGGGAAACTTGTCTCAATGAAAGAGAAGGTTGTTAGGTCAACATTGGTATTGGTATTGAACCTATGGTATTACATATAGTTAAATCCTTTAAAAGGCTTGGAGATTCTCCATTATGATGGGTTAGAGTTGAGCAAGTATAAGGCCCACTTGGCTCGACCTAGAGTATTGTCCAATTGGCTGCATTTAATCTAAAAGATAATAGGTCTATTATTAGGTTGGTTTTTCCCACTTGATTTTTTCTAGAGTAAATCATGGTGTGCATGGTTTATGTGCATTTTGCTATGTATGACGTCTTCTGATTTATTTTTCTTATGTTTTATCTCTAACAATTAGTATCAAAGTCAAGGGATTGACCTGGAAAATGAGATAGTAGTTAAAAAGGTCGACAAGTTGTATATTGAGGTCAAAGTTGACAAAGAGAATCCTAATTGAGATTTAATCTATGGAAGTGAGGAACAAAAGCCAATAGGGTGAGATGCATCCATGAAATCCATGTCTGTAGAGAAGAGAATTAGGTGTGATAAAGCGGAGATAATGGTGGTATAAATGTTGAGGAAATTGGGGTTGGAAAGGGAAACATCGCCCTCTTGTTGATTATTTCAAGAGACATTTTGCACAAAAGAAACTAAAGGATATCATCCCAGGTACAATTTTCCCAACTTGGAGAAATGGGCATATAGAAGTAGAAGGTATAGCTAAGAGACTTTACCGATACTTGGTTCATTCTATGTTGGAACAAGTATTGAACAAACTACTGTCATGGACTCTCTATGTGGATTTCTCAAATCATGAGGTCTTATTTAAGGAATGGCCAAGGGAAAATGGAAAAGTTTCAATCCATTCTAAATTTAACCACTTGTGGGTACAAAATAAGGAATTCACAACTCTTATCAGAGAATTGTGCCTCAAACCAAGTGAGCCACCACATGCACCCAAAAAGGAGGATGTTTCATATAAATTGTGAAGCTTAAAAAAAGAGGTTACTTTATGAGTGAAAAGGAGGAAAAGGGAGATGGATAGGGAGATGAAATGCATTGAAAAAGATATATCAACATTGAATGACTCTGCTGATCCGATATTTTTCTTTGAATTGTCCAAGATGATGCTCTTGAATCTCGTTGAGAGGAGAAGCAAGATTTTGAAATTCAAGGAAGACGAATGGGGGCTGAAATGTAGGGTGGAATGGGTGGATGTAGGGGACAAGAAAACAAGATACTTTCACAATGTAGCTACACAAAAGAAACAACTAAATTCTATATGGTGCATAAGAGATGGAAAAAAAAAAATCAAATCAGAAAGAGATCCAAAAGGAAGTATTTCATTATTTTAGTAACCAATTCAAGGTGAATGAGACACCTAATATCACAAATCAGCTAAATTTTGTAAATTTGTTCCCCTGTATGTTGAATGAGGAGGCCAATATGGAGATGGATAGGTCAATCACAAAGGAGGAATTACATGTCGTCTTGAAATCCTTGGAACGTGACAAAATCCCTAGCTTGGATAAGTGGCTTGTTAAGTTCTTCCACTTTTTCTTTAACATTATGGGGTCAAAAATTTTGGAAATGGCTAAAGAATCTCAGAGGTTAGGAATTATTACAAGCTCCATCAATGCAACGTTTCTCATGCTAATTCCCAAAAAATCCAATACCCTTTCTTTTTTAGAATACAAACCTATATCATTATGTGAAAAAATGTATAAAATAGTCTCCAAAGTGATCACCAACAGAATAAAAAGGCACTACATAGTCATATTATGCAAGAGTAGTTTGATTTTCTGTCAAATATACAAATACAAAATGAAATGGTGTGAGCACAAGAATGCTTACATTCTATTAGATCACACAGAATGGAGGCATGCCTTATGAGGATAGATCTAATCAAGGATTATGATTATGTTAAATGGGATTTTCTTAAGATTAATTCTCCACAAATAGATTTTGCATGTAGTAACATTGATTATATCATGACACGTGTTTCATTAGAAAACTTTGCAATCTCATTTATTGAACTCCGACAGATTTTTTCAAAATCACTAGGGTTCTTTGCCAACTGTGTGTTCTCTCACGTTTGCTATTTATATTGGTAATAGATGGCTTGAATAGAGGGATTCAGGTAGAAAAGGCATTGGGTTCAATTGAGGGTTGTAGGTTCACAAAGGAAACCAACATCTCACATTTGATGTTTGTAGATGATGTGTTATTTGGAGAGGAAACCAAAATATCATAATGGAGGACGTTTCACCAAATCCTCACAAAGTACAGGGAGGCTTCAGGGAACATAATGAACTAGGGGAAGTCAAAATTAATATCTGATAGGGGGATATAAGAGGAAATCATGGATATAGCTCCCTTATTTGAAGTTAAGGTATCACCCACGTACGAAGGTTTTAAGTACTTAAGCTTTCTATTGAAGCCAAACAACTCGTTGACATTGAACTGGGAATGGCTAATCAGTGAGTGCTAAAAGAAGTTGGCTTGGTGGGAAAATAAATAGTTTTCCTTAGGCTGGAGTTGGTAATGGTTAAAGTTGTACTTCAGGGCATTTCGGTTTACTGGATGCATCTTATTAAACTATCGAAATTATTTGTTGATACCTAATCATTGGGATTGGGTGAATATGTAAAACAGTGTAAACAGAAAATAAGGGAGAGTTGGAATATGAAGAGACATTGGGATATGAAGCCCAAGAGTCTCTCTCCATGTATATATCTATGATCAACCTTAATGCACAAACACAATTCAAATTGAGGAGTTACCTCCTGGCATGACATGGTATCAGAGCCATTTCTCCATCCTCTAAAGGTTTTTGGAGTATCGCACTGCCTGGAGGTGTTGTGGTGCATTGAGGTCATGATTGTGCTGTGGTGCGATGTGTTGTGATGCATTGAGGTCGTGATTGTGCTGTGGTGCGATGAGTGCATATTTATATTATCATATTAATGTTGAATGCATATCTCAGCTCCACCATTACGTTATTTGACTCCATTATGCTCCATTGCATAATACATTTTCTAGCTCCATACCATACACACTAATTTTTACATGTGTTTTCTGCATAAAGCTACCTCGTGAGGCTCAAACCCACCTCCCTTTATCATGCTGCTATCATACCTCCTTGTTATAGACATATTTGGGCACTGCAACCCCAATCACAAATGTCCATAAACCAAGGGCTTCTAAGTCCCTAAAAGTGTTGTTTCATACCCTAAAGGAGCAAGGTCAGCTGATTACATCATCTCCCAGAAGTTTTCCATGAAAAGCTACTCAAAGTTGGTCAAAGCAAGACCATACAGACTGCCCAGTGCTAAAGGTGCGATGCATCTCACTTGCCACATGAAAAAATTGCGATGCATACTGGAAAGCCCTTCTATAGGGTGCGATGAGCGAGAGCAGACAAATGGCACAAGCAGTTTGCTAGCTGGAAACCAAGAGAATCTTCTGGAAACTGCTCATTTGACACTTGCCTCTCTGAGTTCGCCCAGGGATGAGTAAGAGATCTAAAATATCCATGTGGAACTAAGAACTATCAGAGAGATGACACTAATCAAAATCCCAGAAGCTGACTCACCCGCCTGCAAATATCTATAAATGGATCCCTCATCCAAGAGATCCAGAGGTTGGAATTGGGTGATATGCAAAGAGGTGCTGCTGGTTTCTCTATGAAGACATTGTTGGGTGATCTTGCTTTGCGTGAGGTGAAGAGGGCTTTCAAGCTGGGAGGATGATGCTGGGTCAAACCAAGTGGTTGTAATCCTCTCTTCTACGACTTTTACTAATAAAGTTATTTGAGTTTTCCTCCATATTCTTGTGTATCTTTGAACATTGTGCTGTTATATGAATTTATATGGTCAATATATATCTGATCCTATATTGTTTACAGTGAAAGATCTCTATGCTTTGATGGTATTATGTTGTTGTGAATCTACAGGTCCTCTTTGAAGCTGGACAAGTAAGGAAGCAGTGGGGAGATTCTGTCAAAGGGGAAAGGAAACAAGCAAGGAGCCAAGCGGAAGACTGATGTTGGTACTCTCTGCTTCTTTCCTATCTCTCTCTCGTAAAGGAAAAACAAGTGACTTTAATCTATTTGTCTCTAAGATAGTTACCCGTCTTAGTGGGACTAGTAGCTCTGAATAGACACTAGATTTCCCGATAACAAAATGGCGACCCCGCTGGGGAGTGATTAGTTTGATTGCTTGTCTCTATTTGTTTGATTCATAAACCATAGACGGAGCCTGAAGTCAAGCCAGCTAGCCTTTGAACTGCATTTGCTATGCAAGTGCAAAGTAGATCAACGTTGCGTCAATCAATCTCCGGGTTTGTTTATGAACTGAACAATTGACTTGCAAACATCCTAAGTGCCCTAGAGGTAGCTTGAGTAACCTCATTAGATCAGCCCTATACTTTGGAGTTACTGACTATCATTTTCTCAACCTAAATCCTTGAACTAAGCTGCAAACTGTGACCAAAAACCAAGTTAAAGTCTCGTTCCTTGACCATCGCACCCTCTCCTTTAGGAAATTTGGATGCATCGCACCTCCCATGTGCAATAGGTGCGATGCATCCCTGTTTCCTTGTGTTACAGGTGCGATGATTAGACAAGACTAGATCTGCCTCTAGATTTTGGTTTTTTCTTCACTGTCTTTAGTTTTATTCAGGAGTTTTGCTGTCTGTGATCACTAGACCACTGTTGAAACCCCATTCTTTGCATCATCCAACCTCTATTGTACAAATAATTGTGAATGTTTTTATGTATTGTGCGCCATTTACAGTTCTCTTTTACAAAATAGTAACTTAATCGAACTGTAGTATTTTGATTTGGAAGTGTCGCAAGTGTCATTTTTAGTCAAAGAAAAGAATACTTCTCTTTTTGATAGTTGATTACACTGTTACTCTTGTATTTGATCTGAATTCATAAGTATTTCAAGTGTCGAAAGCAGTTTTTGATTGAAAATCGCAAAGTGTCGTCTTGCCTTCATGTCGTTTTTTGAAAAGAAAATCATTAGTACTGTCGCTTTGAAAGAAGAAATAATTTAGATTTGTATTTAGCATTCTTTTTGTCATTCACACATTAAGAAAGTGGAAAACAAATACATGCACGTGCATTTGCATTTATACTGCTTGTTTATTTTGATTTAGGACAGTGCATCTAGTGTGTGCTCTCTGCTCTATGTTGAAAGGATTTCATTTCTCTTTCCTTAGTAGCTAGGATTTTCATTGCAAAAAGAAGATTAAATGACTGTTTATCATCTTAGATTGCATTTTAGGAAATGTATATCTATATCACGCGGTGCACCTTAAAGGAAAACTTCTTAATAAAGATCAACTGTAAAATAAATTTAATGAACATAAAAACGCTTTGGAACCTAATGCACAACATCTAGAAGTCTAGGCTAGAGACGTATTCCAGTGTTGTAAAGCCTGGTAACCGCCGCTTTCAGTGTAGGTTGGGTGATTCCTCTTTGGGACGACAAGTGCCAGTACGGACTTGTGCTCCCACATACCATCGAGTATCTATTGGGAGACCACAATAGGCTATATCCTTTATCCTTAGGAAGCCGTGTCTACTGCCCTATCGATTGCAATGCACTGAACACATCAGTCGGGAAGATTGACTGTCATACTGTAAAAGGTATTTTTCATTTTTGCGATTGGTTTGGTAATCCCTTTGTGTAGATTTCCAGAACAGTCTCTTTCTTTCCTTTTCAAACTCCTTAAAGGAAAAGGTCCATCTGAGTGCTTGTCACTTCAAGCTCATTAAAAATCGAAGGCGACTAGAGTCATCTTTAGCTTTTTCTCTACTCTCAAAAATTGAGAAAGCAAGTTGTGTCAAAGCATCTAAAATCCATTTAATTCAGAATAACATTTTCCCCTCTTATTTTGAGTTGGTCAAATAATCCGCAATCGTGGAAGAAAGTCAATCAAAACCCCATCGTTTGCGAAGATTGACGAGTTAACCGTCTTTGACTCCGGAAACCAAACCATTCCGGGTCAAGCGAACTCATTTAACTAGGTCAAAGTCTCCTAGTTTGTTTGAAACTTGTGTTTTAACATCCTCTGAGACTCCAGTTACTCCAACCATTTCTGGTACCTCTGCCTCTACAAAAGAAGTTCCGCAGTTACAAGAGGACATTAGAACTGATCCTAGTGTAACAGTAAACACTTTTGTTCCTGAACCAGCTCCATCCAGGGTTGATTTAGAAGGTGTTACCCCTCCAACATCTATCACTGCAGAATCTATACCTTCTTCGGCACCAGAAATATTTTGCAGGCCTGACGGTCTGCCTCTTCCACCTGGATTGATTGCTATAGAAGAGATTACGGAGGATCTTCCATCCAATAGTCCATCACATTTTGGGACTGAGATCCACCTATATCCTTCTACTTCAGAAGTTAATACCCCTTCATCACAAGTTCCTATAGAAGCACTAGGAAGTCTTTTGGATAGACTCGATATGTCTAGACAACCGTCGACATCTAGGACTATCTCGTCTGATACAGTAGTAGCAGAACTTCCTGCCACCACTCCGACGATGTTCGCTGGTATACCATCTGTCCCAACAAGCTCTCAACCACTAGAAGGAGTCCACCCAAGGACTATTTTGACAGTATGGTTTGTTCTAGTTTGTTCATCCAGAATAGTATCTGGAATCTCTTATGTTGAATCTCAACAAATTGATCCTTCTGTTAGCCTCCTGCTGCAGCAGGTATTCATTTTTCATGATTGACATTTCTACATGCCAAATATGTCATACTTTGTTGGCTGCAATGTTCCATATTTCCAGAATAGACCAAAGAAGATGCCATGAAAGTGTCATGGTCCAAATGCCACTGCTGTATTCCATTTTTGGTAAGATTTTCAGTTAAGGGAAGGCCAAACAGCTAAATCTTGGTCTCCCTAGATTTCAATTTCCTGTTGTAGAATATAGAGAATGTATCTGTCCAAACAGCTAAATCTTGGCAGATTTGTAGATAAGTAGAGAATCAAAGGGACCCAACTGTTTTATCTGGGCCCTGGCAGAAATAAGTGTAAATTTAGATAGGAAAAATTGTAAAGCTGGGTCTGCAAGTCTAAATGCACCCACCCATAAAAGAAGAAAAAATGTTAGAAAAGTAGGCTGGGTAGGTAGCTATGTGGTTGCAGAATGATAATTTATGATCAGTTTTGTGGTACAAAGTATTTTATCTTTTCAGATCATAGTGCAGGCAGTTTTTATGCAAAAGGGCTCAAAGGTGAACATCACTAACTCCCCTTTCCTCTAAATTCCCCAAAGCCACTTACTAACTTCCCAAAGAGGTCAAGATCTGCTTGCCTCTTTGTCTCATCATACTCCATATCAGTTGCCTTGGTGAAGATCTGCTTCACTCAAGGATCTCAGTTCTCTACAAGTTATTTTTTCCCGAATTTAGCCTAAGGTCCTTGACCTTAGCGCTTACTGGTCACCTTCATATTAACTACTAACAGTATTATATAAATCCCTATTAGTTTTCCCATTCCCCTATTAAAATCATGTATATAAAACTCCCTTATGTAAATACTCCCTCCCAGGCATTATAGCCATAATTCTACTGAGTCCGGGAAATCACAGTCCATCAGGGCTTGTCTTTAGCCCATCCGAGTCATTAAGGAGCTAGTTTGACATCTGGTCAGCTAGTAACCTCTCCCCTAGCCCAAAAACCCCTCAAAAACCTTAAAAAACCCATTTTCGCACCTGTTTCCTACGTTCTGTACATAAAATATTAACCCCGCTTGTCAAAAACCCATATTCCACCCTTATCCCTAAGTCCGAATGTAAATATATTAACCCGCGCCTTTTTAACACATAAAAACCCCATTCCCTAAGTCTAAACCCGCTGCCGCAAATAATTAAAAAGGGAATATTCCTGCGCATATGCCGCCCCTTATCCCTCCATCATATCGCACTCCCCGCCAACCATTGGATCACCCACCCCACAGATCAACGGTGGGCAGGCCGTCCCATCCCCGACCTTCCCGACGTTTAGCGTCCGGGAGATGGGCGGTATTGCCGCCGTACCTCCCGCCACGCATCAAGCGTTGGGCTATGGCGGAGCCCTCTCCCTCGAAACCACCTTTGTCCATAAGCGGTGCACCCAAAACTGGAAACCGCCCCTGCCTGCATCACCCGCCTGCCCAGTGATGTCACCCCCTGTACAAGCACCGCTTACGTTACCCCCATGCCCAGTCACTATGTCGAGTCACCTGCCTGCAGGGCCTCCTGCCACGTCACTGCCACGTATCCCTACCACCGTACCTGGCACGTCACCATCCGTACATGATGATGTCATGTTGACGTCATCCTGCCACGTCGTCTTGCTGATGTCACGCTGACATCACCCGACGTACAATGTCACATCATGCTGATGTCATGCTGACGTCATCAACACTTTTTTTGGCATGAAGGGCAAAAAATCGCACTTCGGAGCCCCAGAATCCGATTCTGAGGCAGTTTTTGATGAGCGATTTGCGCCTCATCGCTAGATTTTTTGGGCCTGAATGGGGAATCTTCAGGGAATCTTTTCATTCTGCGGCCCCCAGCAAGCCCGAAAGGCGCCGAATGATCCATTTTTTTTCGCGAAGCTTGCCGGAACGAGTAGAAAACAGTTTTGAAATAAACAGAGGCCGAACAACGGCCATTTATTTGTGAATAAGACCCACAACACCTCAGAACAGCATCAATTTATTGCCAAAGGGTATCAGAGGAAGAAGGAGAGCCAAAGAGTATCAGCCGAAGATTTTTTTAGGGGCCCGAAGCATTTAAACATTTATGAGCCCCCCAGAAAGTCAAATCAAGAGGAGTAAGCCCATCCTAGCTCTCAAATCATAGTCATAGGCATTTAAAACCGCCGAACAGCAAGGATGCAAAGACCAATGCACAGTTATGACAGATGAAAAGCACAGAGCCACCAGGACAGATATTAACTCATTTTGATACATCTGCCCCCAGCAAAGCTCAAAGATATTTTCTGGCATTTATTTCTGGATAGGATTAGGTTAAAGGAATCAATTTTCTATCAGACCTGTTAGGTCGGCTGTAATAGATAATTTTGGATAAATCTTCCCTATATATACCACCCTCTGTTTTGTTTAAAGGGTCGGTTGGTTGATAGTTTTTCAGTGAAGACTCGCACTGTATACCTGATATGTTTTCTGTAATCAAAGATTGCTGAAAAGCTTGGAGGAAAGACTGTCTGCTTTGTGTTTAATGGTTTGAAGAAGTGAATTTGGAATTCATGTTCTGCAACATGACTCAATAAGTTTTCCTATCTCTGTTTTTTCCATTGATATACCGTCTAAATAGCAGAAAGAAAGAATAGTCTAGAATTGGTTTAATTGCCCTCTATGCTCATTTTCTGTTGTTTCTTTATGTTTTCCTCTAGATCAGTCATGAATATGAATTCCCTTCGGCTCATATTTCCCCTAATCCATTCATCTTTGACAGTTGTCTAGGAATTCTTAACTGCTCCTAGATAGAGCTCATTCACCTTCCCCCTTTAAGCATAGTGAGAGATTCTTTGTTGCCTCTCATTCCTTATCCCTCATTCCATCCTTTTAAGCTTTAAGTGTTGTTTCATGAGCAACTACCTTGCTCCTTATTTCTCTTGTGACCAAGAAAATGCACCAACAGTCTGACTCCTTAACTCCACTCCAAATGGTTTGAAACTTACCAGACTATGTTTTACCTCTCTACCTGAAAACTTCATCCTTCCCACCAAAAAACAAAACAAAACCCTTGGACTCGATAACTAGCCTAAAATCATTTTAAACAAAGCTAAATCATAAAGAGAGAGCCCTCTCTGATTGCAGGTTGGCTAGAACCTGCAGTCCAAAGTTGGTATGTGGTTACCTCGGCCGTATCCCTTTCTGGAGCTTAAGGACAACCTGAGTGATAACATAATGGCGACTCCGCTGGGGACCTTCCTCAGATAGTTTCACAAAGAAAGTTGGAAAGCTCCACTGGGAAGAACCAAACCTTCACAACCATTTTTCAAGTCTAGTTCTGATCTTTGATGGTGGACAGAGATCAGGCACTCAAAGTTAATATATCCACCTGGAGACTCCACATCATCCTCATAATAAAGACTCCACCGGAGAGATGAACCCAAAAGAAATTTATGAGCAGATCAGGCTTTTGACCTGGATTATGATCCAAGAGGTCATGTTCTTTCTCTTCCATAAAATTTTGCTGTACATATTGTTTAAATTCAACTTTTATGATTTTCCTTTTGAAAATGCTGAAGAAAACCCTCCTTGCACATTAGAACAACAGCCTCTAAATGCTGTTGATGCTCACCTTATAGTCAAGGGGGACACTATTGTCAAATCAAATCATCCCATCCCTGTTCACACCGAACCCAATCATTTAGCCCCTGTACACAATCCCCTGCCTCGTAAGGTCCCTGATAGATATAAGCCACTCATTTTGCCTCCCGTGCTTAAACCTTTGCCCAAAAATCATCCCATGTATCTCCCAAGATTTGATGGAGAGAATGGAGTTACTGCCCAAAAACATATCCAGGCTTTTGATGATTATTTAAACATTTTTGAAGTAGAAGATGAGGATGTTAGTGTTATGTTGTTTGCCCTTTCTTTGCAAAGTGAAGTTAGGACTTGGTTTAAATCATTGCCTGAGGCAAGCATCTCAAAACTCCAGCAGTTATTCAAACTCTTCCTTGATAGATGGATGATCAAAGTCAATTTCCTCGTGCTCATAGAAGAATATAATCAGTTAAAAAGGATTCCAAATGAATCTGTTCAGCAATTTTCTGACCGATTCAATCAAGTTTATCATTCTATACCATTGAATATAAGACCTCCCCCTGATTTGGCCCTATTACATTATCCAGCAGCATTTGATCCAGAAATAGAATTCCATCTGAGAGAAAGAAGCCCCTCTACTATGCAACAGATGCAGAACATGGCAGTAGATGTAGAGGTTAATCTGAAAGTTAGGGAGGGGAAGTTGAAAGCAGAAAAAGGGGATGAACTTGATATCTTTGTAAAGAAAGCAGAGGAATTAAAGCAGATGTGCACAACAGAAGTTGAACGTTTAGAGCACCAGAACAGATCTGTTTTGCAAAAGGAAAGGAATGATATTCATGAACAAACCTGTCACAAAACAGATGACATATTCATACCGCCATACATGATGGAGCAGTCTGTTGATATAATGTATGAATATAATAGCTTCTCTTCTTTCAACTGTCTGCCCAAATATGATCAGTATGATGATGATTATGAGCCTGACGACCAAATCAGCCTTACAGAGGAGTCAAACATTATTTTGGCAGAAAGCACAGTTCAGGTTCAGCTGCCTGAACACAATGATCAGAATGCCCATCTCAGCCATGAAGAAAAGGAAGAAAGCGCAGAATGTGTTGATTTCAGTGAAGGAACTTTACCATTTTGTTTCAGGTCTTTTCAGTTTATTAGGGAAAATTATCATGCTATTAATAATCAAGTGTCACCGTGTTCTGTTACTGATCAGCTTGAGGAAAGTCCAGGCCCTGCTCCTAAAGCATCAACACTAGATTTGCAGCCCCAAAGTGCCAGTGAATGTCAGATTGAGGAAGACTCAGAAGTGGCAGCATGTGACCAGATAATCCAACTGGATTCCCTGCCATTGGGTTTGCAGCCATCTCAGATATTTGAAGAAGAAAAAGAACAGTCAGCACAAATCTGTCAGGTGCCATCTGAGCAGGCTTTCAAAGAATTACAGGTTCCATCCCATGTTTTGCATAATTCATCTGACGGCAAGCTGTGTGATGAGGTAAATCACTGCTCTTCTCCGCTAGAAGGCTGCAAAGGACAATATCAAGATGTTGATGGTTCCCCAATTTCAAAGCATGATAGCTATCCCAAACTTTTGTACAGTTCTTCAAGTCAGTCCAGCAATAATGTATATATACTCCAGGACCCTTTTGTACAGTTTCTTGTTTCAGCAAAGAAGGTCAGCAACTTCCTGATCTTCTCAAAGATTAATAAAGCCATATCAGATTGCAAGATTTCCATTTCAGGTAACAGCAAGCACAAGCAGCAGGGGCCATTCATATTTATAATGCTTAAGTGGCTGCATTGGCTATTTCATTTCACCTAACGACAAAGTAAGTACTGGTTAGAGTAGGTAGGTAGGATTAATAAGGCAGCCGGCCAAGCAAAATTTTGCAGAATACAGCAACAATTGAATACAAGGCAGTCTGACCTGCTGTTCTTGGCTTTTCACAAGGAAACGCCATCCCCAAGTGGAGCCACTGTTAGCCTCCTGCTGCAGCAGGTATTCATTTTTCATGATTGACATTTTTACATGCCAAATATGTCATACTTTGCTGGCTGCAATGTTCCATATTTCCAAAACAGACCAAAGAAGATGCCATGAAAGTGTCATGGTCCGAATGCCACTACTGTATTCCATTTTTGGTAAGATTTTCAGTTAAGGGAAGGCCAAATAGCTAAATCTTGGTCTCCCTAGATTTCAATTTCCTGTTGTAGAATATAGAGAATGCATCTGTCCAAACAGCTAAATCTTGGCAGATTTGTAGATAAGTAGAGAATCAAAGGGACCCAATTGTTTAATCTAGACCCTGGCAGAAATAAGTGTAAATTTAGATAGGAAACATTGTAAAGCTGGGTCTACAAGTCTAAATGCACCCACCCATAAAAGAAGAAAAAATGTTAGAAAAGTAGGCTGGGTAGGTAGCTGTGTGGTTGCAGAATGATAATTTGTGATCATTTTGGTAGTACAAAGTATTTTATCTTTTCAGATCATAGTGCAGGCAGTTTTTATGCAAAAGGGCTCAAAGGTGAACATCACTAACTCCCCTTTCTTCTAAATTCCCCAAAGCCACTTACTAACTTCCCAAAGAGGTCAAGATCTGCTTGCCTCTTAGTCTCATCATACTCCATATCAGTTGCCTTGGTGAAGATCTGCTTCACTCAAGGATCTCAGTTCTCTACAAGTTCTTTTTTCCCAAATTTAGCCTAAGGTCCCTGACCTTAGCGCTTGCTGGTCACCTTCATATTAACTACTAACAGTACTATATAAATCCCTATCAGTTTTCCCATTCCCCTATTAAAATCATGTATATAAAACTCCCTTATGTAAATACTCCCTCCCAGGCATTATAGCCATAATTTTACTGAGTCCGGGAAATCACAGTCCATCAGGGGCTGTCTTTAGCCCATCCGAGTCATTAAGGAGCTAGTTTGACATCTGGTCAGCTAGTAACCTCTCCCCTAGCCCAAAAACCCCTCAAAAACCTTAAAAAACCCATTTTCGCACCTGTTTCCTACGTTCTGTCCATAAAATATTAACCCCGCTTGTCAAAAACCCATATTCCACCCTTGTCCCTAAGTCCGAATGTAAATATATTAACCCGCACCTTTTTAACACATAAAAACCCCATTCCATAAGTCTAAACCCGCCGCCGCAAATAATTAAAAAGGGAATATTCCTGCGCATATGCCGCCCCTTATCCCTCCGTCATATCGCACTCCCCGCCAACCATTGGATCACCCGCCCCACAGATCAACGGTGGGCGGGCCGTCCCATCCCTGACCTGCCCGACGTTTAGCGTCCGGGAGATGGGCAGTATTGCCACCGTACCTCCCGCCACGCGTCAAGCGTTGGGCTGTGGCGTAGCCCTCTCCCTCGAAACCACCTTTGTCCATAAGCGGTGCGCCCAAAACCGGAAACCGCCCCTGCCTGCGTCACCCGCCTGCCCAGTGACGTCACCCCCTGCACAATCACCGCTTACGTTACCCCCATGCCCAGTCACTATGTCGAGTCACCTGCCTGTGGGGCCTCCTGCCACATCACTGCCACGTATCCCTGCAACCGTACCTGCCACGTCACCATCCGTACATGATGACGTCATGCTGATGTCATCCCGCCACGTCGTCCTACTGACGTCACCCGCCGTACAATGTCACATCATGCTGACATCATGCTGATGTCATCAGCACTTTTTTGGTGCGAAGGGCAAAAAATCGCTCATCGCTAGATTTTTTGGGCCTGAATGGGGAATCTTCAGGGAATCTTTTCATTCTGCAGCCCCCGGCAAGCCCGAAAGGCACCGAATGACCCATTTTTTTTCGCGAAGCTTGCCGGAAGGAGCAGAGAACATTTTTGAAATAAACAAAGGCCGAACAGCGGCCATTTATTTGTGAATAAGACCCACAACACCTCAGAACAACATCAATTTATTGCCAAAGGGTATCAGAGGAAGAAGGAGAGCCAAAGAGTATCAGCCGAAGATTTTTTTAGGGGCCCGAAGCATTTAAACATTTATGAGCCCCCCAGAAAGTCAAATCAAGAGGAGTAAGCCCATCCTAGCTCTCAAATCACAGTCAGAGGCATTTAAAACCGCCGAACAGCAAGGGTGCAAAGACCAATGCACAATTATGACAGATGAAAAGCACAGAGCCACCATGACAGATATTAACTCATTTTGATACAGTTTCCCCCAGCAAAGCTCAAAGATAATTTCTGGCATTTATTTCTGGATAGGATTAGGTTAAAGTAATCAATTTTCTGTCAGACCTGTTAGGTCGACTGTAATAGATAGTTTTGGATAAATCTTCCCTATATATACCACCCTTTGTTTTGTTTAAAGGGTCGGTTGGTTGATAGTTTTTCAGTGAAGACTCGCACTGTATACCTGATATGTTTTCTGTAATCAAAGACTGCTGAAAAGCTTGGAGGAAAGACTATCTGCTCTGTGTTTGATGGTTTGAAGAAGTGAATTTGGAATTCATGTTCTGCAACATGACTCAATAAGTTTTCCTATCTCTGTTTTTTCCATTGATATACCGTCTAAATAGCAGAAAGAAAGAATAGTCTAGAATTGGTTTAATTGCCCTCTATGCTCATTTTCTGTTGTTTCTTTATGTTTTCCTCTGGATCAGTCATGAATATGAATTCCCTTCGGCTCATATTTCCCCTAATCCATTCATCTTTGACAGTTGTCTAGGAATTCTTAACTGCTCCTAGATAGAGCTCATTCACCTTCCCCCTTGAAGCATAGTGAGAGACTCTTTGTTGCCTCTCATTCCTTATCCCTCATTCCATCCTTTTAAGCTTTAAGTGTTGTTTCATGAGCAGCTACCTTGCTCCTTATTTCTCTTGTGACCAAGAAAACGCACCAGCAGTCCGACTCCTTGACTCCACGCCCAATGGTTTGAAACTTACCAGACTATGTTTTACCTCTCTACCTGAAAACATCATCCTTCCCACCAAAAAACAAAACAAAACCCTTGGACTCGATAACTAGCCTGAAATCATTTTAAACAAAGCTAAATCATAAAGAGAGAGCCCTCTCTGATTGCAGGTTGGCTAGAACCTACAGTCCAAAGTTGGTCTGTGGTTACCTCGGTCGTATCCTTTTCCGGAGCTTAAGGACAACCTGAGTGATAGCACCTTCACAATAATATCAATTTAGGCAGTCTGGTCTCCAAAGGCCAATCATTCCTTTGAGCACTAGATTGCTGCCATATGGGGGGCACTACGCCCTCTCATTGTTCCCTCCGGGAGAACAACCATATGTGAGTTCACAACCAAATTCAGGTCAAATTGGAATCACATCCAGCGGTTGGGTGCCAATATTGTCTCAACAACCAAGAGTTGTATACTCAATGCAACCGAGTCTACCTGTGTCGAATATCCCCACTACAATAGCTATTGTGATATTGTCTCAAGTACAAGCATTGCCTGTTGTATTCCAACCTCAAGTTTCTGAGGTCATTGTACAACAACCTCTTGTCTTGGCGACACAACCATAATCGCTAGTTAGTGGCTCCTTAACTGGAGCGACTCAAGCTCAAACAGGTAGTATTACCTCTCATCTTGGTCAAATGTCTAGTATTGGGCAATAGCGAATGGTTTCACAACCATGGCTGGTGCAACATTAACAACTGCAATTCCAACAAGTTTACCAAGGACCTGAGCAGCAAAACTTTGCAGGTAACGGGCAGTCGTATATTCAAAATGGTTATCACCAATCGTCTCAAATTGGTTATGCCCAACCACCTTATCAAATTTATCAGCATCAAATACATTATGCTGGTATGAAAAGACCCATTGCTCAGGCAATACCATCTTATCCTCGGTACGCTTCGCCGAACCTGAATCAATAGTTTCCCTTCGTGGCAACTCTATAGTTACCAGATTTAAATTGGCTAACGAACGATCCAATCGCTTATGCCCCTTGGTGGCCGACGATTCCTCATAAACTTCCGTTAGATATTCCTAAATTTAATGGAAATCCAAGTGAAGACCCGTCGAATCATGTGATGACCTTTCATCTGTGGTGTTCATCCAACACTCTCAATGATGATTCGATTCAGCTTTACCTTTTTCAGTGAACGTTAACTGGTCTGGCAGCAAAATGGTACATCGAATTTCCTAGACCTTCATTTGATAACTTTAGCGCCCTTGCCACAACCTTTTTAACCCATTTTCAATTACCAATAAGGTATGAAATAGGAACAGAGCTTCTTACCAATTTCAAGCAAACGACGTCCACTCACCAATCCTAGTACTTTGAAGCTTGCATGCCTCAATGGCAAGTTTCTCACTTCCGGTGACAGGTTTACACTAATGGCCTTCAACCGAAAGATTTTGCGTGGTGTTTGACATCAACTCATGTATTCACACCACGTGAATTGTACTGCAGTACCTTGAGGGTCATCATCATCATTGGTGATTCCTCTCACGTCTGTTAACAACTTACATCATTGGCTGGTAATCAGGCGATGTCCTTCCATGTTCGACATCAGAACATCTTTTCATATGGATCGACTTGTACTTTTGGGTGAAGATCGAACGAGTTTTGAAGACCTCGGATCTAGCTTCATCCATCTGGGCTGCGATATAATCAGGAAACTAAAGACATAAAATGTACATCATTGCTACACAAATAATCATCCAAACTGAGGGATGATGGCTCTACCAGAATCATCAGTCTACACACAGACGGTTGTCTGTCCTATGTACATGAGAATGAATTTATCAAGTTGAGCATGGGAATGCCTGCCTCAGCTAGATCATGAAAATATTATGAAGATAATGTATTGTATTGTATCTTATTATAGGTCACCTTCCAGTACGAAAAACCTCAGATCCTCATTATAAAGCATTTCACCCGACATCAAAAGATTTACAACCTCATGCTTTAGGGGGCAACTGTTATAGACATATTTGGGCACTGCAACCCCAATCACAAATGTCCATAAACCAAGGGCTTCTAAGTCCCTAAAAGTGTTGTTTCATACCCTAAAGGAGCAAGGTTAGCTGATTACATCATCTCCCAGAAGTTTTCCATGAAAAGCTACTCAGAACTGGTCAAAGCAGGACCATACAGACTGCCCAGTGCTAAAGGTGCGATGCATCTCACCTGCCACATGCAAAAAGTGTGATGCATACTAGAAAGCCCTTCTATAGGGTGCGATGAGTGAGAGTAGACAAATGGCACAAGTAGTTTGCTAGCTGGAAACCCAGAGAATCTTCTGGAAACTGCTCATTTGACACTTGCCTCTCTGAGTTCACCCAGGGATGAGTAAGAGATCTAAAATCTCCACGTGGAACTAAGAACTATCAGAGAGATGACACTAATCAAAATCCCAGAAGCTGACTCACCCCCCTAAAAATATCTATAAATGGATCCCTCATCCAAGAGATCCAGAGGATGGAATTAGGTAATTTGCAAAGAGGTGCTACTGGTTTCTCTTTGAAGACATTGTTGGGTGATCTTGCTTTGTGTGAGGTGAAGAGGGCTTTCAAGCTAGGAGGATGACGCTAGGTCAGACCAAGTGGTTGTAATCCTCTCTTCTATGAATTTTACTAATAAAGTTATTTTAGTTTTCCTCCATATTCTTGTGTATCTCTGAACATTGTGTTGTTATATGCATTTATATGGTCAATATATATCTGATCCTATATTGTTTACAGTGAGAGATTTCTATGCCTTGATGGTATTATGTTGCTGTGAATCTATTGGTTCTCTTTGAAGTTGGACAAGTAAGGAAGTAGTGGCGAGATTCTGTCAAAGGTTAAAGGAAACAAGCAAGGAGCCAAGCGGAAGACTGAGGTTGGTACTCTATACTTCTTTCCTATCTCTCTCTCGTAAAGGAAAAACAAGTGACTTTAATTTGTTTGTTTCTAAGATAGCTACCCATCTTAGTGGGACTAGCAGCTCTAAATAGACACTAGATTTCCCGATAACACTCCCTCCCATACGCTGTCATATGTGTTTCGTTGGCATATGTGTTTAGTTCTGTGTTATTTCAACATTGTCATGTGCATTTTTAATATTCCACCGCCCTCACTCCATATATAACGAGGCTTGAACGTTGTTGGTTAACACATGTTCGACAGTCATACCTCTACATACTCCATACTATGCATACTCCTCTGCATAGCTCCAGACCATGCATACTCCATACTACATTACCATGACTCCATACTCCTTTTCATACTCCATACTTCATTGTCGTGACCGTTACTTGGTTAACCACGTTGTCTGTTGCATCAATTGTGGTGTAACTTGGGTGGAGACTATTGGTATGGTTGATAACCTCTATCACAGGTTCATAATCCACTCCCGTTTGTAATATATAACCACACTGGTATATAACGTTGGTCTGTATAATTCCTCCTCCCCATTTCATAAAATATAACGCCTCCTCCCCGTAGATCATTCAAGCACAATCGATCTTTGTAGTGCTGGAGATGGTATCTCTGCATTGAATGTTGAGTTCACTGAATTTATTATTGGAATACACATAACTCCTTTTTGAAGGTTGTAAGGTTCATAAGTGACCATTTACATATATTCTTTGTGTCCCTTTTTTAAAATAAATTATACACTTAATGGTGTATTATTTTTAAAGGTGTGAGTGGTATACTTTTTAAAAGGAGGTAAATTTTGTTTGAAGGAGATATGAAATTGCATGGAGTTTGGAGGAATATTAAGGCCTTATATTCTTAATTGAAGATATTTTTTGAAAAAATAACCAATCAATTTACAAAGACATCAATATTTTTGAAAGTATTTTGAGCCTAAATAAGTTTTTATGATGCATTCACTAATTTCTATTATGAGAGTGGTTTTCACTGGTAATGAGAACTATCATGAATGGTCAAAGAAGATAAAACACATTCTCATTTTCAATGAGATGTGGAAAGGATTTTGTGTTGGAAAAAGAGATAATGAACCTGGAAGGCCCACCTCAGATAAGGAGATTTCCATTTGGGAAAACAAGAACAACAAGGCCATGCCTTGATTGCATCATCCGTAAATGAAGAGGTGAGTCACAATATTTCACCATTTTCAAATTCTTTTAAAGCCTTATGGAAGTTGAAGGAAATCTATCACTCACCCACTAAAATTGAAGTTGTCCAATTAATGGTTAAATTATTCATTCTTGAAATGAAAAATGATCACCCTCTTGCTTTAGCATCAGAAGTAAGATCTATTATGCATTATATCAAAATCACTAGCGTTCAAATAGACATTCCTCTCATATATTATGTCAAGGCACTATATCACACCTATTCAAATTATCTTGGGTCATTGCAAGCAATTGGAAACCTTAGGGAGATTATCTTTGATTCCCTTGAGATGAATTTTACAAGAGAGAGAAGGATTTTGGGAAGAAGAAAACTCCTCAGTATTCTGAATAATGTGTGTCTTGCACATAAAGAGAAGAATCATGCACAAGATTCTTCTAGAGGAAGAAGTGGTCGAAGAGGTAGAGGAAGAAGGAATTTTAGAGGTGGGGGGAGAAATAGCTCCAAGGAGAAAAGTTTGATCTTCATTGCATATGTTGCAATAGAGATGGCCATGATGAATCCACATGTAAGTTTCCTTGGGACAAAATTGAGCAGGAAAAAATTGAAGTGAAAGGTAAAATCAATGACAGAGGGAGAGGTAAAGCACTTGAATCGGCTCACTATGTTGTGGCACATTGTAATATTGGAGTAACTAAAGACTTGTTTAATGCTTCACTTGCTTCTTTGAAAAATGATTGGCTTCTTGATTTAGGAGCAACTTGCCACATGAATTTTAGAAGAGATTTTTGAAAATAATTTATTGACAATGTTGATGGAGCAATATACTTTGCATACATGTCAAAACTCAAGCCATCATGGCTTGGCACAACCAGGCTCAAACTACTTGGTCTTCTAGAATTTATTTTGCATGATGTTTTATATCTCCTGCAGCTGAGGAGAAACTTGTTGCATTTGGTCCACGTCTGCCAACAAGGACACTCCATTCATATGTTTGATGGCAAGGTTGAGGTTAAAAAAGAATTAGATCACTCACTTGTCATGACGGGGATAGAAGAAGAAATACTTCTGAAGTTGCAAGGTACCTCTTCTCATGCACAAAACTTCTCATACAGTTATCATTATGATGAAGGTACATTTACATCAAGTCTTTTATGGCATGCTACATTTGGACACTTGAGTTATGAAAACATTTGTATGTTGAAGAAAAGTGGTGGTACTAGTTTGCCTACAATTCCTAGGAAACATAAGGAATGTGATGCTTATATCTTAGGAAAGCACAACAAACAATCTTTTCATGATTCACGTTCAAGAGAACATAGGAAACTTGAACTTATTCATTCAAACTTATGTGGCCCAATCCCTGTTCTTTTTGCAAATGGAAATAAATATATGATGACATTTGTTGATGACTACACCAGAATGTGTTGGGTTTATTTATTGAAGAACAAATTTCATGTTTTTCAAACATTCAAGAACTTTCATGCATCCGGATTAAAAATGATGCACAATCTCATATTGGCTCTATTCACATTGATAATGGAAAATAATACACTTCAAATGAATTTCAAAACTATCTTTGCCAACATGGGATCAAAGATCAAACAACCATGCCTTAAAATCCCAACAGAATGGAGTAGTTGAAAGAATGAACTGGACAATCTTAAATATGGTACGTTCCATGGTGTTTTTCAAGAATGTAAAATTGATGTTTTAGGTTGATGTAGTTGTATGTCCTATGTATGTAAAAAATAGGTGTCCATCTAATGCTATTATAAGCAAGACTCCTTATGAAATATGGTATGGCCACATTCCTTCGGTAAAGAATCTCAGGGTCTTTGGTTCCACCTATTATGCCCTTATATCTAAGGAACAAAGAAAAAAACTTGGTCCAAGGAGTCGTAAGTGTATCTTCTTGGGGTAGTCAAATACCTCCAAAGAATATTGTCTCTATAATGAAGATAATAAGAAGTTTGTAGTGTTTAGAGATGTGATCTTTCTTGAATCTTCCAAGGCTGGCAATGTTGTTGAGCGACAACTTGATCACTTGGATAGATTCAGACATGCAACTTCCTTTCAATAATTTGATAATGAGATTCCGCATCTTGAAAGGGGGATTCCTATACTGGATCAATATGTGGAATCTTCTTCTGAAGCAATCTCTCCCCCACATGAAGATCCATCCACTGATGACACTTTGAGTCATGTGATTGACATAATTGGGAGACTCAATCTTGATTTAGTCCCAACTCAGCCAACTGAGCAGGGTGGGCCATCTCATAAAGGTCTTCCAAAATCACTGACAAAGACACTTGAAATTGTTCATCCTAATGAGATTGGAAAGACATGAACAATAAATTCAACCAAGAAAAATGGAGGTGATGTAGATGATTCTGATTCACCTATTGATATTGATGTTTCTTATGATTGTGAACTGAATATCTCCTCGGATTTTGAACCAACTTCCTTCAAATAATCTGCTTCTCATGATGAATGGAAAGAAGCAATGCAAAATGAGTATGATGCCTTGATAAATAATGGAACTTGAAAGCTGGTTGATCCTCCATTGGAAACCAAACAAATAGGCTACAAATGGGTCTACAAGAACAAGTATAAAGCTGATGGCTCACTTGACAAGCACAAAACTAGACTTGTGGAAAAAGGTTTTGCATAGAAGGAAGGGGTCTACTATGAGGAGACCTTTTCCCCCACAACAAAATGGGCTACCATCCAGAGACTCTTTGCCTTGGCAGCTCATAACAGTTGAAAAGTCCATCAAATGGATGTAAAAGAAGCTTTCTTGAATGGAGATCAGAAATATAATCTTTTTATGTATCAACTAGAAGGATTTGTTGTGAAGGGTGAAGAGCATAAAGTATGGAAGATTGTAAAATCCTTGTATGGCCTCAAGCAAGCACCATGAGCTTGGTACGAGAAGTTAATGGAGCATCTTCTGAAACTCAACTTTAAACATTATGATCTTGACGATCCAACTTTGTTTGCCAAGAAAGTTGGCTAAATAGTTGTATATATTGTGGTGTATGTAAATGATATTTTGATGATAGGGAACAATGAGAGCTATATTTCATCCATAAATAAGAAATTTAGGAAAGGTTTTGAAATGAAAGACTTGGGGTATGTTCACTACTATCTTGGTATTGAAGTAACTCAACCTCCAAAGTTTATATTCCTCTCTCAGAAGAAGTACATTGAAGATCTATTGAACACGTTTGGCATGGTTGAGTGCTATCCTTTGACTACTCCAATGTAATAGAACTTAAAGCTCACATCCATTGAAGGAAAAGAATTTGAGGATTCAACAAAGTATAAATAACCTGTAGGAAGTATCAACTATCTGATTATTACCGTAACAGAAATTTCATTTGTTGTTGGAATCCTCTCCAAGTTTATGCAAAAGCCTTTTGAGGGACATTGGTCTGTTGTGAAAAGAGTTCTAAAGTACTTGAAGGGAACTCAAGAATTTGGACTTAAGTATACACACGTGGGTGACTTCAGCTTGATTGGATACTCTGATTCAGAATTCGATGGAGATAAAGAAACTGGGGTATCTACTTCAGGTTATGCTATGGATCTTGGATCAAGAGCTATCTCTTGTAGGTCACACAAACAATCAATTCTGACAGAGGAAGAATACATGGTAGCAACTAAAGAAACAAAGGAAATTGTTTGGTTGAGGAAACTTACAGAATATTTGCAAATGAAACAAGTGCATTTAACTCCACTCATTATTGGAAACATTTCTGCAATAAAGTCAGCCAAGGACCGAAAGTTCCATGATCAAATGAAGCATATCAATAAAATAATACCATCTGATTTGACATCATGTTGAGGCAAAGACAATCCATTATGCCATTGTTCCAAAAATGAGCAGATTACAGACAACTTCACCAAAGCACTTGGATGAGAAAAGTTCGAAAGATTTAGAACGATGCTTGGACTCACAATGTCCCTTTAAATTAAGGGGGGGAATGTTGTCACCTAATCATTGGGATTGGGTGAATATGTAAAATATTGTAAATAGAAAATAAGGAGAGCTGGAATATGAAGAGACACTAGGAGATGAAGCCCAAGATTATCTCCCTCCATGTATATATCTATGATTAGTCTTAATGCACAAACACAATTCAGTTTGAGGAGTTACCTCCTCGCCTGACAATATTTAGTAATAGAATCATCGAAATGATTGCAGGATTCTTTTGGCAAGGAACACGTTCAGGAAAAAAATTCACCTGGTTTGAATAGAAGTTATATCAAAGTAATGCAAAAGGGGGTTGGGGAGTCAAAGACATTGAAATTTTTAATATGGCCCTACTGGTCAAATATCTGTAGAGAGCAATTTATGGTATTGGATTATGGGAAAAGGTAGTTCAAGAGGAATATCTAAATAATCAAGGCCTTGAGGGTTGGATCAGGTCGGCTGCACTTGAAAAGAAGAGAAATTCTCTCTTTTGGAGGAGCTTGATGAAGGACAAGCTCTAGCTTTGCAGCAATATGAGATGGGAAGTCAACAAAGGTGATAGGATTTCCATTAGCCTAGATATTATTAAGGTTTGGAGAGAAAATTCTTTCTTTCTATTTTCATTATTCAATTTTTAAATCAAGCAAGGCTTTGTTTTCTAAGTCAGTTGGGTTGTGTGTGAGGGCCACATCAACCTTCCCAATGTTGGCTAGACTCTTGGGAACATAGTTTCCTGGTACGACATGTGGTCAAGTGGGAAAGCTATATACTTTCTCTTATCCATGCAGGTATTATTCTATTAGAATTAGAAGATCGACTAGTGTGGTTTGGGAGAATTGTTGAAGGGAACATAACAACTAAGGAGATATACCTATATATGTCACAAGGGAACATGAATATTAATGGGGAATCATGGCATATTCAAATGTGGAGTTGGGAGGTTCTATTGAAGCTAAACGAATTTATGTGGTTGGTCCGTAATGATCAATTTTTCAGATGGTAAAATCTCATGAAAAGGGGATTTCATGGGCTTGTTATCTACTCAATGTATAGTGGTTATTAAGAAGATGGTTTACACCTTTTTCTCCAAAGCCATTTTTCCATCGTAGCATGGAATGAGGCTTGCAGACATTTAAAAATTCAAGAAGATGTGGAGTTATCCTCTATTGATAAATACCTTTCTAACTAGGTTGAGGGTCAGAAGGAATTAGTAATTCTCCCCTTATATATCTACTAGGGTATATGGCTGATGAGCCCCAAAAATGGGTAACTTATTGGGCTCATTTTGCCTGTTATTATCCATAAATCCACCATTCTTCATAGTTTATGCATGCTTTTGAGTATATTTATGTTAATTGGATGAATGAGAATAGTCACTTGACCATGAAGGCTAATACGTGTTTATTGCAGATTTTTGGACAACTTTTGGACCAAGGTCAAGCATTTACGAGCCATTTGACAGCCAAATACGAGGGCACAAGGCTGAGTATTCATAGGAAGGGTGTATCCTGCACTAAATGGCCCTTCCTCGATTTCTCCACCATCAGCTCGGAGTTTAGCAGCCGACCAAAGTTGATTTCCAAGGGCAGCCGAGCAGCTTTTGTGAAGTGGCTCAGTACTTGCAGTTTTGAGTAGCCAAGCCCCTTGAATTAAGGAGGACTATTGGAGGTCCTCGTAGTGCATAAGTAGGAAGGCTTCCAGCCTTCATAGTTTACTTTTTGAACATTTTGTATTGTGCACTTTAGGCTGCTCCGCCTTTCAGCTCATTTTGGAGCTTCTGTTATAAAACATTTTTTGACATGGTTATTTTCTGAGTAATGGAACATAGTTTCAGTTTGCATCAGCTCTGAGCTTCTTCTTAGGAGCCTGTAGCTCTTGGGGTTGGGCCCAACCCAAGTGCTAGGTATTCCTCTGTGTACTATTATATGTTTTTGCTGTCTTCATAAACTAATTTTTGCTAGTAGATTAAAATCTTGCTTGGTTACCTAGGTCATTTTTTATGATTAAAAACGCTTTTCATGTTTCAGAGTGATTTGATAGGTTGGTAATAGAAAAGATCTTTGAAAAAGGCCATCAAGTAGCCCTGGATCTCACCTCTCCCTCCTCAGGACCATGAGCTGAGACCAAGGTGTCCTTGCTGCCCCAAAAACATTGTTCTTGCTTCTTCATGCAATTGCTAGTGTTAGTTTCTCAATTGCAAAAGTTGATACCAGATGCGACTACATGCTTAGATCCATTCTTGCTTGGTTTTCATAGTTATTTTACATGATTTTCTACCAATGAATTTCTATTAATCATGGTTGCTGGTTCCTAAGTCAAAGTAGGTTAGAATAGCTAGATATTTGGTTTGCATGGTCTTTGTTTGGTTAGTTTCAAGAAATAGTGTGCAAAACACCTGTGATACCTCCCTGCCTACCCTTCCTCCATCAGTGCAACTTGCTCCATCCCCTAACTCAGATTCTTTCCATTCGTTTGCCACATTTTCTCACTTTGACCTAATTTCCATATTTTTGTGCAACATTGCTCTATCCATCCTTGAAAAAATCTAGCCAGCCTCATCACTTCTCAGCTTCATTTTCCAAGTCCTAGACCCCTCCACATCCTCATCCAACTCCATGTCCACTTTTCCACCTTTCTCCCACAATCAACCCTTCAAAATCCCTTTTCGGAACATCCTGTAGAACATCTTGTAGAACCCCTACAGACTTCCTGTAGAAGATCACGTGAGCGATTTTTCAAGGTTTGAACACTGTGAAACTCTGTGGAATGGTGTTAGTGACCTCTTAGGCCCTCTTCTTACCTTCCCAACCTCCTACAAGTGCCTACCCCATTTCCTTTCGCCAATCAACCTCTGCACAGTTAAAAACAATTAAAGCACATGCACATATGATTTTTACAAAATTACTCAAAAATACAAAAAGATGTTCCTTTTCATATTTCACTTCATAAGTAGCTTAGACGCATGCACTTTACCTCCCCAAGATTCAATGGCATCCCTTTCTGTAGTTTCCTCTTTTTTCTACACCAGTAGGGGTAGTCAGTAAAACTAGGGTTTGCTAGGGTTTGCATTTCTTTTCAGCTTTCAGCCTCTTTCTACAGGTAGATTAGCTTCCTTTGAGTAACTCTCATCCATCACAGTTAAAAGCTTCTTCTAATATCTCATAAAAGTTGGCTTAAGCTCCTAGCGGACTTGTGCCAACTGATCTAGTGACAGCCTGCGGCAAGAGCTAGTACTTGTGCATATAGCACCGTCGCTTCCAAGTTTGTTACGAACTACCGGGTTGATAAAAGTAAAGAAGGGAGTCCCAGGAGTTGCAACATTATTGCTGCAATACTGGAGCCCACCATATTTTTGGCGTCGTTGCCGAGGAAGCGTCAGAGTATTTGTGATTGCTGCTTTTCTTCTATTTTCTACTTCAATCTTTTGTTAAGTAGTTTATTTCAGCAAGCGTAGAGTAGTTGTTTCATTTCCATCCTGCAATTTCATTTCCGCAAAAGTAGATTAGACATTTCCTGCTTTCATTTCATTTCAGCAAGCATAGATTAGGTATTTCCTGCTTTCATAGATTAGCATTTCAATTCCGCAATTTCAATTCTGCAAGTGTAGCTTAGCATTTCATTTCTGCAATTTCATTTCAGCAACATAGATTAGTCATTTCCTGCTTTCATTTCAATTCTGCATTTTCATTTCAGCAAGATAGATTTTAGTTAGTTGCAGTTCAATCTCTTTCAGTTTTGTAGGTACAAGTAGAAAAAAACACCAAAACTCCACCAAAAATATTCCATTTCATGCCTCGTAGGAACAGAGACAATACAAGGAAATTCTTACCCAACACCCCCACCACATCACTGAGTCACCCTTCTCTCTTCTTCGGTGGCAGTGATCCAAAAGAACCTATAGGTGAACCTCCAGAGATATACGAAGATCCTATAACAGAAGAAGAGCAAGAAAACATTCCTCTTGAGACCATGGCTGAACACAGAAACGGTATGGGAGATGAGGAGAGAATAGAAGGTACCTTTCCCATCCGAGAGACCAACGGGGACATGAAAATGAAAAACATAAGTCCCTCATCCTTACCTCACTTCCATGGATTGACCACTGAAGACCCTGATACCTTCCTGTTTGAGTTTGCTATCCTTTGTCGAACTTATGACTATGCAGAAGACGAGCAAAAGTTGAAACTCTTTCCCTCTACCCTCAAGGATGCAACACTACGCTGGTTCATGGGGTTACTTGGAAACAGTATCACAACTTGGGCTCAGATGCAGCAAGCCTTTAACAACAAATATCGGGACTACTATAGATCAAAGGAAACGAAGGGAGATATCTTTTGGATGACCATGGGAAGTGATGAGTCTTTAGAAGACTATGAAGAAAGGTTCCAACTTAGTTATAAAAGGGCCAGGTGCACACTTGACCCCGAATCTCTGAAGCTGGTTCTGCTCCGAGGAGTCCCTGAAGACCTTCTAGATACCCTCCATTTGCTAGCTGGAGGAGACATCTACCAACTACCTTATGAGGACATAAAGACTGTGTTTAGAAACCACTCTAGGGCAGCCCAGAAAAGAGGTAGGGGGAATCCACTTTCAGCTAGTGCCACCTTCTCCAAGCATGAGTTTGCAAATCAGATGGAAGACCTCAAAAGTGAGATGAGATAGACCATTGCCATGCAACTAGATATTTTCCAAATCCAACAGAAGAAAGAGGAAGCTGAGAAGGCTTTGGCCATATTTTGTCCCAGATGTACAAGGAAGCATCGCAAGAACGAATTTCCATTGCACTCAGTGGAGGTATGTTTCGTTTGTGAGGAAGACCACCCCACAAACCAGTGCCCAACCTTACTCAGACTTAAAGCCATGTACCAAGGGGCTGAAGGAGCCACTGAACCACTCTACTTCCTCAACCAAAGGAGGCCGCATGGATCCAGACCTTACCAGCAGGGGATGCAAGGAACATCCCAAACTTATTACAACCCCAACTAATCCACTCACATGCCTTCTTGGGCCCCCCTACTCATCCTTCCTGGTTCGCACCTCCTCCTTGGTCTTATCCATCTCAATACCATACTCAACCTGCTGCTCATTCGTTTCACTCTCATGTTCAGCAACAACCTCAGTGGAATGCACCTAAACCAGGGTGGAGGCCCCAGTATAACTCTCCTACCGCTATTTTGCCTCCACTGCTTGCTGAACCACAACCATTACATCCTGCTCCTCCAAGACAACCCCAAATGCCTGCTCAACCGAACTCGAACATCAACAACAGACAGGCCCAGCAGGTATATACTGGAGAGATGACATGCCCTACCTATGCTGTGGAGATTCAGGAGATCAACCTTCGATCTAGAAAGGTCCTTCCAGATCCCCAACCTCCTCCCCTAGAGGATGAGGAAGGGAATCAGGAAAGTGAACCCAAAGCCATTCCACCCTTTCCTGAGAGACTAACAGTAGCCACGTAACCAAACCCAGAGGAGACTGAACTTCTGGGAGAACTTAAACAGTTGTGTGTGAAAATCCCACTTCTCCAGGCCATAAAAGATGTACCGATCTACAACAAATTGATCAAGGAGAAGTGTTTCAGGCATCCAGGCAAGCACAAGAGAGATGCCCCAACTATCAATGTCATAGGACAACTGTCCGATCTGATGTTGGGACAAATAATCCGTCCAAAATATTTGGATCTTGGGAGTCCTGTAGTTGATGTCCACATCAATGGCACCATAATCCCCCACACCCTGATCGATCTAGGGGTTGTCATTAATGTGATGACCAGGGACACTATGCTCAAACTCAACCTTCAGAGTTCCTTAAGAAAGACCTCGACAGTACTGCAGTTAGCAGACCGCTCCACCGTGACTCCCGAAGGGATTGTGGAGGATGTCTTGGTCTCTGTTGATTCTTGGGAGTACCCTATGGACTTTTTGGTCCTTCAGCCAAAGGCAAAACTCACTGGATACCCCCTCATTTTTGGAAGGCCTTGGTTAGCTACTGCGGATGCTTACATCAGTTGTCGAGCTGGGAGCATGACCATCAAGAATGGGCCTATGTCCAAACAACTAGTCCTATATCCTCCTGCCCAACCTCTGCTAGAACATGACTTACCTCTCTGGTTGGAGGAGGAAGATGAGGATGAAGTCTACTCTGCACCAATGTGCGCAGTGGAAGCCACCCGAGGAGGTCCTCAAACCGAGGATGACCTAATTGAGAATTTGATTCAAAATCCACCTCCCGGTGTGCTGAAACTAGAGGAGTTGGTGGAAGGTACCCAGGCCAACACTTTAGTGGCCCTCTGTGTGGCTGATCCAACCTCTCCCAGGGTTAAGAATGTGGAATTTGGCCCTGAAAGAACCTTGAAGATCAGCTCGTCCTTATCTCCCTCTTAGGAGGAGTTGTGTAGCTTATTGAATTGCCATTTGGAAGCTTTCACTTGGAGCTATAAGGAGATGAAAGGGGTCCATTCGTCATTCTGTACCCATCACATTTACATTAAAGAGGATTGTAAACTAGTCAGGTAGCCTCAGAGGAGAATGAATCCAACCCTTAAGGACATTGTTAAAAAAGAATTGCAAAAGTTGTTGGATGCAGGATTCATCTACCCCATCTCGGACAACGAATGGGTTTCTCCTCTGGTGCTTGTGCCCAAGAAAAATGGGAAGTGAAGAATCTGTGTAGATTATTGAGAACTTAACAAAGCCACCAAGAAGGACCATTTCCCTTTTCCTTTCATAGATCAAGTGCTAGATGGGCTGGCAGGCAAGAAGTTCTTTTCTTTCCTAGATGGGTTCAGCAGGTATAATCAGATCCAAATCAGCCCGGAAGACCAAGATAAGACCACTTTCACTTTTCCATGGGGTACCTTCGCCTACCAGGTCCTTCCCTTTGGGCTATGCAATGCTCCTGCCACTTTCCAGAGAGAAGTACTGAGCATATTTGCTGAGCTGGTTCATGATTTGGTAGAAATCTATATGGATGACTTTACTCCTTATGGGTCCAACTTCCAAGAAGCGTTGACTAACTTCGGAAAAGTTTTAACCAAGTGTATTGAAATGAACCTATCCCTCAGTACTGAAAAATGTGAATTCTTGATGACTGAAGGGACTGTGTTAGGTCATACAATCTCTCAGCAAGGATTACAGGTGGATCCTAACAAAATTGCTATCATCCAAAAGGTTCCACCTCCTCAAAAGGTAAGAGATGTTTGGAGTTTTCTAGGCTTAGCAGGATACTATAGAAGATTCATTACCCGATGCAATGAGCATCACCCGATGCAATGAGTGCTAAGTGAACTATTCAAAAATCATGTGAAATTAGTCAATTACGACTACCTCTCATGGAAATGGTCATACGTTTGAATGACTTACTTAACGCAGTTGAATCCCAAAAATGATATCTAATATAATGCACTGCGTAATCCCCCATACTTAAATTCAAAAAGAGTCAAGGGATCTCTACTTGAATGGTTCATGAGGCACAATACTTGCTAAGGTTTTGCAAATGGGGTAGCAAGCTAAGTGGGCTTGATTGTGGGGAAAAACTCCACAGTTAAGCGCGCTTGAGCCAGAGGAGTTCTGGGATGGGTGACCTCCTGGGAAGTCCTGGTTACCGGGTGCAAGCCCCGGAAGTGATGATTGATGCTATGTGATTCGTTCTCCACATTTCACTAGTTTCAATCCCACTTCTTCACCCCTGTGAGCATCACCCGATGCAATGAGTGCTAAGTGAACTATTCAAAAATCATGAGAAATTAGTCAATTACGACTACCTCTCATGGAAATGGTCATACGTTTGAATGACTTACTTAACGCAGTTGAATCCCAAAAATGATATCTAATATAATGCACTGCGTAATCCCCCATACTTAAATTCAAAAAGAGTCAAGGGATCTCTACTTGAATGGTTCATGAGGCACAATAGTTGCTAAGGTTTTGCAAATGGGGTAGCAAGCTAAGTGGGCTTGATTGTGGGGAAAAACTCCACAGTTAAGCGCGCTTGAGCCAGAGGAGTTCTGGGATGGGTGACCTCCTGGGAAGTCCTGGTTACCGGGTGCAAGCCCCGGAAGTGATGATTGATGCTATGTGATTCGTTCTCCACATTTCACTAGTTTCAATCCCACTTCTTCACCCCTGTGAGCATCACCCGATGCAATGAATGCTAAGTGAACTATTCAAAAATCATGAGAAATTAGTCAATTACGACTACCTCTCATGGAAATGGTCATACGTTTGAATGACTTACTTAACGCAGTTGAATCCCAAAAATGATATCTAATATAATGCACTGCGTAATCCCCCATACTTAAATTCAAAAAGAGTCAAGGGATCTCTACTTGAATGGTTCATGAGGCACAATACTTGCTAAGGTTTTGCAAATGGGGTAGCAAGCTAAGTGGGCTTGATTGTGGGGAAAAACTCCACAGTTAAGCGCGCTTGAGCCAGAGGAGTTCTGGGATGGGTGACCTCCTGGGAAGTCCTGGTTACCGGGTGCAAGCCCCGGAAGTGATGATTGATGCTATGTGATTCGTTCTCCACATTTCACTAGTTTCAATCCCACTTCTTCACCCTTGTGAGCATCACCCGATGCAATGAGTGCTAAGTGAACTATTCAAAAATCATGAGAAATTAGTCAATTACGACTACCTCTCATGGAAATGGTCATACGTTTGAATGACTTACTTAACGCAGTTGAATCCCAAAAATGATATCTAATTCATTAAAGATTTTAGTAAGCTAGCCTCACCATTGTTTGGTCTTTTGGGGAAAGATGTTGAGTTTAAATGGACTGACAACTGCCAAGAGGCTTTGGATGAGCTGAAAGATAAGCTGGTAACTGCCTCAATCCTGAGAGGTCCCAACTAGGCCCTACCTTTCCACATCCACACTGATGCCTCGAACAAAGCCATAGGGGCAGCCTTAGGACAAGTTGAAGAGAAGCTACCATATGCCATATACTTTGTTAGCAAAAACTTGTCCAAGGCATAATTAAACTATACTGTGACCGAGAAAGAGCTCTTAGCTGTAGTCCATTCCCTAAACAAGTTCAGACACTACATCACTCATTATCAAACATTTGTACACACTGATCATGCTGCAATAAGGTATTTGATGAATAAACCTGAGGTGAATGATCGTATCATTAGATGGTTACTTTTATTGCAGCAATTTGACTTAACCATTGTTGACAAGCCAGGAAAGGAAAATGTTGTTGCTGATTTTCTGTCTAGATTAGATTTGCCTGCAGGTGAAAAAGGGATGGTGGATGACCAGATGCCAGATGAACACCTATTTTCTATTTCAGTACTCTCTCCATGGTTTGCTGATATAGCAAACTACTTGGTCTCATCATAGTTCCTTCCACACGTATCCTCAAAAGAGAAGAGCAGAATTGTGAGGAAAAGTGCCCCCTTTACTTGGATTGGGGGCAACTTGTTTAAACTCGGCCCAAAACAGATCCTAAGGTGTTGTGTTAGGGAGGAGGAAGTTTTTGACATTCTCCTAACCTGTCACGATGGACACTGTGGAGACCACTTTGCAGCAAAAAGAACTTCCTTCAAAATTCTACAGGCAGGCTACTATTGGCCCACTCTTCATCAAGATGTCAGAAGATACATCAACCAATGTGACCGATGTCAAAGGATGGGGAAACTAACTCCAAGGGATGAAATTCCCCTCCAACCTCAAGTGACTTTTGAGCCATTTGAGAAGTGGGGCATGGATTTTGTGGGTCCTATCAACCCTCCTTCAAAGCAAAAGTCTTACATCATTGTGTGCACAAACTACCTGACAAAGTGGGCAGAAACAAAGGCAATCAAGGCAGCGAAAGAAAAAAAAGTGGCTGAGTTTTTAAGTGAAAATATCTTCTACAAATTTGGCTACCCAAGAGAATTAGTCACAGATCAAGGAAGTTAGTTCACCTCTAACCTGATTGAAGATCTTCTCGCTCATCACAAGATCAAGCACAGAGCTTCCACCCCTTATCATCCACAAGCAAATGGGCAGGTGGAAGTCACTAATAAGGCTTTAGAAGAGATTTTGACTAAAGTGGTGAGCAACAGCAGAAATGATTGGGCAGATCACTTGGTTGAGGCCACCTGGGCCTACAACACCACTTGGAAAACCATAACAGATTTCACACCTTATGAGCTGGTCTACAGGAAGAAGGCTCTACTGTCTATAGAGTTCGAGTACAACAAATTAAGGTTGGCAGCTCAGCTAGACTTGGATCTCAACCATGCGCAACAGGAAAGGTTACTACAGCTGAATGGATTAGATGAACAGAGAATGCAGGCCCTCCTCTACTCAGAAGTAGTTCAACTCCAGGGAAATATATGCCATGATCGGCACCTTAACGAAAAAAAAAATTCAGCCAGGAGATTGAGCGCTGTTATATGACTCAAGATACAAGGATTTCAAAGGGAAGCCAAGGACAAGGTGGCTGGGACCATATGCAGTGGAGAAATGCAACGACAATGGTTCAGTTCTTATCAGGACCATTGATGAAGAATCCATCCCCATGCTTGTCAATAGGAATCGATTAAAAATCTATAGGAAGCCCCTTTCCAAGCAGGAGTTCATTGAAACTCTGGATAAATCAGTGTTGGTAGTGGAGCAGGGCTCTATCTTTACTCCACCCACACCTTGATCATCAAAAACAAAAAAAAACAAAAAAAAAACAAAAAAAGGAGAGAAAAAAGAAAAAAAACAGGAAAGAATAAAAAGATCCTTGGGTGAAAACCTCTTAGAGGCACCCGGGGCAGACAGTGAGGGTGAAAACCTCCTGGAGGCGCCCTCACTATCTCACAAAAAAAAAAGAAAAAAGAAAAAGAAAAGGAGAAAAGAAATCGGCCTAATTTTTGTTGAATAATTGCAGGTTGCAGGGAAGACATTGCAGGTTAGGAGGGTCACGCAAAACAAGGACAGAGATCAGCAACAGGCTACAAGCATCCCTCACAAGCACTTCCTCCATGACCACTCCCCTTTCCTAGGATTTGATCACATTCGGGTTAAGATTTCACCTTCTACAGGAAGTTCTGGGTCTTCTACAGGAAGTTCCATGTCTTCTACAGGAAGATCCTGTAGAACCTTCAGACAGGCCAAAATTGATCTTGAAAGGGAATCTGAAGGTTGGAATCTACCTGCTAGGCCTAAAAACACCCCTGCTTCTGTCCATCACCACATGTCACCCTGTTTCATCTCTTTACACCTCCATTGCACCTATCCTGTTATTTGTTCCTGCACAGTCACACAAAAAAACCTTGTTTTCCTCATACTGCCAGCAAAACCTTTTATTGACAAATCAAGAGCAGTTTTTTCCACTTCCCATACCTATCAATCTCCATCTGGACTCCTCGTCAGCCGAACCCCTCGATAGCAGTATAGCCCTGCTCATGTTAGCTTGCATCCCAGGAGGAGAAGCAGCTACAGGACATCCTACAGGAATCCTGTAGCAGCCAATCCCTCTGGGAGACATACTCTGGAGACAGGGACAGCCGAAAATGACAAAGGAAACATGCAAAGGGCTCATCTCGAACGAGAAAATATCGTCAGTAGCCGAAGCCAAGAAAAACTTGTGCATGCATCAGTAGCAAACGAAGGAATGGGTTCCAAAACCCGTGCATGCAGCATCAACGAAGGAAGGAATGGGTTTTAACACCTGTGCATGAAGTAGCAACGAATGAAGGAGTGGTTCCAAGAATCAAAATCTCCATAACGCAGCCTGACCACGCAGGTAAGTGTCTAAACTTATTCGCCAATTGCATAGAATATATTTTAAGAGCTGCATGCCTATGGAAATGGCTCGGATTGAATGGAATTGGTGGCCAGTTAACTGGCCACCCTCGCCCAGTTACATAGCCTCGTGGGATCCGAACGAGCCAGCTACATTCAAAATTGTTGATGAGGTGTGCAACCAAGACGTGTGGAGTGTCCATTCAGGAAAAAATCGTCAAGACTGGTAGTGGTGGCGGTGGTTAACGACAAAGGGGAGGTGATGGTGGTTAGAAACACGTAGAGAAATTACGGTCGTGACATCGGATCAACGGTTAAGCCCGGCCACCTCATCCCATCACCACGAATTACGTCACAGTTAATAGACGCTCGGCTGAAACTCACACCATCTTCTATTCATTTTGCACTTGCAACGTCCTCAACTGAAGTACACGTTCTCCACTTCCAAAAACTGTTAACCAGTCATCCTCCATAGGTTTTTCTACCCGTTTTCAAGAATCTCCCGCGTATCGGGCTCGCTCAGAGGCACAGAGACATTCTATAGGAACCGCGGGGTCCTCTACAGGAAACCCTACACAGCTTTCCGAAGCAGAGAAGCCTGGGATTTTTCTTCGTTGAATTTGGAGCTCCAAATAAGGTAGGCTCGAAAAACTTTGCTATGCATGGTATGATTTGAAAAGGCGGTGAATTGAACAGTATCAGATTGGAGAATCAAAGAAAAATCTACATGGGGATTGGAAGTAAAAAGTTTGCCTGTGTGTTGCACTAGGTTTCTCAGTTGTTTCTGCATCAAGATTCTTCTCCATGTCCCTATTTTTAAAATTCTCCTGTAGGGAAGTTATGCAACTATGGGGGCCAGCCTGTGTATGAAAAATTTTGAATTTGCATATCTGTATGTGTGCTGAGAAGAAAATTGAGCTCTGTACTTTGTCTGTAGAAACAAAATTCTTCCTTTCATAAACAGACAGCCGAGTTCTGGGCAACAGAAGTCTTGAAAACTAGGGAATAGTTGCTAATTAATAGTGGATACCTGAGAAATCCCTTCTTGAGTTCAGGGGGAAAACCATAATCAACATTCCTTTTTCTGATCAGAGCATAAGAAAAAAAGCACTCTCACCATGCTAGGGGGATTCATAAGGAAAGAACCCTCGGACCCCAGCAAACTACATGATCATCCTGAGGTGGTGGACCTTTTCACCCGAGCCAATTGGATGTCATTCTTTGACAAAATTTGGGGTCATGATGAGGAGATAACAGAGGAATTTTAATGTCCCTGAGACCTCAATAAAAGACACAGGCCACAGTTAGTTTTATGGGTTTGACCCTAGAACTTACCCTTGAGCTCATCAGTCGTGTTATTGGTTTACCATTAGGGCTCCCTTGGAGCAAATAAGAGAGGTCATTGGGCCAAGTTGCCAAGAAAACATTCTTCCTACCCGAGGAACATCCTGTAGAAGACAAAAACAAGGTTCGAAGAACCAGCTTGCCTCCTCTCTGGAGTGAGGTCAGTTTCCAAATTATGAAGTACATTACATGTGAAGGGAGGTTTAGCATTGTCTACAGTTATCATTTCAGTTTGCTATGTGAACTACGACATGGAATTGATTTACCTCCAGAAAAGAAACTGAGCATCCCCTATTTTCTTCCTCAGTCACTAATTGAATGTGGTACAAAATCGAATGAAGGGATCCCAGATCAGTTGGCCCATCATGGGCTCATCAAGCTATTAGTGGAAGATTCCCTACACACCTACACTATCCCCATATCTTGGGAAATCTTTCGAAACATGTCCCAGGATGACGATATTAGAATTTTGGCCGAAGACATCACCTCATCCAGCGATGAGGAGGGAGAACACACTGAAGAAGGTAGGAAAACCAATGGTGAAGGAACACAGGACATTCCAGCACAACAAGGATAGAAAGAAAAAGGGGGAAGGGCCAGATATTTGAGCCTAAAACAGAGGAAGAAACAACAGCACAAACACCTAGGGAAAAGAGAATGCAGAGGAGAGAAAAGAAGGCAGAAAAACCCCAAATGAAGGCTGTCACAGCCAAAGTAGACACACAAAAAAAAAAGGGAAAGACACATCCTAAAATGGCCGCAATACAGACAGAAACAGTTGACACAGGGACTTCTACAGGAAGCATGGAAAAAGGACAGCAAAAGGAGAAATCACCTGAAATATTGGCAAGGGAGGTAGCAGCTATGCTTGCCACCTTAAGCACACCTCCAAAACAAGAAGGGAAGCGAAAGAGGCAAACCTCCATGTACTTTAAAGCAAGGAGGAGCACACGGATCAAAGTGGGCATACCCCAGCCACAGTCAAAGGATCCAATTGTCATTGAGGACACAACACCTAAACCAAAAGAAGGGTCTCCTTCAAAGATATCCGTCACCTATGAATGAGGAAGCCCAAAAACCTCCACATGGAGAGAGAGAATTAAGGCGATGGACTCAAAGACAGTTCTACAAGAAGCTGAGAAATCTCTACAGGAAACTCAGGCTAAGCTAAAAGAGACTGATAAATTGGAGGAAAAGGCGGCCAAACAATCACAGGAAGAAGAAAAGACAGAGGAAATATTGGAACCAAGCCCTCAGCCTATCTTGGGGTCATACTATAACCTGTTAGAAGCTGGGAAAATAATTCCCCAGAAATTTTCGGTGCCACTCTTCTTTGCATTGGAAGAAGAAAGAATTAGGATTCACACTTGGATGAGGATTTCCAAGTCCAAGGGTGTGGCAGACATAGGCCACCTAGAAGAACAACTTAAGGAGTCAAGGAAAGAATTGGCCATGGCGAAGCATGTGGAAAGAAGTCAAAGGGCCAAACTACAGGAAGAGAACGAGCTGCTGAAACAGCAGCTACAACTACAGGGATGTTATAAGGAAGATAGGCCCTCCATTCTAGGAGAACAACAACAACAGGAAAAGCCTCCAGTAGACAAAGAAACCTCTGATGAACAACAAAGATTGGACGAGCTGCAGGCTGAGGTTGAGGCGCTAACAAAATAGCTACAGGAGAAGGAGTCATAGGCAGCAGAGGAAATACAATCTCTAAAGCAACAGGGACAAGAGAAGGAAGCCCAACTGGCCTGCATGGCCAACTGGGTAGTAAAGGCCTTACAGTGTAGGCAACCTGCCAAGTCATATGCCTTATATCTTAAAGATCAATGGTTGCAGTTCCAGATTAACACCTTGGCCCAAAGGGGCACCATTCCATTTCAAAATTACCATCAATTCACGACTTTGTGTGACAGCAGCTCAGCAGAAGATAAGGCCAAGTTATCCAAATTCTATTTACACAACTTAGCCCTTCCAAACATGACTCTGTGGGACCCCAATACTACATTGGGAGATGTGCAACTTATGGCCATGGCCTCTTGGTTAAATCATGAGGAAAAGAGGGCAGCAAAGATTTGGAATATTATGAACAGAGAGCTAAGTGAACCACTCATGATCAGGGCAAAACCAAAGCATACATCAGCTTTAATATATGCCCATTAGCACCTGGCCAACAACCCTCAGGTTTTACCAGATTACATTGAACGACAAGCTCAAGCCATTGCTCACTTTGAGGACATTAAAACATTGTTGGGGGATAATTGTATTCATGCTTGCACAAGGAGGTGGTTTACACTGCCCCACAGTCTGAAAATAAGAGAATACCACTCCATAACCAGGATGAGGGAGGCCTTGGCAAGGGTACCCCTCTATAAAGTTCAGTCCTCCCTTGCTTTTAGGACTGCTGGAAGGAGTCAAAGAAGAAGAGGAACGCAGGCAGTGGGAGGAAGTAGAAAGAAAAGCATGATTTCATGACTGAGAAGAAGACATCACCTCAGAGGCCTGGGATGTGAGAGAGGCAGTCAAAGCAATCAAAGATGATGAGCTGGATTAGTTGCTCACAGGATGAGCTACCCATTTAGCAGGGGGGTGATGATAAGCCCCAAAAATGGGTAACTTATTGGGCTCATTTTGCATGTTATTATCCATAAATCCACCATTCTTCATAGTTTATGCATGATTTTGAGTATATTTATGTTAACTGGATGAATGAGAATAGTCACTTGGCCATGAAGGCTAATACATGTTTATTGCAGATTTTTGGACAACTTTTCGACCAAGGTCAAGAATTTACAAGCCATTTGACAGCCAAATACGAGGGGACAAGGCTAAGGATTCATAGGAAGGGTGTCTCCTACACTAAATGGCCCTTCCTCGAGTTCTCCACCATTAGCTTAGAGTTCAGCAGCCCACCAAAGTTGATTTCCAAGGGTAGTCGAGCAACTTTTGTGAAGTGGCTGAGTACTTGCAGTTTTGAGCAACCAAGCCCCTTGAATTAAGGAGGACTGTTGGAGGTCCTCGTAGTGAATAATTAGGAAGGATTCCAGCCTTTGTAGTTTACTTTTTGAACGTTTTGTATTGTGCACTTTAGGTTTCTCTGCCTTTCAGCTCATTTTGGAGCTTCTGTTGTAAAATATTTTTTGACATGGTTATTTTCTGAGTAATGGAAATCAATTTCAGTTTGCATCAGCTCTGAGCTTCTTCTTAGGAGCCTGTAGCTCTTGGCGTTGGGCCCAACCCAAGTGCCATGTCTTCCTCTGTGTACTGTTATATGTTTTTGCTGTTTTCATAAAATAATTTCTGCTAGTAGATTAAAATCTTTCTTAGTTACCTAGGTCATTTTTTATGATTAAAAAAGATTTTCATGTTTCAAAATGATTTTATAGCTTGGTAACAGAAAATATCTTCGAAAAAGGCCATCAAGCAACCCTAGATCTCACCTCTCCCTCCTCGGGACCATGATCTGAGACCAAGGTGTCCTTGCTGCCCCAAAAACATTGTTCTCGCTTCTTCATGCAATTGCTAGTGTTAGTTTCTTAGTTGCAAAAGTTGATACCAGATGCGATTACATGCTTAGATCCATCCTTGCTTGGTTTTCATAGTTATTTTACATGATTTTCTACCAACGAATTTCTTTTCATCATGGTTTCTGGTTCCTAAGTCAAAGTAGGTTAGAATAGCTAGATATTTGGTTTGCATGGTCTTTGTTTGGTTAGTTTCAAGAAATAGTGTGCAAAACACCTGTGATACCTCCCTACCTATCCTTCCTCCATCAGTGCAACCTGCTCCATCCCCTAACTTAGATTCTTGCCCTTCGTTTGCCACATTTTCTCACTTTGACCTAATTTCCATATTTTTGTGCAACATTGCTCTATCCATCCTTGAACAAATCCAGCCGGCCTCATCACTTCTCAGCTTCATTTGCCAGGTCCTAGACCCCTCCACATCCTCATCCAACCTCCATATCCACTTTTCCACCTTTCTCCCATCATCAACCCTTCAAAATCCCCTTTCGGAACATCCTGTAGAACCCATGCAGACTTCCTGTAGAAGATCATGTGAGCGATTTTTTGAGGTCTGAACACTATGAAACTCTTTGGAAGGGTGTTAGGGACCTCTTAGGCCCTCTTCTTACTTTCCCAACCTCCTGCAAGCGCCTACCCCATTTCCTTTCGCCAATCAACGTCTGCACAGTTAAAAACAATTAAAGCACATGCACATATGATTTTTACAAAATTACTCAAAAATAAAAAAAGATGTTCCTTTTCAGATTTCACTGCATAAGTAGCTTAGACACATGCACTTTACCTCCCCAAGAGTCAATGACATCCCTTTCTGTAGTTTTCTCCTCCTTTTTCTACACCAGTAGGGGTAGTCAGTATAACTAGGGTTTGCTAGGGTTTGCATTTCCTTTCAGCTTTTAGCCTCTTTCTGCAAGTAGATTAGATTCCTTTGAGTAACTTTCATCCATCAAAGTTAAAATCTTCTTCTAAGAGCTCATAGAAGTTTTCTTAAGCTCCTACCAGACTTGTGCCAGCTTATCCAGTGATAGCCTGCGGCAAGAGCTAGTACTTGTGCATATAGCACCGTCGCTTCCAAGTTTGTACTACGGGGTTGATAAAAGTAAAGAAGGGAGTCCCAGGAGTTGCAACATTATTGTTGCAATATTGGAGCCCACCAATGGCGAAGTAGAAATGCTAGAACCTTCGATCATATAGTCCCTAATGTGTGCCTCTATATCCCGAAGATCCTAGCTTACTTTCAGGAAATTGGTCCATGGAGGCCAAAGAAGACTAAGAGATTGGTTCTTTATAAAGAAATAGGATTTTCAAAGCTAGTTGGCTTTTGTGATGGGGTTGCATCCAATGGGGTGTGTGGATGTGGTGATGTCATCTTCTTGGATTCTGAACTCTCCTACTATTTTAGCCGGTTTGGAGGTGCATGGAGTAATAGTTGTGCATAAACGATTTCTCTTTAGGGCATCTTAAAGTGCACCAGATGGTTGCATATTGAGGTGGTTACTATTGCTGGTGACTTGAAAAGGGTGATAGATTGGGATTTAGGGCTTCTTAGGTTTGATCTGCATTCCCTCTTCCACTAGAATTCCCATATCCAATCATTGATGGCCTCTTTGAGTAACATTTCTTTGATGCACATTTTCCATGAGCTGAATTCATTGGTCGATGAGATGTCCAAAAGAGGTCAATTGGCTATGTTGGGAGCCGTTAGTTTCACTTCTTTTGTGGAAGGTTCTCCCTACATTTTTAGGACTTTCACTCTCTAAGGCAGAGTCACTCCCTCTATTGTCTCTGGAGGGTTTCTTTACTCTCTTTTCGTCTCCAATTTACCAATTTTTTGTCTCTCCTTCACTGTATTGACGATTTTTATCGCAGTCAGTTCTATTTGGTTTCTGTGGTGCCTAGCCTAGCAGGCCCAAATTATAGTTTTTGCTAGTGTTTCGCCTTCTAATGGAAATTTTTTGGTTCTTGTGGGCATATGCCTTTCTTTAAGTCTTTTGAGCCAGTGTTATGCATTTTCTCCTATTGTTGTTGCGCCTTTTTTTTCTTTTCTTGTTGCTTGTCAGTTCATTATCGACTGTAGGTTTTGGTATCTCTATAGATTCACTATTGAATCTCTTCCTGAGGACTTTCGAAAGTCATTATTGTAACTGCCTTTTTCTAATGGAAGATAGTTGGTTTTTTTTCTTTGAAAAAAAAAAAGTGTTGAGAAAACAACAATGAAAAATAATAATCATAAAAATAATTAATATGGAGATGGAATTTGTAAACTACATGTATTTGGACATACTTCTCTAATACCTAGTTAGACATGAGTACCCCTACCAATAAAGTATAGATGTAGACCTAGATGATATGGGAGGACAACACGTGGATTCTAGATTGGATCTCAATAATTTCCCTAGTCAAGTTTAAAAGGGGGTTTTGATGTAAACTTGATTCAGTGAAAGCATCAAGGTTGCTAGGTCAACAATGATGGTTTAGGGAACTTGGAATATGGTATGGAGCCCTTGTTATTACTGAATCCTTTAAAAGCCTTGGAGATTCTGCATTGTGATGGCGTGGAATTGAGGAAACACAAGGTTCACTTGGTCATGGCTAGGGCGTTGGCTAGAATGGTTGTATTTAAGATAGAATATAATAGATATATTATTAGGCTTGTTTTTCCATCTTGGATTTTTACAAAGAAAATCATGGCATACATGGTTTATGGTTTATGTGTATTATTGTTATTTTTATTTCTTTTGTAAGCTTGGTAGGACTACATCTTCATCATGTCTAACTTCTCACCCCGATCATGGGGGATAGCACAAGATTTGAACCCAAGACTTCCGGTTCGGTGAGAATTCATTTCCACGACCATTGCTGATTGAGTTAGCCAAATAAATATATTCTTGTTATTTATGACTTATCATTTTTCTTTCTTATTTTTATCTCTAACAATAAAAAAAATCTTTTAAATATCTAGTTAAGTTCAAATTCAATCTTTTGATATGTCGAAAATTATTTCAAATTATAAACATTTTTATTAAAAAACACTAAATTAATAATAATTATAAAATTTAAAATGTTATATTCAGTAAGAAGAACTTAATTAGATTATAATGATAAAATATTATACAGACCATAAAATTCAATTCAAGATTCAAATCTCCTTCATTATATATATATATATATATATATAATTAAAACATAACGATTCTCACATATTCCCTATCCTATAGTAATAGGAAGAGACTAATTATTTATATAATTTGAACTTAACATTTTAAAAAGATGTGGATTGACTCATTGTAGCAAAACAGATGACAGAAAAACCATATCAGAATATGGATACCCTAATAATTAGTCAAATGTATTTATTGATTAACATGTCAAGAATAAGGTGGGGCGGTTGGTAATAATTAGTCAAGTATTTATTGATTAAAAGGTCAAGAATAAAGTGGGGGCGGTTAACAGCCCCACATCTCATGATTCAAATCATGACTTACTTTACACAATACTATTCAAATTAATGACTTTGTAACTAATTCAATAGTAAATTGATACGTACCATTTCCTTATTTGGGAGACAATAAATAACTTTTTCCATAGGGAATTGAAGGAATTTAATTAATAAAATGGGTCCTCCATTGTTCCACTGAAATTTCTTATCAGCCATTTAATATAATATATTTATTTATGAATAAAACTTTTACGTTCCTTACCGTATATGTATTTATCTACCTAAAATCTTTAAAATTCACGTCATACAATGACTTATATGACGTGAAATGACGTCTTTATATATAGTCCTTTTTAGGCCTTTAGACCGATTAATAATTTGGTAATTTTGAAATTCAATTTCAAGTTATTTGTCAAATAAATATATAGATTTTTTTAAGCTTATCCAGAAGAAGATAACTATGAAGGTGGAATGAAATTTTAAGAGACAGGATGACGTGTATGTGTAATATCTTGTCATTAGCAATTGCAACTTAAAAATTACATGTTAAATATAATAAAAAATTTATAATTAAAAAATGTTTTGTATATATTAGTTCTTGGTGTTTGTTGAATTGGTAAAGCTCTATTAAAATGGTACTGGTCTGAATTGGTCTGAATTAACCTGATGTAAAGCGACTAAGAAATCATCGATTCCTGTGATCACTAAAAAAATATTATATATATTAAAATTAATTTTTTTAATATATATTTGGAGGTTATGTTAATACATACATTTATTTGATTAATTATGTATAAAAAGATTGGGGTCAATTTTAACTTGAGAAAAATAGATCATGTTGTTAAATAAAATTCACTTGTATATAAATGAATATTATAAATAATAATGAGGAATTTATCATGGAGGAATTCATTTGATTTGGAATAATCTCAAATCCCTAATAAACTGGTGGGGGAGTCATTTCGAATCTAATTTTTTACATTTATTAAAAGTAATGGACCATTTTACTAAATAAAATTTGCTTATATATAAAGAATGTTATAAATAATAATGAGGACCTTATTAGAATTGGAATAATCTCAAATCCCTAGGAAATTGGTGGAGCCAAGCCACAAATCTAATTTTTTAAATTTATTAAGAGACAATGTAACCTAACAAACTTTGTAACACACTAAGCATTAGGACTAAGAATGTGGTAAGCCTATTCCCTTGAGAATCAATCTAGGTAGTAGATTGAAATTTTCAAAATCTTTGTCACACTACCAACCTTCTTGACTTGTCAAGTCAATTGGCTATTTCAGCCTTTCTTTTCAATCATAAAAATAAAATATTAAAGAATTTCAATTAGTCTCTTACTCATATAAAATCTAATAAAACAGATTATTCTTAATTCACCTTGATCATCTTTTTCTTCATCATAAATAATAAAATATAAAAACATTACATCTATAAAATAACCCTATATTAATACATTAATAAGAAATCATATAAAAGCCCACAGGGGTTTGGTCTTGTCGCCAGCGGACGGTTGGTTAATTGGTTCGTGCTATTGTGCAGGTCACAAGTTCAAGTCTCATCCTAACCGAGGGCCATTCTTGCAGACAAGTTGGTTCTTCCTAATAATTATAGTGGCAGCCAGTGAGATTCGAACCCGTATAACGCGATGATACCACTGTGGTTACCAATTCCACTAGTCAAAAAAATCATATAAAAAACCTTTATATTTAAACCTGAATACTACACTGTATGTATGTATGAAAAATAAATCTTTAAAACGTTTAGATATTAGAAATATTTAAATACTATTAACCACATTTTTGGTAGTAAGTTAATATTCGAGCCCCCTTATGTATCAGAGTTAATATAAGTCATCTCTCCTTATTGTGACAGACCAATTAAACATAATTAGATATGTTCCGGAAAAATTATAAAACGGAATTTTATGAATTTTCTTCGTATAAAAATGTTAACATTTAACAAAATTATTAATCTATAGAGGTAAAATCTAATTTTATCAATTCAAAAAGTTATTAATTTATAAAATTTAAAATTAAATTAAATTAAATTCGTGAATTTTTGTATTATTTAAAAAATAAGTTAATTATTTTGTAATTTATTTATTTTATATGTTTGTTTTTCTTTCAAGTAAATATATCTATATTATATTAATAAGTAAAAATTAAGTATTTTACATCTAAGGGTACATTATCTGCATTTGTATGAGGAAATCGGAGATGGAACATTGAAGGGCTTTATTCCAAAAAGGAGAAATCAAAGTAAAATAGTTTTATAGTTTGCAAAAAAAACAGTTGACAATGGACCAAAAACATGCTCCTAAGATTTAGCATTACATAGTTATTGCATGAGAAGCCAAAATTGGTGCGCGTCAAGCCATAAGGCTCCGAGACACAGGGCCACAAACCATCCAAAAGAAGAAAACTAACAAGGCCTACCAAGAGGCCAGACTGGACTGAGAGAAACAACATCAAATTTTCCATACAACCGTCGAGCTAAATTATACCACTTTGGAATTGCATTGTTGCCACATTGCATTTCGGCACTGCCTTGTGCCTCCATGCTGCTAATGTCTGTTGGGAGCTCCTTCCGAAATGTAGCACCCATACGGACTTAGACGAGGAGGGGAGGAGGGCACATTAACCACTAAGGGGACAAGAACATGGGAGGGAGGGGGATCGGCCACTGGAATGGATGGAATGGGTGGAGAGGAGGAGCCAATAGGTAATTAGAAGGGGAGTGAGCATCGAAGGAGGAGGAGGGTATGTTTGGCGGGAAATCGATGCGGAGGACTTTGGAAAGCCACCTGACCAAGGAGACGTAATGGATTTGGTGGGAAGAGAGCTCAAAAATCCATCTGGAGGTTTGCAACCTCTATTGAGCCCTTTCCTTAAGTTATCATGTGAGGAGGTTCTTGAGAGCCCAGAGCATCTAATGCCCTTTGTGAATCTCTGCCTCCTCCATGGCAAGGACCTCCATGTGAATGGACTCGGGAACATCGTAATCAAACATCACAACAATGGTGTCATCATCGAAGGTGGTGGTGGTGCCAGGGTGTCAGCCCCTCCCCTTATCATAGTTCATGGTTTGATGCTGGCAGAGCGGACTTGCAGCGCTGGAGCTAGAGAAAACGTTGCAAAGAATGACAGAGGGTGAATAGAGTCGAGAGAAAGGTATGTTCATGGTTATAATATGTTTAATGAAGGGGCACGGGAGCAAAGGAGCCAGGTACGGAGACAACTAGAGCCTGGGAGGAGGTGTAAAGGTTGGGTCTGCCACTTGGTGAGGGATGCGAGCCAAGTGGAGGTTGTTGATAGAGGGCCTTGGGAAGTGTGCCAGAGGACTTGAGGGCACCCAAACGGAGGGATTATATGCTTGTTATTTTGATTAAATTTAGTGATAAAATTTATGGTGAAATTATATTTTTTAATAATTTAAATTATATTTTTAAATACATAAATAAATTCAACACTTTATAAAATTGGAGCAAATTTTAAAATATATGTATATATGTACGGTAATAAAATGTGTACTACTAGTATTATTGTTATTAAATTTAATTGTACCAAATAAAATATAAAAATTCATTTCTTTTTTGTTAATTTAGACAATACAGTGAAACATAAGTAAGCATTAGAGAAATAAATCTAAAAAATAAAATACAAAAATTTTAGCAAATCAAACAAAACAATATTGGAAAAACGTAGTATTTTTATTTCTTATTAGGTCATGAACCTTTCATTAATTGAAAATGAAAAGAAAATTTACAAAATAGTAAAATAGATTATTAAATATAATTATTATAAAATATTAATATTTTAAATAAAATTATATAAATTGTTAAATAATTATATAAATTAAATTTTTTATGGGGCATCTCAATTGGCGATGGCCGTGAAAATGGAATGTTGTGTGTGAGGAGGTTTAAGGTTCAAACCCCTCTTATTCACCTAGGTCTACAGAAGGGGTATACATTCGTATCTAAGGTTTATAGTGGTAGAAGTTGGAATTGACCCTATATCAGCAAAGTACGAGACTATCCCAATTACTAATTACTCTAGATACAAAAAAAGGGAAAAATTATATAAATTAATATAAATATAATAAAAGAAAATTGGAGTGGATTTCTGCAGAAATTTGTTTTATTAGGGTTAGAAACTAAATCACATATCTGGACTTTTCAGTTTTGGGTTTTATCATAAATAGATTATACGGATTGGATATATGAGTGTGACCTTAGCGAGGGGTGAAATCCCCTCCTATATGAATGTGGTAATGGGATCTCAGAAGCCTAGGCCAAGGGAAATGATTTTTTCTACAGAAAAGAGAGAAGATAATGAAACCCCAGTGCTAGGAACACAATGGAAATCTCACATGAAGTAACACTTTATTTCAAAGACAAAAACTAATCCTAAGTTTTTCATTCCTAATAATCGATTGGAGAAATCAAGGAAATTTATGAGGGATGATGCTGCGATCTGTAAGTGTATGAGAATTTGGCCCAAGGAGCAGGATATAGTGAATTGGATTCAAACAAAGTGGAGGCCAAATGGATCACTCGAACTATGACTAAAAGCTAAAGGATTATTCACGGTTATTTTCTCATATCTAGAGGACCATAAGCTAAACGATCCATATTTCATGAATAATGCCAATTTATTTATTATATTTTGGGAAGAATGGTCTATAACCCAATAAAAGAGTAGTTCCTTGAACCCTTGGTCTGGGTGCGACTCTTTTCTTTACCAAAATATTTCTTGAAACCAAATATTTTAAAAGGCATTGAGAATTCTATTCAGGAATTTGACAAGGTTTTTGAGATCACAAAGGGAAGAAGAGATGCCTCATACACTAGAATATGTGTATATATGAATATCTTCAAACCCATCCCTAAACTTATTAACATTGAGTATCATGATGATGTCTAGACTCAACCACTTGATTACGAATATGTGTCGTTTAAATCCAGAAGATGTCACGAGTATGGACATTTAATTTGACATTGTCCACAAGTTATTAAGGAAAACTAGGAGAATAATAACCATAACACTGAGGACAAATTCCAAGACATTGTTTATAGGAGAAGTCGTAATGCCAATAGTCAATTGGTTAAGTAGACCCATGAGAAGGTGGAGACAAGGCAGGGACCCCATATGGAAATCAATTTGTGATACTCCCACAACTTGAAGAGATGGTGGAGGGAGTATCATAGATGATCCAGCCTACAGAACATCCCATAGAGGTTGAAGGGCAGGAAGATACTATGAGAGACAAACCAAACCCCAAATGAAAAACCTTGGTAGAGTCCCTTGATGTGTTGAATATCAAGGACCTCTTAGACAACACCAATATGATATTGGAAACCAAAGATTGACAAGAAATTCTTATTCTAAATGAGAGGACAAGGGTAGAGTTCTTGAAAACATGGACTAGCGTAGAGGTTGCAGATATCCCCATGGAGAATATCTAACATTTATACTATCTATATGTATAATGGAAGTAAAATCATGTATAGTTGGAAGGGGGATCTAAGGGACCCATTACAATACAAGAGGAGAACCCACATCCAAATAGAAACAAAGTTAATCCTATTAGAGAGTGTAGCCAGAAAGGTCGAAGGGCCACTTGGGAGGTATTTAGAGAGGTTGGGGTGTTTTATATTAACTCAGGGAAGATCAATGAGATCATGAAGTATTTCCCTCTCATATATAACACCCTCCTCCCACATCTACCTAAGTAATCGGCCAACTGGGATAAAGATGTGACGAGAAGTTACTATGATATGATTTGACCTCCTAAGTCACATTAAGGAAGTAGAACTGACAAAAAAGCACTAGACAAACCTTCTGCATCAGCAACAAGACTCTCATGAACTGTCCCAACCTCTTAGGTAACCAGCCCCTAGGTCCCACTAATTTTTTTGACCAATTAACTCACAGACAATCCCATGATATGGGAATGCATGCATCAAGAAGGCTCTGGACACTCCTAGAGCATGGTATGCTAGTGTTAAGGGAATTTTCTGCCTACATCCCCAGGATTTGAGACACTTTTATAGGCCTAGAGCCAAGGTCATTTCCCATAACTAAATGACGTCATCAGAACAAAAAGATAAGAATCAAATGATGACATAAATGAAAGTACTTGAACAAGGGCTTGGCTAGACCCTTACTGGCCATGACATGAATTTCGTCAAACATTTCACAAATAAGTAATCTATAGGCTTAAACATTAGATCTGAACATAAGGGTCTCATACTCATATGAAAATCGATAAGAATCATTGATGCCTTAACAAATTAGCTGTAGTTTCATCTAGTAGGCCATATATACATTGTCCATTCATTTACAACTAAAAACATGATGAGAGCCATACATAGCTACTGTCATAATACATGTTCATAACCAACATTATAACAATAGAAATACCAAGTATACATCATCCATAGAGTCCACATATAAACCAATATATTTATACATAAGATATCAAGGAAAGAACCTCTTATTAATGAATACAAATCCAACCTGGGATGGGACTACTACATTCCACCTGAGCATAGATTGGATGAGAAAAATATCTCTTCATCCAATCACCCCTGTGCCATATTCCAAGCATGAATGTGGGACTCAAACCAAAAGAACCAACCAGTGCATCTCAGGGCTAAACCACCTCATCCTCATCAATAGAAACCAAACATTATCGTAATCCATCTCGAATCACTAGGCCAAACAATAAACATGTAATAACATGATTTACCATAATCTCCACCAGATAACTAGGCCAAAACAAGCATGGGTGCCACCAGATTTCTCCACCTACACCATGAGGAAATTTCCTGTATCCTAGTCTCTTAGGCTTTACCACAATCCACAGTCCAATGTAGGGATCACTACGCCCTAAACTGAGACTCTTCCCTCTAGGATTTTTGTATATCACACCATTCACTGACAAGGATTCCTAGGCCTAATTTAGGGAAAACACCTATAGGCTTTACCATATATCCCACCATTAACTGGTCGATGATTCCTAGGCCCACCGAGGGACACAATACTTGGCTTTACCGCAACCCATAGTCTGGTTTAGGCGTCACTAGTCTAGTGGCTTTACCGTAATTCATAGTCTGGTTGAGGGATCACTAGGCCATGTGTTCTTTCTTTCATGTATCCACCTCACTCAACTTTGAATCCATTGGACAATCTAGCTCAACCAAAAAATGAGAACCCCAATACACAATGGCTATCTAAAAATGGGAAGGCTAGGCTGAAAAACATTGTCACGCATGGCAAAACCCATGCCATAATAACAAGGAACCACATGCAATAACATGCATGCCGAATATAGCAAGGAAAACAAACATGAAAATTGATACGTGCAAAGCATCCGATCGTAGCTACATGATCCTACACTTCCTTTCTTGCTTCTTCCTTCCCCTTGCCTTCGTTGCATTTCTTGATCCAATACCAAATTTCTCCAAGAACACTCTAAGTGTCCAAGAGTATGAGAGAGAAAGAATAGAAGAAAGCTCCACCAAAATCCTGTCAAAATCTTTCCAACTTAGGACCTCACAAGCCTTTTTATCAATTAGGCCTCTATTTTCTTCAATTTCCTTTATTTTCCTTCATTTTCCTTCTCACATGCAACATGTGACCTTTCACCTTCCTTTTCTCCTAATTTCCGTTATTTTCATAAATAAAATTCCAAATAAATGCCTCTTGCCTTTTCAAAGCCTTTGCCCTTGCCTTTGCCAATTTCCTTAGCCATAATTAAGTTAATGAACACCCACTAGGATGTTTTTCCAACATTCAACTTGGAATATGTGTCCCATGATTGTGGTCATATATTTTTATATTTACATGGATTTTTTAACCAAGGTTTTTTATAGAACACTCCCCCTTGGGGGAACACCGTCCTCGGTGTTCAATGGCACCTATAAACTGCAAGACTGTTGAAAAAAGAACATACTACCCATAGAGCTTTATAACTTAGCATGTTGCAGTATTTAGAATGACCATCTACAAAAACATGACGAACATTCCATTTACTAGAGATTTATAACACAATTCATTACAACATTCACAATAATAACCACATATACATACATACACATTTGATTCACCTAGCAAACAATCACAATATCTATGGAGCTTTATAAATCCATCTCGATACAATATTTACAATAATACACACATATACACATGCATAATTGTTCAACTAGAAAATAAAAGGATAGGATGTCTGCATCTGTAACAACGGAATCTAGAGGATCACACCTCCACCCTCAAAGTAATACCAGGATTCACCTCCTTCCTAGGAAGTCCAGAATCCACCACAAGGTCAAATCTGCATCCAATGTCCATCGTTATAATCCTGCACCACTTGTCCTCTTAATGAATAGTTACTGACTCATTTTTCTAGGGTGCACTTCCAATGTGCATCTGATTCCATCTGGAAATGCTAATGACCAAAACAAATCCGTCCTCGACCTTCCCTTCTCTATTACATAGTCCCTCGGGCAATTTGGTCACCCCTTCTGTGCAGCCACTCACCTTCCGAGTTCTTGGACATCCCCTATCCCGGGTGATCCATCCCTTGGCCAGGTTTCGTTACATCAGAAGGTCAAACAAATAAGGCATATAATTCCGTCAAAACCATCATATTGGTCATAACATGCTGATGGAAATCAATAGACAACATTGGGTACTAGTTTCCCACAATGGCCCTGCTCTTGAAGTGCTTTACGAACATACTACTGCATGTTCCAATTCCTTTCACTGACGCTGCTAATTCTTGTAGTCAGTTTCAACCACCCAACCAAGCATTTCCATGGTTCCTGTACCAAGCTCATAACTTCCATTCGATTTAAAATGAATTGAAATAAATTCACATCATACCTCATTGGTAGCTCTTCAATAAGGTACACTTACAATCTTTTTTACTTCCTGTTACAACAAGTCAAACTAGCATCTTTGACCAAATCATTATGAAGAAACATATCACATCTGGTTAGATCAAACTCAACCATCATAGATTAAAATCACGAATCACATGTAACCATCATAAATCAAGATCATAGATCATATATAATCATCATAGACCAAAATCATAAATCAAATGCATAATAAAACTGAAATAAAATATTGATACTTATCGTTTAATAAATCCTTACCTTCTACCTTTGTCCTTATTCCGTACGCACACTGGATGAAATTCCACACTTGAAAAACACTTAATGCCTTCTCCTCAACCATGTGCACATACACGTGCATCACACACATACAACCACACATGACATACAACACCATGCAATACATGCACCTACACCTGACATACCACACATACACCTACAACTAGTGTACAACACAACACAATAGATACTTCTACATCCGGTGTACACCACAAAAAAATACATACATCTACACCTAGTGTACACCACAACAAAATACATACACCTACACTCAGTGTACAATGCTACACAATACATGTCACGATACCACAACTACGTAATGCACATAGATAGTACCACATGCCTGCAACACAACATGTATGACATACACACAATACCTCATATACACTAATATGATATGTACAACATGTGCACAACATCACATGTGCACGACACCACCTGCACAACATGTACAAAATACCACATGTACATTGTACCACATGTACAACGTGTATACAACCCCAAATGTACACAACACCATATGTACATGTACACAACACGACATGTACACAACACCACATGCATGACATGTACACAACACCATATGTACATAACATCACATGTACAACATGCACACAATACCATATGTATGTAGCATTGCATATACAACATGTACATAGCACCCTATGTACACATCACTGCATATCCAACATGTGCACAACACCATATGCACACAACACTGCATATCCATCATGCTCTTAGTACAGTATGTACACAACACTGCATATCCAACATGTACATAGCACCATCTATATCTAGCACTGCATATGCAATGTACACACAACACCATGCATACAATAGGCACACAACATCATATGTACACAATACGACATATATTACATGTATACATCACAATAGGTACAATCATTGAATATAAAACATGCACAACATATACACAACAATAGTATTGCACATCAAAAACCACACTATATCTATGAGGCAACCTTTCTTTTAGTGTCTCTCCGCCATCCATGATTATAGTAGGATCCTGTAGATCTCACTTCTTTCATTCAATTGATGTATCCCTCAGAGTTACTTGTCATAACATAGATACATGTACATAAACATTAGCATAAAACAATCATGATCCTTTTAGGTAATGACATACATACACACATATATACATGTAAACATTAGCATTAAATAACCATGATCCATGATGACCCTATCGACACGACATACATACACGTATACGTATATAAACATCAACATAATCATGATCATAACATAATTACCAGATAGCATAAGGTCAAGGTTAAGAGGACTCCCTTTATCTGTGCACACCATGTACAACATTGAGAACAATCGTTCCCAACATAGCCAAGGCATTTGATGCCTCAAATCCATTTAGTCCAACTTTCTTGTTAACTTTCCTATGATTGTCCTGCCACCATCCATTTACACTAATAGACCGAACCAACTTATCCTATTGTCATACTCTTACCATTAGCTATCCTTATACATGCACCAACTTCATCTAAGTCTTACATTGCCTGATGGGTTTCGTTCAACTTCTCCCGAACTCCATTAAATTTCCTCTTTCCCAACCAATTACCAAGGCTCAAAACTTATAATGCAAGCACAAGAAGAAGACCATGAAAACTAATAATAACACAAAACCACAAAAAATTGATATGGCCATATATTAGACATAAACAAAGCTGCAAATCAAGTGCAAACAAAGCACAAAGAATGAAAACCATAAGACTCTCAACAGACACCATGACTCAATCCCCATGGTTCCTACTGCTTCCAAAGGAAATATTAACTTGAACCTTCTTCATAATTTCATGGAACTCTCTTTTCCACGCAATCCCCTACATCATATTTCTATAAAACCATATCTTTCACTGAATAAATAGACATAATAATACACCAAATAACTTACCTTTTTGTGCCAAGCATATTTATTACAACTAAACACATCCATGCTATCTCTCAACAGACTCCAATCCTTTGTGGAATCTAGCCATAACTAGAACCAGTTGTTATACCTTTCAAATGCATATTTATGAATATAACACATATCCTCATAATGTGAGACAAATTCAACTTAATAAGACTTCATGTATGCAAAGAACTCATTTTTTTGGAATTTTTGTTTCCAAATATAGCCAAATAAATTTCTCACCTGATTTCTTTTTTTACCTTTTCCTTGCTGCAATTGAGTCTTATTATGCATTGTCACATCACCCAACTATTAGTTATATAAACACATCAACTATTACCTTGTCAAGCTAATACCAAGCATGTTTTCCTGCAACTACTCACTCATGTCAGTCTCATGTTCCAAAGTCAATACATCATGTATATTAATTTGAAATCAGCCTTTACCAAGTCTAACAACTATGTCATAATCAATAATCAAATCACATTCATTAGCCATAATACATACTGCTATAACTATCACCTACTTGATCTCAAGTACATATCATTTGTCTCAACACGCACGTGTTAGTACAACCATCTTAAAACAAAACCATTCCTTCATGCAATCTTACAAACACCTACTCATATCATGCAATTAATAAAACATCCAAACAAACTATAAACATACCATGTTAGATAAATCAACTAAATTAAATAATATACATCAAACACTCAAACACCAAATAGGAGACAAAAGAAAACTCATATCTCAATGTATCTCAGGGGAGGCTATATTATCTGTACAATCAATCTAAATTAGCATGATATAACTTCTCAACATATCAACTCAAACATAAATAAGATCATTATATCCATAACATTAACTAGCTAACATGTTCACATCCTAAGCTCATAAACAATTGTCATTCATGTATAGAAATCATATATGCATAGTCATTCTAGATTAGTACACTATCATAAATACGTCACCTCATACTTGAATACCATGACCATAATCATTTGCATAGACCAATCTAGGTTAGCATGATATGTGTAACACCAAAATATTCAATGCAATGAACATAACCATCATGCATATGACCATAATGCCCACAACAACAGGTTACTATCATTCATGAATATAGAACGCATGTGCATATGACTATGCTAATCAACTAGCATTTATCATACATGTAACCATAACAAAAATAAAATGACAATTATATAACCCTAATGCATATAACAATCCATTAACTAACATACCTGCATGCGAAACATACAATACCTGTATGACGATTTGCTCTAACCCCAAAGTCTAATGCCCCAACCTCATTCTGATGATCTGCATCTCCTACTCTATCTCAACCAACACATTAGCATCATAAAAACCAACAACATCATGATGACCTCAAATGCATACAATGATCTCACAATTCATGTTTGACCTACTATACATGAATAACTATGACCATGACAATGCATGCATAATAACATATGGACATTGACATGCATAACAAATGCATATACAACTTACACACATTCATGACTAAAGCATCCCAACAACAACATCATCAACCTTCACATGGAAGCATCACTACAACCATGATCAACACCATGAAAATGAAACAAGCACATGGACTACAAGCATAAGGAACACATATCCAACTGACATGAATCCATGACCAACACACCTCTCATCCTGTCCAAGGGGTGAACCATGCTCAGATACCACTCTGTAACACCCTCCTCCCATATCTACCTACGAAATCGACCAAGTGGGGTAAACATGTGACGAGAAGTTACTATGATATGATACAACCTCCTAAGTTACATTAAGGAAGTGGGACTGATGAAAACACACCATATAGACCTTCCACATCAGCAATAAGATTCTCAGGAATCATCCCAACCTCTCAGGTAACTAGCCCTTAGGCCCCACTATGTTTTGGGACCAATTAACCCATGAATGCTCCCATGATATGGGCATTCATGCATCGCGAAGGCTCTAGATTCTCCCACAGCAAGGTATGCCGACCTCCATGTACCTTTCGGCCCAATGTTGTGCCTATGTCCCCGAGATTTAAGCCACTTTTTTAGGCCCAGAGCCCAGGTCACTGCCCATAACTAAATGACACCTTTGAAATAGAAAGATAATAACGAAATGATGATAAAAATGAAACTACTTAAAAAAATGCTTGACTAGACCCCTATTAGGCATGGCAGGAATTTCATCAAACATGCCACAAATGATGAATCTACAACCTTAAACAATAGATTTGAACATAGGGGTCTCATACGCATATGAGAATCGCAAAGAAGCATTTATGCCTCAACACATTAGCTCTAGTTTCATCCATTAGGCCATAGATTCATTGTCCATTCATTTACAAGTAAAAACATGATGAGAGCCATACATAGCTACTATCACAATACATGTTCATAACCAGCATAATAACAAAATAAATACCATGGATACATCAACCATATAATCCACATATAAACAAGTACATTTATACATAAGATATCAAGGAAAGAACCTATTATTAATGAATGCAAATTCTAACTCGGGATGCAACTACCATGTTCCACCCAACCATATATTGTTTGAGCCAAATATCTCTTCAACCAATCATCCCCATGCCATATTCGAAGCATCAATGTGGGACTCAAACCAAAAGAACCAACCAAGGCATCTTGAGGCTAAATCACCTCACCGTCATTAATAGAAACCAGGCTTTACCGTAATCCATTATGGATCACTAGGAAAAACAATAAAAATGTAATAAGAGGATTTACCATGATCTCCACCAGATCACTAGGAAAAAGCAAGCATGGGTGCAACCGTATTTCTCCACCTACACTATGCATAATTTTCCTGTCTCCTAGTCTCTTAGGATTTACAACAATCTATAGTCTGATCCAGGGATCACTAGGCCCTAAACTAAGACTCTACCCTCTAGCCTTTACCATATATGTTGCCATTCACTGGAAAGGATTCCTAGGCCTAATAAAGGGAAAGAACCTCTAGGCTTTACCGTTTATCACACCATTAACCAGTCGAGGATTCCTAGGACCACCGAGGCACACAATACATGTCTTTACCGTAACCCACATGCTGATTTAGGGGTCACTAGGCCAGTGGATTTATCGCAATCCACAGTCCGGTTCAGGGATCACTAGGGCGTGTGTTCTTTCTTTCAAATATTCACCTCACTTAGCTTCAAATCCGTTTGGCAATTTAGCTCAACCAAAAGATGAGAACCCCATCACACCATGGCTATTCGGAAATGGAAAGGCTAGGCTAAAAAACATTGTCACACCTGGAAACACCCATGCCATAACAACAAGGAACCACATTAAATACCATGCATGCCAAAATATAACAAGGAAACCACACATGCAAATTGATATCTGCTTGCTCCTTGGTAGCTTGATCCTAGTCTTCCTTGCTTGCTCCTTCCTTCCTCTTGCCTTCTTTTCCTTTCTTGATCCAATACCAAAGTATTCCAAGAAAAATCTAAGTGTCAAGGAGTATGAGAGAGAGAGAGAGAGAATAGAGGAAATCTCCACCAAAACCATGTCAAAATCTTTCCAACTAATCCTCAGAAGCTTTTTTATCAATTAGACCTCTATTTTCTTCAACTTCCATTATTTTCCTTCATTCTCCTCCTCACATGAAACCTGTAACCTTTCACCTTTTATTTATCCTAATTTCCACTATTTTCATAAATAAAATGCCAAATAAATGCCTCTTTCCTTTCCAAATCCTTTTCCATTGCCTTTGCCAATTTATTTAGCCATAATAAATTGAATGAATACCTAGTAGGATCTTTTTCCCAACATTTAGCTTGGAATACGTGTCCCATGACCGTGGTCTTATATTTTATATTTACATGGATTTTTAACCAAGGTTGTTACATCATCACACCAAACCCTCAATGAAAGTAGTATCAAGGAACATATGTGGCCTTAATAGTGAAAGAAAGATGAGGTGCCTGAAGGACATGATAGACAAGGAAAAACCAAAAATAATGCTCTTGCAAGAAACAAAAGTTTTGATTGAGAATCTAATGAGAGAGATGAGAAAATGTTGGAGAGGTAATGAATATATGGCCATCAATGCTCAAGACAGTGCAAGAATATTTGCGGTGGTATGGGATCTAATCATAATCATTTTCCAGGATTGGGTAGCTTATGCTAGTATCTTATCAGGGTGTTTTTGTTGTATAGATGTGTGAGAATATGATCCGGATTTAAACAGGAACAAAAAATTATAGATATAACCATCAATATAGAGATGCACAAGAAATAACACTTCCTTTGATTAATATGAAATAATGAAATATGCTTATAAACAATATGGAAACGATACTAGCTCGGTGATGGCATCTTATCTCTGAGAAGAGATGTGGTGGCTACATGCCTCTGAACTACATTACAATGAGGATCAAGGGCCTTTGTTATTATTTAACAATAAGAGAAAACCCTAAACAACCAAAACCCTAACCCGAGGAGATGTAACACCAAGAGTTTATGGGCCCTGTTGGGGTTGGTTGGGTAGCCAACTTCCTGAGGTCATGAATTAGTCATATTATCTCCATTTTACGCACGCGATACCCCATTGGAAATATCTCTCTGAGGAATATGACGGAAAAAATGTCTTATTAGAAGTCGCTGGAGATAGATTGCCAAAGAAACGTCGTTTAGGGCCTAAAAATGGCTCTAGAAGTTTAGGACCCGAAAAACTGCAAAAATAGTAAATTGTGCTAGAATTAAGGAAACTGAAAAACTGAAAGAACAATGGTGGGGGTCCACGTGGAATTGGTGGGTGGCCAACAATATCCACCTAGATCATTCCTTCCCCCTTAGGAAATAATGGTCCCCATTGCATTGAGTTCCTCCATAAGACAAGGAAACTTCTCCTGAGCTTGGTCCCTGGGGAGCCACTTTCCTTAGTGAAGGTGTTGGCCTACTTTGAAAATTCAATACAGCTAGATATTTTGTTGGAAAATTTTCTTGATATATGTGTCCATGATCCAATAAGTTGCATATTGTTCCATGCAAACTAGATTTAACATTGTTGGTGTGAGTTGTTCTGCAATGTCGGATGTGTCTAGTAATGGTGGAAAGTATGGTTGAAGGCGATCCACATTAAACACTGGGTGTAGGACAAGGAATGGGGGAATGCTAAGCTCAAAAGAATTATGTCCCACAACCTTGGTGATAGTGTATGGCCCATATCGAAGCAGGCAAACCTTGTGGTGGGGCCCAACGAGATTCTCCTTCTACAAATGTAGCCAAACTTTGTTGCCCACATGGAACTTGTGTGGCATCCGATGTTGATCATGCTGCTGCTTGTACTTGGCATTAGTTTTGTCCAATATTTCATGGACGTGTTGGTGGATGTGTTGAGTATGCTCAATGAAGTTATTTTCCTTGTCGTTTTTAGATTATACATGAGCCAAATCTCCCTGAGTCACTGCAACTTGTATTGCCACATCAATGGGACATAATGGCTAGAATCCCAAGCCCACCTGAAAAGGCATGTGGCCAGTTGGGCTGTGGAGAGCCCAGTTGTAGCTATGTTGGACATAGGGGAGGCTTTGATCCCATGTGCATGGATTCTTTGAGTTGTACATGTGCATAATGTGTGTGATCATCCTGTTGGCAACCTCTCTCTGGCCATCATTTTTGGGATGGAAAGTTGGTGACTTAGTGAGCTTGGTGTCCAACATCGACTAGAGACTGGACCAAAATGTACTGAGGAACCTACTGTCCCAATCTAAGATGATAGACTGTGGGATCCAAAAGTGTACCCACACTCTTTCAAAGAAGGGTTTAGCAGTCTCTTCTGCTGTGATACTCTTCTTGGAGGCTGTCATAATGGACATCTTCGAGAATTGGTCGACGACCACAAAAACATAGTCATTGCCATGCTTAGTAGAAGGAAGGCTTGACATGTAATCCATGGAGTTGGATTCCCAAGGTCAAATAGGGGTAGGTGGCAAAGTATAAATACCTTGCTTCTTGATGGTTGGTTTGGCGATGGTGCAGGAAGATGTAGAGCTCTGTTAGATTGGTTGGGGTTGGCCAATCCCGTTCATCAATAATGTATCCTAGATATTGAACCTGGGTCATGCCAAAAGTTCATTTCTCCAAATTGGCACACAACTTCTATTGTCGTAGTGTTTTGAGAACCTGTCGGATGTAGGGAAAATTTTAAGGATGGAAGTTTATCATAAAGTTTAGAAACCTTGGCGAATATTACTAGTCCTTAATATACAAATTGTTTAATTTTTGGTGATATTTTTGTAGAAATATTTAGATCTACAATGAATTTATATTAGAAAATATAGTATTTTGGCAATTTTTAAGGTAAAATAAGGGTGTACTATAAAATTTAGGCAAATCATTTTAGAAAAAAATGGAAATTGGCGAATCCTCTTTTTGGAAAAAGCATGGAAATTTAGCCTACCTGCGAATATTAGCCCCTAAAATTTTCCCTGGTCAGATGTGGTGGATGTGTTCTTCCCAACTCTGGATGAATATTAGGATGTCATCCAAGTATACCACTACAAATGACTTGGTGAATGGCCATAATATGTCATCCATGAGCCTCATGAAGGTTGTATGAGCATTCGTCAACTCGAAAGGCATAACCAACCATTCAAAAAGGCCCTCCTTGGCTTTGAAGGTAGTCTTCCACACATCGGAGGGTTCGATTGGTACCTGGTGATATCCAGACTTCAAGTCGATCTTGCTGAAGTATTTTTCTCCCTTGAGTTGGTCCAGAAGGTCATCAATCTGTGGGATTGGGTACCTATTCCAAATAGTGATCTTGTTTAGCGCCCGCTAGTCAATACAGAGTCTCCAAGTCCCATCCTTATTTTTTACCAACAAGATTGGGTTCCCACACAATGATAAACTCAGCCAAATGTGACCTTTCTACAGTAGCTTTTGAATTTACCGCTTGATTTCATCGTTCTCTAGAACGGAGCATTGATAGATTGGTCCATTGGGTAATGACGCACATGGGGTCAGATCGATGGAGTGATTGTGCTTGACCTGCGGGGGAGGTGAAGATGTCCTCGTACTCCTCATGACCTTGTCCATCTGTTTTCGTCATGTGGAGGGGCCTTGCCTAGAGTTCGTGGCCACTGTCTTCTTCTTTCCTTGAGGGTGTATCATTGGGAGAACAAATTTCCTGGTTTTTGAAATTAGCGTATTGCATTGTTTTGTAGTAACTAGAGAGATGGCGGTAGGTGAGGAAACCTCCAGTATCTTGTACAACTTATTTCCTAACGTAACAATAACAACATGAGGCCTTGACTCATACACATCATGTCACTTCCACAAGTATGGTTGGCCTAATAATACATCACAAACATCAAGGGGAGCAACGTCATATAATACCTCATCTGTGAAGGGCTTGATGTTGTATGGAAGGCGACATTGTTGGATTACATGCAGATCTCATCCTTGGTGAAGCCACCCAATGGTGTATGGTTGTGGGTGTGTTGTGATCGGTAAGCCCAACTGCTTCACGACCTCTATTGCAATGAGGTTCTTTTGGCTCCCACTATCGACAATGAACTGTAGCGGGAACCCTTCACCCACATCTGGGAGTGCAAGAGACACTCCTCCTCCTCTGGATCTTCAGGTTCCTCCTTCCGGATCTTTTTGGTGGTGATGGTGGCGTTGGGATCTGCATCAATAATCTACTTCCCTTTATCGTTCCCCTTGTCAGGTTCTGACTTAGAGTCAGAACATGCATCTGATTTTGAAGCCTTCAGCTCAACCACTAGGAATTGCTTAGCCTAACATTCACTTGTGTTGTGGGTGGAGCTCTTATTGAACTCACACCACTTTCCCATGTCCTTATTTGGCTTTGCAGTTTTTTCCTTTTCTTGTGGCCTTGGAGGATTGTCCTTTGTCATCTTGCCTTAGATTTGTCCTTTGTTCTGTAGTTTGGGGGCACCTTTCCTTTGCTTTTGATTCACAAATCCAAATTCTCGCTTCTTCTGTTTAAAATTTTGCTCAATATTGACAGTATATCGGTACACTGTGCTGAGCAAGGAGATTTCCAGGAACTCCATCTTGTCTTGGAAGTATCTATGTAGGCAGCTGCAGTACTTGATTACTAAATTTTTCTCAGAATCCTTGATGCCCAACTTCGTGCATAGGGTATGAAAAACATTGCTAAACTTTGGCACATCTTGGTCCCTTCCCTGTCGCAGTGTGGTCCACTTTATGTATTTGTCCTCATAGCTCCCAACGGGTTAGCACTACTCCTTGATGGTGTCCTGAAATGAATTCCAAGTGGGAATGGCTGAAAACAGTGAGTTCGTACTTTCATCCTTCTGCTCAAAATAGGTTTCCCACCAATCCTTGACGTGGGGGGCATCTTTGAGAAGAGAAAAAGTAATATTTTCTTTGCTGGAAAAATCATGAACAAAAAAATACCTTTCTAACAAATTTAACCATTTATCTACGATGTTTGCATCTTTGGCCCTCAAATGTGGGAATGTCAAAGTTTACTTTTACCTTAAAAGGTGTGGAGCCTCCAGAGTGGTTGTTGGATGTAGATGTGCTGCCGGTGGGCAACCCTAAGCAAAGTTATCCATCATCGAGTTCCTTTTTTTCTCGAGGGCCTCATCAAGCAATATTTCGATAGGATTTCCTGCTCCATCGTCTTTCTTTTCTTCCTCGATGGGAAGCCATCGGGATTTACGAGGTTGTTCTTGCAAAGGTTTGACCAGTTCGAGCCTAACTCCTCATATCCTGACCTCATTGGGGACATGCAAAGAAAAACAAAGAAAGAGCAGACCACTCTGATACCACTGATCCATATTTAAACAGGAATGCAAAAAATTACATATATAACCATAAATACAGAGATGCAGCAGAAATAACACTTCCTTTGATTAATATCAAATAATGAAATATTCTTCCAAATAATATGGAAATGATACTAGCTCAGTGATGGTAGCTTATCTCTAAGAAGTGATGTGGTGGATGCATGCCTCTGAACTGCATTACAATGAGGCTCAAGGGCCTTTTTATTATTGAACAATAAGAGAAAACCCTAAACAACCAAAACCCTAACCCAAGGAGATGTAACACCAAGCGTTTATGGGTCCCGTTGGGGTTAGTTGGGTAGTCAACTTCCTAGGGTCGTGACTCAGTCATATTATCTCTGTTTGATGTGCATGATACCCCATTGGAAAGATCTGTTCGAGGACTATGATAGAAAATCAATCTTAGAAAAATTCATTGGTGGTAGATTGCCAAAAAAACGTCGTTTAGGGCCTCAAAATGGCTCGGGAAGTTTAGGACCCAAAAAACTGCTAAAAATAGTAAATTGTGCTATAATTAAGGAAACTGAAAAAATGAAAGAACAATGGTGGGGGTCCACATGGAATTGGTGGGTGGCCACCAATATCCACCTGGATCAGAATAGATATGCCTTTCAGCAGTATATGACCCCTCAGTTCTAGGAGAAAAATTGGGCTTTTTGAATAACTTGTGTATTCTGAGAAGCATACATCAAGATGAGTTGCATACATCAGGATGAGTGTTTGATTTTGAGGGTTAATTTTAATTTAATCAGTCTTCTGGAGGAAAAGAAAAGGGTTGTCATGAATTTATATCATGCAACCCAAGTTTTCTAGGAAACAATCCATGATTTGTGGATCAAGAACATTGACACTATCAATGACACATTCACATGGAACAATCGTTAGGGAGGAAGGCACCAAATTGCTTGTCACTTGGATCAATTTTTTCTCTCAAAAGACCTACTAGGTAGGTATTTGTTAACAAAAGCATACATTGTCACCTACATAGGCTTCGACCATTGGACTATTTGGTTGGAGATTGTTCTGCAAATATGCCTTTAGAATATGCCATTTAGATTTGAAAAATTTTTGTCACAAATATTTGAATTACTTCCCAAGTTGGAAGGCCAGTGGTGAGAAATAAAAGTGAAGGTAAGAAATATGATGGAGACCTTTCAACTTAATTTGAAGGATCTCAAGTCAAGGATAAAAAAGCGGAATAAGATGGAATTTGGAAACATCCATCTCAAGAAATGTAAATTAGAATATTGTATGGAGGAAAGCCAACAAGAAATCATCCAAGAGGGTTGATTTCAACCTCTAATAGAGGAAGAGGGTTGGATCATTCATGATTTGGAGTAGCAACGTAAATAATAAGAAACACTTTGGAGATAGAAATCTAGAATCCAATGGTTTTGAGAGGGTGAGTAGAATACCACACTTTTTCCCAAAGCTATGATCAAACATAGGCATAATAATCAGATTTTCTCTATCACATCAAGAAAAGGAAACTAATTATTACGGCATGGGGACATAGAGATTGAGTTTCTCTCTTACTGCCAAGATCAATTGATGGAAATAGATACAAACAACTAAGAATATATATATGATATCACTACTCACATTAACAAACTCAGATGCAAAATATATCTCAACTCTAATGATGGAGATCTCATATTCTGAGGTAGAGGAAGTAGTGAATGATATGCTAATAAACAAAGTCTTGTGGCTTGATTAGTTCACTACTAGATTATTCAAATCATGATGGTCATTTATCGGTGAAGAGGTTCACACTTTAGTAGAGGAATAAAGGAATCCTCAATAAGTTTGGTCTGGAATGAATGCTACCTTTTTTACTCTTTTCCCCAAGAATGGGAATTTGAATTATCTTAACGGATTTCTACCCATAGCTCTTTGTAATGTGGTGTATAAAATCATTTCTACAGCCATTATGGAGGGACTTAAACCTTTTTTTTTAACAAAATTATTTCCCTGTAACAAACATGGTTCATAAAAGGATGACAAATACTAGATGGCATCATCACAGACCATGAAGTGGTCCATCCCCTCAGGAGATTCAAAAGACTAGGTATGATTATCAAACTTGATTTATTGAAACCATATGATATATTAAACTGGAAATATCTGCTTAGAGAATTGGGCACCTATGGGTTCTCTACCCAATGCATCGGATAGATTAAATCTCTAATTTCTACCCATTTTTTCTCCATCTTTCTTAATGGATCCCCAATGCACACCTTTCAAGTATCATAGGGCCTTCACTAAGGCAATATTTTATCCCCTTCCAATGTATCTTGGCTACCAAGGGGTTGGAGAAATACATTAAAGTGGATGTAAATAAATGGGTAGTTATATGTAGCATATTAATGGGATAGGACCTACCGATTACACAACAAACATTTATTGATGGTATTCTTCTCTTTGGGGAATCGACACTATAGGAAAGAAGGAAACTAGATCTCATCCTATCAGACTTCTAGGAAGCATCATGTACTTAGATGAATGGGGATAAATCCAATATTTTTTTCTTCAATACTCAACGATGGGTATAGACACGTTTGGCATGGACTATGGGATTTTAGGTGGGTTGTCTTTTGGTTAAATATTTGGGTATCCTACTAGTCTTGAACTCTCTAAAAAACTTACGTTGGAATAAGGTTATGGATCGTATAAACAAACATCTCGAAAACTAGGCATTTCATTCATTAAACCTTGCATTCCATGTCATTTTGTTGAAATCGGTCCTCTAGGCCCTCTCAGTGTATCAACTTTTAGTACTCCTAGCACCAAAGGCGTTGTACAAAGTTATTGTAACTAGACTCAGAAAATTTGTATGGCAATGTGAAAAAAAGGTGAAGAAGTAGGCCTTTATGGCATGGGATAAGGTATGCCTCCACAAGATTAGATGGGGCTAGGGTTTAGATATCCAAAACTACTCAACAAAGCATTGGGAGAAAAACTATGGTGGCAGTGAATTCAAACAGGAACATAGCTATGTAAGAGAATTTGGGACCGAAAATACCGCCCTAATAGAACCTAAGAGGACAAGCTTATAATTTAGACCTTCCCTACATGATCATGTATATGTAACTGATTTAGGAGAAAAAATCTTTCATCCAAAGCCACATGATCCGGGAAATCAGAAATGGATAGAATACTCAGTTTTGGAGTGAAGCATGCAAGCAACTCCCATTTTTGGAGAACAGAGAAGAATTCAAGCCAATAAGATATTTCACTATCACCAATTGTACCACCATCGCATCATACTTTTGTATATCTCCCAACCTTTAGTCAATATGGCGAGAGTTGAAAGCCCGGGAAAACTAGCATGTTCACCAGTCAATGTAGGTATGACCATTTTTGGATACATGTATATGGGAGAGGAAAATACAAATTGCTCATGATCCTGACAAAATGAGGTGGGGATCTAAACCCAAAGGGACTTTTATTCTAAAATAATCTTATAGGACCTTGGCGGGCCATTCTAATATAAATATGGATCCTCTATGGTAGATAATATGATAGGTAATTTTTGGCCAAAGGTAGCGCACTTCCTGTTGTTTATAGGGAGGCAAAAGCTCTTGACATGGGACCACCTACAAAGAAAAGGTTTCATTGGGCCATCCCTCTACCCTCCCTATAGGGAGTAGGAGGAAACCATTGCATATCTCTTAAATTCATGTGTATTTATAGAAAATATGTGGAATAGGGTGCTCATTCTATTCAACCATCTGAACTATTCACCTAATAGTTTGAGGGATACCTTGGAGATATGGTGTCTTTCTCTCTTCAAGAATCTAGTGGTGAACATAGAATGGATGATATTACTCAGATTACTACTCTAGAATGCATGGAAATAATTTAATAGAAATATATTTAAAGACGAGAGGACATTTGTGGACCTTTTATGGAAAACTATCAAGAAAAGCCCGAAGGAGACCATCCTATGAAAACCTTGGGATACAAATGATTGGAAGGTAGATAAGTTAGATGGGTACATTTTAAATTGGATATATCACAAGGAAATGCCACCACAAATAGAGCTCATCGACCTTATAACTCGAGAGTCTTATCTCTATGTTTCCGTTTACCTTCCCATGGATTTATAAAATTGAATGTTGACAGGGTCTCCAATGGTAACTTGAGCCCTACCAAGTATGGGGGAATATTTAGGGATGATAGGGGAAATGCAGTGAGGATTTATGCATGATATTATCAACATACTAGAAATAATGTCCCATAATTCAAAACTTTGGAAAGAGGCTTGAGCCTTGCTAAGAAGCCTGATACACTAAGGTTTAGATAGATGGGGATTCTCAAGTGGCAGTGGAGGCAACACATAAATTATTATATGGGTATCTTGTATCAAAATTAGTCAACAACTAGCATCTATACCTCCTTATGTCTAAGATCTAGTTATTTCTACTATATTTCCCTTATGTCATCACCTCTCATTCACAATGAGTATGAAATAAAGTGGTAAGTCTTTTGGGAAACTGGGGTAGCAGGGAACTAGAGCTAGACTTCTCCTCCTTATGGACACCATCATCTAATTCAGTTAATCAGATGAGATGGAAAACATCCTAAATAATGATAAGGCCTCCTTGATGGGGCCGACTATACAAAGGGATGTGAGGAATGGGATGGGTGGCTGCCACCCTAATGTTCCTCCTAGTATTTACACATGGGGTGGCATGACACTTAAGTGACATGAACCCTCATGCGAGAACTGAAGACGTGTTAATGAAAAATTTACTTTATTTAATAGTGTACATGTTCATTTATAGAGTCAATGCATAGTGGATGGGAAGGAAGTATTTTTGCTAGTTGTGGGTGGATCATTTTGGTGTGGTATGGATGTGAGGGCATATTCTACCTTCCTTTGTTAAGAAGGGTGTCGAGGGAAATGGATATGACGACCTGTGTTCCCTACGATATCCTATGAATGGGAGTATTTTTTGTGTTCTGAATGATAGGAGTGAAGGGTTGATGGCTTGGCGAAAGCTTAGTTGGTATCTCGAAATAGGGCATTGCAGCTTAAAGATATTTGGAGAATTAACTGACCAAAGTTTACAGAAATCTACCATAGGAACACTGATTGTGCTCCATCCATAATTTTGGATACCCCATGTCTGAAATGAGGTAATAATTCATGGTTCCCTTCTTTTATCGATCCCTTTCTTATTTGAAATATTTTTTTGCATTGGTATGTTACAAGGGTGTGGGTTACAGGTTGAAGTTCCTAGTAGATTGAACTCTTTATGCAAGTTTTAGGTTGTTGGGGACTTTGTATTTTAGGCAAGGGCCAACGGGCTCTTACTGGGAGATTTGTGTCAATCTTCTTCAATGTATAGTCTCGTAAGATTTTCGGCTCTAGAAAGTGTACTTTCATGGTGCTTTTTAGTGTGGGTTGAGGAGAGAATGAAGTTTGTAGGCTTGGTATCGATTTCTCTAGAGTCGTACTTGTGTTATGTTAGTCTCCCTTTGCACCTATTTAGAGGTCCTATGTTTGCAGTATTTCTTTGGGTTTATTCTATGAGGGGTGGAAGTTGGTGGTTATTGTGGGAAAACCTTAGTCTCACTTTACCGAAATTGATAATACATTATTCCCGTGTTGGCTTGCGGTCACTGGCCTAGCCTTGGAAGGGGACCTCTAGGTTGTTTTCAATAGTTGTTAGCATTAAATGCAATTGTGGATTCATGAATTGGTGGATGGTGTCACAGTGAATTCTATAGGATCTATAGTTATGGGACAATTGAGTTATATTCTATGTTTGTTTTCTAGAGGAGGGTCATTATTATTCTGGAAGTAGCCTAGTTGGAAATTCCTCACCAATGTGGATGAGTGCTAAGAAGTGTGGAAAAAAGAGGGAAACGTGGGGGGAGCTTGCAAGAAGATCAAAGTCAAGGTGAGGTTGCCAACCTGGTCCCTATGCAGTCATATCTCACAATGGTTCATCTTCCTTCGCCAGATGATATTGGTAGTGTTTGATTCAAATTAATCCCAATCTGGATCAGCTAAAAAAGGCTCAACATGATGATCGTAATGCTAGTATAAATTTTATGAAAAACCTTCAGCGCAACTAGTGGTAGATGCATGATAGATTGGTTGGCTTGATGTTGGGTTAGAGTTAAATTCAAGAGAATATGGACCCACTTGGTGGCAGGTTGTTCCATATGGATAAACACATCCATTGTGATTTCAATCCTCCTCCATCTCCTAGCTCGAGACTAGACCACCCTAATCCGATCAAATATTATTATTTTTATACATTGTTAGCTCTATCTTGATATTTCTGGTGTTTTGGTATCATTTTCCATTTCATTTTTGGTTATTGCCATTATCTTGGGAACTTTCTATGTGCTTGTTTTTGCACCCATTGGCCAAAAAATCTAGTAAAATTAAGACCAATAAAATTTTAAGAAGCTATATTTTAAAATATAATCCTTTATCTTAATAGAAACTCTTTCATTCACACAAACACACACACATAGATACATATTTAAAAAAAATATTAAAATAAATTTAAATGATAATAAATATAATGTGATAATTATATTTTTCAAGCTCATTCAAAATATGATTTAAAATGAGTATATATATATAGGTGAATTAAGTTTTCTCAAAATGAAAATATTTAATTATACTACTTTGAATTGAAATATTGATCATTCATTGTGATAAAATTATCATGATAGATTATATAAAACAAATTTACATAAACTTGTATAAACAAATATTTCATATCTTAGGTTTGGATTCTTTACATTATTTATTTTAATATTATCTACGTTTTTTTATTAAAATCCAAGTTGATTAAGGTTATTTGATGAAAAAAATATTGTATTTGTGATTATTATTAACCAATTTAATGATAATTTAATATAGTAAATATCGTGTCTGTGTTGAGTTATTATTATTATTTGTAGAAGGTTGGCATTGTTTTAAAGTCTACCATCCTTGTGATACTGAGATGGTTTAGGATAAAAGAAAATTCTCTTAGATTGCCCATCCTATATTTAGATTGGATCTAAATTTTAAAATATTTGTGACACTACCAACCTTCTTGATCTTTAAACTCAATAAAATTATGGTAATCTTGAAACACTTCTCTTAAATTTCTTTTTCAAACATCAAAATAAAATCATAAAGAATTTTGAGTAATCTCTTTGTGGCTTCTTAATGTATGATAGACCATATTTGGTCTTAGTGGAATCTAATCATCATCATCATTATACATAATTATAAGTATTTTTTACCACATTAGAGTTGGTAAAGAGAAATCTTTTTTTTCAAGTCTAAGTTTTATCCTTGTAATTACCAAAATAAATTATGACTTAGATTTTGGTGTTCCCAAAATGATTGTGATAGATCATGGTTCTCATTTTCATAATAAGATGATGATGTAAATAGTTTCCAAGTTGGGTTTTTGGCATGATCACTTAACATCCTACTATGCCCAAACTAATAGGAAAGTATAGGCCATTAATGACATATTGAAAACCATGATTCAATAGATGGTAGGGAATTAAAAGTCAAACTGGAATCGTATGTTATCTTTCATGTTATGGGACTACCAAAACTTAATAAAAACTGCTATAGGATTTACCACATTCTAGTTTATTTTTGGGGTGGAGATTATTTTACTGATTGAATGTAAAATACCATATTTGAAACCAATTATGATGAATAATGCTCCTTTTATGAAATAACTGGCGAGACTCATAAAAAACATGTAAAATACCAATATGAAAAACTATTTCATATTTGTATTTTTACAGAAGGAGATGTGATGTTGGTAGATGATCAATATCATGACAAGTTAGGCATAGGAAAACCAGACCCTCTCTATCATGAAAGTTATATTTTTGTCAAATTTATTCCAAAATGAGGAGCCTATGAGTGAGTGGAATTTGATGGTAACCCATTGTTGGAGCCTTGCAAAGGGCTTTATCTGAAAATGTAATATGTGTAAGTTTTGTTACTACATAGTGCTTGTATATATTATACATGTGTTTGGCTTTGGTGTGTTTTCATATTTTTTTGAGTGTGGAATTACTTTGGATATTTGCTTATGCATGGTTCTTGATTAATACATTTCAATTCCCTTGTAGATCTATGTAGTCTTTGTGGATGGCACTAGCCAAATTACTTAAAACATTGTTTCTACCACTTAGGTTCTCTTTCCACCCACTGATGAGTTGGTGAGTTATGGGGGCATTTATCTTGACCTTGAAACCAATAAATTGCTAGAGTATAGTGTCTTTTTAAAGTTGTTATATGATTCTACTACCCTCGAGATCCATCACTTAGCTGTAAAATGCAACTCTAATTTTATGGCATCTCAGTTCAATTGTGTCTATTCTATAAAGAAGCTTGTGTTACTTTGTCTTTATTTGAAGGTATGTCTCTTGGACCATTGTTTTGATACAAATGAATATGTTCACATTTCATATGAGCACATGTGTTTTTTCATACTCTTTCACATGCAATTCTACTAACATCATAGAAGTAAATGATCTTGGTTGATTCTCGTAGCTAAAGATATCTGCATCAAGTTTAGTATCAACGTGGTATTCTTGTTGATGTGAATTTTGAGTGTGAATGATAACCAAAGATTGAATGTGCAATTAGAAAGAAAATGGAGAATGATAGATATCTCTACGAGGCCTTCTACAAGATGTCAAATGTGGTATATTTAATATATGCATATTATGAGAAGAAAATGGAAAGAGAGGAATAGGAGAAAGAAAGAGGAGAGGACAATTCTCCATTTCCATCTTCCAATGATTATTAATATTCGTCTTCATATTCTCATCATTCAGATGAGGAGATAAGTCAGAGCCTTCATGCAAAGAATGTTGAATTTAAGAGACTTCTACAAGAAGAAAAAGTGGAGAAGAATATATTACAGCTTTAGTTACGAGCCATGGAAGAGGCCTTGGAAAAGTTGAAGTGCAGCGAAGGCTTAGCAAAACCCTCATCACCTCCTTCAGAATCGACAACGGAGGTAAAACAAATTAGCCTTCTTTAGTTTCATTTTCACGTGATGTTATTTCTGTTGGAATCCTTCAGGTATCCATTTCAGGAATTGGCCTAAGACTCCTTACCAAGATGGGATACACAGAAGGAGGGTGCTCGAAGGTAACAAAATATTCCAAGGAATTATCAAAACCATTGAGGAAATAGGATGATGGGAACACATCACAATCCTCCCATGACAATGCGCATTGTCGAGGAAGAGCTAAGGAAAGATCTCATCGCTAGGATCGCACCAAAGACAATCAAGAGAGGTATAAAATGTATCAGTCATCAAAAGTTCATTTTGATTACAAGCATATTGTCAATGATGAGAAAAAATCATGTCGTATAAAACCATATAGTTTTTTTGGTTTTCATACCCATGTGGTTGTTGAGTGCTGGAAGAGAATGGCAGCAAGAAAGAGGATGAGGCATGAAAGGACTTCTCCACATCAGGGGAGGAAGAAGTTTAGTCAGGTTTGGAGGAAGAATACTTTTTGCAATCATTGCAATAGAGGTAGACGTTAAAGAGTGACATGTTAGAGGCTCCATCCAAAGGAGCACCTCAAGGACAAAGCGCCCATGCAGGAACCATTTGGTGACAATCGTCAACAAGAGAATTAGCCATATGGAGATGACTCATTCACATGATGAGTGAGAGATGGTTTTACTAGATAGGTAGCTTGTCATGGCCAGATTTTGTAAATAATATGTTGTGATATAATTGTAAAGGCGATGACATTTTTTCAATCACTTATTAGAGAAATGATGACTTTTTTGGCCTATCATTGATAGTTGGGGTATTGGTTTATATTATGATGTACACTTGACCAAAGAGTGTGTGTTAAACTATTGGAAAGTATGGGGATGATTGGTTCATGATTGGTCATGTAATTGAATATGTATTTTCCAAAGAATGTACTACAGGTTTGTAGAGGATGTATGTGTCATCTCACCACTTATGTCTTTGAAGAACAAGGGTGAAGGAGAAGGAAGTGTGGCCTATCAGGACACTTGTTGTGTAGCCAATTTAACACAATGGTTGCATATTATGTTCATGCCTTTGGAGGAAAAAAATCTCCTCAGTGGGGAGGAACGATCCAGGTGGCTCTTGAAACTCTTAGAATTTAGAAGTGGCTTTTGGAGAATCTTAAAAATGAAATTCATTGCATTGAAGTAGAACTAGGGTTAGCTCGAAGATCTCAACACAATATTTCCAACGGCGTGTACAGAACCTCAATCTGAATTTGTATGTGAAATTTATGGCCGGTCAAAGTTTTGGTCAAACTAGGCCTAGCAGCAGTCACTAACGAGGAAACAATTCGGAATTTATCGACACATGGATTCTGATGGACGGAACATGAAAATTTCTCACCTCTTTAATTTTTTCGGTAAACCCCAAAAACCGGTTGAATATTTTTGGCTAAGTTGTTTTTATATAACAAAAAAATTATAAAAGAAAGGGTTCGATTAACCAGTAATCAAATTTGTCCAACCAAGCCCCCAACCATATCGCATTGGGGGGGCAGCAGGATTTGAACCCATCCGGCCAAGTGGTCAGCCACCAATGGGCAGCCCCATTAGCAACCACCTGCTAGAACCATGACATATTACAACCCACCAACTAAAAAAAAAAACACAAGTCAAAATCAAATGCACCACCAAAACTTTATAGGGGGAGGCCCACGGGTTTGACCTCAGGACCTCTGCCCTCCTAATCAACCCACCAACTAGTGCATCAAGCAAGAACCATTGGTAATTCTACCTGAGTATTTATAAAATTCCTCAATTTCTAATTCGATGGGGGAAAGGAGAAAGGAGTGATGACGCTCATCAATAGGTAAGTTATATGGGCCTTAATTCCACTCTCCAGCTTATTAAAATCAACTTTTCTCACATTTCGTTACATATTTTATTATATTTTTCTTAGTAAGAAGGGTAAAGGTGAGATGTTATGTCATGTGGCCTAATGTGCATTAATTGTAGGATTTTGAGAAATTTTGGTATAATTTAAGTGAAGGAACTCGAAGTAGACAAGAAAGAGGGATTTTAGGAGTTTTTGTCTCCTTCCTCAACTCCTCAATCACTCAAATATTCCTCCACCATATCTCATCAGCTCGGAGTTACATGCAGCCAAGCCAACCGAGTTGATTGGCAGCCAAGCCAGTGATAGTTGAAGACAAGTCAATCTCAATTTTGGGAGCCAAGCCTCCCTAATTTTTAGGAAGTTGTGGGTAGATTCAATTGTATAAATAAGAAGGCCTAGGGCCTCATTAGGATTTGTCTTTTTATTGTAGTCTAGAGGCAATTTTGAGCTAAGATATTATGACTACTATTATTATCTTAATTTTGACATTTTGGTGATCATGAAAAAGTTTTCCTCGATCCATCACTAAGTCGACTCAGAGGCCTGAAGCTCTTGGGTTAGGGACCAACCTAGCAACAGAAGATCCCCTTTTTGTACATGTAACACTGATTAGCTGTTGAAGTTATCTCTGCTTTGTTTAATTTACAAGTCTTTGAATGATTGGTTAGTTTTTCTTCTATTAGTGGGAGAAGCAGATCGGTGTTACAGTAGTGAAATAAAATACTTCACAAAATCTTGTCAGAGTGGCATCTTCCTCATCTCCCTCATGGGATCATTGTTTGAGGGCCCCACTCTCACAACCCCAAAAATAGATTTATCTTTTGGTAATTTCATATCTTAGGATTTCTTGTTGAGTAGATCATTGTTTATGATTTTTTAGAATCACCCGCAATTGCCATTTTGGTTCCTTTAGTTTGTTGTAGATTAGAAAGAATTCCATTCCATAGATTTAAGCCATTAGCCATCAATAAATCAGTTTCTCAAATTCAACTCATATTTTCCACATTTACATAAATTTGTGCATGAATTAAGAGAATAATATATGATGTTGCAAGAGTTTCTGATCTATAGGGAGGAACGCATTCCACTAGCCTTAGCTAAGTCTTCTCCACCTCTCACCCAATGCTACCAACCACTAATTCAGATTTTTGTTTTGTGGCCATCGTGGACATCCACCTTGAGAAAATCCAACCATCTTGAAGAGTTGGGTTGATCCTTGGGTAGAATTCACCTTCCCCATACCTCATTCTACCATCATAAATATTCCCAACACTTCCTTTCACCTTCCCTTCCTTCTTACAACCTTCATCTAAGTTTCCTATCGTAAACCAGGACATCCTATAGTAACTACAGGAAACCTTGTAGCATCTTGTTTTAGACTATTTTGGGAAGAAATTATGATCATAACCTAGAGTAGGCCTTCAACTTGATTTACATACCCTTCAATGCCATTTTGGACTAGATTTTCCATACCTTCCCACCCTACAAAAGATCAAATCATTAGCTTAGCAATTACATTTCTAAATTGAAAACCAAAAGACTATTTTCTACAATATTTAGCTAGTGCATGCATACATTAGTCATAAAGTGTTAGAATAATTTCCATGCATACTTAGTCGAGATAGCTAGATGATAGAATGACAGGTTTAATAAGGTCTCCTCTGCAAGTAATGTGTGTTAATTCTTAGCTAGGTAATTTCATGTCATTTTGTAACACTTTCTATTCAGCACTTTCGTTTCCTTAAAATAGCAAGCATTTACTTTCTGCATTAAAGATAGCTTTACATTCACTATCAGTAGTTAGATTCCTTCTAGTCAATAGAAGACTTGTTCAAAAAAACATAGTGGTCTATCGCCCCAGTTGAGAAGTGACAAGAGTAGAATGTTGCATCTGTTGTGCATATAGCACTGGCACCTCCAAGTTTGTTTGAACCCCAGGTTGATAAAGTAAAGTTGGTCACCCTAGGAGTTGCAACATCATTGTTAAAATATTGAGCCTCATCAAGGATCTTGTGTGGAACCCAGAGGAGGAGCTGCAACCCAAGACAAGCATGAATTTTTGGATGGAGAATATTCTAGGGGAATATTCCTTGGAATAGTCGACATAATATTCCATGCAAAATCAATGAGGAATCTAAAAGATTACTTAGAGGGGAAAATTCCACAGTGTCAGATTCATGCCAATTCTATACTCAAATGAACCATAATTTCGCAAGGAACCTGAGGGTGTGGACCATTTCCTCATCTAACTAGCAGAGTTTTAGGAAATCATCGGTAAGGAATCTTTGGGGAATCTTTGAGAGTCCTAAGGGTCCATATTTTGACAGTGTTAGAAAGGGATTGAGTTTATAGTCGTTTGACAGGATTTCACACCACAAATTCAACAAGGGTGTTCATTTCCATAGTTGAGCTTTGCATTTTTAATCCATCCCTGAACATGGAGGTATATGATGTAGTGATGCCATGTCTTTCTTCTGATTTTCTGAGATGATGATTTTGTCGTTGAGATCCTTGTTACCATTATGTTGAAGGATACTTGTATGCCACGTCATGTGAGAATTTACTATCTTGGCATGCTGAAGGAGGGCCCACATGAGTTAGAGTTCCCATAGGAGAATGTCTCATGGATAGACATGCCATTGTTGTTGAGAGGGTTTACCCATGTAATGACAAAGAATATAGCATGCACATCATCATCATCTTACAACATTTAATGAAGTAGACTCCCCACTCTTGACACTAGGCTCGAAGATGTAACCCACACTAGGTGAACTCAGTTATCAATGTGTGTGTATCATTTGATTTGATGGTAATCATTAATTTTCCTCTTTTTTTAAAGTATTCACATGTGGTTTTTCATACTCTTTCACACACAATTTTGCTAACATCACAACAGTAAAATATCTTGGTTAATTACAGTAGCTAAAGCAACCCTGATCATAGCATCAGGAACATGTTTTTTAAATAATGAATTATGAAACCCATTATGAATATGCATGATGTAAGAAATTTAATCCTATATGCAACTAGACTAACCCTCTCAATGATATCAAATGGTCCACAATATCTAACTTTCAACTTTGCATAACTACCTACTTTTATTGAAGTTCTTTTTTACTTCAATTTCATGAAATCATCATTGCCAACTTTAAATTTCTTGTTTAATGTGCTCTTATCAACATATATATTTTTTCCACCTAGGTATCCTTCAAATTATGTTTAATTTTTATTACTTTCTCTTCCATTTCCCTAAGTAGATTTGGACCAACAATGGCCTTATCAACTAGATTGTCTCAATTCATAGGTTTGCTACATTTTATTCCATACAAGGCCTCAAATGATCCAATCTTCAAATATTATTATTACCCATTATTATAAGAAAACTCCACCAAGTGCAAGTATTCTTCCCATTTTGTTGGTCGGTCCATCACATACATCCTCAACATATCCTTAATAATCTGATTGAATCTTTTTTCTTGACCATCTGACCTAGGATGGTATGTTCCACTAAAATTTAAAGTAGTTCCAAATGCCTTGAACAAACCTATCTAGAATATCGATGTAAACTTGGTATCCCAATTTGAAATAGTTTCTTTGGGAATTCCATGTAGCTTGTCCATTTCCATTGTGTAGATATTAACACCATTGATTGCCTTGTGTATTGACATTATTGAAATAAAGTGGGTAGTCATGGTGAGTTTATCTAGGACAACCATGATGGATTCATGTTGCCTTGTGTTTATTGAAAATTTGTAAGGAAGTCAATAGAAAGAATTTCCTATTTCCACTAAAGAATGGGTATTGGTTGTAGCAATCTAGCTTGGTGTCTATGTTTATTTTTAAATTTTTGACATTCCAAGCACCCAACTATATAAACCACTTATTTCTTCATACATGGCCAAAATATTTCTTCTTGACTGCATATATTATATTTTGAGACCCTCGATGCATAGCATAAGGTACTCTATGCATCTCACTTAAAAATAAATTTATTAGCCTCTAGAAATAAAATTGGCTCATAAATCACACCTTTGTACAAATTAATTCCATCTTTTCCTATTTTGTAATCCCTATATTTTGGGCAAACTACATTTTTGTAGGTTACTTTTTATTTCCATGTATTGCTAATACAAATTTCCAACCTCTAAAATTCTATTTTTTAAATCATATTTGCATAACCTTATGGCTACAACATGCATGCTATGCACCCTTCTACTAAGTGCCTCAACCACTATATTTTTCCTTACAGTAATTAGCGAAAAATTCAAGCCATCTAGTTTTTATGTTAGTTATGTTTCGTTATCCAAACAAATGTTGCAACCGATTGTGGTTAGTTCGTAATTCAAACCTCTTTCACATGAGGTAGTGCCTCCATATTTTTAAAACATGTATAATTGATACCAACTCTAAATCATGAGTGGCATAGTTCCTTTCCTGCGCTTTTAACTTCCTAGATTCATTACATATCACATGTGCAGTTTGCATGAGAACTCCTCCAAGTCCTTCTTTACATGCATATGTGCACACGAGAAAATCTTCATTTGGTTCATCTTTAATATAGGTGCACTTGATTCCCATAGGGCATGAAATAAACAATGATGGGGTGTACTCTTAACTCATTCTTTTATGTGAAGGTCACTGGTTCAAAACTCGATGGGAAAAAATCAAACCATGTTAAGGTTTGGTGTGGTCAAGTCTGGGTGATATCACTAGGAGATTTTGACAGCTTAGATGCTCTTGGGTCATGGTTTCTCAAGCCAAATTTTAATAATGCAGTCATATCAAGGCTCAGACAATTTGAAAAACAAAAAAAAATGTAGGTACACTTGATAACAATCTCTTTAAATGTTGAAAGCTCTCTTCACATTTATGAGAACATTCAAATTGCACACCTTTTGTTTGCAAGGAATTAATTACATGGGATATTTTTGAGAATACCTTATTAAATATTTTATAGTAGCCTACTAAACACATGAGAGATATCACCTCTGTCAAATTTTGAAGTGTTGGCCATACTTCAATTACTGATTTTTTTGGGGGTCTATTGCTATACTTTTTTATGAAACGATATGACTCAAACGATGAATTTGAGTTTTATAAAAGGAGAACTTACTCAACTTTCCATATAATTGATGCTCTATAAGTACCTATAAAACTATCCTAAAATGTTATTCATGCTCTTACTTAAATTTATATACTCTAGGATTCCATCCAACTAATTCCATAAAATTCCATTCATGAGGCACATGAAAACACATGGTGGATTAGAGATCCCAAATGGTACTTCTATGAACTCACAATTACCACATTGAGTTTGCAATTTTCTCTTACCAATATTCTCTTCTTTAATCATTATGAGATGATATCCCAACCATTGGTTGATTTTGTAAACCACCTTAGCTTCCTTGAGCTAGCCCATAGGGGCTTCATTGGGGGAGAAATACCATACCATGTGCATTCATATTGGGGGATATATATTGAGGGAAAAATTACATAATGTATTAAGCATATGTTAGGGGGTAAAGGGTTTTTATATTGGTAGGTATACAAAATGGAGCTCAAAGTTAATGAAAAAATATAAATAGGTCTAAAAGATGTTGATGAAAAAATGGATACCTACAATATCTAGTGAAAGTAGTGGTTTTTTAAATTAGGAAGGTGTATTGAGTTCATATTGGTAAGGGGTTAGATAATGTGATTTTAGACATATTTTCCAATATGTAGTGAAATTGGGGGTATTGCTTAGTATGCCATGAACGCACGTGATATGTTAGAGGTTTATTTAGTGAATCCCCCGTGAGCTAGCCAAACAAGTCATATATTATTGGCAAGCGATATTTCTTATGAATTATAAAATTTTCCAGTTGCCTAAAATTGATACACAATCTTAGTGTACTATCGTTCATTTTAACGAGGAGAACTATGCCACCTAAAGGTGACACACTTGGGTGTATATACCCTTTCATTAATATTTATTTTGGCTACATTTGTAATTATTTATGTTATGGTGTTCTTATAGTGGATGGTTTTTTGGAAATTAGGGTAGCTTTAGGTACCATGTCTATAGAGAAGTCAATATCTATTTTAAGTGGTAACTCTATAATTTTTGGAAACACATATTGTTGGGTTGTGTTATATTCTTTCGATGTAGTTAACAGGGGGTTTGAGGGGCACCCGTAACCCCACTTTATGGGGTGGTTTTGGAACCTATGTTAGGTTGGCGGACCAACCTATGGTTTTGTGCATGATTTTCGCACAGCTTTTTTGGACGCGATGGTTTTCAGTCCATGATATTGGATGCAATGGTTTTCGGTCCATGGTATTGGATGCTTCGGCATGTATAAATGTGTATTATAACATTGAAAGAAACATAATAAAAAGCAAGCTGGTAGTCCCGATTTTGAGATCCAGGGGAAAATCTCTGTGTATATGTGTTTTATGTGTTATACTCTCACATTATTTATTTTCTGTGTTTTTGAATTCGTATGTAGGTAATTACTGTACAGGGTTAAAACCTACATTTGGTATCAGAGTAGATTTGGCTTCAAGGGGATGCCTTTGTTGCTGAGGGGTTTCACTCAGGCCTGTGGTAGGCCTTGTTCAGTGGGAGATCTGTGAGATTGATTTTTGTGGTGAAAGAAGATGGTGAGCAGTGGAAAGATAGAGATTGAGAAATTTAATGGTTAGAGTTTTGAGTTGTGGAAACTCAAGATGGTGGATCTGTTGGTGGATAGAGTTTAGTGGATCGCAGTAGATCCAGGTACTAAACCAACGAGAGTGTCTGATGAAGAATGGAAGAAGTTTGATCGGAAGGCAAAGAGCACAATACGATTGTGTGTCTTAGATTCAGTATTGCTGAATGTATCAGGGGAAGCTACAACAAAGGCTTTGTGGGACAAGTTTTGGACTTTGTACCAATCTAAATCTCTGGTGAATAAACTATTCCTGCGGAAAAAGCTGGATAACCTAAGGATGAAAGATGGAGACTCGGTGATAGAGCATCTGAACGCATTTAATACTGTGGTAATTCAGTTAGCATCTGTTGATATTAAATTTTCAAATGAAAATAAGTGAATCAATTTGTTTTGTTCTCTACTAGATTCGTGGGATAGTTTGGTTATTGGAATAAGTAGAAATGCAACTGCCTTGCAGTTTGATGAAATAGTCTCAACCTTGTTGATGGAGGAGATGAGACGGAAAAATATGGAGAGCCAAAATGGTGATGCCTTGTCTGTACGAGGACGGTCCCAAAACAAAAACAAAAATAAGTCATCGAGTGGGAGAGATAAATCTAGAGGGAGATCTAAATCTCCAGGAAAACCTGTAAAGGTGGTGTGCTAGAAATGCGGAAAGGAAGGCCACTTCAAAAGGGATTGTAAATCTAAAGCTCCTGACAAAGGAAAGGGATCTGGTGAGGCTCCTTCTATAGAGGCGAAAACCACCTTAGATTAAGGTGGGGATGTGTACTTGGCTTCTTCAAGTACACATGTAGATCATGAGGCATGGTTGATTGACTCAGGTGCATCCTTTCACTTCACTCCCCATAGAGAGTGGTTTTGTGAGTATGAGAAATATGATGGTGGTGATGTCTTCTTGGGGGATGATAGGAAGGCTAGAATCATTGGTCGTGGAAAAGTAAAGTTGAAGCTACAAGGTGGAAGGGTTAGAACACGTCCAGATGTTTTGCATATTCCTGCATTAGTTAGAAATCTGATTTCTGTTAGTAAGATGGATGATGCAGGTGTAAAAATAGTGTTCGAGAAGGATACCTACAAGATGGTTCATGGAGCACTGGTATTGATGCAGGGAGTTCGGATTGGAACTCTGTACAAGCTACAAGGTAGCACTGTTGTTGATGGGTGCAACAGTTCCATGGTTCCTGAAAGTGGAGAAGAAAATCTAGTGGTCTTTAGAGAAAAGACAATGCTATCGCATCAAAGGCTTGGACATATTGGAGAGAAGGGCCTTCGAATACTTCAGGGTAAAGGTATGGTAGAAGGTATGAGTAATAGCTCTCTGGATTTTGATTTCTATGAAAATTGTGTATACGGGAAGCAGAATCGGGTGAGTTTCCCCTCTGGTGGTAAGTGGGCAAAACATATATTAGAGCTTGTGCATAGTGATGTGTTTGGACCTATGAAGGTTCCATCACTGGGTAAGTTTGTGTACTATGTATCATTTATAAATGACTTCTCAAGGAATACATGGATATATTTCCTTAAGAAGAAATCTAAAGTCTTTGATAGGTTTAAAGAATTTAAGGCTCTAGTGGAAAACCAGATAGAGAAGAAGATAAAGGTGCTGAGGATAGATAATGGTGGAGAGTTTTGCAGTAAGGAATTTGAAGAATTATGTGAGAAGTGTGGTATAGCATGGCAGAAGACTATTCCATATACACATCAGCAAAATGGAGTTGCAGAAAGAATGAACAAGACATTGATGGAAAGGGAAAGAAGCATGCTCAGTGGCTCCAGGTTAGGATAGGAATTCTGGGTAGAGGCGGTGGATACTGCATGTTACCTGGTCAACAGGTCACCCTCATCAGTGTTGGAGGATAAGACTCCACAAGAGGTATGGACTGGTAAGAAACCCTCTCTTTCACATCTGAGGGTATTTGGATGTGATGCATATGTACATGTTTCAAAGAAGAAAAGAACAAAGTTGGATAGTAAATCTGAAAAGTGCATCTTTATTGGGTATAAGGATGGTTTAAAGGTTTATAAGCTTTGGAACCCAGTAACAAGGAAGGTTATGTACAGCTGCGATGTGGTGTTCAGAGAGGTGAAAGATGTTATTAAACATGAAGTCCAACCAAAGGAACCTGAGAAGATAGAGTTTGAGCTAAAGGAGGAAGAATCAGACTCTACAACAGAGGAGGAATCAGAAGATGAAGGGCCACAAACTCTGGCTGTGAGAAGATCAATTCGAGAAACAAGGCAGCCAGAGAGGTATAGTCCATCTACTTTCTATTCAAATTTTTCTTTTTCTGTTACTGATGATGATCCTAGAACTGTGAAGGAAGTAGTGGATTCAGAGGATGGAAAACTCTGGAAAGAGGCCATGGTTGATGAAATGGCATCTTTGCACCAAAATGAGGCTTGGGATTTGGTGGAGTTGCCTTCTGGAGGAAACCCATTGGTAGTAAATGGGTGTTCAAAAAGAAGACAAATGTAGAAGGAAACGTGGAGAAATACAAAGCTCGGTTGGTAGCAAAAGGTTATTCCTAGGTGCTGGGAATTGATTTTGGTGATATTTTTTCTCCTGTTGCCAAGGTAACTTCTATTAGATTACTTTTATCTGTTGTTGCTGCTTTTGATTTTGAGGTAGAACAGATGGATGTGAAGACAACATTTCTTCTTGGGGATCTGGAAGAGGAGATCTACATGAAGCAACCTGAAGGCTTTGTAGTAAAGGGCAAGAAAGAACTGGTATGTAAGTTAAAGAAGTCTCTATATGGGTTAAAACAGTCACCAAGGATGTGGTATCAGAAATTTGATACATTTATACGGGGACCTGGCTTCACCAGAAGCAAAGCAGATCACTGTGTGTATTTTAAATTAATTGGTGACTGTGTTATTTATCTGGTCTTGTATGTGGATGATATGTTGTTGGCTGGAAATGACAAAGAAGTTATCTAGGGTTTGAAGACCCAATTTTCCTCCAAATTCGACATGAAAGATCTTGGTGCTGCAAACTATATTTTGGGCATGGAAATTAAAAGAGATCGGGCAAAGAGGAAGCTCTGGTTAAACCAAAGGAAGTATGTCAAGACAATATTGCAGAGGTTTAATATGCATGATAGTAACACAGTGAAGGTTCCTATTCCTATAGGTGTGAGGTTATCTGCTGAACAGTGTCCCAAGACACAAGAAGAGGAAGAGGACATGTCCTATGTTCCATATGCAAGTGCAGTCAGTAGCCTGATGTACGTAATGGTCTATACTGGACCAGAAATTACACATACAATGGGAGTATTGAGCAGGTTTATGTCAAAACCAGGGAAGGAGCACTGGACAAAAGTGAAGCGGGTTTTTAGGTATTTGCGTGGAACTAGTGATTATGGTTTGTGCTAACAAGGAAGACCAGGATTAGACAGAGTGCTGGATATTCATGGCTTTGTTGATGTAGACTAGGCTAGAGATCTGGATCAGAGAAGATCTACAAGTGGGTATTTGTTTAACCTATTTGGAGGTGCAGTTAGTTGGATGAGTAAGAAAGAAATTGTAGTGGCACTATCAACTACAGAGGCAAAATACAACGCAACCACTCATGCAAGCAAGGAAGCAGTTTGGTTGCAGAGATTGTGTTCAAGTATGGGGTTAGTACAGGAAGCTATAAGGATAGACTGTGACAATCAAAGTGTAATTTTCTTGGCAAAGAACCCCGCATATCATTCAAAGACCAAGCACATTGATGTTCAGTATCACTTTGTGACGTATATGATAGAAGACAAAAAGGTGTTGTTGGTAAAGGTGGACACTTTGAAGAATGCTGTAGATGCATTGAAAAAATCTATGAGCTCTGAGAAGTTCTATTGGTGTAGAGATACAATGGGCATTTCAGGGCTGGAAAAATGACTAAGCTCTCTTGTGGCCCCCTGTGGAAAGAAAACAAGTGGGAGAATGTTGGGTTGTGTTATATTCTTTCCATGTAGTTAACAGGGGGTTTGAGGGGCACCCTTAACCCCACTTTATGGGGTCTGCAGTAGTGCCCCAGAAAATTTTGGTTTTGGACCCTATGTTAGGTTGGCGGACCAACCTATGGTTTTGTGCATGATTTTCACACATGTTTTTTGGACGCGATGGTTTTCGGTCCATGGTATTGGATGCTTCGGCATGTATAAATATGTATTATAACATTGAAAGGAACATAATGAAAAATCAAGCTGGTAGTCCCGGTTTTGGGATCTAGGGGAAAATCTCTGTGTATATGTGTTTTATGTGTTATGCTCTCGCATTATTTATTTTCTGTGTTTTAGAATTCATATGCAGGTAATTTTTGTATGGGGTTAAAACCTACACATATACAAATTATTTAAGTACTGGGTTGTCCTCAAGGCTTGGCTCCTTATCCTGAACTATCTCCCCCATGTGGGATGCATACAATTGACACCATTTTCTAAAATTTCTCTTTAGTTGAATGGCTGATATTTCATTGATATAAATTGGCCTTGTAATTCCTTGTACTTGTCTTTACTTCCCTTCTTCATTAAGGAAACTACATTCTTATTGTAACAATATAGTATTACATGATGTTTCTCTAATGAGGCCATGCACATTAAACAATCATATGGTGGCAATGGTATTATATTTAAACCTGCATTTGTATCTAACTCATTCATATTGAGACATTATTTTAAAATTTGAGTTACTCTCCTTTTAGCTCCTACAACTAACTAAACTAACCAAACACTGTGATGCTTAGTTTTCTTCAAGTTAATTTTTTAAGCCAACGTAGGATAAAGGTAACTATGAATAGTTGTAGAATAAATCAAAATGGAAATGGGATGCTTATTTGACTTACCTTCCACCTCGATCATGTGTTCTTGATGTTTGGTTTTCCCATTAGTCAATGTTGCATAGATCCCAAGCAAGATTCTCCCACTAGCTCCACTATATCAACTCCTTGTATGTGGTGTATAGTACTAACCTTTCCCTATTTGTGAGGGAAGTGCATATATAGGTTCTCTCCTCCACAACTCGAACTCCTGTTGGGATAAAATTTCAGTGTCTTACGCAAGGAAACAAACCCTTTTTCTTCACCATTGGTTGGCTGATTTTTATTATTCTCCTGAGGATTTCTCTTGAAGAATGAGGGTTTAAAACCCTTCTTCATTTGTTCCATCATGTTTATTTTCTTATTATTCCAAGTCATTTGGAAGGCTAGTTTATTGTTTCTCTACTCCTACGTGTATTATTCCCTCCTCATGGCTTCATCCAAAGGTTGTAGTTCATCAAATTTAATTTTGTCACCAGAGAATGGTGATAATCCACTCACATATCTCTATATTTGCAACTTGTAATACTTCATTAAATATACATACCTCAATAGTTCAATAATTTTTTTTCCATATTCCTCCATAGTGATGTTCTCTTAATTGAGTTTGAAAAACTCTTGCATTTTCCTTTTGTACTAATATTCATATAGATATTTCCTTTGGAAGTACTTTTTAAATTTACTCCATGGGCTTTTTCTTTCAACTAAATGCTTTGTCTCTTTGAGCTACTCCCACCATAGATTTTCCTTCCCATTGAAGTGATAATTTGAAATTCATGCTTGTAAATTGGATGAGTAATCATTTCTAATAGTCGTGCCTCAATGTCTTGTCATTTCTTATGCACACTAGTAAAAATGTGAGGTTTACTTTTCGTAAGCTCTCCTTGTAGACTATATAAGCCAAATATGCTTCTTGGCCTCCTTATTGGCGATGTTCTTTGACTACTTTGATTTTGAGGAGACATAAGCTCTCTTACTTGATTTTATTGATGTGTGATGATGCTACCCAATAACACTCCTAGGATTCCTTGAGTCTCCAACATATTTCCCCTTGTGAGTCATGTTCCTTAGCCTTCAAAGAATTATATCTCTGATCCATTCTCATATATCATTTATTCAAGACCTATAAAATTTGGGTATTAAATTGTTTTTCTTCTTATATTAGTCTATCATTATCATATTTGTCGCTGAGTACCACCATTTTAAGGCTCCTCATGGTTTCCTCCAAGTCTTTATCCTCTAGCCTACCCGTTCCATGTCTATTTGACTCCAGTGAGTGTTACCCATATTAATTTTTGTGGATCTGACTTCTTCTTAATGGTTGTAGGTTCCTTGAGTATCCCCCATACTCCCAGTCCTCATGTTCGTCCTACTTTCTTCGCCACCTATAACCTCCTCTTGGATTTTTTAGAAAATTTCGTACCTTGATCCAAAATTCTAGGTTAATAGGCATATTATCCTTCTCTATAGATTTCCGTTGACTATCTATTTTCCCAAATTTGAGTCCAATGCTCGAAGTTATTGCCTTTGAAAATTTTGGCCTATTTACCCCAATTTCCCTTATTATGTCACAACATAGTATCTCCAATTTTTTGAACAATAGTGTTTTCAAATTTTCAAATATATCTCCATGGTTGTCTTATATAGTCCCATATCGTTTAATTTCCTACTTTGGCACCTCAATTTGAGATTTGGTGATTTATTTACACTCTTTTGACGTGACTGTATTCCTTATTTTTCCTACATAGTATTTTATTCATAACTCCTTCATATTAACTTCATTTTGTGATTGTAGTATGTCGTTATAAAACTATCTTTGATCTCTTTTAATGGATCTATAGAAATGACTTAAAATAGTGGTACAAGTAGAAGCAAAAGTCATTATTTTTTCTACCCACAAACTTTGTTTAGGGCCTCAACAATGCTTTGCAAGTGGATGACTCAAAACAATAGTGAAAATACAAAAAAAATTCCTCGGATTTCAATTGGTTTAATTCCCTGTACCAATCATATCTTCTTGTAAATATTCTTTGTAATTGGCTTCATAGATACATACCTCCATTGTGTACCTTTTCTTCAATGGAAAGTAACTACCTATACAAGTCTCGGTTTTTAGTTCCCATTGGACATGAAATAACTTGCATAGCTTCCCTCAAATACTTGGAATGCATGCAACCTTCCCCTTTGCATGTTAGTCTCCCCTTAGGCCCCATAATCCATGGGGGTGCTTCCACGTGGTAGTGATTTATTGGATACAACTATACACAGAGTCCATTTTCCTCTTTCCCATATAACAAGTGACTTTCCCCCTATCAGATTTGATGGTTGGTATTGAGGTATGTCAATGGAAAATATTGTCATTAGGCTAAGACATGCATGGGGGTTTACAACATGTTACACCCCGATGAATCTAACATCTAGGATTTCTTCAATATCATGGACCAGATTTATATCATGCTGGAACATACATGAAGGTTTTTGATGTGTTATCTACCTGATAGATATGATGGTTGATATCTATCTGATTTGATGGCTCATATTTATAACACGTTGAAGCTTGCAAACATGTTTAAATTTAATTTTGCACACGATAGATCTAATGGCTCAATATTGTCACATTGGATGAAAGATAAGCACACTAGATAAAATCTTGTTGGTTGTTTAACAAGGAGGAGAGTGCATGATGGACCCAACAGATCATGTTTCATGTGATCAACGACTATGGTTCACATCATTCATTAAAAGACATGACATTTCAGCACACTACATATACCCAATCGTGCCTAGTCACACTGGGCTCTGCCACCTATCCTTCTCACTTGCCAACCCAACCACCACATGGCGATACCATGTGGCATTTCCACCTCATCACTGACATCAAATATTATTTTTGTGTATCATTTTATTACATTTTATTACTATTTTTATTTATTCTTTTATTTTTTTCAAATATACTTTTTTTTTTTTTTTTTCTATCTGCTTGAAATTTAGCTTTTATGTTACTAAAATTCTCCTATCGCTCCACTGATTCTAAGCCTACAATGAAAATTTTATCCTTTATATTTATCATTCATGTGGATATCACATTGAGTTGAGAATTTTATCTATTTCTAATCCCTATGAATTTTGTCAAACAATCTTATGGTAAAATGTGATTTTCCCTATAATTAATTTTTTACCCATATGGAATGATTGTTGTAACACTAGGTTTTGATACAACAAGTAACCTTCCCAACCCACTTTCAAATCTACTTGTAACATTCCCAACCCAGTGTTCAGTATTTTTAGCCATCTGTTAAGCATATCCACATCTAGTGACTCTTTGTAAACTAGCTTATTAATGGTTCCCTCCCACTCAACACCCCCCACCCGGTCCCATTTTTTTTAACTCCAATAATGCCTCTATCCACTAGTTGAGACATATTACTATGCTTACTACTATTGTACCCTGTCACCTAGGTATTTCCCATTTTTTGATTTCATTTCCTACATGGTGGGTTGCATGTCTATATGCACTCTAATGAAAATGCTTGTATACATGTATGTAACTAATTATTTGTTTAATTGTTACACACAATAATTTATAATTCACGCATGGAAATTTAAATTCATACATAACATAGAAAAGATACACAAGTAATTATACCATAGTTAATTAAATTGAATAGAAACGTTTATCTGATAAATGGCCAACTTGTTGCAAATCTTGAACACTCCTCCACTGTAAATCACACTATTAATTTTCTCTCAATAGTGGATCATCCCCGTGTTATGGCTTTGACTCCACGGGGAGAAAACTCACCAAAATATAGGTACATGTCTATTACCATCAACCGACCAAAGTACCAAATGCTAGCATCGTCTAACCTATAGTATCACATCTCCCATCATCTTGCACACAAGCAATGCACACCCTTTTTTGCACTTATAGTCCCTCGAGTTATGCAACTACATCCAAGGCATCTTACTTATCCAAATCAGGATTTTCTTAGAGTCATATGGCTCCATTAGTTCTTTCTTCCCTATGAAGCATCCACCTAACCTCTAGACGATCATATCAAACCTCCGCAACCTCAACCCTCCAAGATCACATCCCCCATCATCCAACACTCATGTGGCACGAACCCTTCTCTGCGCCTGCAATCCATCGTGTTATGCCACCACCTCTAAGGCATCCAACCTACCTAGACATGAATTTTCTCAGTGCTGGGGCTCTAGGAGATCCTACTTCCATATTATGTGTCCACTATAACTAACTTCCTTATAGTACCCTCCTCTTTTATTTTATGTGCATGAACTTTTTTTTTTGACACTCAGCACCCTATAAAGTCACTTAATTGACTTTTGTTATATGCATGCACTCATTTTTAATAATTATTAAACAAAATGATCCTCTTTTTAGACTCCCATCGAGTATTGGCCCCCATACACTTTTCATTTGATTCGGTCTACATTAGTAATGTGTTTATTAACATGGATAAGTTAATAATTTCACAACATCATGTTTTCTAGCTTGAAACATATAAAAATGTATTCATGTGAGAACACCAAACCCAAAAAATACACACACACATACATATGGACAAACAACCCTCGAAAAGTAATTCTCGGCTCAACAACCTAATTAATATGTTCTGGCTCACTAACATTAGTTTTGCATGTACTTGGTATTTACAATCTACGGGTCAAGTAGGAGTGTTATATTCCCCTCCCCCTTATATATATATAATTACCTGAAAATATGATGGCATTCTTCCCTCATTACCTCTTGATGCTCCCATGTAACATCTTCAGGACTGAAAGGGGTACACTATAACTTTACTAAGGAAATGGATCAATTTGGAGCACCCTGACCTTATTCTCCCAAATTCACACTAGTTAGACTTGAAAGTATCCCTTGGGCTCCACCTGAATCATATTCCAATCAATTACATGGTTAACATCAAGAATATACTTTTCAAGTAATGAAACATGAAACACGTTATGAATATTCATGATGCTAGCAGTGAAATCTTATATGCATTAACTAGACTAATCATCTTAGGGATCTCAAATGATCCATAATATCTAGCTTTGAACTTTGCACAACTACCTAGTTTTAACAAATTTTTATTTGCCTTCACTATAAGGAGAACATGATCACCAACTCTAAATTACCTATTTAGCCTATTCTTATAGGTTAACTTACCTATTTAACATGCTCTTATTAGCATGGCTATTTGGGGTCTACTACTATCCCTTCCTTTGAAAGGAAATGACCCATATAATGAATTTGTTTTTTTATCAAATGAGCATTTACTTAACTTGGTGTATAGTTGATTCCTCTAAGTATCTGTAAAACCATCCTTAAGTGTTTTTCATGCTATTCCTCATACATAAAATGCACTAGGACGTCATCCAAGAATACAATAACAAACTTATCCATATAATTATGGAAAATTCCATTCATTAGGCACATGAAAACACTTAGTGAATTAGATAACCCAAATCGCCAAACTAATGAATTCCCCTATCGAGCTCAAAATTCCATATTACTAATGTCCTCTTCCTTAATCCTTTTGTTATCACTCAGATTTTCCTTAGTAGTTATTAAAAGAAGGAAAGGATCTAAGGTAACTACGAACTAACTTTTAGACTTGGGTGCTAGCCCACGTAAGTCCAGAGAGGGCTCTCTCTATGATCCAAGGTAACTAAAAACTAACTTTTAGACTCGGGTGCTAGCCCACCTAATTCCAGAGAGGGCTCTCTCTATATGATTTAGCTATGTTTGAAAAGATTTTAGGCTAGTATTAATGTTCAGTGAGGTTGTTTTGTTTGAGAGTGGTGGAGTTCTAAAACAAATGGGAAAACTAGGCTTTTAGGCCATTGCGTTATGGAGTCAATGAGGGATAATTCACTAGATTAAGTCAAATTGTTGAGGTATGAGTTCAACAGGTAGGATAACAGAGTAAAAACAAACTTTGGGGATTGAATGGGTGATAGTTCTACTCAAAACTAGAGGGCAATCAAGAATCCTCAAGTTAGGATTAGAAAGAGGAAAGGAATATATGTCTACTAGAAAAGGGCAATTAAGATTCCTATACCAGGGACTTATTAGAGAAAAACTACAGGGATAGAGGAGCAGTTAAGAATTCCTTTATCAAGATAGTTTAGAAGAAAACATATAAATGGTAGACTGTTGATAGCAGAGAGCAATAAAGCTAATTCTGATATACTTTGACTATTTTACCATTTATATTTAAGATACATAAAACATTGAAACATATAGGAAGCACATAAAATCACAAGGATAGAATACTTATTTGCAATTATACTGCACGAGAATCTGATGAAATGTCCTCAACTTTCATTCCTTTTCCACCAAAAATCCAGATTTGAGTACAAAAGCTTTCTCAGCTTCACAACATAGATTTACCGAGATGTTATAGAATCCACCCACAATACTTCGAATGGAGAAGTATTTATAAAAAAATTTCATCAAAAATATCTCATAACTACATGAGATTTATTCTAGGGAATACAAAATATCTTTTACAAAAATATAGAGACATATGTAAAACTGATTGTTGTTGTCCCTTTATTTATGGAAGAGTTGGAGGTTGAAACTTGAATTTGCCTCTTGTTGTTGCTTTAGTAATTGTGTGCTGGATCCTTGCTTATTTTTCCCTACTGATACTCTTTACCTATTCCTGATACTCTTTACCTATTTACTAGACATTATCTTAGTAAATATTTTCTATTTACCTCATTTACTATAGTAAATTATAAGATATCGGTCATACTGGTCCACCATTCTTCATTTGGTATCTTCATCCTGATTAATTTCCTATACACTTCATCAACTTCAGTGTATTTTTCAAAATTGGGCTGGACTGTGAACAAGTGCTTAACTTCATGCTCAATATAGAAAAGATTTTCCAAACCATCATACAACACTTCTCCTGTAGGTAGTGCTTTCACTATGGAAGAGCTGACTTGACTTTTGGCTTGTTTGTGCAGTTTATCAATGTAGTCATCATGAGTCATCAGTTTGTCATTTATGACCAGTGGGCTTAGAAGTCCTTTATCCCTTAGAATGTCATATTTTAACATAAAATCATTTATGTCATCTTGAATACTTTGACATCTTTTTTGTAGGTTAAGCATTGAGTTATTTTTAGTGAGAACTTTCTTAATTTCAAGGATAGTACCAGTTCGATCCTCGATATCCCATTGTTCCAACTCTTGCTTGCTTTTTCTATTCAAGAAGTTGATCAATTGGGTTTCCTTTTCAGGTTTCTCTCCCAATTCTTCCCTGGTCTTTTGTATAGCCTCTGTAGCTAGTTTAACAAACTCTGTCCATTAAAAAATAATCTAAATAGAAGACCAAATATCATTGATGGAATCAATGATATTGGTCCATAAAATCTCTCTAATATCTCTCAAAGGCTTTACCAATGTTAATTCCTTCTCTAATGTCTTGATTGTTTCAGTCATCCTTCTATTTTTTTCTCTCTTCTTTATTGTAATTAATCTGTGATAGCTCATACTTGTTTTCCAAGCCGGTAACCATTTCTTTTAGTTTCTTTATTTCAGTTGCTTGGATTTTCATTTCGTCCATGGACTTTATTAAGTCCTCTATTTGCTTTGTTGGAGTTGCTGCTGCTTCTGATGTACTTGTTGTTGTTATTACTGGCAGACTTGTTGCTGGGGGAATGTTGGGTGCCAAAGATGTTGCAATAGTAGATGGCACTGCTGTAGAAATTATGGGTATTATAGTCTGAGGCACGGTGGTCAGCTCACCCTGTTTGGACTGCAAAGCTTTTTCTAGTTATTGCTTTGCTTCTTTCAACTGCTCATTCAACTTAAGGACCAAGTCCATAAGTTCTTCCTCGTTTTGTTTCTAAATTACTTCTACAGTTTGTGGATGTATTAGGGGACGGAGTTTGAGTTGTTTCCTAAGTGCAGCATGGTCATCATTCATTTTCTCTATCAATATTTCAACTACTTTAACATCTTTGGGATCATGTCCCAACGCAATCACCAGGTATTCCAATGACTTTATCCTAGTGTCCTTATCTTGAGAAGATGCTTTTTCCAATTGTAACTGTGTTGTAGTATTACTCAGAAAATTCTGCAATTGATGTGGAGTGATGGCCTTACTGGTTAATGTGGAATAGACCATCTCACTTGTTTGCTTATGGAGCTCAATCTGATCAATTGGGTGGATGTCTTTGGCAAGAACTTCAAAATTTGTTTATAAATAATTAGCCATGGACTTTGGCTATTGTACTATTGGCTTCAAAAAGCTCATCTACATATTTCCCTCTTTGATGTCAAAGGCTGACATCAACCTTGTCTGATTTGTAGGAGCCATTTTCAGATATTTGGCATAGGTTTGAGCTTTGAGCTGCTCATTCCTAGCCTTAATCTCTTTGTACTTTTCTTTCAAATCCTAGCTTTGCTCTGAAACTGTCCTTAGTGATGACACTTTTACAATTGGCTACCTGTTTAGTGCTTGTGTTTGAGAGGTAGATGGTGTCTACCCTGCTAGAGTTGTCTGCACTGCGTCACTTCTTATTTCTTCATATTCCTACTCGGATAGAGGATTCAATCTCTGCCTCTTCACATATACTTGGTCCAATGGCACTATAGAGGGGCTAACCTCATTCCTACTTCTTTTTTGAATTCGCTCCTCATTAAGAGGGGTCTGCAATACTGGAGGGTTGCCCATGTTTGTATCAGTTTGGGTCAACTCCTCAGAAATGCTCTGTGATCCTGAATCTTTTCCTTGTCTTGAAGTCTCTGGTTGTCCTGATGTCTGTGCACTATGCTCCTGTGTTGGTCTCTGTGAAGATTCTCTAGGCACCTATACAAAGGAATCCACATCAAGTCTTTTCTCCAAATCTTTCATAACATTTTCTACTTCTACTTGTGTACTATATTTTTTTATAAGTGTTCCCTCCACCCATTCATTTTGATTTGCATACTGTTCTATCTCTGGAATTCTATGATGGATGTAGGGGGATAGCTTATGATTTTTCCTTCTGTCACAGATGAAGCTGTGAGGATCATAAGGCCAGATTAAAATCTTTTTCAATCTCATTCTCTCAATGATTTCCTCTGCCTCTTTCCTTGGTCTTCTGTTGTTGCAAATAAATGGGCCTAGGTGATCCTTTATCCTTAGCTGAGCTTTCTTCTTAGCCTTCATAAAGTGGATTTAATTATAATTGATCATTTGCCTGTAGTACTCCAAGGAAAATAATCTCATGGGGAGGTATTTAGGTAGTTTAAAGGGAGGCAGCTCACAACCATAAACTTTGATCTCGGTATGGTTCTAGTATAAGTACCAGTCTCCAACCTTGTATTGCTTGGATAACTGAAGAATTCTATTAATATCATCACTGATTCTAGGAGGGGGACTTACTATCAACATGGTATTTATTGGATGCACAAATTGATCAATAAAATCTGTATAAGGATGGGGAGAAGAATGTGAATAGTGAAAAATGGAAGTCCAGAAGATGACTGACCTAGGGTTCCCTCTGGTGTCAAGCTTTTGTATAGAGAAAGGGAATTTATCAGTTTTGTAATAGAGGAAAAGATGATACAGGACTGAAGAATATTTAAATACCCTCTCATTCTCTAATTTCATGAATTGGTCATGCATCTTATCAGCAATGAATGCAACATAGTCATATTTGCATGTAGAAGGTTGGCCAAGGGTAAAAATAGTCATGTAGGAAAAGGTCATTTCATCTACATACTCACTAGTGGTAAAACCCATAATGTAAGCAAACATGGTGACAATATCCCTGCCGAGACCAGTAAAGGCACATGACATGTAAAGAGGGGGGTCTCTTGATCTGTATTTTTCTTCAATAAAAGTCTGAGTGACTTGGTTAATTTCAGAACTGGATAGCCTTGAAGATTTATCAAGTAAATCAGAAATGGAAAGGGGGGTGAGGTTCTGGCCAGGCTGTAATTGCAACATTTCATTTATAGACTCAGCTATAATGGTGAAAAGGACTTCCTGGTTAGGGGACATTACAACTCTCAGATTGGGGTTGTAGTTTGCATGGAATTGGTGGACAATATCTGGGAAAATATGGATAATGGGGAATTGATATTTAGGTAGGTTTGATTCCAAAAGACCTATTCTATCAGCATTGTTCAGATAATTGTCCTAATACCTGCAATATAGCTTCAAGGGGGTTTCGTCAAAAGTAATGTCCTTAATTTGGAAATCTTTATTGGCCAAGGGAAGGTAGTCCAAATCCCTGTGGGGAGTAGTGATTAGTGTGACAGGAGCTTCCATCCTTGGTTCTTGTGTATTCAAGGAAGAAAGTTGGGGTTTTCAAGGATTTCAGATAAACAGGTGATTCGAGAAGTCTTGGGGCTAAGAAACAGCGTAATTCTACTGAATTATTTGAGTTTAGAGAAATTTGGTGGAGGTTTCAGTATAAAACAGGGTTTTTGAGAAGGAAATGCGATAAATACTTGTTTATGGTTGACTGTCGGGACAAATGGCTATGGTGAAGGCTTTGCTAGGTGTGCAAAGTAGTCTACAGTGGCCTGGAGTTCAACAATTGATAGTGGTTGGCGGTTGGGAGTAATTTGATAGTCTAGACGTACTTTGTGCGTGCATTGAAAGCAACAGTTTCTTTTCTCGGTAAAAAGGGAAAACAATGAATATTTTTGTTTTATGTACAAAGTCAATAACTTTTGGTGGGTGAATGGGAAAATGACAATTGGTTTAATTAACTGATAGGACACTTTGTCGTTTAGTGGAGGAGATAAGCGGGAGCAGTATTGGTTTTCATTGCACAACTTTTGGGAGGTTAGTGGTTTTGGCAGAGGGTCGTGCGATGCCACAAATTGAATGACACGTAGCATTGACGAAAAGTCAAAACAACTTGTATTGTGTGGTTAACGTTTGACCAAAAGGCCCACGCGATATGAGCGAGAGTCATTGGATGCGGGAAGGCAGATCGAATGGCGGTCAGCAGCGGAAAGTGTTAGGGAGTTAATGGAGGGGGCCCGATGGCATAATCAACATAATTAAATTGACTTCAATTATATCGGGGATGATATGATTGGACGAATAAAGGTTTAATAACTTTAATGGTATCGGGAGTGATGGTATTGGCGGAGAGGTTATTAATTAATCTAGATGACTAATTAATCCCTTTTTTAACACGTCGGGGGTTTTGTCTCTTAATTAGTTGTGGTTCGATTAATTAATACAACTTAATTAACTTTATTATGGTTTATTTTTCAAACCATAGGGATGGGATATTTATTTATTTTGGGATTTTTATTATTTTTTCAGGAGTTAAATAAATACTAAGAATTAAGAGTTAATATCACCATGGAAAAAGAAAACGCGCTAAGTAAATGTTTCCGATAATACATTCATCATCCAACATTATGACTTCGGCTAAAATGTGTTTGAGGGGGTTTTTATAAAGAACCATTTATTTTTCCTAAGTAAATGAGTGATTTTACTTTGGGAAAAGGATTTGAAGGGAATGAATGAATTATGAAGGGGGTGAATTTTGATGAAGGGGTTTTAGCACTTAGGCCTAACAAATTATTGGGCTGAGGGTCCGATCCCTCCAGAAGTTAGAGAAATGCTCTGAGCCCCTTTAACTTTTAGGTTGTTGTTGCCTTTCGTACTTATGGGAAATTAATAAAATTTAGGGAAAAAAATGAGTGAGGAAGTTAATTAGTTTGAATTTTGTTCATGATGTAAATGGCTTCATTGTCATCCATATCTTTAAGTGCTTTTGATGATGAAAGTATATGACTTGATATCTAGATAATCATTCATCATACTTAATTCTACAACCATTCATCTACTTACCCTACCTACTTATCCTACCATTTTTCTTCTTTTATTAGGGTGCACTTAAACTGGCAAACCCTTATCAAAACTTTTTATTTTCTTTTACAATGGTATTCTAACTAAGTCTAACCTTATTACATCCAAGGACTCAGATTAAACTGTTGAGCATCCTTTTATTCACTCTACCTATCTACTTATCTACCAAGATTAAACAGTTTGGTTAGATTTTATCCTCTTTTTCTAAGCATGAAATTCAAAACATGGAATAACCAAGATTAAACTATTTGGTTACCATGGATTGTGGCATAACAACACTTTGCACACAATAATTTATACAAAAGTGAAATAGTAGTGGCATTTTGACTTGAACACTTTCATGGTCTTTTTATTTTTCTTGGGGTTCATTTTTCATATTTTTTGACCTTTTTCCTTCCTTTTGCCCTTTGATTTTTCTTTTAGGGCATACCCTCTTTATATTTTTTAATTTTTGATTTTGAATATGGAAAACATTTGCAACAAGCAAAGGTATGTACATATTTCAGAACTAAACCAAGTCAATCATGATATATGACACCTATTGGTATAGGAACATAATAGTGGCTTTACTTGGGGATGGCTTTTCCTGGTGGAAAGTCAAGAACTGTAGATCAATGGCCTTTGAAAGACTTTGATTGTGCTTTACAAATCTCCTTTTTCCTGCTACTTTATTTGTATGTATAACAATAATACTTCTGAAGCTTAGGGCCTTCTCTTCGGGCTTCAAATTCAAAAATTTTACCTTCCAATCAACACTGAACTGTAAAAGGATATAATATATACAGTTTAAAGCCTGGTAAGAAAATATGAATTATTTCCTCTAAAGGCATATATTATGTATGGACCTTTCCACAAGAAGTCAAACTTCCCATGTTTCCCTTTGTCCTCTTTTCTTGAATCCCACTTTAACACTTTGTCTCCCAGATAGAAGTCTTCTACTTTGGTCCTTTTGTCAAAAATCTTCTTAAGTTTTTCTTGTAGGACTTGAGCTTTGTTGTATACTTCCTCCCTAGTTTGCTGTAAATGGATAGTCTAGTTAATTCTCCTCTATATATCATTTGGTTCCAATTGGGCTTCTTGAAGTAATTTCATGATAGGAACTCCTAAAGATGAGGGGAAAACTGCCTCCATTCCATATACTAGCTCACAGGGACTGGTTCCAATGGATTTCTTAGTCATAAGCCTATCAGCCCACAAAGCATTGGTTAATTTCTTGTTCCAAGTTTACTTATTGTCTTCTAATAATTTTTTGATAATATTCATTAGTCTTTTATTGGAGGATTTTGCAAGTCCATTCCCTTGAGGATAGTAAGTTGTGGAATGACCAAGTGTTATATGATACTTGTGACAGAAATCATTCGTTTTCTTTGACTTTAAGGCTGCAACATTATCTATGATGGTTTTGTTAGGACAACCAAACCTAGACAAAATATTAGCCTCTAGAAAACCTATTATTACAGTATCAATGGCCTGTCTAGAGGGAATAACTTCTATCCATTTGGTAAATTAATCAGTTGCAGTGAGTATCCATTTATGCTGAGCAGAAGAGGGTGGATGGATTTCTCCAATGAAGTCAAGACCCCATTGTTGAAAAGGTTTTTCTGTGTAAATAGGTTTCAAAGGCAAGGGTAAAAAGTTTCTTTTGCCTTCGAGGATCTGGCATTTATGGCAGGAAGTTACAAATTTTTTAACATCTGAAAACAAGGTTGACTAGGAAAATCCAGCTCTTACAAGTTTTTCAGTAGTTGACTTCCAGTAGAGGTGTCCACCACAATCCCCTTCATGAAATTCTTGGAGTACTTTGTCAGATTCTTCTTTTAATAAATGGTTCAACAAAATACCTTCATGATTTTTTCAACACAAAGTATTATCCATAATGAAAAATTTCGAAGCTTTCATTTTTAAAAACCTACGCTTAGTTCTGGATAACCCTAGAGGAGATTGCAGGTTTTGTAGAACATATATAATATTAGTGATCCGGATTTAAACAGGAACACAATAAAATACAGAGATAACCATAAAGATAGATATGCAGCGGAAATAATACCTCAATTCATTACTGTAAAATACTGAAATATGCTTACAAACAGAAATGGAAATAACCCAGCTAGGGCGATGGTAGCTTATCTCTGAGAAGAGATGTGGTGGCTAGATGCCTCTGAACTGTCTTACAATGAGGCTCGAAGGCCTATTTATTGTTGAGAAACAATGGAAAACCCTTCACATTCCAAACCCTAACCCTAGAAGATGAAACGCCAAATTGTGGGCCCCGTTTTTGGGTAAGTTGGTACATCAACTTCCCGGGGTCGCGAATTGGTCGTACTATCTCCGTTTGATGTGCATGATAGCCTGTTGGAAAGATCACTCCGAGCACTACGACGAAAAAGACGATTTTTATCAAAAAAATCTGTGGCGGTGGATTTCCCAAAAAACGTCGTTTAGGGCCTCAAAACAGCTCTGGAAGTTTAGGACCCGAAAAACTGCTAAAAATAGTAAACTGTGCTATAATTAAGGAAACTGAAAAAAACTGTAAGAAGCACTAGAGGGGATCCAAGTGGAATTAGCGGGTGGCCACCAATATCCACCTGGATCATTCCTCCCCCCTTAGGAAGCAATGGTCCCCATTGCGTTGAGTTCCTCCATGAGATGAGGGAACTTCTACTGCACTTGGTCCTTGGTGAGCCACTTGCCCTGGTGAAGGAGTTGTCCTGCTTTGACAACTCGATACAGTTGGATATTCTGCTGGCGAGTGTGCTTGATCTGTGTGTCCATGATCCGATCAGTTGCAACTTGTTCCATGCAAGCTGGATTTAACTCTGTGGGTGTGAGTTGTTCTGCAATGTCGAACGTGTCTAGTAATGGTGGAAAGTATGGCCGAAGGCAGTCGACATTGAACACCGGGTGCAGGCCAAGGAATGGGGGAATGCTGAGCTCAAATGCATTGTCTCCCATAGCCTTGGTAATGGTGTAAGGGCCATATCGGAGTGGTCTGAGTTTCCGATAAGCTCCGGTAAGGCGTTCCTTTCGCAAATGCAACTAGACTTTGTCGCCCACTCGAAACTTGTGTAGCACCCGATGTTGATCATGTCGCTGCTTGTACTTGGCATTTGATTTCTCCAGAATGTCATGGACCTGCTGGAAAATATGTTGGATGTGATCAATGAAGCTGTTTGCCTTATCTGTTTCAGACTGGACATGAGCAGAATCTGCGTGAGTAGCTGCAAATGGCATGGCCACATCGATGGGACATAGTGGCTGGAATCCCAATCCCACTTGAAAAGGGCTGTGGCCAGTCGAGCTGTGGAGAGCCCGGTTGTAGCTGTGCTGAACATAGGGGAGGCTCTCATCCCATGTGCGTGGATGCTTTGAGTTGTACATGCGTAGAATGTGTATGATCATCCTGTTGACGACCTCAGTCTGGCCATCAGTTTGAGGATGGAAGGCTATAGACTTAGTGAGTTTGGTGTCCAGCATCGACCAGAGGCTAGACCAAAATGTACTGAGGAACTTGCTGTCCCGATCCGAAATGATAGACTGTGGGATCCCAAAGTGTACCCATACTCGTTCAAAGAAGAGTTTAACAGTGGCTTCTGCTGTGATATTCTTCTTGCAGGCTGCCATAATGGCCATCTTCGAGAACCTGTCGACGACCACAAAAACACAGTCATTTCCATGCCTAGTGGAAGGGAGGCCTGACATGTAATCCATGGAGATGGATTCCCAAGGTCGACTAGGGGTAGGCAGCGGGGTATAGGGGCCTTGCTTCTTGATGGTCGGTTTGGCAATGGCGCAAGCAGTACATGATCTGATGTACTTCCCGACATCCTACCGAAGATTCGGCCAATATAAATATTTCTGCAGCACAGCCACCGTTTTTTCAACCCCAAAATGCCCAATGGCCCGACTGTAGTGTGCTTCCCAGATCATCTTGGCACGCTTGCTTGAAGGAACACAAAGGTGACCCAAGTGGCATAACAGGTTGTCTTGGAGGTGAAAATCTGGAACATGTTGACCCTCCAAGAGTGTCTTGTATGTGTGGCCGAATTCCGGGTCGCTTTTGTAGAGCAGTGGCCAAGTAGAAGTCTCGTGCCCACAAGAGTTGAGCACGGTGGTTAATGCCATGATTGGTGGTCGACTGAGGAAATCTGTGACATTATTGGTGCTGCCCTTCTTATACTTGATATTCAAATGGAACTGTTGCAGGTATGTGGACCACTTCTGATGGCGATCATTCTGCAATTTCCCTTGGGTCTGTATGAACTGCAGGGGTCGGTGGTCTGTGTGGATGACCGTTTCCTTCCCCAAAATGTAATGCTTCCATTGTCGACAGGCCTGCACAATGGAATACATCTCTTTGCCATAAGTGGGATACTTCCGGACTGTGTCTGAAAGTGTCTCACTGTGATATACCACTGGATGCCCGTGTTGAGTAAGGATTTCCCCAATAGCATAGTCAGAGGCATCTGTCTCGACCTCAAATGGTTGTTGCAAGTCTGGTAATGCAAGAACTGGTGCTGTGCAGAGTCGATCTTTCAACTCTGTGAATGCCTTCTGTTGAGATTCAGACCAAATTTTTTTTGCTTTCGCTCCTCCCTTGGTGACCTGACTCAAGGGTCAAGTGATATGAGAAAATCCCAACACGAACCTGCGATAGAAGTTGGCAAGGCCTAGAAAGCTGCAAAGCCCTGTCAGAGTTGTTGGAGATGGCCAATCCCGAATGACTTGGATCTTGGCTGGATCCACATGCACCCCCGTTCATCAATAATGTATCCTAGGTACTGAACCTGGGTCATGCCAAAAGTGCATTTCTCCAAATTGGCACATAACTTATGTTGTCGCAGTGTTTGGAGAACTTGTCGGATGTGGTGGAGGTGCTCTTCCCAAGTCTTGCGAAAGATCAAGATGTCATCCAAGTATACCACTACAATGAGTTGGTGAATGGCCGAAATATGTCATCCATTAGCCTCATGAAGGTTGCAAGAGCATTCGTCAATCCGAAAGGCATAACCAACCATTCGAAAAGGCCCTCCTTGGCTTTGAAGGCAGTCTTCCACACATCGGAGGGTTCGATTGGTACCTGGTGATATCCTGACTTCAAATCGATCTTGCTGAAATATTTTGCCCCCTTTAGTTGGTCCAGGAGGTCATCAATCCGTGGGATTGGGTACCTATTACGGACAGTGATCTTGTTCAGCGCCCGATAGTCAATACAGAGTCTCCAAGTCCCATCCTTCTTTTGTACCAGCACGATCGGGCTCCAACAGGGCGATGAACTCGGACGGATGTGACCTTTTTGCAGCAACTCCTGAATCTGCCTCTTGATTTCATCGTTCTCTAGAACAGAGCGCCGATAGATTGGTTCATTGGGCAACGACGAACCTGGGGTTAGATCAATGGAGTGCTTGACCTGACAGTGCAGAGGAACCCCTGCGGGGGAGGTGAAGATGTCTTCATACTCCTCCACGACCTTGTCCATCTGTAGTTGTCGTGCGGAGGGGCCCTATTTGGAGGTTGTGGCCACCGTCTTCTTCTTTTCTTGAGGGTGTATCATCAGGAAAACAAACTTCATGGTTTTGGAAATGAGCTTACTGCATTGTTTTGCAGTAACCAAAGAGATGGCAATAGGCGGTGCTACCTCTGGTATCCTGTACAACTTATTTCCCAAAGTAACAATAACAGCACGGGGCCTTGACTCATACACAGCTTGTCACTTCCACAAGTATGGTTGTCCTAATAACACATCAAAAACTTCAAGGGGTGTAATGTCACACAATACCTCATCCGTGAAGGGCTTGATGTTGTATGGAAGGCGACATTGTTGGCTCACGCGAAGATCCCGTCCTTGGTGCAGCCACCCAATGGTGTATGGTTGTGGATGTGCTGTGGTCGGTAAGCCCAACTGTTTCACGACCTCTGCCAAAATGAGGTTCTTTTGGCTCCCGTTGTCGACAATGAACTGTAGCGGGGAGCCCTTTACCCACATCTGGGAGTGAAAGAGACGCTCCTCCTCCTCTGGATCTTCAGGTTCCTGCTTCTGGATCTTCGTGGTGGCAACAGTGGCGTTGGGCTCCGCATCGATAATCTGCTTCCCTTTGTCATTCCCCTTATCGAGTTTTGACTCAGAGTTAGAACATGCATCTGATTCTGAAACCTTTAGCTCGGCCACCAGTGACTGCTTGGCTCGACACTCACTTGTGTTGTGAGTGGAGCTCTTATGGAACTCACACCACTTTCCGGTGTCCTTTTTCGGCTTCGCGGCGCTGTTCTTTGCTTGCAGCTTTGGCGGGTTGTCTTGGGCTGCCCCGCCTTGGCTTTGTCCTTTGTTCTGCGGTTTGGGGGCACCTTTCCCTTGTTTCAGATTCGTAGACCCAAAGTCTCGCTTCTTCTGTTTAAACTTTTGCTCGACCTTGATGACATATTGGTATGCCATGCCGAGCGAGGAGATGTTCAGGAATCCTATTTCTTCTTGGATGTACTTGTGCAGGCAGCCACGGTATTTTAGTACCAAATGCTGCTCTGTATCCTTGATACCCAACTTTGTGTGAAGGGTATGGAAAATATTGGTAAACTCTGGTACGTCTTAGTCCCTTCCCTGCCGTAGCGTGGTCCACTTTATGTATTGATCCTCATAGCTTCCGACAGGGTAGTACTGCTCCTTGATGGCATCTCGGAATGAATCCCAAGTCAGTGCGACTGAAAATAGTGAGCCTGTACTTTCATCTTTTTGTTTGCAGTAGGTTTCCCACCAATCCTTGACGTGGGGGGCTGCTTTGAGAAGAGCGAAAATAATCTTTTCCCGACTGGAAAAATCATGAACAGAAAAATAACACTCTAGCACATTTAACCATTTATCGACGACATTTGCGTCTATCTAACCCTCGAATATGGGGATTTCAAAATTAACTTGTACCTTAAATGGTGTGGCGTTTCCAGAGTTGCTGTTGGAAGCCGATGTGTCGCCCCTGGGTAGCAGCTGAAGGATTTGGGAAAAGTTGTCCATCATCGCGTTCCTTTGTCGCTCGAGGGCTTCTTCGAGCAAGATTTTGATAGGATCTCCTGCCCCCTCGTCTTTCTTTTCATCCGCCATGGGAGGCCGTCGGGATTTGCGAGGCTGGTCTTGCAAAGGTTCGACCAATTCAAGCCCTAACTCCTTATATCCCGACCTCGTTGGGGACATGCAAAGAAAAATAGAGAAGAAAAGCAGACCGCTCTGATACCACTGATCCGGATTTAAACAGGAATGCAATAAAATACAGAGATAACCATAAAGATAGATATGAAGCGGAAATAATACCTCAATTCATTACTGTAAAATACTAAAATATGCTTACAAACAGAAATTGAAATAACCCAGCTAGGGCGATGGTAGCTTATCTCTGAGAAGAGATGTGGTGGCTACATGCCTCTGAACTGTCTTACAATGAGGCTCGAAGGCCTATTTATTGTTGAGAAACAATGGAAAACCCTTCACATTTCAAAACCTAACCCTAGAAGATGAAACGCCAAATTGTGGGCCCCGTTTTTGGTAAGTTGGTACATCAACTTCCCGGGGTCGCGAATTGGTCGTACTATCTTCGTTTGACGTGCATGATAGCCCGTTGAAAAGATCTCTCCGAGGACTACGACGGAAAAGACGATTTTTATCAAAAAAATCGCTAGCGGTGGATTTCCCAAAAAATGTCGTTTAGGGCCTCAAAACGGCTTCGGAAGTTTAGGACCCGAAAAACTGCTAAAAATAGTAAACTATGCTATAATTAAGGAAACTGAAAAAAAACTATAAGAAGCACTAGAGGGGATCCAAGTGGAATTAGCGGGTGGCCACCAATATCCACCTGGATCAATTAGCATACCAGGGGGAATCTAAAAAGGGCTGGCTAATCTGTGGAGTCGCCATCTCCTGTTCGTTATCCAGTTTTGCAATAAGATTTATGTCTAGGGCTTGGCAATTAGTTTTTGCCATAAGTTTGGCCAATCCTTGACCTTCAATTAACCTGGTAGGTTTTATCTCTATATCATATTCTAAAATAGTAGCTATCCATTTCCCCCTCTTTCCATCAACTCCATCCTGTGTCAGGATATCTTTGACTATAGCATTGGGAACATAAGCTATTACATGAGAATACAAAAATACACTCTGAAATCCTTAATAGATTTTACCAAAGCAAAAGCTTGTTTCTCCATTATTTTATACTTTAATGAGGCATCTCTAAGAGCTTTACTAAAAAAGGCTATTGGTTTTTAACATCCTTGATCATCCTTTTGTAGTAAAACTGCAGCTATGGTGTGTTCTGATGCAAAGGAAAAGATAATGAAGTTTCTGTCAAATTTTGGGCTTGTAAGGACTGGTATTCGAGTTAAGGCTAATTTTATTTCTTTGAATGATTTGTTAGCCTCTACTATCCACTTAATATCTGAATATTTCTTCAACATGTTATTCAATAATCTAATTAGTTCAGCTAAGTTAGAGATGAATCTTCTTAAAAAATTTATTTTCCCTAAAAATGCCTGAAGTTATTTAATGTTTCTTGGGTTAGGTATTTGCAAGATAGCTTCAATCCTGGTTGGGTCAATCTAGATTCCATATTTAGAGATAATGTGGCCTAATAGTTTTCCTTCTTCCAAACCAAATAAAGACTTCTTTGGATTCAGAGGAATGCCATTTTTCCTGCATTTAAGAAAAACTTGCCTGAGATGATCCTGGTGTTGTTGATCTAACTTAGAAAACACTGTAATATCATCAAGGTATATAACTAGGAAATCATGTATTTCCTTTGCAAAGGAAATATCCATTTCCCTTTGAAAGGTGGCTCCTGCATTTTTCAATCCAAAGGGCATTTTGACATACATGAAGGTGCCCCATGGTGTTGTGAATGCATTTTTTGCTTGGTCATCAGGATGGACTAAAATTTGGTTGTAACCCGAGAATCCATCTAAAAGTGAAATCCTTGTGGAACCTGCTACCCTTTGCAGTATGTAATCCATTTTAGGTAAGGGATAATTGTCTTTGATTGAGACTTTGTTCACATTTCTAAGGTCAACACACATTTTGATTTCTCTTGTTTTCTTTCTTGTAGGGACAAGATGAGATACCCAAACTGAAAACCTAATGGGGGAAATGATTCCTACTTCATACATTCGTTTGATCTCTTTTTCAATGGAAGGTAATAAAACATGATTAATTCTTCTTAGCTTTTTCCTACAAGGTTTCTGATCTTGTTTCAAAGGGATAGTGTGTTGTATAAGACTAGTATCATAGGATTTTAAATCTTCATAACTCCAGGCAAAAACATCTTGGAATTCTTTCATTAGCTCAATATACTTCATTTTTTCATCAAGGGGTAATGATTTGGACAATTTTATCAGCTTAGGATTTTCTTGATTTCCTATGTTGCATTCTCAAACGTCCGCTTTCAAGGGCTCCATCTTAGGCTTTTTAGGAATATCATTAGAGTCAAATAAGTCCTCCAAAGGACTCAATCCCTTGGGTAATTGGTTATCTTTGAGATTTATGACTTCAGTTTCATCATCAATTATTTCATCAATATCCATTTCCTTTCAGTCCTGAATATCTGTTTTCATGAATTTAGTAGGGTGAAGCATGTTTATTGAGTTTTCTTCCAATTTGTTAATGTCTAACTCATTAGTGTGATCAAAATCTGAAATTATGTCTACATCTATATTAATGCTAGCAAATTCTTCATCTAATGTCAAAAAGTGATTAATCTGCTTATTGTTTTCAATAACTTGCCAGTTATTAAGATTATCAGGTATAGCTGACCTATGCCTAACCTCAACAGTATATTGGTGATTGGGCTGAAAAGGTAATTTGCAGGTGCTGGCAAACATAGCCAGGCTATGAGCTTGCATGTTATGTTTTCTAGGAATGGTTGCAAGCTTGGTTTTTAAAAAGTTGTTAAGGATTTCTACAACTGTACCTCTGTAAAGTCCTAATCTAGGGTCTCTGGTTATGCATTCTCCATTAATCTGCTTAACTATCAGTTTAGAATCTCCCATGATTGATACCCTTATAGCTCCTAATCCTTTGACTAGCTTAAGGCCTAGTAGGAGTGCTTCGTATTCTGCCATATTGTTTGTGAATTTGAAATTTAACCTATAGGAATGACCTTCTGTATGATCATTTCTAAGTTATAGATCCATACCCCCACCCCTGTACCTAGTTTGTTTACTGAACCATCAAACTCTAAATGCCATAAAATTTCATGTTTATAGTTTGTATATGGAGTAGTGGAATCTTTATTAACTACGGTATCTAGATTTTCTTGTCATCCGATATCTCTTGAATTTGGACAATTGATTTTTCTTTTACAATTTCTTTTGGTTCTATTTATATACCATCTGGAATATCATCTGGATTATTTTCTGCATTATAGAGAATAAAGGAATCCATATCAAAATGCATTGAGTAAATAGGAAAGTTTTGAGGTCTTTCCTAACTACTCACTACATACTTCATTAAAGTTTCTCTATATAGCTTCTTTGGTTGTCCAAAAACAGATATGGTGGCATATGACATGTCTAATTGTAGAGACCCCTGAACTTTGGCACCCCAGGATTTGGACAACAACATGTCATACTTGGGTGGAATGTCTGCTACCACTATGTCCATGAGTATAGTTTTGGCAGGGTATTGAACCAGAGAAACGCACAAGTCCTTAATAAGTCCTAAACATCTAATTTGACTCGAATCAAAGGAAAATAAATCCCTATAGGGTCTAGTGATGTCTAATTTAAGTTTCTCCATAACAAACTTGGGCACGAGGTTGTGCGAAGCATAAGAGTTGAACATGGCATTATGCAATTCCTTATCATGGATATTGAGACTGACATAGAAAGGTGGTATCCTTTCTTCCATTGGTTTCCCATTTACTTCAGGGCCAAAAATCAACTCAAGCTAGTCATCAAAGAAATTTACAGAATCTGCATTTTCGATGACATTTAAGGATTTGCTTATCTGAGACTTGTAAATATCATGTTTTACCAGTTTTGTCAAAGGAATAGAAATTTTAAGCTTGGCCACCTCTGCTTCAAGATTAAAGGGCAGGACTACTTTGTCTGTTTGAACTTTTGGATTTCTTGCAGCAGTGTTTCTATGTTTTCTTCTCTTTCAGGATTTGGGACATTCTTTGTTGATTTATCTAACACGATCTTTGGAGACTCTTCCACCGTTTTCTTGGAGGGAAGAGAAGTGGAAGGTTTTTCATTGTTGGGCTGATTATCAGACACATCTTCTATGGTGGGGCTGGAAGGATTTTGAGTTGTTCTTGAAAGCATCTGAAGTGTTTTTGTCACTGTAACTGTTTTACCCTTTTTAGGTTGATTAGGACTTGTTTTCTGGTTTGGTTCTGGGGCATCAGTACTTTTTCTACTTCTTAAATTATACTGCTTATGTACCTAAAAAATAGCAAAGTCATATACCTGTATTAAATCAAATGACTCCCCTGTTTGAGTTTGGAATTGTTGCTGCACATGGGCCTCTTGGTTGTCCCGTGTCAGGAAGACATCTTCCTCATCATCTAGACCCATTAAATTTATCTGAGTTTCTTGTTCAGGGTCTTCTAAGTGGGAGGCCTCTACATAGTTTTCTTCGAAAGGTGGTATGATGTTCTAGTCAAGAATATTCTTTCCAGCATTTTGGTTTTGACTTTTTCTAAAATTAGGATTTCTCCCTGAATTAGCCTGTTGGCCATCCCAAGGAGATTTTCTGTCAATTATTTCAACTATGTCCAACAATCTATCCATTCCTTTAACTATAGCATCCATATTTTGTTCAAAGGGTGTACTCTCTTCTTTTGTAGGAATTCTTCTCTCGTTCCCAGCTTTGGCTCTTTTGGAAAGTAGGTTAGCCTCAACATTTACCGCTGCACTCTGAATTTCTTCTAGAGTGGGGGGGGGGGGGGTTTCCTTTCTCTTAACTAGAAATCCATATCTAAATCAAATCCATCATTTGATCAGGGCTAAATTAGGTGGGGGGTCTAAGGTCGAGTGGAATGGCTATATAAACACTATTGAACCTAGTGCAGTAGTCCTGAATGGTTTCATGAGGTCCCCTTTTAAGGTTCTCATATTCAGATAAAATCTGCAGGGGGTCCTTCCTTTTCTCCCATCTATTTAAGAATTGTTGGTAGAGAATTCTTAAACTATCTATACTTCGGGGGGCTAAAGATCTAAACCAAGTTCTAACTTCCCCAGTCAGACTCAGAAAAAAAATTCTCATTTGAATGTCAACTGTGTCAATTTCATATATCTCAAAATAGTCGGTCATTTTCTTAGTGTGCTGCTGAGCTGTGTAACTTCCAGTGCCATCAAAAGTAGTAATTTTACTTTGATAGTCCTGAGGCATGGCACCTAGGGGAGTAGGCATCACAAGGGGAGCATATCTATTGGCCATGATTCTAGGTTGGGTAGTGGTATGAACGGGAGTTGGGGTAACAGGAGGTGTTTGGGTTGTGGAGGAAGAACAGGAGGTGGTAGTGGGATGTTGTGTGATGATTGGCTGGGGAGGAAGTGAAGGGACGAATGGAGGAGTGGAATCGATTTTAGAAGAGTGAGGGAATAATGATGAACTAGCAGAAAGAGAAGTAGTTTTAGAAATTTCAGGTGTTCTATCGGTGGTAAGAGATGACTGAGTGGAATTCTGTAGATATCGATCAATTGACAAATTGCCTCATTGGGTTTCAAGTTCTCTGAGGAATTCTGGATCTTGGACTAAGTCCAATAATTCATTGTCAGATATGGTTCCAAACAGAGAGAGTTCAAAGTTTTCATCAAAAGGAAGATCTTCTAGGAAAAGCCACTCAACAAGACATGATTGTGATCTGAACAAAGGTCTGGGACTTAATGAACTTTCTTGTCTTCTAATGATTCTCAGAATCAAGTTAGGTTTTCCAAACACAGGGGGAGGATTTGGATCAAGGTTAGCCCTGGTGTAATGAGTTCTTCCTGAAGCCAGATTTCAAGTTTTTCAATGCTATTCTTTTATGGATTTTTAAAATTAACTTCTAATAATCCTTTAAGATATTTCAAATCATGCTTTTTAGGTTTCTTAAAGGTTTGTTTCAACTGAGGATTAGTTATCCCCAGTATGGTCACCACTATGTTATCACTCATATTTTCCTTAGAAGTTATTAAAAGAAGGAAAGGATCAAAGGTAACTACAAACCAACTTTTAGACTTAGGTGCTAGCCCACCTATGTCCAGAGAGGGCTCTCTCTTTATGATTTAGCTATGTTTGAAAATATTTTAGGCTAGTATTAATGTTCAGTGAGGTTGTTTTGTTTGAGAGTGGTGGAGTTCTGAAAAAATGGGAAAACTAGGCTTTTAGGCCATTGGGTTATGGAGTCAATCAAGGATAATTCACTGGATTAAGTCAAATTACTGAGGTATAAGTTCAATAGGCAGGATAACAGAGTAAAAACAAACTTTGGGGATTGAATGGGAGATAGTTCTACTCAAAACTAGAGGGCAATCAAGAATCTTCAAGTTAGGATTAGAAAGAGGAAAGGATGATAGGTCTACTAGCAGAGGGCAATTAAGAATCCTATAAAAAGGACTTATTAGAGAAAAACTACAGGGATAGAGGAGAAATTAAGAATTCCTTTATCAAGATAGTTTAGAATAAAACATATAAATGGTAGACTGTTGATAGCAGAGAGCAATAAAGCTAATTTTGATATACTTTGACTATTTTACCATTTAGATTTAAGATACATGAGTCATTGAAACATATAGGAAGCACATAAAATCACAAGGATAGAATACTTATTTGTAATTATACTTCATGAGAATCTGATGAAATGTCCTCAACTTTCATTCCTTTTCTAGCAAAAATCTAGATTTGAGTACAAAAGCTTTCTCAGCTTGATAGCATAGATTTACCGAGATGTTATATAATCCAGCCACAATACTTCAAATGGAGAAGTATTTATACAAAAATTTCATCAAAAATATCTCATAACTACATGAGATTTATTCTAGGGAATACAAAATATCTTTTACAAAAAAGATAGAGACAGATGTAAAACTGATTGCTGTTGTCCCTTTATTTATGGAAGAGCTGGAGGTTGAAACTCGAATTTTCCTCTTGTTGTTGTTTTAGCAATTGTGTGTTGGATCCTTGCTTACTTTTCCCTACTGATACTCTTTACTTTCTATTTACCTCATTTACCATAGTAAATTATAGGATATATGTCATACTGGTCCACCATTCTTCATTTGGTATCTTCATCCTGATTAATTTCCTGTACACTTCGTTAGCCTCAATATATTTTTCAAAATTGGGCTGGACTGTGAACAGGGGCTTAACTTCATGCTCAATATAGAATATGTTAGTGTTAGTCTTTCCAGCCTTCCTCCAGCGATCAAACATGCTCTTACAAAATGATTTTAAGGTGTCAAGGTCAAATTTTGTCATTTCAGTGAGTCTTCAAGGAAAATTTGGTCACTAGGCATTAGGTCTAGGGTTTGCTTTTACTCTTGTCAAAGTTGCCCAAATTTTGGTCCTTGTCACCGTTCAGATGAGTGTGCCATCATTCATAGGGTTTTCATCATCATGTCAAGTTCCAATGGGTCATTTTATGCCTTGCTCATGCTTCAGTTGCACCTAGGTAAGGTTCATTTCCCTCTCCTAGGGTTTTGAAGGCAATTTCTCTTGGACGGTCAAATAATCAGCAAAACTTGTATCTTGATGTTCATCCACCTTCCCCTATCCTTAATGTACCTTATTAAACATTTCCCATCACTGAGATCCCCCAAATTCCTCATTTTCACACAAACCCTAGTTTCTTGCTACAAACCATATTTTCTAGGCTAGGCCTGTGTTTTTCCCTTTTGGACCCCTTCGCATCACTCAATTTCAGAGATTAAAATTTCCCCTACTTCCTAACATCCCTCCCTACTTCCCAAAATTTCCTCAAGAATTTAGAAGCTCCCTATCCCCTTCATTTCACTTCATTTTGACAAATCTCTTGTTCCACACATCGGGGTAGGTTTTACTCAAATGATGTTTCTGATCAAGGAAAGATGAATTTGGAAAAACTGAGAGAATTTTTTATTCAAAATAGGCCAAGGAATAAAAACCTCCTTCATTTTTTACACAGGTGTCATGGTTTTATAGAAATGTCAAAAATACAATTGCCTCGGGATAATTGATGCACCTCTGAAGTGGCCTTGGGAAAATCAAGTTTTCTCCTAGCTTGGTTGGCCAGATGAATTGATTGATGAGTCGGATAACTAGACACAAATATCTTTCCAATGAGCTATCATGAGCTCAATTTGGAGTTGAGGAAGGCATTCAAAAGTTGACTGCAACAACACTTTTCCTATAGGCAGCCTCATTTGGCACATTTTAACCAGTCTTGGGAGATTTAATTTTTGACAAGGAAAATTAACTACAAATTGAAAAATTCAAGTTGGGTTGGAAAGTATACTCAAATACCTTTCCAACGATCTATCCTGCACCCAATTGGGACACTGGGAAGGCCTCCAAAAGTCATCTAGAAAAAGGCGCGGCGCACTAGGAGAAATTTTCCAGTGTAAATTTACACTGGCGCAGTGCACTGGGGAGGCGTGCCGCATTGGGCTAAAATGCCTGAAATTCATTGAAATCTTCCTCCAAATTTCAAATTCTTCATTCCACAAGTAGGTAGATCCTCCATTTTTGTGTTTCATCCAAGTTTGTGCTAGGGTATGGTGGTTGATGGATGCTAATGATTGAAACAAAAATTCAAACCCTATCATTTTGAATTCCTCACATGTAAACTGCTGCCTAGGGTTTCAAAACTTGTTTGCCACCAAGGTTACTCTTTTCCACTATTTCTCTTGTCCTTAATTCCCTTTGTTCCTTGACTCCATTCTTCCCCATCCCCTAAAGTTACTAAACCCCTATCCTAAATTCCCTTTCCCAAAACTTTCAAAGGTGAAACCCTAAACCCTATCCCACACATAAAACCCCTCAAACCCTCCTACATTTCCCTAACAAAATTTGTCCCAATAGTACCTAATCCCTCACTATTTTTCCCTCCCCTTACTGTCCCTCATGTCATTGTTTTCTCTTGGTGACAAAGGTCAAGCACATCATTAAAGGCATTGCAAGACAGTGTGACATATCAACACCTATTTGTCCAAGACAGTTTGTCCACCAGTAGACATGACATCTGATCCATCATATGATCATGAAGAAGAGACACACAGTGATTCGCCAACAGAGGTACATGCACCCAGGAGGCCTCATAGAGGTGGCAAACATATTCGAGAATCGCCAAGCTGCCCAAAGGAGGGGGGTGGAGTTTACTTCACTTGAGCAGGAGATCAATGTCGATCGAGAGATTTGGCTCGAGAGGATCAAAATCCACTTAGAGAAGCTATTGGCGAAAGCAAACAAGGACAAGTACATGCTGAGGCACATGAAAAACAATTATTGGGCACGAATCAAGAATTTAAAGGCAAAACTGAAGAAGGAAACAAGGAAGCAAAAGAGGCAAAGGGAGCTTGATCATCTTCAGATGTTGGCCAAAGCCTCTTTAACCTAGCATAACACTTAATGAAGAAGCTCCAACCCAAATTTCAAGAAATTTGGGGCATTTTTGGCATTTTGGCAAATTTTGGTACAAAAAACAGGATTTTTCTCCCTGTGCGCCACACCACCTGGTGCGCGCTTTTCCTAGGGAGCTCCAGACTACAAAACGTTTATATTTTTGGATTTTTCATGAAAAATCATGACTTTTGGTGCATGTCCAAGAAGTTTGGGCAAGTTTTGAGTCCTCAGGAGGTCAAAAACACTCAAAAAATGACCTCTCTGCCCCTATTTTGACACACAGGAAGCAGTCCTGGGAGATTGAAGTTTTGGAGGGGCAAATGGGCACCAAATTCAAAAATTCCACTTGGGTTGGAAAGTAGATAGGCATGGATTTCCAACAAGAACATTTGGGCTCAATTTGGACTTTGGGAAGTGCCTCAAGCTTAGCCTCAAAGTGGTGTGACGCACAGAGAAATTGGTGCAGTGCACAGAGGATTTTTACTCAATTTTTCACCTTCCAGCTCAGAAATTCGTCCAGTTTGACTAGTTTTGCTTTGTGATGTAATTTTTTATCTATCTTGATGCAATTGGATAAAAATGATATAATTTGGGCACTTATTTACTTGTTCTAGAGGATTCATTCACTAAAAAGTGAAAATTTAATGAATGAATCAATTTCCTACCTTATAGAGGCAAGTTGTTTTGATTGCCTAGATTTTAGTGCTTTGTTTAGAATTGGTTGAAACAGCTCCTAGAATGATGAGTTCGACCCCTAGAGGCAAGGGAATAGGTTTGGCTTGTCTATATTATGTAATTTCTAAGTCATTTTCAGGGTTGGACACTAGGGATTTCTTTGGCATATCATTGTACATTTTATGTCTGCATTTTTGGCTAAGGAAAGACCAGGGTTTTGTAGCATTGTTTGGGATCCATGCGGCTTTATGTTTTGATGGATTTGATTTGATTGTACCAGTTCGATCCTTGATATCCTATTGTTCCAGTTCGATCCTTGATATCCCATTGTTCCAGCTGTTGCTATTCAAGAAATTGATCAATTGGGTTGCCTCTTTAGGTTTCTCTCCCAATTATTCCCTGGTCTTCTGTATAGCCTCTGTAGCTAGTTTAACTAATTCAGTATATTAAAAAATGATCTGAATAGAAGACCAAATATCATTGATGGAATCAATGATATTGGTCCATAAAATCTCCCTAATATCTCTCAAAGTCTTTTCCAATGTTAAGTCCTTCACTAATGTCTTGATTGTTTCAGTCATCCTTCTATTTTTTCTCTCTTCTTTAATGTAATTAATCTGTGATATCTCATACTTGTTTTCCAAGATGGTAACCATTTCTTTTAGTTTCTTTATTTCAGTAGCTTGGATTTTCATTTTCTCCATGGACTTTATTAAGTCCTCTGTTTGCTTTGTTGAAGTTGTTGTTGCTTCTGATGTACTTGCTATTATTGTTAATGGTAGACCTGTTGCTGGGGGAATGTTGGGTGCCAAAGATGTTGCAATAGTAGATGGCACTATTGTAGAAATTATGGGTATTACAGTCTGAGGCACGGTGGTTGGCTCACCCTGGTTGGACTACAAAGCTTTTTCTAGTTCTTACTCTGTTTCTTTCAACTCCTCATTCAAATTAAGGACCAAGTCCATAAGTTCTTCCTCGTTTTGTTTCTCAATTAATTCTACAGTTTGTGGATGTATGAGGGAGGGAGTTTGAGTTGTTTCCTAAGTGCAGAAATGTCATCAATATTTTTCTTTATCAATATTTCAGTTGCTTTAACATCTTTGGGATAATGTCCCAATGCAATCACCAGGTCTTCCAATGATTTTATCCTAGTGTCCTTAGCATGAGAAGATACTTTTTCCAACTGTAATTGTGCTGTAGTATTAATCAGAGAATTCTGCAACTGATGTGAGGGCTTTACTAGTCAATGTGGAATAGACCATCTCACTTGTTTGCTTATGGAACTCAATTTGATCAATTAGGTGGATGTCTCTAGCAAGAACTTCAAAATTTGTTTTTAAATAATCAACCATGGAATTTGGCTGTTGTACTGTTGGGTTCAAAAATATCATTTGCATCTTTCCCTCTTCGATGTCAAAGGCTGACATCAACCTTATTTGATTTGTAGGAACCATTTTCAAATATTTGGCATAGGTTTGAGCTTTGAGCTACTCATTCCTAGCCTTAATCTCTTTGTACTTTTCTTTCAAATCCTAGCTTTGCTTTGAAAGGTAGATGGTGTCTCCCCTGCTAGTGTTGTCTGCACTGTGTACTTCTTGTTTCTTCATATTCCTACTTGGAAAAAGGATTCAATCTCTGCCTCTTCACATATACTTGGTCCAATGGCATTGTAGGGGGGCTAACCTCATTCCTACTTCCTTTTTGAATTCTCTCCTCATTAAGATGGGTCTACAATACTGGAGGGTTTGCCCATGTTTGTATCAGTTTGGGTCAACTCCTCAGAAATGCTCTGTGATCATGAATCTTTTCCCTATCCTGAAGTCTCTGGTTGTCCTGATGTCTATGCACTATGCTCCTGTGTTGGTCTCTGTGAAGATTCTCCAGGCACTTGTACAAAGGAATCCAGATCAAGTCCTTTCTCCAAATCTTTCATAACATTTTCTACTTCAACTTGTGTACTATTTTGTTCTATAAGTGTTCCCTCCACCCATTCATTTTGTTTTGCATATTGTTCAATCTCTGGAACTATATGATGGATGTAGGGGGGTAGCTTATGCTTTTGCCTTCTGTCATAGATGAAGCTGTGAGGATCATAAGGCCAGATGAAACTCTTTTTCAATCTCATTCTCTCAAGGATTTCCTCTGCCTATTTCCCTGCTCTTCTTTTGTTGCAAATATATGGGCCTAGGTGAACCGTTATCCTTATTTGAGCTTTCTTCTCAGCCTTCATAGAGTGGATTTCATCAGAATTGATCATTTTCCTATAGTACTCCAGGGAAAATAATCTCATGGGGAGGTATTTAGGCAATTTAAAGGGAGGCAACTCCCAACCATAAATTCTAATCTCTATATGGTTCTAGTATATGTGCCAGTTGTTATAGACATTTTTGTGCCTTGCATCACTAAGCATGAAATGTCAATAATCAAGGGATCCAAAGTCCCTAAACATGTTGTTCCTACTCCTAGAAGAACAAGGCCAGCAAACCACAGCACTGAACAAGAGTTCTCCACCTGAAAACACTCAAAAACAAGGCAATTCTGGATCATGTCAACTGCTCCACTGAGCATTTGCGCTGAATGTCAACTACTCCACTGTCTACCTGCGTTGAATGTCAACTGCAAAGAAGGCTACCTGCGATGGGCGAGTTTGGACATGTGGCATAGTCATTCCTCAAGGTGTCAATGCCCAGGAAGCTTCCAAAATGACACTTGGATCAGGGAATTCGACTGGTGATGAGTAAGAGGTTCCAAATCTCCAAGTGGAAGCAAGAACCTCCAAGTGGACTCAAGAACTGAAGTGGGAGAGGACACTAGTCAGTCTTAGACCAGCCTCAAGCTGACTCATCCTCTCTCCAATATCCCTATATATAGATCTCTCTCATGAGGTCTAGGGAGGCTTGAATTTAGTATTTGCAAAGAATTGATGTTGGTTTGTGGCTAGAAACATTGGGTGTGTTATGCTTTGAAAGGAGCTGAAGAAGGAAGTCCATTCTGCTGGGAAGGAGATGCTGGGTTGGAGCCCTATGGGTTGTATCTCTTCCTTAACACTGTTACTTTCAATAAAACTATCTTGATTCTTTCCTATATGCTGGTGTATTTTGTGTAATTGCATTAGTATATTTGATTTACTTCTAATCCTGAATCATTTATGAATATGCATATTTGCCTTTGTATTGTGTTCTTCTCTTGTTGCAAGTAGCTGTTCTCTTGTCACAGGTAGCTGTTCTCTTGTGATCTCGCGGAATTCAAGTAGTTGTTCTCTTGATCGAGCGAGGAGGCAAGTAGCTGTGGACACACAAGGAGAAGAGGATCTAGTTCGAGGGACAACCGGAAGATAACGGTAAGTCTGCCGATCTCCTCTCTTTCATATTTCATAAAGGAAGAAATCATGATAGCTGCATTCGTTTGTTGCTAAGGCGCTATCACACCTTAGGTGGATAGGATCGTCCTAAATAGGCATTTTTCCCCACAACAAATTGGCGACTCCACTGGGGAAGAACTTGTTTATTCATTTCGTTTGTGTTTCTGTCATTTGTTTACTTCATAGACTTGACAGCAACTCTTGAACTGCATCTTTCCCAGATGCAAAGTAAAAGTTGCTGCTTTGATCCAGTATGTTGGACTTGTCTATGATTTAAACTAGATCCACAAACGATTTGATTGATCCTTGTGATAGTCTTTAGTACCCTATCAAAGCATCCCTCTGTTTATACCTTGCTTGTGTTTCTGATTTGGCCTGAAACAGTGTATTTTTGAGCATTTTATGACCCAGAAACCCAGAGAAACGAGAGTTTCTCTCTTCATTGCAGGCACTGTGAAGGCAGTCTGCATTTCAACGCAGGTCCCGAAGGGGCTACCTGCACTGAATGTCAAACTGACAGTGTTCTACCTGCGCTGAACCAGTGTGGCCTTGTGCAGCTGGGGTTCTTTGTCCTTTCTTGCCCTGTTTTGATCTATGTTTTTGCAGCCTTTAACCAAGTATAGGCGCTGGTCTAATAACCCTTTTCTTTGCCTGAATTGCGCCTCAATTTTTGTACAAAAAGGTTGTAAATGTTTTTATGTGTTTGTGGCGTCATTTACAGTCTTCCTTTGCATGAGTAAAGTAGTCTTTTTGTAGCCTTTGTTTCAGATCCGATTGAGATTGGTCTTAGAAGAGAGCTCATTGGCTGTTTGTTCAGATTGATTATAGTTTTACTTTTGCTTATTGGTTTGGATTTGTTCTTTTCAAAGTATCAAAACGAGTCTTTATTTTGAAAATTGCAAAGTGATTGTAATCTCTTCTACCCTTGTTGATTTCGAAGAAAGTGAACTTATTAATTTTGATCATTGTAAAAGCAGATTCAAATTTGTGCAAAAAGCTTTCTTTGTAGGCATTTATACTAAGAAAGTGAAAACAAACACCTGCATTGTGCATTTTGCATTTGATAAGTTTGCATGTTGGATTTAGGGAAAGTGCATTAGAGTGTGCTGATTGCTCTTTGAGAAAAGATAGTTGCTCTCTTTTCCCTTAGTAGCTAGGATTTTCAAAGTTGAAAGATTGAAAAGCTTGCTTATCATCTTAGACTGCATTTAGGAAGTTGTATCATACATCTCGTGGTGAACCTTGAAAGGCAAACTTTAAAAAAGATCAACCTAAAATAAACTGAATGAACCTAAAAGCGCTTTGTAACATAACGCTCATCGTAGAGGTCTAGGTAGAGACGTGTTCCGGCATCGTTAAACGTAGTGACTGTCGATCTCGAAGAAGGTGGGTGATTCCTCCTGAGAGTCGGTGGCACTAATACGGATTGTGCTCCCACGTACCGTCGCGTATATATTGGGAGACCCCTATAGGCATATATCTTCTATCCCTAGGAAGCCATGTCGGCCGCCCTACTGATCGCAATGCAGTGAACACAGCATTCACGAAGATCGACCACCCGTACCGTAAAATGTATTCTGTGGTTTTGCGAAAGGTTTGGCACACCCTCTGCCTAGATCTCCAGAGCAGTTTCTTTTGGCCTTTTTCAGACTCTATAACAGAAAAAGTCCATCCGAGCATTTGTCACTTCGGGCTCGTTAAAACATCGAAGGAGACGAGAGTCATCTTTAGCTTTTTCTCGACTCTTTAAAACTGAAAAATCAAGTTGTGTCTAATAAAATTCATTCAGTTCGGAAACACAAATTTCCCCTTTTAATATTTTGGTTGATCGAGTAATCCGCAATCGTGGAAGAAAGTCAATTGAAACCCTGTCGTTCGCGGAGGCTTACGAGTCAACCGTCTTTGTCTTCGGAATCGAAAACAGTACAGACAAAGCGAACTCGTTTAACCGGTTCAAAATCTCCTATAAAAGTTAGAACAAGCGTTCCAACTACATCTGAGAATCCGGTTACTCCAAACATTTCTGGAAACCCTGCCTCTATAGAAGAAGTTCAACAGCCACAGAAGGACAGTAATACTGATCCTAGTCTGGGGGCAAATACTTGTATAACTGAACCAGTTCCATCTGTAACCGGTCCAGAGAGTTTTGTTCCTTAAACAACTGTCGTTGTCGAAACAACCACTTCTTCGGCACCAGAAATATTTTACGGACCTGACGGTCTTCCTCTTCCACCGGGTTTGATTGCGATAGAGGAAATTGCAGAGGATCCGCAAGCAAGTACTCCAACCCATTTTGGAGTCGGGGTCACTCTATTTCCTTCATCAGAAGTTAATCCACCACAAGTGGAGGTTCCTGTAGAATCGCTAGGCAATCTATTGGATAGACTTAAAATGTCTGAACAACCGTCATCATCTAGGACTGTGTCAAACGACACAGCGATAGCAGAAGCCCCTGCCGTCACTCCAACGATGTTTGCCGGCATACCATCTATCCCAACTAGCTCTCAACCGCTAGAAGGAGTCCACCAAGGGACTATTTTGACAGTGTGGTCTGTTCCAGTTTGTTCATCCAGAGTAATATCCGGCAACTCTTATGTTGAGACTCGCCAAATTGATCCATTTGGAGGTCAATTTGGGCAATCCAGTCCCCAAGGACAATCAATCCCCTTGAGTTCCGGATTGCTACCGTATGGGGGGCAGTATGCCCTTTCATTACCCCCTCCGGGAGGGTACCCATACGGGAGTTCACAACAGTATTCAGGTTATACTGGAATTGCATCAAGTAGTTGGGTACCTATGCTACCTCAACAACCAAGGATTGTATATTCTATACAACAGTGTGTACCTATGATGAACATCCCAACCACATCGGCTATTGTAACAGTGTCACAAGTTCAAGCGATGCCTGTTGCATGTCAACCTCAGATTTCTCAGGTTGTAATGCAACAGCCCCTTGAACATGGGTCACAACCACAATCGCCAACTGGTGGGGCGACACAGGTCCAAACGGGTACAATTACCCCACACCTTGGTCCAACGGTTAGCATAGCAGAACAGAACATGGCTTCACAACCGTGGCTAGTGCAGTACCAGCAACCACAATTCCAGCAAGTATACCAAGGTTCTGAGCAGCAGATCTTTGCGAACAGTGGACAACCGTATATCCAAAACGGTCAAAACCAACCACTTTACAGTGGTCAAGTCCACCAACCGTATCAGTCATACCAACATCAATTACATTACGCTGGTATGCAAAGGCCCACTGCTCAGGCAATTCCATCGTATCCTGGTTATGCTTCGCCTAACCTGAATCAACAGTTACCATTCGTGGCGACTTTAGAGTTACCCGATTTACACCGGTTAACCAACGATCCGATTGCTTATGCCCCTTGGTGGCCAGCGATTCCTCACAAACTTCCATCTGACATTCCTAAATTCAATGGAAATCCAGGTGAAGACCCATCAAATCACGTGATGAATTTTCATCTGTGGTGTTCGTCGAACACCCTAAACGACGATTCGATAAGGCTTCGCCTTTTTCAGAGGACATTGACAGGTCCAGCGGCTAAATGGTATATTGAATTACCTAGAGCCTCGTTCGACAATTTTAGTTCCCTAGCCACGACTTTCTTAACCCATTTTCAATTACCGATAAGGTATGAAACGGGAACAGAAATATTAACCAACTTCAAGCAGACAACTGCCACTCATATATCTGATCATATACATGAATGGCGTCGTCGTCGTAGAATGGTTAAAACATACGTTCCCGATCAGCTGTTAGCTGAATGGTTTATAAAGTCGTTACTTCCTGCTATAACGGAAGATGTTGCAAAGGGGGGAGTCGTAACAGAGGAGCAAGTTATTGCTCATGCACAATATCTAGACTTAGTATATACTCAGTCTGGCACGCTCTACGACAAAATACCTAATGCCCCTAGACCGGAATTTTCAATTCCTCCTCCTCCTAAATCCAATAGTGACTCTCATGCCGGTGATGGCGTGATTGGCACGGCAAACGCGAAATCGATAAAGGCTTCGTCTAAGAAAGCCCGTAAGAATTCGGATCAAAATGCAAAAGAAGAGATTCTTGCTTTGGAAGTAAATGCCGTATCAGCAGATAAAGGCAAAGAAACCAATCAACCAGGAAGCAAGAAGAAGCAAAACAAAGGGAAGAAGAAGAAACAAGGTGAGTCATCTCCTAGGAAAAATTCTTCAAACCCTCCTGGGCAAGGGAAACCAAATTATCCATGTCAAATATGTGATGAAGAGGATCATTACACAAAGAATTGCCCATTCAAAGCTGAATTAAAGAGGTTCTTTAAAAGTTCCCAAACCTCAGCTATGTTAACTGATCCATTTCCCAACCCAGGTCAAAATCTGGTTGATAGTGGAAATGCTTCCCCGTCGCAAGTACTTATGTTGTCGGTTTCAAAACAGCAGAATGATGCTTTGATTTCGACAAGGAACAAAGATTACAGGAATCCTCAGCAGTCGAACGACAAAGGTAAAGATCAACCAAGTAGTTCGACAACAACTTCAACAGAAGTTGTACCGCCCATCATTCCTGAATTAACAATAAAACCGCCAAAGGGAGTAGTACACAAGTCGACATTTAATCCTCGCGCCAGGGCGGCGCAACATTATAGCATAGTGGAAGATTTGGCCCAATCGCCATCCGCTATGTCGACTCTTAAGGTATTACAAAATTGCCCATCCCAAAGGCAGGCTTTGTTATCGGCTATTGGTGGGGTTGATCCTAAGGATTCCAATCTTGTATCCTTTGATCACAAAGGATACGATCCTCAGTTACCAGCTCAACTAGCTTTCCTTATTCAAGTGAAAACCCTCAACGAAACTGTTCACAGAACAATTATTGATGAGGGAGCATCTACATGTATTATGTCGATGAGTTGCTGGAAAACATTAAGATCTCCAACCTTGTCGCGATCTTCGACGACGTTAAAAGCTTTCGACGGAAGGACTTATACCCCGTATGGTATCCTTAATAACTTGAAGGTTGAACTGGGAGGAAAAACAGTAGAAATTGATGTTGAAGTCATTGATGGAAATCTTGACTACAACATCCTACTGGGTAGACCATGGATCTATGCCATGGCAGCTGTGGTGTCGACTTATTTTAGGAAGATCGCATTCCCGTTTGAAGGAGGGATTACGGTCGTCGACCAACAGAACTTCCTCCCTAATGGTTCACAAGTTACAGGAAGCATTCCCATGATCCATGAGAGCAACCATTCGCTTCAAGATATCGGAGTAGGATTATTGAAAGACCCCACATTGATGGGAACTTTCGCGCTACCACCTCCTATTTACATAGGAAACATACCGTTTGTAGCAAACTGCAACATGATATCTTCCACGAAGGTCGCAAAAGACAATGTCAACATGGATCGTGCAATTTCTTTGCCCCCAAGCCCTTTAGAAATATTGTAGCAATCAATGTTTCAAGCATGGGAGGCAAACCCAAATCAACGCTCGTCAAGCGTTTGGGTAGATAGGTCTAGAGAATATGGTACCACATTAGATCCTTGGTCGAAAGTACATGGGACTGACGAAGGAATATTACAATCAATGTTGATTGAGGGGACACCATGGAATGATCACCACCATCGTTCCCTTCTTCCGGAATATGAAGAAGATACTCAGTGAGACCTTTATCACCCTTCAGTTTTTGAATTCCTAACAAATACTGTAAATACGGTGGATTCCGAGCGAAACTTATCCAATATTGAAGAGACTATAGCCATAAATATCTCGACTAAAACAAATGTTGTAGAGAATATTTATGTCGGCAAAGGTTGTTCCCCTTCAGAACTGGAAATATATAACGCTCTTTTTCGCGAATTCAGAGATGTCTTTGCTTGGTCGTATGATGAAATGCCAGGCATTGACTCGAGTATCGTTGAACATGAAATTAAAATGTATCTTGATGTCAAACCAGTAAGACAACGGCTTCGGCAGGTGCACCCCAAGAAAGCCGCTTCCATTAAGGCGGAAGTTGAAAAACTTCTCCATGCTGGATTCATCTACCCGGTTCCTCTAACCGATTAGGTATCGAATATTGTCCCTGTTATGAAGAAACAAGGGACGATTAGAGTGTGTGTCGATTATAGGGATGTAAACCAAGCTTGTCCGAAGGACAACTACCCTACACCCTTCATCGACCAGATAATTGATGAATGCGCCGGATGTGAAATCTTTTCATTTATGGATGGATTTTCCGGGTATAATCAAATAAATATCCGCCTACAGGACCAGTCAAAGACTGCATTTATTTGTCCGTGGGGCACATTCGCTTATCGAAAATTACCCTTTGGTTTAAAGAACGCAGGGGCGACGTTTCAGAGGGCAATGAATTATGCCTTCCATGACATCAAGAACATCGTTCAACCTTATCTCGACGACCTTCCAGCTCATTCGCGAAAGCGGACTGATCATCCGCAGCATTTAAGAGCGATATTTCTACGTTGCCGACACTACAAGATAAGACTCAATCCACACAAATGTGTGTTTTGCGTCGGTTCTGGTCGTTTACTTGGCTTTGTAGTCTCTAAGGATGGGATTCGTCTCGACCCTTGCAAGGTTCAGGCAATCATTAATTTGCCTCCACCTTCAAATTTGCTTCAGATTCAGAAACTCCAAGGGAAAGCAAACTTTCTGAGGAGGTTCATTCCAAATTACGCAGAACTTGCTAAAGGTTATACTCGTCTTTTGAAAAAGGATGTACCTTTCGTCTGGGACCAGGTGGCGCAAGCTTCCTTTGATGCTCTGAAAGATTGTCTAGTAAAAGCATCATTAATGTACGCCCCGGACTATCAAAGAGATTTTAACCTGTATCTGGCTACAGCGGATACGACCATTGCGATGGTTTTAGTTCAAGAAGTCGATGGAATTGAGCATCCTATATATTATTTAAGTAAAAACTTAAATGATACAGAAAGTAAATATTCTTATGTTGAAAACCTAGCGCTTGCAGCTGTTCAAGCGATTCAAAGGTTTCGACATTATGTCCTCTTTCGGAAAACTACCATTTTGTCAGATTGCAACCCCATGACTTATATACTGTCGCAACAGTTGCTGGGGGGCAAATATTCAAAATGGATAGCGATCCTTCAAGAGTTTGATCTGGAATTTGTAAAATCCAAATCAAAGAAAGCTCTAGTTTTCGCAGAATTATTATGCGATCTCCCATCGTCGTCCAACGATGAAACATCAGAAGAGTCAATCGTGGACGAAAGTTTGTTTCTGATATCTACAAGCGATGAGTGGTATGGAGATATCATAGTTTATCTCCAAACCCAAAAATTCAGGCCTAACACCTCTCACTCTGAACAGAAACGTATACGATACCAAGTGAAAGACTACATGATCGTCGGTGATACACTTTACTGTCGTGGTATCGATACAGTTCTGAGGAGGTGCCTTACCCATGAGGAGGCCGAAAAAGCCCTGAATGAATGTCATTCAGGCGCGTGTGGGGGGCATCAATCTGGATATGCAACAACACAAAAAATCTTACGAGCAGGATACTTCTGGCCAACCATGTTCAAAGATTGCATAACCGCAGTCAGAAGTTGCCATGCTTGTCAAATTTTTGATAGCAAAACCAGAAGACCACCCGCACCTTTACAGCCGATAGTTGATGTTGGGCCCTTCGCCAAGTGGGGCATCGATTTCATGCAATGTAACCCCACCTCGACCGGGGGACATGGGTATATTATAGTCGCTGTTGACTATTTTACCAAATGGGCCGAGGCGATGCCTACATTGGATAACACTGGTGAAACAGCTGCCCTTTTCTTTTTCAATCATGTAGTCGCCAGGTTCGGCGTACCACAGGCTATAGTTACAGATCATGGATCGCATTTCCGCAATCACATGATGGTCGAATTAGCTGCCAAGCTAGGGCTATCTCACGACAGCTCTACCCCGTATTATCCGCAAGCCAATGGACAAGTTGAAGCAATCAACAAGGTCCTGAAGCGTATGTTGCAAAGGATGATCGGAGTTCATAAAAGAAGGTGGCACCTAATCCTGTACTCAGCTTTGTGGGCTTACCGAACATCGGTAAAGAACGCGACCGGGTTCACACCTTTTCAACTGGTGTATGGCCTGGAAGCAGTCTTGCCGATCCAGTGCGAAATTTCGTCACTTAAACTCGCAATTGATCTCCTCCCTGGAAATTCAGAAGAAGAGGCTCGTTTCTTGGAATTAATCCAGTTGGACGAAACCCGTCGTGACGCCGCTTTGGCTAACGAGGCCCATAAGAAACGAGTCAAGGCTCAGTTCGACAAAAATGTCAAACCCCGTATCTTCTCAGAAGGTGATTTGGTCTTGCTTTATGACCAAGAATCCGATAAATTGGGAGCAGGTAAATTCAAATCCTTATGGATGGGCCCCTATATTGTTAAAAGGGTGTTAGCAAAAGGAGCCTACGAGTTAATGGATTATGACGGAATTCCACTGGCGCAGCCCCGTAACGGGTTGTACCTCAAGCGTTACTATGCTTAAATAGTAACCTGCATGCTTTTGTTGTATTTTGTTTTCGCTAAAGTATTTGTTCTGGTCGAGTGATCCACCTTTTTCATTTGTTGCAGATGTCGAACCTTCTGGAGACATGTGTTGGATATGCCGACGGAGCGAGTCGTAGTTCGCGGAACCTATCCTCCGCAGCCTGGGCCATTTTTGATCCAAGCGGCGAGTTAGTAAGTTTCAGAGGTGTGTGTATTGGGAAATCAACGAATAACATCGCTGAGTATAGCGCGTTGATAGAACTACTCTCTGATGCCATCACTCGTGGCATATGCCGACTAATTGTCAGGCTAGACTCGCAGCTCGTAATACTACAACTCAATGGTATATATTCCGTTCGCAATCCAGCTATTTATCGCATGTTCCTAAGGGTTAAGATTTTGGAAAGACAATTTGATTCAATTCAATACCAGCATATTTCCAGAAACTTAAACACATTAACCGACTCATTAGCAAATTATGTGTTAGATAGACATTTGCGACATTTATAAAAGAGACACATCATCAATGATTGTACATATGGATCATATAACTCAACCAGAATAAAACTCGAAAATCAAAATATATATAAGTTGTTTATAGTTCATACATAATGTTCTGTAACCAAGACAAAAATTGGTCATATGACCTAAAACTCAAAAAGTGCTAGGGGGCACCCTAGCCTAGTGGTGCTCATGATAGCACGTCACGGCCTGTGCAATCATGCGCAAGAGACGAGTCCATCGTCTAGGCACGCCAGTAGTATGCCGCTACAGCTGTAAAGGTAACTCATCGATCCGTACATCCGGAATACCGAGAGTAAGGCTCTCAACCTGCTCCTGCATAGCTGTAAGGGTCTCAGTATCATCAAGGTCGCGAAGGATAACTCTCCCAGCAGGCTCCACTGCCGGGGCAGCGACTGGCGGTCTCGGACGAACTGCTGGACGAACAGGACCAACATCTGCATGCACCCAAGAGTTTGATTAAAAGTCTTGATAGAATAAAGCACAGCAACATTATGAATAAAAATGGTAAACAATGATATGGTCAAAGATTTTACCAATAGCGCCCCACTATTCGCCATCCGGTAACACCAAATCCAGATCACCTCGGAAATCCATACCCACATATGGATACTCGGAAAAGACCATCTCCTGGCGCTCGAACCACCTGAAGAAGGCATCAGTGAAAGTAATCTGAGGTTGACCAGCATGCCTAGACATGTGATCGACCCACTTCTGCATGCGTGGCTCGGTCGGAGAAGGCAAGTTGAGTATAATATACTGAGGCTGCATCAGTGGGATTTTCTCCAAGGCGAAGGCAGTCAAAATGGAACCAAATCCAAAGTTCTTCAGCTTCCCGTCCTTTACCTTGGTCAACTGACTTTTCATCTGAACAAGTATTGCATCACACCAGTTGAATACTTTCGGTTGGAGACACTCCAAGGCGTGCTGCACATAAGATCTGTTGGCAACATGTAGAGCTGCGCTACCGGCCATCCTACCAATGGTATACAGAATGGACCTGAGAGACCTGTCAGTAATCTCACGGATAACAACCTTGCCGTCTCTGCTCGGCTGGGAACCTTCCCTGCAATACTGGCGGACATAATCTCTCACGGAGTCAGTCCCCCGGGCCGAACCTGACAAAGAAATGGGGGCACCTCGCCTTGACAATCCAGTCAAGAAGTAAATGTCCTCTATGGTCAAGGGGATGGATTTTCCCCTAATCTGGAATACTTGGTTAATGGGATCCCAAGCATCAAGCATATACTGCAACAAAGTGATCTGTGCTCTCATGCTAGAGATACGGAAAAACTTCAACAGGCCACAGTTCCGCAGCGCGTTCACCGTGATAGGGTCATGGAGGGCAATCATGTCCTCCTCTTCATGTTCTCGTTCTCGCCATGTAAGGGACATTTTGTTCAAAGATCCCTGCAAAACAAACAAGAGAAGGAGTAAGTTCCTGAGTTTGATGAGAAACTGGAAAAAATTCATCAAAAAATGTGCTAAAAACTCAGTTTTCTGAGCCCAATGTAGGCAGAGAGTGTCCTACTTGCGTTGAAGGTTAGGCTGCCTTAAGGCAGCTTGACATTCAACGCAGGTTTCGAATGGGCAACCTGCGCTGAAGTTAGGGCGCCCTGGCAAAACCCCTGAGGATCAGAAAGACTAAAAAGCAAGCACAAAACTGAAAAAGGAAACCATGAAAAGAAAGAGCTAGGGTTTAGCTCCTACCTGGTCCAGACGGCGCTGAAAATCGTCCGCAGAATCTCCCGAAATCAGCTGGTGAAAATCAAGGGGGAAGAGGCACCTCCAAAGCTCCAACAAACCAAATGCAAATGAAATGGTAAAGTGAGAGGTAAAAACACTTTTTAATGGCTTTTTACGTAGTTCAAAGCAAAATATTAGGGTTTTCATCTCATGATTATGTATTTCTAACTAAGTTTGATGCAGCAATTGAAAATACAGTACTATTCTTGGAAAGAGAAAAGCTAGTAATGGTAAAAAATCAAAATTTGACCATATAATCAAGCAGTTTTAGCATAAAGTTCATGCTCGTTAAAAAATAAACGCAAGATCCGAGCAGTTTTAACGCGGTCTTCATGCTCGTTAAAAAATAAATATAAGCAGTGAGCAATGTTTCCTCCAGAGTTTAAGCTCATTTTTAACTAAAAAATGAACCTATCTCGGTAAATAACCGCTGTGATCGTAAATTTATCAGCCATAAAAAGCCTTGGTCGTGTTTGCACCTGCCGCCTCCACTTTCATTTGGCCGATCGTTCACCTCCATATGATTGTTTACCCATTTTGAGGAACAGCTGCGAAGAGTGATTTCACCTAGCCATCCTTGTGACACTGCCGTGATTGGAAAATTCCAACCTGTACCTGGAATCAGTTGCTATCCCTGTTTATCACTCGTTCCTCAAAAGACGAGTCTTCTTTAAGATCTTTTCAACTAACTCGTAAAATATGAAAAGATTGCCAAGTTTTGGCCTTCCAGCTCGTTAAAAGGGACCGGAAGAGCTATCCCTCCTCTAGATTTTAATCTTTTGGACCTGAGGGATTAATGCACAAAAAGGTCGAGCGCTTGTTTTATTCGGCTCGTTAAAGTTATCGAAAACTCATCCCTTCTGTATTGTTTTATACTTTTTCGGACTTAAGGGATTAGATGACGAAAAAGGAATTTTGGAGTTAACTTTATGTACCTTTTCAGACTCTCTAAAAATGAAAAGGACCGAGTTTTCCTTGTCGTTAGACTCGTTAAAATGATTAAATAGCGACAAACTTGTCTTTAGACGAGAACGAGTTTCCCTATCGCTAGGCTCGTTAAAACATAGCGATGGGCTTGCCCGAAGGGCAGGTTATAGAACAAGCATATGTTATCCTCCTCAATCTTGACAAAAATAAAGAGGTACTGGTCAGTAATGACTGGGGAAAAATTGGGAAAAAATCAAGAAAACTTTGATGGTAGCAGGTCGCTCTTGAACATGACACTTTTCCTCCGTATCACATTCGGGTTGGGTTGTTTCATTCACCGGTCACATCACCATGGTCTTGCCATACCATCCATATTTGGGGTAATGCTACCAATCCATCACATCAGTGTCGCCATATGTTCAAGAGAAGTCGTTCAGAAAGAGTCAACCGGGTCCCATCCACTGCCATACATTATCCTTCATCCATTCATGACCGCCACCCTGAATCATATGTCACAGATTGTTTTCACCTCCATTAAAATCATTAGCTCTGTTCCGTGTCACTGATGTGGGATTCATTAAGGCCCTCCTTTGACGGATCGCTCCTTGTCGACATCAGCTCATTATCCAAGGAATTGATCTAGGAACAACCCCTTCAGTACTTTGAAGCTTGCATGCCTCAATGGAAAGTTTCTCACTTCCGGCGACAGGTATACATCAATGACCTTCGACCAGAAGATTTTCGTGGTGTTCGACGTCAAATCCTTTATTCACACCACGTGAATTGTACTGCAGTACCTTGAGGGTCATTATCATTATCGGTGATTCCTCTCGCGCTTGTTAACGGTTTACATCATTGACCGGTAATCAAGCGATGTCTTTCCATGTTTGACTTCAGCGCAATTCTCACATGGATCGACTTGTACTTAGAGTGAAGATCGAACGAGTTTGAAGACCCCGGATCTAGTTTCATCCATCCGGGCTGCGATACATATTCAGGAAAAATAAAGACATTTTACATGTACATCATTGCAGCAGATGATCATCCTACTCAAAGGATGATAATTTTCACCAAAATTATCAGTCTACCATCAGACGATCGTCTGTTCTATGTACAAAAATGAATTTATAAAGCTGAGCATGGGAATGCCCGCCTCAGCTAGATCATGAAAGCAGAATGAATCATAATGTATTGTATTGTATTTTATTACAGGTCTCCTCCCAACAGATGGATGAACTTCGGACCCTCCTGGATAAAGCATTTCACCCGATAAACGGCCTCATACTTTAGGGGGCAACTGTTATAGACATTTTTGTGCCTTGCATCACTAAGCATGAAATGTCAATAATCAAGGGATCCAAAGTCGCTAAACATGTTGTTCCTACTCCTAGAAGAACAAGGCCAGCAAACCACAGCACTGAACAAGAGTTCTCCACCTGAAAACACTCAAAAACAAGGCAATTCTGGATCATGTCAACTGCTCCACTGAGCATCTGCGCTGAATGTCAACTGCTCCACTGTTTACCTGCGTTGAATGTCAACTGCAAAGAAGGCTACCTGCGCTGGGCGAGTTTGGACATGTGGCACAGTCATTCCTCAAGGTGTCAATGCCCAGGAAGCTTCCAAAATGACACTTGGATCAGGGAATTCGACTGGTGATGAGTAAGAGGTTCCAAATCTCCAAGTGGAAGCAAGAACCTCCAAGTGGACTCAAGAACTGAAGTGGGAGAGGACACTAGTCAGTCTTAGACCAGTCTCAAGCTGACTCATCCTCTCTCCAATATCCCTATATATAGATCTCTCTCATGAGGTCTAGGGAGGCTGGAATTTAGTATTTGCAAAGAATTGCTGTTGGTTTGTGGCTAGAAACATTGGGTGTGTTATGCTTTGAAAGGAGCTGAAGAAGGAAGTCCATTCTGCTGGGAAGGAGATGCTGGGTTGGAGCCCTATGGGTTGTATCTCTTCCTGAACACTGTTACTTTCAATAAAGCTATCTTTATTCTTTCCTATATGCTGGTGTATTTTGTGTAATTGCATTAGTATATTTGATTTACTTCTAATCCTGAATCATTTATGAATATGCATATTTGCCTTTGTATTGTGTTCTTCTCTTGTTGCAAGTAGCTGTTCTCTTGTCACAGGTAGCTGTTCTCTTGTGATCTCGCGGAATTCAAGTAGCTGTTCTCTTGATCGAGCGAGGAGGCAAGTAGCTGTGGACACACAAGGAGAAGAGGATCTAGTTCGAGGGACAACCGGAAGATAACGGTAAGTCTGCCGATCTCCTCTCTTTCATATTTCATAAAGGAAGAAATCATGATAGCTGCATTCGTTTGTTGCTAAGGCGCTATCACACCTTAGGTGGATAGGATCATCCTAAATAGGCATTTTTCCCCACAACACCAGTCTCCAACCTTGTATTACATGGACAACTGAAGAATTCTCTTAATATCATCACTGATTCTAAGATGGGGACTTCCTATCAACATGGTAGTTATTGGATGCACAAATTGATCAATAAAATATATATAAGGATGGGGAGAAGAATGTGAATAGTGAAAAATGGAAGTCCAAAAGATGACTGACCTGGGGTTCCCTCTAGTGTCCAGCTTTTGTATAGAGAAAGGGAATTTATTAGTTTGGTAATAGAGGAAAATATGATACAGGACTGAAAAATATTTAAATACCCTCTCATTCTCTAATCTCATGAATTTTGTCATGCATCTTATCAGCAATGAATGCAACATAGTCATATTTGTATGTAGGAGGTTGGCCAAGGGTAAAAATAGTCATGTAGGCAAAGGTCATTCTTCCTATCAACATGGTAGTTATTGGATGCACAAATTGATCAATAAAATATATATAAGGATGGGGAGAAGAATGTGAATAGTGAAAAATGGAAGTCCAAAAGATGACTGACCTGGGGTTCCCTCTAGTGTCCAGCTTTTGTATAGAGAAAGGGAATTTATTAGTTTGGTAATAGAGGAAAATATGATACAGGACTGAAAAATATTTAAATACCCTCTCATTCTCTAATCTCATGAATTTTGTCATGCATCTTATCAGCAATGAATGCAACATAGTCATATTTGTATGTAGGAGGTTGGCCAAGGGTAAAAATAGTCATGTAGGCAAAGGTCATTTCATCTACATACTCACTAGTGGTGAAATCCATAATGCAAGAAAACATGGTGACAATATCCCTGCGCAGAACAGTAAAGGCGCATGACATGTAAAGAGGGGGGTCTCTTGATCTGTATTCTCTTCAATGAAAGTTTGACTGACTTTGTTAATTTTGGAACTGGACGGCCTTGAAGATTTATCAAGTAAATCAGCAATGGAAAGGGGGGTGAGGTTTTGGCCAGACTGTAATTGTAACATTTCATTTATAGACTCAACTGTAATGGTGAAAAGGACTTCGTGGTTAGGGGACATTACAACTCTCAGATTTGGGTTGTAGTTTGCATGGCATTGGTGGACAATATCTAGGAAAATATGGGTAGTGGGGAATTGATATTTAGGTAGGTTTGATTCCCAAAGACCTATTCTATCAACATTGTTCATATAATTTTCCTAATACCTGCAGTATAGATTCAAGGGGGTTTTGTCGAAAGTAAGGTCCTTAATTTGGAAATCTTTATCGGGAAAGGGAAGGTAGTCCAAATCCCTGTGGGGAGTAGTGATTGGTGTGACATTTAGGGCGACAGGATCTTCCATCCTGGGTTCTTATGTATTCAAGGAAGAAAGTTGGGGTTTTCAAGGATTTCAGATAAATAGGTTCTTGGGGAAGTCTTGGGGCTAAGAAACAGCTCAATTGTATTGAATTATTTGAGTTTAGAGAAATTTGGTGGAGGTTTCAGTATAAAACAGGGTTTCTTAGAAGGAAATGCGGTAAATACCTGTTTATGGTTGACTTTCAGGACAAATGGCTATGGTGAAGGCTTTGCTAGGTGTGCAAAGTAGTCTGCAGTGGCCTGGAGTTCAGCAACTAATAGTGGTTGGCAGTTGGGAGTAATTTGCTAGTCTGGACGTACTTTGTGTGTGCATGGAAGGCATCAGTTTCTTTTCTTGGTAAAAATGGAAAACAATGAATATTTTTGTTTTATGTACAAAGTCAATAACTTTTGGCAGGTGAATGGGAAAACGATAGTTTTTCTAATTATCCAATGGTACACTTTGTCATTTAGTGGAGGCGATAAGCAGGAGCAGTAATGGTTTTCATCGCACAACTTTTGGGAGGTTGGTGGTTTTGGTAGAGGGTCATGTGATGCCACAAATTGAATGACATGTAGCATCGGTGAAAATTCAAAACATCTGGTATCTCATGGTTAACTTTCAACCAAAAGGCCCGCGTAATATGAGCGAGAGTCATTGGATGCGGGAAGGCAGATCGAACGACAGTGGGTAGCAGAAAGTGTTAGGGAGTTAATGGAGGGGGCCCGATGGCATAATCAACATAATTAAATTTAATTTAATTATATCGGGGATGATATGATTGGACGAATAAAGGTTTAATAACTTTAATGATATCGGGAGTGATGGTATTGCCTGAGATCTTATTAATTAATCTAGATGACTAATTAATCCCTTTTTTAACGCGTCAGGGGTTTTGGATCTTAATTAATCGCGGTTCGATTAATTAATACAACTTAAATAACTTTATTATGGTTTATTTTTCAAACCATAGGGACGGGAAATTTATTTATTTTTTCATTTTTATTAATAATACAAGAAGGGGTAAATTGTTTGGGAGTTAAATAAATAATAAGAATTAAAAGTTAATATTACCATGGAAAAAGAAAATGCGCTAAGTAAATGTTTTCGACAATACATTCATCATCCAACATTATGACTTAGGCTAGAATGTGTTTGAGGGGTTTTTTATAAAGAACCATTTATTTTTCCTAAGTAAAAGAATGATTTTACTTTGGGAAAAGGATTTGAAGGGAATGAATGAATTTTGAAGGGGGTAAATTTTGATGAAGGGGCTTTAGCACTTAGGCCTTACAAGTTATTGGGCTGAGGGTCCGGTCCCTCCAAAAGTCAGAGAAATGCTCTGAGCCCCTTTAAAGTTTAGGTTGTTGGTGCCTTTAGTACTTATGGGAAATTAGAAAAATTTAAGGAAAAAATGAGTAAGGAAGTTAATTAGTTTGACTTTTGTTCATGATGTAAATGTCTTCATTGTCATCCATATATTTAAGTGCTTTTGATGATGAAAGTATATGACTTGATATCTGGATAATCATTCATCATACATAATTTTGCAACCATTCATCTACTTACCCTACTTACTTATCCTACCATTTTTTCTTCTTTTATTAGGGTGCACTTAAACTGGCAAACCCTTATCAAAACCTTTTCTTTTCTTTTACAATGGTATTTTAACTAAGTCTAACCTTATTACATCCAAGGGCTCAGATTAAATTGTTGAGCATCCTTTTATTCACTCTACCTATCTACTTATCTGCCAAGATTAAACAGTTTGGTCAGATTTTATTCTCTATTTCTAAGCATGAAATTCAAAACATGAAATAACCAAGATTAAACTATTTGGTTACCATGGATTGTGGCATAACAACACTTTGCACATAATCATTTATACAAAAGTGAAATAGTAGTTGCATTTTGATTTGCAAACTTTCATGGCCTTTTTATTTTTCTTGGGGTCCATTTTTCATCTTTTTGACCTTTTTCCTTCTTTTTGCCCTTTGATTTTTCTTTTAGGGCATACCCTCTTTACAATTTTTAATTTTTGATTTTGAATATGGAAAACATTTGCAACAAGCAAAGGTATGTACATATTTCATAACTAAACCAAGTCAATCATGATATATGGCACCTATTGGTATAGGAACATAACACCTTGTATGATTTTATCCTCACCTTAGGCCGATTTTGGAAAACATCTTAGCTTCCCTCAACTAGTTAAACAAGTCATCTATTATCGGTAAGAGGTATTTTTTCTTCACCATGACTTTGCTCAGGTGCCAAAAATTGATGCATGGTTTTAGCGTATCATCCTTATTTTTAACAAAGAGAACCAAGGAACCTCATTCTGACACAAATAGGTGTATATACCCTTTCTTTAAGAGTTATTCTACCTGCATTTGTAATTATTTAAGTTCTTGTGTGCTCATCATTGTATGGTGTTTTGGACATCGGGGTGGCTCCAAGTGAAAAGTGTATATATAGTCAATATATATTTTAAGTGGTAACCCCTTAATTTTAGCAAATACATATTCAAATTCTATTTGGGTGATCCTCAAGGCTTGGTTCATGATCCTCAACTATTTCTCCCATGTGGGATGGATAAATTTTACACCCTTTTCTAAAATTTCTCTTAAGTAGCATTGATGATATTTCCCTAAAGAAAAGTTTGCCTTGGAATCCCATGCACTTTTCTTCACTATCCTTCTTCATCAAGTCGAGTAAATTTTTTGTTGTAAGTCTAATATTGCATGATATTTCTTTAACTAGTCCATGCCAATTAGGAAATTATATGTTCCCAACAGTAATATATTTAAATATTCATTTGTATCTAACCCATTCATATTTATGGGAAATTCTTTTACAAGTTCAATTATTCTGCTTTTAGCTCCTAGAGCTATTTAAACTAATCGATCCCTACAGTAATTGGTTTTGTTCAAGTTAAAATTTTCAGCCAACTTATGATCAAGATAACTATGAATAACTCCATAATAAAATAAAATGGCGATGTGATGATTATTGAAATTACCTTCCACCTCTATCATGTGTGCCTAATGCTTGGATTTCATGTTATCTAATGTTGCATAGATCCTGAGCATGCTTCTACCCACATACTCCACTGAATCAATTCCTTGGATGTGGTGTATAGTACTCATTTTTCCTTATTTGTGAGGGTAGTCCCTATACAGGTCCTCTCCTCCACAACCCCAACACCTAATGGGATGAAATCTTCGTATCTCTCTCAAGGAATCAACCATATTCGGTTCACCATAGTGTTATTAGGAAAACTAGTGTCCATTCAGAGCTACTAGTCCCACTAAGATGGGTAGCTATCTTAGAAACAAACAACACAAAGTTACTTGTGTTTTCCTTTATGAGAGATAGATGAGAGAGAAGCAGAGAGTACCAACCTTAGTCTCTCGTTAGTCTCCTTGCTTGTTTCCTCTCTCCCTTGATAGAGCTTTCACCACTTCTTTCTCATTTGTCCCGCTTCAAAGAACACCTGTAGAGTCAAAGCAGCAAAATACCATCAGAGCATAGAGATCTATAACCATAAACAATATAGGATCAGATGTACATTAACCATACAAATGCATATAAAAATACAAGATTCAGAGATATACAAGTATATGGAGGAAAACTCAAATAGCTTTATTGATAGAAGTAGTAGAAGAGAGGATTACGACCAAGCTATCTGATCCAGCATCATCCTCCCAGCATGAAAGCCCTCTTCACCTCATAAAAAGCAAGATCACCCAACAATACAATGTCTCAAAGAGAAACCAACAACACTTCCTTACAAATTACAAAATTCCAGCCTTTGGATCTCTAGGATGAGGGATCCATATATAGATGTTCACAGGGGAGTGAGTCATCTTCTATTATTTTTACTAGTATCATTTCACTGATAGTTCTTGGTTCCACTTGGAGATTTCATGATCTCTTACTCATCCCTAGGCGAATTCAGAGAGGCAAGTGTCACATGAGTAGTTTCTAGAAGATTCTTTGAGTTTCCACCTAGCAAACTGCCTCTGCCATTTGTCTGCTTTTGCTCATCGCACCCTATAGAAGGACTTTTTAGTATGCATCACACTCCCCGTGTGTAATAGGTGAGATGCATCACACCCTTAGCATGGAGCAAGTGAGATGGTCCAGTTTTGACCAGTACTGAGCAACTTTTTAGGGAGAACTTCTGGGAATTGATGTAATCAGTTGACCTTGATCCTTTAGGGTATGAAACAACACTTTTAGGGGTTTGAGAGCCCTTGGTTTATTGACATATGTGATTGGGGTTTCACTGCCCAAATATGTCTATAACAGTTGCCCCCTAAAGCATGAGGTTGTAAATATTCTGATGTCGGATGAAATGCTTTATCATGAGGATCCGAGGTTTTTTGAACTGGAAGGTGACCTATAATAAGATACAATACAATACATTATCTTCGTAATATTTTCATGATCTAGCTGAGGCAGGAATTCCCATGCTCAGCTTTATAAATTCATTTTCAGGTACATAGGACAAACAACCGTCTGTGTGGCAGACTGATGATTCTGGTAGAGCCATCATCCCTTAGCTTGGATGATTATCTGTATAGATATGGTGTACATTTGATGTCTTTATTTTCCTGAATATATCACAACCCGGATGGATGAAACTAGATTTGGGGTCTTCAAACTCATTCAATCTTTGCCCGAAGTACAAGTCGATCCATGTGAAAAGACGTTCTGATGTCGAGCATGGAAAGACATCACCCGATTACCAGCCAATGATGTAAGCTATTAAAAAGTGCGAGAGGAATCACCAATAATGATAATGACCATCAAGGTACTGCAGTACAATTCATGTGGTGTGAATACATGAATCGATGTCGAACACCATGCAAGATCTTTTGGTCAAAGGCCATTGATGTAAACCTATCACTAGAAGTGAGAAACCTACCATTGAGGCATGCAAGCTTCAAAGTACTGAAAGGGTTGTTCCTAAGTCAACTTCTTGGATAATGAGCTGATGTCGACAAGAAGTGACTCGTTGTAGGAGGGCCTTAATGAATCCCACATCGACGACACGAAATAGAGCAAATGACTTCGTGGAGGTGAAAACAATCTGATGATACAAGGTTCAGGGTGGCGGTCATGAAAGAATGGAGCATTAAGGTATTGCAACGGATGAGGCATTAGCTGAGTTGGTGAATTCTCTGAGTGACTTCTCTTGAACATATTGGTGACACTGGAATGGATTGGTAGCGTTAACCCCAAAATGGATGGTACAAAGGACCAATGGTGATATGACCAGTGAACGGAATAACCCAACCTGACTCAATCATGGTGATGGAGGGAAAGTGTCATGTTAAAGAGAGACCTGCTACAAATGAAGTTATTCAAGTTTTCTTCCCTTTTTCCCCAGTCATTGCTGACCAGTACCTCTTTATTTTTGTCAAGCTTGAGGAGGATAACATATGCTTGTTCTATAATTTTCCCTTCAGGAAACCTGTCGCTATGTTTTAGCGAGCCTAGCGACAGTGAAACTCACTCTTGTCTGCATGGACAAGTTTGTCGCTATTGTCTTAACAAGTTTAATGACAAAGATAACTTGGTTCTTTTCAATTTTAGAGAGTATGAAAAGAGATGGAAAGGAAACTCCAGTAGTCCTTTTTCGTAGTATATTCCCTTAAGTCCGAAAAAGTATAAAATAATACGAAAGGGATGAATTTTCCTATCACTTTAGTGAGCCAAAAAAGAAAAGCGCTCGATCTTTTTGTGTAATGATCCCTCAGGTCCAAAAAGATTAAAATATAAAGGAGGGATGGCACTTCCAATGACTTTAATGAGCTGGAGAGGACAATTGCTTGGCAATCTTTTCATATTTTATGAGTTTAAAAGGAGCTTAAAGGAGACTCATCTTTCGAGGAACAAGTGATGTTTTTGGATAGCAATTGGTTCCAGGTAAGGTTTGGAACTTTTCAATCACGATAGTGTAAGGAAGGTGGCTAATAGAATCACTTGTCACAGCTATTCCTCAAAAGGGTAAACAATCAAGTGGAGGCATATGATCGGCTAAAAAATAGTGGAGGTGATGGTAAGAACATGACTAAGGTTCAAAAGCTGATAGCTATGCAATCACAAAGGTTATTTACCGAAGGTGGGTTCATTTTTTAATGAGCTTGAACTCTGGGGGAACATATCCTCACTGCTAGGTTTATTTTTTAACGAGCTTGAACTTCGTGTAAACTTGCTCTTTTTTTCCTTTTTATGTAAGCTAGGAACGACCAAACTATAAAGCTAAAAAGCTAAAATCACTAAAAATCTAAAAATGGAATTCGTCGTTTTTGCTTGTATAAAAAAGGTTTGCATGCCCCGAGCATGAAAAAGTCTTCAGTAACCATATGGAAACTTACTATGGTTAATCAAGATGATTTTTTTTCAATACTTAGACAAAACACTTCCTACACTTTGTCTGCCAAAATAGACAAAGGTGAAAGGTCACTTGGACAGATAACATAACTTACAGGGAAACTTATCTCTATAGCTGGGTTTATCCGCAAAATAGATAAGGGTGCATGGTTGAAGGAAAGTACCCCTAGGGTCCTTTGGGTTAAGACTCTACCAGACTGAAAATTGCTTATTCAAAGAAACACACACACAGCCATTATCTTTACTGTAAGCAAATTCTGATGTTAAGGGTACGTACCGAAGGTCCTACGTTCGAGAAGGCCTTTAGGGTCCAAACCCTTCTTGGAGTTCCCTTCTTCTCCTTTGACCTGTAAAACAAACAAATCAAAGAACATAGCAGTACATGGACAAATACTTATATATAAACCATCTTCATGCTATAAAGTTAGTTATAAAAATCTTTGAATAACTACTTGCATAAGAATTCAAAACAAGAATCTCATAAGCATAAAGAAAGATTGTTTCGGGAACCAAGACGTGTTTCTTTATATAAAGGCAAGTAAAGTACATATAATGGAAAGATTTCAACTGAAACACCTTCAGCAGGCTCCAAGCAAATCTTCCTCCCGGATTCGTTCCAGCCTCAAGCCTCCAACAACAGCTCCTTCCAAGTCTTACTCAATGGTGATATAAAGGATGAATGATCACCAATACACATGGAAACAAGGGTTTCCTATGCAAAGTAGGGAAAGTGCAGAAAGCACCAAGGACTTCAGACCTGGTCTAAGGAAAAAATCTCAGCATAATAATCTTGCTCTCTTCTCTCTCTCTTTAGGCCTTCCCTTTGATGTCTTTTTATACCATCTCCAAAGTAGTTTTTTAGTTAGGAGCTGGTTGGGAACAGTTGGGCCACGGGCACTAACAGGTGATCAGCAGGTAAAACCCGCGATCTCCGCCCGAAAATAAGGAATTATTTATTTTTTAAAGTGTTTTAATACATACACGCGGGTTGGGTATACACAGACCCGCGTGTACACACGTTTAACTCAGGGCAATGTCGCGTATAGGGAATAAAACACTGTTTTTTAAATTTTAGGACCAGGTCTGGAAGGAGGGGTTTCCCTAGGCCATGAGTGCAGCATCACAAACCATAAGAGTGAGATTTGGAGCTATAACAGATGCCCCCTAATGTATGAGGTCAGAAGGGGAACATGATGGCCGAAATATATTATGTAAGTACATGGAAAGGAACTCTGTCGAGAAACCGAGGAGGACTTCACCAGAATTCAGCCTGCCAAGCCACCAAAAGGAGATCAGAAAGAAACACTGTCTGAGGCGGGCATACCCATGCTCAGAAAAAGTAAAGCATGTCCGCATATCAAGTACAAGCGGATCCACTAAGTATACAAGTATAAATGACTGGAAGATACATAATGGATCATCTGATCATAAGGAGCAAGTACATGTCTGAATACCACATATAAGACTGTCAATGATGCTGAAAGATACAACGGATCACTGATATCAAAGACTGATCCCAAAAGGTACCAACTGAACATGATGGAATAGGATGGTACTACATTGCAAACTCAGGTGCCAGCATATAGAATGTCGCCATGACTGACTGCAACATATAAGGTGGAGTGGTATCAACTAGCAGCAACAGGAGCAACTGTCAAGTGAACCAATGAATGCTGATACAACCTGAGGTCTTCACCGACCGCCGTGGTACATTTCTACACCACGGGAATAAATGATCTGAAGTCGACCATGTGAGAAATCGTTTGATTACCGGTCGTTGATGTATACCGTTAACAAACGCGATACTACTCACCGATAATGATACTGAGCGTCAAGGTACCCAGTACAATCTAACAAGTGTGAATAGATGAACTGAAGTCGAACACTTGTAAGAATCTATCGATCAGGAGACAATGATGGTTTCCCACTGTCGATAGCGAGGAATCTGCCACTAATGACTGCAAACCCCAAGGTACTGCCAAATGGACTCTAGATCTTTGCCCCAGAGCAATGAGTCGGAGTCGATAGGGAAAGATCCGCTAGAAGGAAGGCATTAAGGCATCCTCCATCAATCTAGCACGAGTGTAACCCGTAGGCCAATAATGTGGAAGGAATCGGTCGAAAAAGATGTAGTAACCCAACCGAAGTACGTTTCCGGCGTACACAAGATGTGGCTAGCGCACGGTAGAAACCCTCTGAACCAACCAATAATGAAAGCCGACACAGAGGTGAGGTATCCACTAATAGGGTCAAATGGAAACCAAGGTATTGCACGAATCCCAATGTGTGATAATGTATGCTGATGTCGAACACAAGGGAAACCACTCAGTCAAAGACCCATGATACTGATCGATGCTGAGCACAAGGTGACCTATCAATAATGAAAATAGGGCCAGGGTGCAGCTCTAGGCCTGTCCTCAGAGCAAGATGTCGTCGTCGATAAGGACAAGACCCGCCAGCAAGAAGTCAACGGGGACCTTCTCAAACCGGCACGAGTAAAGGACCAATATAGCTGATGTGATGATAGACATGATACTGACAACCAGGGATGGCCGACTGAAAAATGAGTCAAGAGACACCGCAGAGAGGCTGACTCAGGCTAACTTCCCTTGAACAAAAGCACGACTCAATGTGACTATGTGGTAGCATATGATGACTCTGTATAAGTTCGCCATGCAGGAGGCACGAACGAACCCTCCATATGATTGGAAGAGATAACCAATCAGGGGAGAACTGACTCAATAACAAGGTTATGGCATACCTAAGTCAAACTAAATCCCACCCATGCGGAGGAGACTTTGTTTTGAGTGCTTTGTTCAAGGGCGACATGACTGACTCTAGCTGCCAACAATAAATGGAAATAATGTCCCTGTTCCCGCTCTTTTTTGGAATATTTAATTTTTTTGTCTTTTTCTGTTAAGCCGGAAAAAGAATAAAAGAATGCTATGGTACAGTGGAAAGAACGAGTGTCGGTGAAACATATGATCTAGTTCTTGGGAAAGGAACGTTCCTATGCTCAATGCAGGGAGGTGAAAACTGGTCAGTGACACTCAGAGGTATGTTCCTTCCACGGATCAGGGTATGTCAAGCTGTAGAAGTCAAAGGTATGCAAGGTTGATTTTGCAAACGTCATGGTCAAAAGCTGGCTTAAACACGAGTCCAAGTGAAGCCGGCTCTAGGCCAAAAGGTGCAAATGGTCAACATGCAATGCAGAAGTACAACTCGACACACATAGGAGCCTCTAGGGTACAAGCCCAGAACGAAGCGAAGAAGCAAAGAGGAATGAGTCTTCAACGCATAGGTCATGGCGGGACTACAGAGGACTCCCGAGCCTACTCAAAACGAAGCAGCATGGGCAACAAATGTCAGTGAGGTGCTAACTACGATGCTCATGTAAAGGGATGGCTCTACCATCGTGTCATGATTTAAAGAATCGGCGAGCGAAAATGGCTTACGAACCATAACACGATGGGGTGGACCCTACGGCAGATGTATCGGTCACATGGAGGCTAGTATGCATAATGCAACGGAAAAATGGTGTCCCTAACCTATGCCAGTGAAAACATGATACCTGCCATGACGGGTCAGCGGTCATGGAACTGCCTCGAATTGTCGAAAAATGTCCAAAATGTCCTGAAAAACAAACCAAACTCGGCATTCCAAGCTCCCAAGTTAAAAGTCACATGAGGCCAAACAAAATAAAATTTTGAAAAATTTTTGCATTTTCAAAACTTATAAAAGGCATTTTGACTTACCATTATCACCATTTGACTTGGAGAGCAAAAATTGTAGAGCAAAAGGAGCAAACTTCCCTGTGACCAATTCAACCATTCAAACTTGCCGAAAACTTCCAGGTAAGCCTCAAACTTGTCTTGCAATTAATTGTGATAGTTTTTAGGAATTTTAGTTGATGTTTTACCGTTGGATTTTTGCAAAAAATTCCTTTGCGGCGTACATGCGGGTTGGCTATATAGAACTCGCGTATACGACAGCCCTACACGCGACTGTATACAGAGGAACCCGCGTGTGCGTAGCAAACTAATTTTATACACAAAACTAACGGATGAAAATGATTTTTTCTTTCAGGATGACTCTCACATGGCATGAAAGAGAGCACTCAGCCGTGGATAATGAAGTTATGGGAAATGATGAGGCATTAGAGGCCCTACGGGGATGTGGGTTGCTAAAATTCTTCAAATTGCCAAATATGAAAGCGAACACGCGTCTGCTCGAGAGGCTCATTGACTATTGGGATGTCGATGAGGAAGCATTTTTGATTGATCAGATGCCAATCAGGATAGAAGTGGAAGACATATATTTTATCACGGGCCTTTCCCGAAGGGGAGAGGTAGTACATTCCCGGGGCAGGACACGAAATAGCCTCAGTGTAGATGACTATGTACAGATTTACTGCCCGGGTCATCGGAAGGTTGGGAGCCAGATCTCTATCCCACATGTGGTGAGTTTGTCACTCAGGATAATCTTGTTCACCATAGCTCGAGTGAACGGATCATCCTCACTACATCAGGCGTCGCGGGTAACCATGAGCGTGGCAGTGGACTGTCTCACTACTGTGTTTGACTGGTGTACTCCTCTTCTTGCCAACATGAAGGAACAACTCACTTCTATCAGGAGGGGACAGACCAAGAACTTTGGGTTCGGAACCATCTTGTGCACTTTCGTCTTTGAGAAGGTTCCCGCACTCCGCCCCAGGGTAGCAGTTGCCATCAGCAGTCCACGTGATCCACGCATGGGCCGGTGGGCTGACTTGATGAAATGTCTGGGGGGTGGGGAAGTCCCAAGGAATGCATTCGATGATGACTTCTTTGCCTGGTGGGAGCAGCAGATCATCACCGTGGATGACTACCCCTATGCTGGGCTGGATTTCCGAGGAGATCCTGATCTAGTGTTACCACCGGATGCAGCATGGGGCGAGATTGGTAAGAATTTTTTTATGATTTTATGATTTTTTTGGATTTTTCAAATATAATGATAAATGTTGAAAAATATTTTTTGATGAGATTCAAATGACTAATATGATGATCATGTTCCAGACATTGGGCCTGTACGACTAGATGGATTCCCGCGGCATGGACGGCGTGGCCGAGGAGCCGAAGAGGTGGCTGCCGATACGGAACAGACTCTGAACAACGTCCAACGACACTTGGCGAGACTGAGCTACCGAGTACCGATGGCCGAGATAGAGTACCTTCCTCCGGATATGCAACGTCATGTGGTTGGCATGCCACGTGACTGGGTTCGCGTCTTTCGGCGCGTGGCCAATGTTATAGTTACATACTTAGACGCTCATCCTGAGCCGAGGCGATAGATATGCCTGACATGATTATGGGCATTTGAGTCCCAATTTTGTATATTTTTTGACACACATATGTACACTCGAGGCGTTTATATATATATATATATATATATATATATATATATATATATATATATATATATATATATATATACAGTTTTGACTTTTTGATGTATGATTTTATGATGATGAATGATTGATATGCCAGTCTAATGCTAGATTAGCGATAGAATCAGCTAACCAATTTTGAGATCTTGGAATGTGCAAATAATTAATGTAAATAAATGATCTTTGCAACAACCTCACCCTTAAATTTTGGCGATATAATAATGGATCCGTAACGCGATAAATGTTATTTAATTGAGACACTATCAATTGAGAATCAAGATATACTACCAACGAGTCGATCCCATAAGAGATTGCCTCAGATAATAAATTGATCACAGCTGTATACTCGGCCATATTGTTTGAAGCAGGACCGATACATACGCCTCTCGATACCATCAATTGACCAGTTGGATAATAAAGTACCCAAGCTGCGGAAGCAAGATTCCGAGTGTGCCGACTAGCACCATCGACGAACCCAAAATAGACCAAATCATCCATCAGCACCTGCCACAGCAGACCAAAAAGCACTGATATCAGAAAACGCTCGACGATATATGTATAAATATATACATAAAGTACAAAGAAGTCATTACCCAGCCTAAACTAAGCAAAGTACTTCTTTAGGTAGAGCCCATTTCGGGGCTCCGCCAGCTTGTTCCCTTCAAAGTCGATTAACTCATACGACCCTTTTTTTAAAACTCGTTTAACAATGAAAGGACCGTACCACATAGGCTTAAATTTGCCTGCCCCCAAGGTGTCTTTATCTTGGTCGTAGACCAAGACAAGGTCACCTTCAGAAAAGACTCGAGGACGAACAGACTTATCATACTGTGTTTTAACCCTTTTCTTATGAGCCTCATTCATCGTGGCGACGTCTCGACGCTGCTCATCGAGATGTTCCAAGTGAACTAGGCGCTCTTCGAGACTTGAAGTCTCTGGAAGGAGTTCAACAGCCAACTTAAGAGATGGAATTTCACATTCGACCGGGAAGATGGATTCCATCCCATAAACCAACTGAAAAGGTGTAAAACTAGTAGCCGTTTTGATGGAGGTTCGGTATGCCCATAGAGCCGGATACAACATAATGTGCCAATTGGACCGATTTTTATCGATTTTCCGTTGGAGTATCGTCTTAAGAGTTTTATTAACTGCCTCGACCTGCCCATTGGCCTGAGGATAATAAGGGGACGAATGCTCCTGATGGAAGCCTAATTTACAAGCCAACTCGGACATTAGTTGATTTTGGAAATGACTGCCATGGTCAGTGACAATCTCCCTTGGGATACCGAATCTTGAGATGATCTGATTGAAAAGAAACAAAGCTGTCGTGTCACTATCGTTCTTATAAGTAGGCATGGCCTCAGCCCACTTCGTGAAGTAGTCTACAGCCACGATAATGTACTTGTGATTCGCCGCTGAAGGCGGATTACAAGTCGTAAAGTCAATGCCCCACTTAGTAAAGGGACCGACAGTGACAACGGGAAAAAGAGGAGCTGGATGCGCACGCATCTTGCGAGTAAAAATTTGACATGGGTGGCAGCGTTTGACTGCTTCCACACAGTCCTTAAAAAGTGAAGGCCAAAAATAGCCGGCACGTAAGATGCGTTGGGCTGTAGCAAGCCCCGATAGATGACCACCACAAGCTCCACTGTGGCAATCATTGAGCACAGACTCTTCCTCTAAGGTTAAACAACGCCGGAGGATTGAGTCAACCCCTTGACGATATAATGTGTCACCAACAATAACATAGTTTTTTGCCAGGTGACGTAATTTGCGACGTTCATCCTTGGAGAAAGTAGAGGGGCACTTCGAAGTCTGGAGATAAACAATGATATCTCCATACCAAGGGTCTTGTGCAGAGATGAGGAATATATGTTCGTCGGGTAAACTTTCCTCATAAACAATATCATCTCCACAAGGTAGCTCCGAGATAAGTTCCGCAAAAACCATGGATTTCTTAGATTTGGCAGACAAGAACTCGAGATCGAATTCTTGCAAAATGACTATCGATCTATTATATTTTCCCCCAATCACTCGCCTACTGAGGACAAATTGAAATGGATTGACTGCCGCTAAGACAAAAGTTTTATGTAGCAAAATATAATGACGGAGCCGTTGGACAGCATGGACAGCTGCCAAGGCCAACTTCTCAACCGGAGAATAGCGAAGCTCAGGTCCTATTAAGCCTCGGCTCAAATAATAAATGACGTGCTCGGAGAGAGCATCGTCCTCCTGAACTAGAACCATACCAATGGTTGATTCTGCTGCAGCGAGATATAAAAGGAAGTCTCTACCATAATCCGGTGGACTCAAAAGCGGAGCAGAGACTAATGGTTTTTTCAAAGCATCAAACAACCGTTGTGCAAAGTCATCCCATATAAATGGAACTCCTTTCCGTAGTAGACGCGTGAACCCTTTAGTGATCTCGGCGTAATTTGCTATAAACCATCTTAAGAAGTTAGCCTTCCCTTGAAGACTTTGAAGTTGCCGAAGTGAAGAGGGGGGAGGCAACTGAATTATTGCCTCAACCTTGAAGGGATCAACCCGAATCCCTTCATTGGACACAATAAACCCTAACAGCCGACCGGACGTAACCGCGAAAACACACTTGTTGGGATTCAACCGGATTTTATAAAAACGACATCTCTCAAAGACTAATCGAAGATGACTAGGGTGATCTGTTCTCTTTCGAGAACGAGCAGCGAGATCATCTAAGTATGCCTCGATGACATGTTTGATGTCGTGGAAAGCGTATGACATGGCCCGCTGAAAAGTGGCTCCAGCATTTTTAAGACCAAAAGGCATCTTTCGATATGCAAAGGTACCCCAGGGACATATGAAGGCTGTCTTATGCTGATCCTCAGGACGGATAGAGATTTGATTATAACCTGAAAAACCATCCATGAAGGAAAAAATCTCGTTACCCGCACACTCGTCGATAATTTGATCAATAAATGGCGTGGGGTAATTGTCTTTTGGACAAGCCTTATTTAGATCCCTAAAATCGATGCATACACGGATTGTTCCTTGCTTTTTACTACGGGGACTGGGTTAGAAACCCAATCGGTAAGAGGAACATGGTATATAAAACCCGCCTTTAGCAGCTTCTGGACTTTAGCTTTGATAGCTGCTGCTTTCCTAGGGTTAACCGGACGAAGTCTTTGACGAACAGGTTTCGCGTTTTCATATGTCTTGATCTCATGTTGAACTATAGAAGGATCAATTCCAGGCATTTCTTCATAAGACCAAGCAAATACGTCACGATATTCCTTAAAGAGGTCGGTGTAGATTTGAATTTCTTCAGGGGAACACTCAATTCCGATGAAGATGTTCTCAATGATGTTAGGGTCCCTAGAGATGTTGATGGGTATCGTTTTTGAAATTACCGACATATTACCTTCGGCGCGAATGTGTGCTGGAGCCAAAGGGTTCGACACCATATCAACATCACTAGTACAGAGCTCGGAAAACCTAGATTCTACTTCCTGCAAAGGAGGAAGAAAGTACGAACGATGGTGTAAGTCTTCCCAAGGTTGATCTATACCCATCATTGCTTCAAGGATTGCTTCTTCAGAAGGTAAAATTGAATCCAAGCAATCCAAGGTAGAGATAGAATCTAGGCTCCAGTCTGGGGCCACATGACCATCCAACTCTTCTTCAGAAAAAGGAGTGGAGTTATTATCTGCAGCGTCTACGATAGACTGATATCTAAGCTCAGCTACGGATATAGGAAACGCCATTCCATTTACTTTTCCTTCAACTAATGTGGTCGTAGGTGAAGGCAAGGTCCAAGGGTCGGAAAAATGATGAGTTCGGAAGAACTCTTCTCGAGGAGACTCCTTGGATGATGAAATAGCATTGATTTTTGCAAAAGGAGAGGGAAGATCAAACGTACCCATAAATGAGGAATACATCCCTACTCCTAAATTCTCAATCGGCGGGCGAGGGTTATCCACCAAAGGAACAGTAGTGTCGGAGCTTTCTTGAGGATCGATTGGGGAATAGTCCAATTGATCAACCTTAACGATTTTCCCCTCGTGAGGAAAGCAAATGACACGAAACAGAGTCGATACAACAGCTTCCATTTCGTATACCCAGTTCCTTCCTAATAGGAGATTATAGTCTAGGTTAGCATCTACGACTTCAACTTCGATATTAACGACCTTCCCTCCAACACATATAGGAAAGGCCAGGATAATCCCATGCGGCTTGTGAGAATGACCATCAAATGCAGTCAAGACGGTTGGTGAAGGAACAGCCGAAGGTGAACCAATAGCCTTCCAACATGACATCGACATGACACATGTGGAAGCTCCTTCATCTATAACGGTGCGGAAAATATTGATTTTCCGGTATGTAGACTTTATCTGAAAAGCCATATGATGAGGGAGTCGCTTTTTGAAATTTAACATGTCAAATGTGAGCACTAAAGAGTTAGCCGGATCAACTGCTCCAATTGCGGAGAGTAAAGCACTTCTCTGAGCCGGACACGACTGGAGAACCTCTAAAGCAGACATTGCACACGGGCTTTGAGCCAGATCCTCCACAATGGAGTAATTCTGGGCGGCCCTAGCATTAGGGTTAATCGTCGCGCGTTTGGCGGAACCTTTCGGTATCCGAGGTATAGTCTCAACAGGGGGTCGCTCAATATGAAGGTCAGTGCCTCCTGGAACAGTTTTATCCTTAGATGTTTCGGCTTCACCATAATCACGTGACCGAGTAGTCACATGGACATTTGAACCCATCATAAATACATTTGATGCTTTTTCCCCTTCCTGGTTGCCCCCTGAGGAGGTCCCAGGATTCGAACTCGCGGCAGCAAGAAGTTGCTGCCCTTGGGGAAACGGGTTAGTTAACATAGCTTGTGAACTAGAAGTCCCTTGCTGTCCTAACAAGCGCTGAGCGTCTTCAATCCTAGGGCAGAGATGAGTTAGATGGTCTCCTTTGCATAACTTGCAAGGAAACTTAACTTTCTTTCTCGACTCACCTTTACCACCACCAGCGTTGTTACCGGATTTATTTGCATCGGGTTTCCCATCCGAATTCTTCTTCTTACCACGTCCTTTCTTTTTCCCAACGGAACTTTGATTTCCTTTGGGGTTATCGGATTGGACGGCATTAATTGAAGAAGTTTGGGAAGCGGGAGGATTAGACAATGTGACTTCGTTGTTAGAAGCAGTTTGCAAAGACAACTGCTGCAATTGATTCAACAAGTTCACTGTAGATGTGTCTACTGACCCAATGATACCATCCGCGTGCGGACCTGGCTTCGGCTTAGCTAAATCAACCTTAGATCCAGGAGCATATGGCAAGTACTTTTGTAGGATCCCAGACTGAGAGTAGATCAATTCTAATTGCTGGGCCCTAAAAATGGCTTGCTCCTCAGAATAGACCCCAGGCATGGAGACATCCTTGGAGATCTCGGGTTGTAAAGACTTCAAAAACCACTCGAGACGGTATTCCGGAGGAATTTCAGCTTTAATGAGCCTCTTTCTCTGTCTCCATTCCTGAATGTGATCGGAAATGCGGGTAGCCTTATCCTGACGAAAGGTGGCCAGAAGTTCAGTTCCGGCATCATAGCGGACAGGCAACTGGAAGTGATTTAAGAAAATATTGGCTAAGTCGGCGAACGATGTAAAGCTGCCCCCTGGCAACTCTATATACCACTTGGCCACATTACCAGTCAAGGTGCGCTGAAAGAGTCTCAACCTAATCGAATCATCGATGAGGGAGTTGGATGAGCACCACAGATGGAATGTGGTTACGTGGTCGCCTGGGTCTTCACCACTCTTCCCTTCGAATTTTGGAATGTCCGAAGGGAGTTTGGTTGGGACCGGAGGCCAGGCTGGATTATACCTGATTGGGTCATTTGTTAACTTAGTGAGATCTGGCAAGTTTAACGTTGCCAGAAACGGAAGCCTAGGAGGACCTAGGGGATTCCACCCAGACTGGGCAGAACTCCCTAAGCTCTGAAAAGATTGTCCTGGAATTTGGGAGGCACCAGGCTGCCCGAAGTGACCAGTAGAACCGGCTGAACCAAAAGGCAAGCCTTGTGGTCCAGCAAAATTCGGAGTTTGACCAACTCCTGCCGTATAACCTCCATAACCCGCAAAGTTTCCTCCTAAAGAATGGTAAGGAGTTGATAACCCCTGATATGGATTCCAAGCCGAAGCAAGGGGAGGAATACTTTGAAACATGCTAACCGTGGAGTACGGCCTATTCCCTTGTTGGCCGCTAAACGAATTCCCAACTCCTGCGCTACTAACCCCAGGGTTATTCCAACCTTGGAAAGGATTGCTGCTTTGTCCTATAGAAGAAAAAGGCATGGATCCTACCGTTGGGTTGGAATGTGGTATATGACCACTTCCAAAAGGAAAACCTTGGAATGAAGCCGATCCGCCCATCATGGACGTAGCGGCACTAAACGGAACCGATGGAATACCCTGTGATTGGGTGCCAAAAGGGAAGAGTCCAGTACCAAAAGCATTAGTTTGGGCATTTCCACTCGTGGACGGAATGGAGGTAGATCCCACTAATGATGTGCTAGCAAAAGATCCGAACAAGGAAGCAGAGGGGATGGAAATGGTTCCTCCCCCTTGCACCGATGTAGGGGTTTGCATAGTCGTAGCACTCGTAGAAGCCATGCTTCTAGTAGTGGTCATGAATGGTAAGCGCGTAGCATAACCTGGACTTGATGGTCTATGTGACGGAGTCCCAACGTATTGCAATACGTCTGGATGACTAGATGGTAGTGGAGAATTTGGAGCCACTAATGACTCTGAAAGTTCTTCTACCTCTACGTTATTCTCCGATTGAAAGCGAACTCGAGAAAGGACTGGAGTGTCCCTCTCTTGCTCAGAAGTGCCAGGCCTTGCTTGGCTGCTAATGTCCCCGAGAGGAGGATCAATCCCCGATGCATCAACCAGCATGGGACGGACCCCACCGGTAGTATTGCCTCTGCGCCTTCTAGGAGAAGGCTCTAAACTTGGTGGCGAGAGACCACGAAGTCTTCGAGACCGTCTTGGAGATCGGTCAGCCACTTTGAATTTTTTGTTATGATCTAACTAAAGACTCAAAAAATTAAAAGGTAGGCCAACTAGGAGCATAGAGCACACACTATAAAGTCCCTAAAGATACAGCCAGTCAAACAACTTCCAAGTATTTCCGCTCCGGATGATTAGGACCGGACACCAAAATACGAGAAAGTGAATCAAGGGGCCTTCTGAAGATAGTCTGGGATCATGAGGGCCCAGGCCTATCAGCGAAGGTATCAGAGGAAGTTACGCTGACCTCCTAACAACAGCCTGCGCCGGTGCAAGCCCCCAAGCTTCGCAAGGGTGCCCTCCAGTAGTACTGTCGAGAGTGATACAACGTCAACCTCAGGTGCCATGGGATTCCCCTCCGCAGCCACCTATGTAGATCCCTAGGAGAGGCAACTATGGGTACCAACTCGTCGCAGAAGCCAGGCGGAACAGTCGTGAGGTAAGTTCGGACAAGTAGGAGAGGGGGTATCTCTCTTCCCGGTCTTCACAGACCCTCGTGCTTAACTCCCAGATCCGGAGCTTTCCTGGTCTTCCTAACGCTATTGGATTTACTCTCGTTAATCAGACTCTTATGTTTGACGTTTTATGTGGCCTTGGAGAGTTAACTCTCCACTCGCCTAATCCAAGGCCCTAAAATCCTAAACTTGTTGGTGTAACTGACTAAAACAAAAAGTTCTAATGCATTTTAATTAGCGCTTGATTTTATTAGGCTGTTCTTTAAGTCACAAGGTAATGGAGATGAAACTTGTGGTGTTTTTACGGACGCAAAAGAAATTAATAAAACTTAGCTATATGCACATGCACTTTTTGTTTTCGATGAAGAGCAATTTATATGAGGTTCAGAAGGTACTTCTAATATAAACAAATTTTACTTTTCTCTTCAGACTCCACACTCACAAAAACTAACAAAACTATATATGCCTAAGAAGAGATGCAAATCTATCCTAATGCAAGAACTATATGTGGATGCAAGATTTAAAGACTACTCTAAAAACAAAGAAGGAAAGTCGCTGCCTTATCAAATTTGTCTTGCCACTAAAATGCTTAGATAGAAGATGATGTGTTACCAATCATTTCGTCCAAACAATAAAAACAAGTTCGAAGATAAACACAAAGCACTTTCACTTCGCAAAAAAGGAAATCAAATGAAAAGCAAGTTTAAGAAAGCGAAACTCAAAACTTTCAAAAGATTTTCTTTCAATCAAACCAAGAAGTCTTTTTCAAAGAAGGCTCTCAAAAATACTGACACCAATGATTGACGAATAAGCAACCAAACACTTTTGTGAATTCACACCTTTCAAATGATGAAAATCCAACAAAAATAAATGCGTTTGAAATCGCTCTTGACAATCAAAAGCAGCAATGAAAGTCCAAAGATCAAAAGACAAGTTTCAAGAAGATGTTAACTAACAACTTTCCCGAAACGAAGGAGCAAATGGTCACAAAAATGATTTCGTTAAGCAAACAAAAGGGTCACCGAAACAAAATGAACACAAAGATTGAATCCAATCTTCCTACTCTGCCAAAACAGAGCAGTCAAGACTCTTAACCAGAAATCTTGTGTGTCAAAAAACAATGACGCTTGCAATCAACGAAAACAAGACTGATACTCCTTATAACTAGAGAGAGTTCAAAACAAGATGCCCCCTGTTAAACAGAGGACTGTTACTGGAAAATGACTGCTTCAAACTGACCCAAACCACCAGACAAACATTCAACAAAAAGAAAATTTATAAATCTTGAAAATTATATAATATACGCGCCTGCAGTGATGTGCAGAATGCGTGTACACGCGACTGTAACTGAGGAAACTCGCGTATACGCGGGTTCACTTAGTACAACTTGCGTATATACGCTTCTGTAATCCAGAAAAACAACGTATCTGAGGATTTTTCAAGAAAAATAAAAAATACAGACTGAAAAACTGGAAAAGCTTAGAGTTCAAGAACAGATCAGACAGTCAGAGCCAGCAAACAGAGGGACTGAGCCTTGATTGGCTTGAAGACTACCCAAAATAGGAACAACAAGAGTGTTGCTCCCCAGCAGAGTCGCCAATTCTGGTTGAGGGGAAAGTACCCCTAGTGTCCTTTGGGTTAAGACTCTACCAGACTGAAAATTGCTTATTCAAAGAAACACACACACAGCCATTATTTTTACTGTAAGCAAATTCTAATGTTAAGGGTACGTACCGAAGGTCCTACGTTCGAGAAGGCCTTTAGGGTCCAAACCCTTCTTGGAGTTCCCTTCTTCTCCTTTGACCTGTAAAACAAACAAATCAAAGAACACAACAGTACATGGAGAAATATTTATATATAAACCATCTTCATGCCATAAAGTTAGTTATAAAAATCTTTGAATAACTACTTGCATAAGAATTCAAAACAAGAATCTCATAAGCATAAAGAAAGATTGTTTCGGGAACCAAGACGTGTTTCTTTATATAAAGGCAAGTAAAGTACATATAACGGAAAGATTTCACCTGAAACACCTTCAGCAGGCTCCAAGCAAAGCTTCCTCCCGGATTCGTTCTAGCCTCAAGCCTCCAACAAGAGCTCCTTCCAAGTCTTACTCAATGGTGATATAAAGGATGAATGATCACCAATACACATGGAAACAAGGGTTTCCTATGCAAAGTAGGGAAAGTGCAGAAAGCACCAAGGACTTCAGACCTGGTCTAAGGAAAAAATCTCAGCATAATAATCTTGCTCTCTTCTCTCTCTCTTTAGGCCTTCCCTTTGATGTCTTTTTATACCATCTCCAAAGTAGTTTTTTAGTTAGGAATTGGTTGGGAACAGTTGGGCCACGGGCACTAACAGGTGATCAGCAGGTAAAACCCGCGATCTCTGCCCGAAAATAAGGAATTATTTATTTTTTAAAGTGTTTTAATACATACACGCGGGTTGGGTATACACAGACCCGCGTGTACACGCGTTTAACTCAGGGCAATGTCGCGTATAGGGAATAAAACACTGTTTTTTAAATTTTAGGACCAGGTCTGGAAGGAGGGGTTGCCCTAGGCCATGAGCGCAGCATCACAAACCATAATAGTGAGATTTGGAGCTATAACAGTGCATGCCACCTAAGCTTTGTTACATTCACCAGACTACTCGCGGTAATTAGGTGGATGGAATGAAGGTTCCTTTATGAGATCAAGTGAAAGACTCGACTTGGAACTTTGCTCAGCCTTGTTTCATTTTTTAATGAGCTTGACATAAGACAAGGAATTATACTCAGATCCTTGGTTACATTTTTTAACGAGGTTGACACCAGTCAACGAACTATCCTCTGACAACATTTGATCACAACTCATAAGGGGTCATGAAGGAAAGATCTGGTTCCAATGTCCCCAGTACATAATGTACAACATCACTGAATTAATCGTCAGATTATGTAGGTATGGTAGGGCTTGGAGGCAATACCTCGCGATGATCCACACTATCAAAATGTTCAGAGTTCTTCTTCATCTTTATTGATGTAAAAGATATCACGTGACAAGTTTCCACCATGGCCAGTTCTGCCAGATTACTTGGAGGCGGAAGGGCAAAAGTACCCATTAAGGAATGGTCTTTTAGGAGACCTACTTTGATATTTTGAAGCGTTTGAGAACTTCCATGTATCAATGGAATGCTTCTAGTAGCTTGTGAACTGTTGGGGAAAAAGGTTAGTTGGTCAACGATTGTAATTTCACCTTGGAAGGGAAATGCAATCTTTCTTAAATATGTTGATACAACAGTAGCCATAACATAAATCCAGGGCCTGCCCAGTGGAATATTGTAGTCAAGGTTTCCATCAATGACCTCGACTTCAATTTCTTCTGTCTTGCCCCCCAATTCGACTTGAAAGTTACTTAATATCCCATACTGAGTGTATGTTCTTCCATCGAACATTTTTAATGTTGTTGATGATCGTGACAAGGGTGGAGAGCCTAAAGTTTTCCAGCAACTCATTGACATAATACAGGTAGATGCCCCCTCATCAATGATTGTTCGATGAACTGTTTTGTTGAGGGCTTTTACTTGTATGAGGAAAGGGAGCTGGGCCGGTAACTGAGGTTTGTATCCTTTATGATTAAAGGTCACTATATTGGAATCCACTAGATCAATCCCACCTATCGCTGATAACAAAGCCTGCTTTTGGAAGGGGCAATTCTGCAGTACTTCAAGTGTCGACATAGCGGATGGCGATTCAGCCAGATCCTCCACTATATTATAATTCTGTGCTGCTCGAGCACGAGGATTAAACATCAATTTATGTACTACTCCCTTAGGTGGTTTTATTGTTAATTCAAGAATGATTGGTGGAACAAATTCTAGCGAAGTTGTTGTCGAACTACCGAGTTGATCTGTAGCCTTGCCATTCGACGACTGTGGATTTCCATAATATTTATTCCTTGTTGATATCAAAGCATCATTTTTCTATTTTGAGATGGATAACATAAGCACTTGGGATGGGGAAGCACAATCACTAGCAACCAGGTTTGTTTCTGGGCTCGGAAACGGATTAGTCAACACCGCTGGGGTATTTGAAGTTCTTAAAAATTTCATAACCTTAGCTTTATGTGGAAAATCTTTTGTGAAATTCTTGTCGTCGCATATGTAGCATGGATAATGAGGTTTCTTTTGCCTAGTAGCGTTTTCAAAAGATTTTTCAGGAGGTGAATTTTCCTGTTTGTTCTTATTATTTTTCCCTTTCTTCTTGTCCCCTGGTTGCTTAGGATTTTTTCCTTTGTCAGTTGACACAACATTGACCTGCAAGGCAAGAGGTTCTTCATCTGCTTTTTTACTAGAAACCGTATGGGATTTCTTAGATGTAGCCTTTGTGGTTTTCGTTCTTGTCGTACCTATCATGCCATCACCGGCATGAGAGTATTTGTTTGATTTAGGGGGGGGGAATAGAAAATTCCAGTCTAGGAGCATCAAGAATTTTATCGTAGAGCATGCCAGACTGAGTATAGATCAAGTCTAAATATTGTGCACGAGCAGTGACAACTCCTGCCTTAGCCACATCCTCCATAATAGAAGGTAACAATGACTTTATAAACCATCCAGCTAAAAGTTGATTAGGAACGTACGCCTTCACCATTCAACAATGATGTCACTCATGGATATGATCAGATATGTGAGTGGCTATTTTCTGTTTAAAGTTGGTAAGGAGTTATATCCCTGTTTCGTACCTTATGGGTAACTGAAAATGGGTTAAAAAGGTAGTGGCAAGGGTACTGAAGTTGTCAAAAGAAGCTCTAGGCAATTCTATATACCATTTAGCTATCAGACCTGCTAACGTTCGCTGAGAAAGGCGAAACCTAATCGAATCATCATTCATGGTGTTGGATGAACACCACAAATGGAAAGTCATCACATGATTCGATAGATCTTCACCCGAATTTCCATTGAATTTAGGAATATTAGAGGGAAGTTTATGAGGAATCATAGGCCACCAAGGGGCATAATCAATTGGATCATTTGTCAGCCGGTTTAGATTTGGTAATTCTAGAGTTGCTACAAAGGGCAACTGTTGATTTAGGTTAGGCGAAGCATACCCAGGATAAAATGGAATCTCCTGAGCAATAGGTCTTTGCATACCAACATAATGTATTTGATGCCGGTAACTTTGATAAGGTTGATGGGCATAACCATTATAGTATGGTTGTTGATAACTGCTTTGGAAATGCGATTGCCCATTACTTACAAAGACTTGTTGCTCAGGTCCTTGGTATGATTGTTGGAATTGCAGTTGTTGGTATTGAACCAACCATGGTTGTTGGACCATTTTCTATTGTCCAATACTGGATGATTGACCAAGATGAGGAGTCATAGTACCTATTTGAGCCTAAGTCACACCAGATAAGGAGGCACTAACATGAGGTTGTGATTGAATCGCTAAGATGAGAGGTTGTTGTATTGCAACCTGAGAAACTTGAGGTTGACAAACAATTGGTAGCGCTTGTACTTGAAATACAGTCACAATAGCAAGTGTAGTGGGAATATTCGACATCGGATAGATTGGTTGCATTCAATATAGAACCCTTGATTGTTGAGGCAATATTGGTACCCAAACACTGGATGTAATTCCAGTTTGACCTAAACCTTGTTGTAAACTCTCATATGGTTGTTCTCGTGGAGGGAACGATGAAAAGGCATACTGCCCCCCATATGGTGGAAATCCGGTACTTAAAGGGTAGATTGGCCTTTGAAGACACATGAGTTCGACTTGTTGAGTTTCAACATAAGAAATACCAAATGAAGAAATAGGAACCGACCATGTTGTCGAAACAGTCCCTGATTGGACTCGGGCTTGTTGTTGATAACTTGACAGGACAGATGGTATACCAACAATCATTGTAGGAATGACAACAAGAAGCTCCACCACAGCTGTGTCAATTGACACAGTCCTAGATGTTGATGTTTGTTTAGACAGGTTTAGTCTATCCAAAAGATTTCCTAGCGATTCGACAAGAACTTGTGATGAAAAAGAGCTGACTTCTGTAGTAGAAGGATGTAAGTGGATACTAGTTCCAAACTGCACTGGAGTACTGGGTGGAAGATCCTCCACTATCTCTTCTATAGCAATCAATCCAGGTGTAAGAGGTAGACCGTTAGGTCCGTAAAATATTTCTGAAACCAAAGAATGTGTAGCTTCTGCAGTAATAGATACTGGAGGGGTGACACCTTATGGATTCTAGAATTCAACTTCCAGATGTTCAGGTAAGTGAAATTCAGTTTCTTGATCAGTCCTAGGTGGAGCTGCTTCAGGAATAGATGTGTCTACCATTACACTAGGATCAGTTCTAATGTCCTCTTGTAACTGCGAAACTTCTTCTGTAGAGGCAGGGATACCAGAAATAGTTGGAGTAATTGGACTCTCTGAGGATGTTGAAACACAAGTTTCAAATAAACCAAGAGACTTTGACCTAGTTAAACGAGATCACTTGGCCCAGAATGGTTTCGTTTCCAGAGTCAAAGATGATTGACTCATTAATCTCCATGAACGATGGGGTTTTGATTGACTTTCTTCCACGATTGCGGATTACTTGATCAACTCAAAAATAAAAAAGGGGAAAATGTTATTCCGAATTAAATGAATTTTATGATGCTTTGACACAACTTGCTTTTTCAATTTTTAAGAGTCAAGAAAAAGCTAAAGATGACTCTAGTCACCTTCGATTTTTAATGAGCCTGAAGTGACAAGTGCTCAGATAGACCTTTTCTTGTAAGGAGTTTGAAAAGGAATGAAAGTGACTAGTCTGGAAATCTAGACAGTGGGATTACCAAACAAATCACAAAACTGCAAAATACTTTTTAAGGTATGAAAGTCAATCTTCCTGAATGCTGTGTTCAGTGCATTGCGATCGATAGGGCGGCAGACACAGCTTCCTAAGGATAAATGATATAGCCTATTGTGGTCTCCCAATATATACTCGATGGTACATGGGAGCACAAGTCCGTACTGGCACTTTTCGTATCAAAGAGGAGGAATCACCCAACCTACAATGACAATGATAGTAACTAGGCTTTACGACACCAGAATACGTCTCTAGCCTAGACTTCTAGATGTTGTGCATTAGGTTCCAAAGTGTTTTTATGTTCATTGAGTTTTATTTTACAGTTGATATTTCTTAAGAAGTTTGCCTTTAAGGTTCACCGTGTGATGTAGATATACAATTCCTAAACATGCAATCTAAGATGATAAACAGTCATTTACTTTCTTTTAGCAATGAAAATCCTAGCTACTAAGGAAAGAGAAGTAAAATTCTTTCAACATAGAACAAAGAGCACACACTAGATGCACTTTTCCTAAATCAATTTCTGCATGCAGTCTAAATGAAAATGCACATGCATGTATTTGTTTTTCAGTTCTCTTAATGTGAGAATTAAAAAAAGAAAACTAAGTACAGATCTGAGCTATTTTCTTTCAAAGCAACAATACCAACAATTTTCTCTTCAAAAAATGAAAGGAAGACTAAGACGACACTTTCTCTTTCGAATGGTAAACTGCTTTTGACACTTCAAAGAATTGATAATTCAAATCAAATACAATGGCAAAAGTGTAATCAACTATCTAAAATAGGAAGACTTTACGACACTCTTTTTCTTGACTGAAAACAATAGTTGCGGCACTTTCAAATCAAAAGACGATAGTTTGATTAAGCTAGTGTTTGCAAAAGAGGACTATAAATGATGAAAAATACATGAAAAAAATTCACAATTCCTTATCAATGGAGGCTAAGTAATGCAAAGGAAGAAGATTTCAACAGTGATATACTGATCATAGATAGCAAAAATACTCAATAAAGCTGAAGACAATGAAGAAAAAACCAAAATCTGGAGGCAGACACAGTCTCACTCAATCATCGCACCTGTAACACAGGGAAACAGGGATGCATCTCACTTGCAACACACGAGAGGTGTGTTGCATCCAGGTTGCCAATGAGAGACAGTGCGATGGTCCAGGGATGAGACTAAGCTTGGTTTTCACTCACAGTTTGCAGCTAAGTTTAGGGATTTAGGCTGAGCTAATGATAGACAGTAAACATAAAGTATAGGGGCTGATCTAATGAGGTTATTTGAGCTACCACTAGGGCACTTAGGATGTTTGCAAGTCATATGTTCAATTCATAAACCACCCGGAGATTGACTGAAGCAACATTGATCTACTTTGTAGTTGCATAGCGAAAGCAGTTCGAATTCTAGCTGGCTTAAATTCAGGCTCCGTCTGTAGTTTATAAAGCAAACAATAGTAACAAACAAAAAAAATATTCTCTCCCCAGTGGAGTTGTCATTTTTTTATCATGAAAAATAGTGTCCATCCAGAGCTACAAGTCCTACGAGTCCCACTAAGACAGTAGATATCTTAGAAACAAACAAACCAAAGTTACTTGTGTTTCCCTTTATGAGAGATAGATGAGAGAGAAGCAGACAGTATCAACCTCAGTCTTTCACTAGTCTCCTTGCTTGTTTCCTCTCTCCCTTGATAGATCTTTCACCATTCCTTTCTCATTTGTCTTGCTTCAAAGAACATCCGTAGAGTCAAAGCAACAAAATACCATCAAATCATAGATATCTATAACCATAATCAATATAGGATCAGATGTACATTAACCATACGAATGCATATATAAATACAAGATTTAGAGATATACAAGTATATGGAGGAAAACTCAAATAGCTTTATTGGTAGAACTAGTAGAAGAGAGGATTAAAACCAAGTTGTCTTATCTAGTATCATCCTCCCAGCATGAAAGCCCTCTTCATCTCATAAAAAGCAAGATCAACCAACAATACAATGTCTCAAAGAGAAACCAACAACACTTCCTTACAAATTACAAAATTCCAACCTTTGGATCTCTAGGATGAGGGATCCATATATAGATGTTTTTAAGGGAGTGAGTCAGCTTCTGGAATTTTGATTAGTGTCATTTCACTGATAGTTCTTGGTTCCACTTGGAGATTTCATGATATCTTACTCATCCCTGGGCGAATTTAGAGAGGCAAGTGTCACATGAGCAGTTTCTAGAATATTCATTGAGTTTCCACCTAGAAAACTACCTCTGCCATTTGTCTTCTCTCACTCATCACACCCTATAGAAGGATTTTTCAATATGCATCACACCCCCCATGTGTAATAGGTGAGATACATCACACCTCAGCATGGAGCAAGTGATATGGTCTAGTTTTGACCAGTTCTGAGCAATTTTTCCAGGAGAACTTAGTGGAAATGATTTAATCAATTGACCTTGATCCTTTAGGGTATGAAACAACACTTTTAGGGGTTTGAGAGCCCTTGGTTTATTGACATATGTGATTGGAGTTGTAATGCCAAAATATTTCTATAACACATAGGCTACTTGAGTTTGATCATTTTCCTAACCATTTTTCTTAACGAACTATGGTCTGAACCCCTTATTCCTTTGCCTTGTATTACTTCATTTCTTGTCATCCCAATTTCTATAGAGGGCTTGCTTATTTTTTCTCTATTAATAGAGGTACTCTTCCTTACTGATGGATTCATCCATATTCCTTGGTTCGTCGAATATAATTATGCAACAATCACATATTTTTATATCATTAGATTTTCCTCCCTAATAAAATATACACAACTCAACAATTCATTGAATTTTCATCCATGTTCTTCCATCATCATGTTCCCCCACTCGAGTTCCAAAAAATCATACATTTTGAATGCACTCGTAGAGTTCCTTGAGCCTCGTACATCTTTCCCCATAACTCATGAGTCATTCTCCTCTACCTACCTAGAATAAGATATCTAATCCATTCTCATCTATAATTTATCCAGGCTCCAAAGTATGAGTATTAATTTATTGATGTTCAGTCTCTCATTATTATCTTTGTAGCTAAGCACCTAAATTTTGAGACTCCTCATGGTTTCCTCCAAGTCCCTATCCTCTAGCCTACACATTCCATGTCAAGTTGGATCTATTCCATCAATGCCCATCCTAAAGTTCATGGATTTGACCTCTTCTTTGTGGATGTAGTAACCCCGAGCAACCCCCATACTCACATCCCTCATGTTTGTCCTACATTATAGGCCACTTGTATCTTCCTTTTGGAATTTTCAGAAAATTTCCTACCTCGATAAGAAATTATATGTTAATAGGCATATTCTCCTTTGAAATAGATTTGTATTGACGACCTATTTTCTAAAATATGAGTCCTGAGTTTGAACAACACATTTTTTATATTTTATACATAATTATGTTTTCAATTTTTCAAGCCTATCTCCATGGCTCATTTATATAATCCCATGGATTTCCATTGACTAATTCGGTACCCAATATGAGCTTTATTTTTTGAGTTACACCCTTTTGAAGCAACTATATACCCTATTTTTCTTCATATTGTTTTAGTCATAAATCCTTCATATTAACTCCATTTCACTATTGTAGTATGTCATTGGAAATATCTATTTCAGTTCTTTTAGTTGAGTTTAAAAAATCAATTCCACACAATGGTCTTAAGTAAATTTCGTTCAAGTAGATGGCTTGAAAATTTAGTGAAAATTTGGAAAAAATTGCAAAAATTTTGTTTGGTTTACTTCCTTATACCAATTATATATTCTTGTAGCTATCTTGTATAACTATCTTTAGACATAAAAACCTTCATTCTCTGCCTCTACTGCATTGGAAGGTACCTGCTTGCACAAATTTTTGTTTTTGGTTCCCATTGAGCATAAACTATCCTACATAGCTCCCCTCAAACACTTGGGATGCATGCATCCTTTTTCCTTTGCATGTTAGTCCCCACTTACGCCCCATAATCCACATGGTCCCTTCCACATAGAAGTGACTGATTATATATAGCTACATGAAAGGACTATTTTCCACTTTTCCATACAACATGTAACTTGCAAAAATAACCCAAATTCTCATTGAGCTAAAATATGCATGGAGTTTTACAACAAGTTACCCCCTGATGAATCTAACAACCAGGATTTATCCAATCTGATGGCCCAAATTTATATCATGTTGGAATGTCCATGGAGGTTTACAATGTGCTATCTTCCCAGTATATTTGATGGTTAAGATTTCTCTAATCTGATGCCTTGATTTATATCATGTTGGAACATCCATGGAGGTGTATGGTGATTAACGTGCATGATAGATCTAACAACTCAAGCTCCTTGCATTAGATGAGAAATATGCACATCGGGTAAAAACTTGTCGGTTTCTTAATAAGGTAGATAGTTCTTGATGGATTGAACATATCACATTTTTTTGTGATCAATGGTTTTGATTCACATAATTTTTTGAAAGACATAGAATTCAATGCACTACATCCTCTCAATGTGCCCAGTCACACCAGGGTTCACCACTTGGCCTCCTCACCTACTAAATCAGATTCCAGATGGCACTAATACCTCATCACCATATTAATTTTATTATTTATACTTTTATTTTCTTTCAATTATACTTATTTAAAAAAAAAATCTCTCTATGAAAATTTTAGAATTTTCATTACAAAAATTAACCCATCATTACACATATTCTAATATTATAACAATAATTTTATCTATTAACTTTACCACTTATGTATATCTCATATTTAATTGAGAATTTGTATCTGCTCTAATCCCTTCAAATTTTGTAAATGGGTTTTCCAACAACCTATGATATTTCCTGTAATATTTTGTCAACATATATGGACTTAGTGTTGTAACCCTTGGCTCTAATACCACCTTTAATATCTCTAACCAACTGTTGAATATACCTGTAACATTCTTGACTTAGTGCTAGGTCATTTTCACCATTTGTTGGGTATATCCACACCTAGTGAACCTTTGTAAACTAGCTTATTGATAGTTCCCTACCCCCAACCTTGTTTATTAACTCTAATTATTCCTTTAGCCATTAGCTGAGGCATATTTCTATGTCTAATATTGTTGTATCCTGTCACCTATGTATTTCCAGCTTTTTTGTATTTCATTTCCTACATGGTGTTATTCATGTCGAAATGCACTTTAATATGAATACTTGTGTATACGTGTATACCTAATTAGTTATTTAATTTTTACACAAAAATTTATAATTCATGCACAAAAATTAAAATTCATACATAACATAGAAAATATACATAATTCATTGTAGCATAATTAATTAAAATGTTAACAAAAGCACTTATTTGATAAACGACCAACTAGCTATAGACCTTCGACATTCCTCCCATCCATACATCATGTTGTTCATTTTCTGTCAACAATGTGTCACCCCTAAGTTGTGGCTTTGAATGCATGGCATGAAAACTCACCCAAATTTAGGTACATTTCTAGTACCATCAAATAACCAAGGTACTAAACCCCAAAAGCCTCCAACCTACAAGCTCACATCCCCCATTAATCTACGTCCATACAATGAAAAAACTTCCCTGCACTTATAGTCTATGAATTTTTATTATAACCTCTAGGGCATCTTACCTAGCTGAAAAAGGATGTTCTGAGAGTTCTATGTTTCTAGGGGTTTTTGCTTCCCTCTGAGGTATCCAGGTACCCTCGAGGCCTTCACATCAAACCTTAATAGCCTCCGACCTCCAGACTCACATCCATGCACACCATTATCTACACGCATAGTCCCTTGAGCTATGCCACCATCTCCATAGTGCCCAACTTGGTTGAATGAGGATATTCTCAACACTGGGGTGTCAGGAATTCTTGTTTCCATCCTAGGTATCCACTTACACTAACCCCCTCAAAGGACCCTCCCCTTTTTTTTTTATTTGCATGACCTTTTCCTTCAACTTGGCACTCTATAAAGTCACTTATTGGAAATTATTTATATTCTTGTTTTTCTTTTAATTATTGTTAAATCATTTTAGCTCATTTTCATATTCTCATACAGCCTCTTCCCCCCATACTCTTTTTGTTTGATTCAGTTTGTAGCCATTGCATGTTTATTAACATTCATAAGCTAACATATTTGCAAAATCAGGTTTCTAGTCTCAAACATATAAAAAAATATACTCACGGGCACACCAACAAAAAAACATATACACATACATACATATGGGCTAACAACCTCAAAAAGTAATTCTCAACTAGCCTAGTTAATATGTTTTGGTGCACCAACCTAAGTTTTACATGTACATGGTATTTACAATCTAGGGGTGTAGTAGGGGTGTTTCATTGGGATCTGAAGCCCTTATTTATACATATATTTCCATGATAGTAGAGTTATAAATAAGGTAATCATCACCATGTTGGTGATAATACGACATATGAGCTATATGCCACAAGAGGCCTCTATGGTGGGATGATTGTATCCCTACTGTATGATGCTGAAAAAATGGAGGAATGCTATCAATAGCCAAAGGATTAACCCCCATGGTCAACCCCTTGATTTTAGAAATGAACTCACATAATGTATTCTCATTCTTTTGAATCAATGTTGCTCCTATATGATGGAATAGTGAATGAACTATGCTCAGGTTGGTACCACATATATGTTCACAAAAACGCAACATGTTAGTAGTTCTGTTTCCAAAAAAATAATAAAATAATCATATATGCCAAAAATTACCCCCCCCCCCCCCAACCCCCCAAAAAAAAAAAATCCAAAAAATTCTTACCTATGGCACTTCATCATGTTCTTGGGCCAATGATAATTTAGCATCATCCTAAAATATAGTTCCTAAATAGGCATAGTAACCAACAACAACATATTGTTGTTCAACCCAAGAGAAGAAATATTCAATGAATCATTATGTCAAATATCTCCCCTCAAGTCTTCTCATTATCTCTACTCATCACATTATGCAATGAACAGAGGGACATGGGAATGGAATTGTCACTCTGCACCACATAAATGGAACACTCTCTATGAAGAAGGAAATAATAATACTTCCACAAACAAATTGATCTGTATTTAAATAGGATCGCAACAAATTATAGAGATAACCATAAACATGGAGATGCAATGGAAATAATACTTCACTTCATTAATGTAAAATACTGAAATATGCTTACAAACCGAAATGGAAATAAGCCAGCTAGGGCGACAGTAGCTTTATCTCTAAGAAGAGATGTGGCAGCTACATGCCTCTGAATTGTGTTACAATGAGGATCGAAGGCCTATTTATTGTTGAGAAACAATGGAAAACCCTTAACATCCCAAAACCTAACCCTAGAAGATGAAACACCAAATTATGGGCCCCGTTTTGGTAAGTTGGTACATCAACTTCCCGGGGTCGTAACTTTGGCACCCAATCTCTGTTTGACGCATACAATAGCTCGTTAGAAATATCTATCTGAGCACTACAACTTTGGGAAGAGAAACATTGGTTTATGGACCCATGTTGCTCTGAGAGTTCCCAAAAAACGTCATTTAGGGCCTCAAAATGGCTCTGGAAGTTCAGGACCTGAAAAACTGCTAAAAATAGTAAATTGTGCTACAATTACAGAAACTGAAAAACTGAAAGAGATATTTGTGGAGGTCCAAGTGGGATAGGTGGGTGGCCACCAACATCCATCTGGATCATTCCTTGAAGTAATGGTCCCCATTGCGTTGATTTCCTCCATCTACTGAACTTGGTCCTTGGTGAGCTATTCTGCAATCTTGGATGTGTCCAGTAATGGTGGGAAGCATGGCCGAGGGTGATACACATTGAACACTTGGTGCAGGTGAAGGAATGGAGGAATGTCGTGCTCCAAAGCATTATTTCCCACAACCTTGGTAATGGTGTAAGGACCATGTCGCTGTCGTCAGCGCTTCTGATGGGATCTTGTAAGGCATTCTTTATGCAGATGCAACCAGACTTTGTTGCCCACCTGAAGCTTGTGTGGTAACCCTGTGGGTGAGGAGAAGTTTTTCCTGTGTTCTTTCATGACCATATCCCTTTGTTGTTGCTGATGCATGGAGGAACCCTTCGCGGGGGTCATGGATGTGGTGAAGATCTTCCCCTTACTTTGGGAGCGAACCAGACAAAAAATGAATTTCCTAGTCTAGGAGATGAGCTTGCCTTTCTTAGTAGTGATCAAATAGGTGGTGGTAGGCGGGGCTATCTCCGGTATCCTGTATAGTGAATTACCCAAAGAAATAATGACAGTATGAGACCTTGACTCATACACAACATGTCGCCTACACAAAGATGGCTAGCCTAATAATACATCACAAACATCCAGAGGTGTAATATCACACAATACCTCGTCTGTGAAGGGTTTGATGCTATAGGGTAGGTAGCACTGCTGGCGAACACGGAGATCTCGTCCTTGGTGAAGCCACCCAATACTGTACGGCTAAGGGTGTGGTGTAGTCAGTAGGCCCAACCACTTCACGACCTTTGCTTAGAACAGTGAATCTATACTTTCATCCTTCTGCTCGCAGTAGGTTTCCCACCAATCCTTGGCATGGGGGGCTGCTTTGAGAAGAGCGAAAATAATCTTTTCTCGACTCAAAAATTCATTAACAGAAAAATAACCCTCTAGTAGATTTAACCACTTATCTACGGCATCCGCGTCTCTCTGACCCTCAAATATGGGGATTTCAAAATTAACTTGTACCTTAAATGGTGTGGTGTTTCTAGAGTAGTTGCTGGAAGCCGATGCATCGCCTCTTGGTAGTCTCTGAAGGATCTGGGCAAAGCTATCCATCATCGTGTTCCTTTGTTGCTTGAAGGCTTCTTTAAGCAAGATTTTGATAGGATCTCCTAACCCCTCATCTTTCTTCTCATCTGCCATGTGAGGCCGTCGGGATTTGCGAGGCTGGTCTTGCAAAGGTTCAACCAGTTCAAGCCCTAACTCCTTATATCTCGACCTCGTTGGGGACATGCAAAGAAAAACAGAGAAAAAGTAGACCACTCTAATACCATTGATCTGGATTTAAACAGGAACACAAAATATTATAGAGATAACCATAAACATAGAGATGCAGTGGAAATAATACTTCACTTCATTAATGTAAAATACTAAAATATGCTTACAAACCGAAATGGAAATAAGCCAGCTAGGGCGATGGTAGCTTTATCTCTGAGAAGAGATGTGGTGGCTACATGCCTCTGAATTGTGTTACAATGAGGCTCAAAGGCCTATTTATTGTTGAGAAACAATGGAAAACACTTAACATCCCAAAACCTAACCCTAGAAGATGAAATGCCAAATTGTGGACCCCGTTTTGGGTAAGTTGGTACATCAACTTCCTGGGGTCGTAACTTTGGAACCCGATCTCTGTTTGACGCATACAATGGCTTGTTAGAAAGATCTATCTGAGCACTACAACTTTGGGAAGAGCAACATCGGTCCATGGACCGATGTTTCTCCCATATTTCCCAAAAAAACATCATTTAGGGCCTCAAAACGACTCTGGAAGATTAGGACCCGAAAAACTGCATAAAATAGTAAATTGTGCTACAATTACAAAAACTAAAAAACTGAAAGAGACAGTTGTGGGGGTCCAAGTGGGATAGGTGGGTGGCCACCAACATCCACCTGGATCAAAAATCAATTCTATTTCTTGATCCTACATTTCATCAGTTGATCCTTCATTATGGATAAAAGGCATTCACACTAGTTAGAAATATTGGGCTCCATATGTCTCATATTAATGTCATTTGTGCTCTAGAGGCTAAGCGATGCCTCATAAATTGTGTTATATGGGTTATGATAAATAGAATCGTATGGAGAGTTATATTGGTTACTTTTTTTATTTGCACTTTACTTCTTACTTTCTAGAGAACTTAGCTCATAATATCAGGCCACATAATCATCAACACTATATTCAAATCATATCCTTTTGGAAGTGAGGAAGGATTCTATCATTCAATCACATAGCCATAAGAGCTTACATTGGGTTGAGAGGATTATTGTTTAGTGAATTGGCCAGTGCTAGTAGGATTTTGTGGCTGACAGTCAAGTTTAGGCTCCGACCTCTTGCTAGATGGGGAACCACCACAATTCTCTTGGATTTTTTCCATTTTCCATGCCACTAGATGGCCATGGATATGAGGAATGGATGTCTGGAGAAAAAAGACCAATGCAACATAAATTTCCTTAGAGCTGGTGGACATTGGAGTTTATGGAATGGGATTAAACGCGATGCCAATTTCCTTGGAGAGATTTCATAGAGAAAGATCATTGTTGTTGAGATTTACATTGACCTTCAACATTCGAAATTTGGTTCCCTCCTTAGAATCTTACATATTCCAAAGGTGGCGCACTAACAAGTTTCTCACTGGCTATTTTCCTTCACTCAAATGATGACGCTCCTTTTCCTCCATGGTTGGAACGAAATGATGAAGTGCAACAGAATATCATGGTCAAAGAGCTCCTCCTCTTGGACATGAAAGGTAGGGAGGGGTAGTTTCCCTCACTCTCTTCCACCACAATGAACCCTACCATGTTCACGAACCATACCTTCTTACTTGTTGCGAGAGTTCCTGGTGTGATGGAGCATATAATGTTTAAATAAGATTATGTTTCCCTCCTTTACTGAACCTACCACCTATAGGAGAGAATGATGGAGGGAATAGTGAAGAAAAATAAGTCATATCAAATGCATGATTGTAGTTGTAAATTAGATCTTGAGATAGAATCAAAGGGAGTGTTCTAGACTCCCTTGATTAACTACTATTGAACCACATTGGATGAGCTCTGCAAGTGCATGACCACCACTTGGAATCAACCTTGAAAGCTGGCATGATGTCTGTCTCAGAGTCTCTAATAGAGCATCAAGTTTGATGGTACACCTAGATTCTTGAGGTGAAGACATTTTTTTTCTATATGATTGTAGTGAGAATCCCAAGTTGCTATGGAGGGAGAGGCCAAGGTTAAATCCTCACATTGGGTTTACTCTTCCACTCCTTGGTTTGCTATAAAGTTTTCTAAGGAGTTTAATTTGCATCTTGTGTGAGAGAATATTATAGAATCTTGTTGAGATAGGATGAGAACCAATTATTCCATGATGTGGTCCAACCTCCAACTTGGAGAACATTTTGATGGATGTGATCTATTGATGAATTTTTGGTCTTCTTGTATTATAATCCTAGAATCACCTTCAACAATGAGAGGGTGTAGATAATTGTTTCTATCTGTGAAAAATCCATTGGATTAGAGGCTCTAGGTCAGCAACGATATTTATTTCTTATTTGATGCATCCCCTGTATAGTTTGAGGATTCCCCCTTTGTGGTTTCAGATGTTATATCCAATTCTAGTCTTCCAAGGATTTACTTTTGATTCTCCATCAAATTTGAGTTTGTAATGCTACTCCAAAAGGGGCTACCAATCTTCTAAGCTTGGATCTATGTTGAAATGGATAGGATTTGGTCTTGAGGTCATAGTGATCTTAAAGTTCCACCAGGCTAGGATCACTTTCTCACAAGAAGGTCCTTGAAATTCCTCTTCATCCCATATCGAGAGAAACAAGGTTCACGCAAAATTCTTGTGGAATAGTATCCATATAGCTTCTAGGGTTTTGTGTTTTTCATTAAAGGTTCTTTGATTTCACTAACATATTTCTCATATCAAGAGGCATGGAGCCATTTTCCATAGTCTGATAAGGACCAAATTTTGATATGGATTTTTTTACCCTGGTTCTGATGGTGCTAGAAGTATCCCAACGAAGGAGCCTCCATGGTGTGAAGTCTCAATTAGACCTCACACTATCTAGAGTAGGAGCCCTAACTGGATAATAAGGTCAGTTTCCACAATCTTAGGAATTTTCCTTGGATGAAATTATCATGATAATAATTTATACAAATAATGTTTGAAACAAACAAGTAAGCTGACATTGTGAGGCATATAATTGTAATCTATATATAAGGTAATTTCATGGCAAAGAAATAAATAATAATCCCCTAGATGAAAAGTAATAGTACTATCTTTAAAGAGACACACAAGAGCATGAAAAGAGTCATTGATTAACAAAAAAAGTAGTTCACAAGATAACAACAATGATAAAATAAAATAACAATGCACATTCAACGAGATACATACTAAATCCAATGGAATAGTTCATTTTGATTATTTTATATTAAAAGAAACATACACCACAAACAATGAAATAATAGTCGTACAATAGTTCACGACATATGAATGAAAGTGTGATGGATCTGATAGCTTCACATATTAAGTGAAAGTCCCAAGATACACAATTACAATGCTGACACACTATCACCAATAGTAGAACATTAATTCACTACTTGATCCTCCAAAGAAAGGTTTTCTCTCTTATGCCAACCTAGAGAATCCAAGGTTAAAAGTCCAAATTCCTTTCTCTTGAGCTATGAGGGTGTATTTATAGAAAATGAGGTGACTCTCAACCTCCCATGTGACTCTTGACCTCCCTCATGTCTCTTGAGTTTCTACTATGACTTTTCAAATTCCGATATGACCTTTAAGCTTCTACATGACTTTAGAACATTCCAGTGACTCTTCATATTCCATGTGGGACCCTTGGGCTTCCACACATTTTACATTTTCTCACTTTTTTTCAAATTACATAATTACACTCCAAAAATGATGTGGAAAAGTACATTGACACATATGACTATGTAATGACATTTTGAGAAGTCGTGACTTGGCAATGGTGATGTAAGACTTCATTTCCTCAATGCCAAGCTCTTCTCATTGTTGCTATGACTTTGATTTATTCATGATGGATCTTTATTTGTTCTTAATCTTCACCCTCTGAAGGATCTAGATGAGTCTCCAAACCTTCAAAGTTAACATCAATTTCCATGTCTTTGTCTTGGTCCAAGATCCCTTCAAGTTCTCCATGATGGTCCCTTTGGTGCTTCTTCTCTACAAGTTCTCTCTTATAGCTTCTCCTTGATGACCTCCCTTGAGGATAACCTTTCCATGTTGTAATGACAACACCTGTAGATGAAATCCACTCATGAAAAGACAAAATTTGTCTAAAAGCCACCTATTCTACCTTTTCTTACTCATGGAAAATGTTGACTGTCATGATGCAATAGACAAGGGTTTTGAGAGCAAGATGGCTAAGAATTGCATTGTTATAAATCATAAGGGATGAGGGATGACATCATTATCCACTAAAACTATCAAATGTGTAATAGGAGGTAATAAAAGACAAGGGATTACATTGTGAGGGGTTTCAATAAGTAGGAGTGGAAATATTGGCAATTATAAATGTAGAACACAAAGTGATTGTGGGACAGGCTCAAACAATTGCACAACTGAGAGTCTCAGTGACCTACTACTCACTAAAATAATGCAATTCACTGTAGAATACCCACCAAATAAAGGAATTTCCCAATTAGGAATGTTAGGGAGGTAAGGAGACAAGGTTGCACACTCTAATTGTGCAATGCATAGTGGTTGAATACACAACTTAGGGGAATACACAATTGGGAATGATAGTAACACAGGGAGGATCCATTATCCATTACAAATTTTGAATGTCCAATCTAGGGAAAAATAGGACAAGGTACTATGTGGTTGACAGGGCTAAGCAACCAAAGTGATGGTCTAGACTCTAAGGTTGTTCAATGTAGGCTTGAGAAGGACTGTTCTATAGGCCTATGTAATATGTAGTTCCAGGAGTAGAGGATGCTTCACTGTGACTTAAGACTGCATATTACATAGTTCTAGGAAGGAGAAAGGTTAGCAAGTTGCAAAGACATTGAAAGTTTCAAAAATGACTAAGTGTGGGATTAGTGAGACAAGAGAGAGAAAAACATGCAAAATACTCCTAAAATAGTGATCTCACACTCAAATAACATTAACACAACCCAAAATAATGCACAGTATCGAAAATTAACATGCATAACTTGAAACAACAACAAAGCAACACTTATTTCTAAGTGCGATAGTTGAAACGTTACAACACAAGTGTCGACTTCAACTAGAAAGTGTGATAAGTTTTGTGAGTGTCTAGTGCATATTCATATGATATATATGATGAACTGATATAGAAGAATGGGCTAGAATTACCTCTAGTGGTGTGCTAAGATGAAACACATGCAAGAGTGCAAACAATTAAAAGCAACACTTGCGACGGTAAGAAAAAGTGAAAATGACGCTTGCAAAATATAAATAAATTGCAAGTGAAACATGCTAAAATGAAGAGAAATAAAAAATGACGCTTGTGAAAGTAAAAGAAAAAAAATTAGTCACGAATGTGAAAGAGACACTCATGAAAGAAAAAGGTTCGCATAATAAGAAGTTGAGAAGACTCACTGGAATGATGATGCAATCACAACTAAGAGTGAGAGAGACCATAAAATAATGTTGTGCATTGACTATACATAGGTATCACATAGTATATTCCTCTAATAATTGTGCAATCACTATCACCAAAGACTGTGTAACATTTCCTTTTAGGACTGTGTAGTCATCATTCTCATGGAACTACGCAATCATTGTCCTTAGGCACTATGCAATCACTGTCATCAATATGTGTACAATTACTATCATCATGGATTACGTAATGCTTGAATTTATAGGGTGCACATTGACTATTGGGCTTACTAGAAAAGTGTTCACTAATGAATGCTTTAAAGGCTAAGAATGTGTAAGAATGTGACTTTGAAGGTTATAATATGACAAGAAAACTTAAGGAATTATAGAAGCATCAACCAATCACAAAGCGACTATGATTAACCTCAAATAATTGATCATAGGATCACAAGGAGGCTCCCAAATTCAAGGTTTAGGAAAAATTTTGGAGGGTGTTTGTCATAGAAATAACACTTGGTGACACACTAGAAGAACTCCAACTTCTCTGCTTTGTTCTACCTTCGAGCACAAATTATTAGTCTTTCAAGAAGTATTGATTCACCATGTGGACCAACTTAGCTTCCCCATTTATACCGATTATAAGTATAGTCTCTTCCATCCCCTTTCTCAGCTAAACACATTTAAAATGATTACCATATCTTAATTGTTTCGATCCAAGAGAAGGACATCATATATCCATGAGTTTAAGATAATCAGAGTTTTAGCTTCATCTCTGGTGTTACTCCACTACTAGCAGACCTATTCATTACCTGGGCAGAGTCACTACAAGAAGCACAAACATTTCTTCATTGTTAATGAGCCTCCTCAATAACCCTACGAAGTCGTTTCATTCACCTCTCTATGCTGGAAACCTTTCTCTTCTTTCACCCCTCAATGTTTTCAATATCCTTTAGCATTTATTAGACATTATTGCACTAGGGCAGAAGAGGGATCCCAAATTATTTAGATTAAGAGAGTTTATTCCTTTAGAGACTATTATATACCTATGAAATTAATATGCTCGCTCTTATTTATCTCCTTTCCCTTATCTACTTGACTAGATTGGCAAGAAAAGCACTATTCAATTACCATATTGGGTCAAGGAATGAAGATACTAAAATAGATATGAGGATCATGGTTCTCCTTATATATTTTTGTTCGAATGGATCCTATTTCCATTCATATGTCATTGAATTTTAAGATATGTAAACCTAGACAAAGAATATGGTTACATATTAAACAAGAGTCGGTCATCATCACAATTTCCCTTTTCAAGCTTCACCACATTGTCTTTTGAGCCAAACAAATTAGTTTTCATGCAAGTCTTATTCAACAAACCACAAAATAAAATACATGACATAATAAGGAAAAAAAAATTAATAAGAAAAACAAAAGTGATAAAACAAAGCAAAAGACCAAATGGAGAGAAACTGTAGGGAGGAAACAAAGTAAGAAACTAGGATGCAACTAGTCCTACTCCTAACCTAATTGACTAGAAGTTCGGGGCTAAGTAAAGTGAAATTTCCAATGTAGCCACCAAAGCTAAACCTAACATGAAAGTAAAAATATAAGAGCGATTAAAATCCATATAAAATAATGTGGAAAATAAAAGATAAGAACTTGAGTAGCTTTCACAAAAATTGAAGGTCTTTTATTTGTGCCCTAAATAACAAGCTTGCAATCATACATTTTCACTCAGAATATTATAAAACTTGAAATATTCTTTTGAATTTCCCTTCATATTTGTTCTCATTTTTAGAAATGATCAAGAAAGATAAAAATTTATTGTTTACAATATATATTTCTAAGTAATATTCCTCAAGCCAATCATAGATTCAATCATGGAATTCAAAACAATCCTCTTGAAAACCATAAAATGAACTTTCAAATAAGCCAATCAAATCATACAAAGAATCTTGTGAGGTAAAATTTATCATATGATGTTAAGAAGCCTTGTCAAGTCTATGAGAACTTGACATAACCATTAGCAAGGGTCAAAAATCCTCAACTTCTTTACAATTATTCAAACAATAAAGTAATAAACTGGGAAGATATATTAGTTCACCAGTATCAATTAATGTGGAACAACTATCATCTGATGTACTAGTAGAAAAATGATTAATTGAATGTTGGTTGTTAGAACCAATGTTAGATTAGATGGATCAATTAGAGCATAAGATTCTCGATTCTCGATTGGTTCCCTTTGTCTCTGACTACACACTAGACCAACAACACATGAATCATAATACTTGAAAATGAATTCTTGTATAACAAATGTAGGAAACTAATTAGGGTACAATGGATCAATATCAACTTGGGAAATTAATATATTGAGATAAGGGATTTGATTCACCAAATCACTTAGGCATTCATGAACACTCAAGAGGATAACTAGTGCTATAATGAAAATGATTACGATTATAATGTTCATAAGAATGACCATGAGCTGATTATTCTCAAAAGAATTTGATAGATGTGATTCCTTTGACCAATGATAATCTTTTCCATAATAATTAAAATGATAAGGTTCATATTTTTGTGCATCCGCGAAGGGTATACCTTCCATTCTTCCATTTGTTTAAAGAATAATTAAAAAAAGGAGACTTCTCTATTTGAACATAAAATGAATCTTGAAAGTTAGGAAAAATGTCTCGGAAATACCCAAAATATTTCAAGAATGAGTTTGAATCTAGTGAAATAATATGGAGGAAAGAGTTCTGTGAGGAAATGGAGATCTAGATGAATTCGGGGAACTAATAAGCATCGTGAGAACCCGACATAGCCATCAATGAGAGTTGAAGTTCCTGGACTCCCTGAAAAGTCTTGGAACTTTTAAATGTTGTAATTTCATTGTGAGAGTTGGGTTATATCCTGAATAGCATATGGATAACTACTATCAATTATAACAAGATCACCATTATTTGGATGGAATCCATCTACATCACTGGTTTGATTAGATTTTTCAACCTCAACAAATAAATTATTCAATTCATAACATTATTCTAATTATGTATATAAGGATGTATAGATTGGAGAAATTTCATGAGCAAACTAAGCCAAAGAATTATCTTGATCCAAGGTTGGAATTTACAAAGCATGGGATGAATGCTTGATGATTTGATTACTTTCTTCTTCATCATGGATGACCTTAATATCTTGTGTCAATTTAAAATTCAACTCATCAGATTGTGAATTCGAAGAGCATGGTATAATTTCGTCGCAATTTAATTCATTACAAGTAGTAGAACACAAGGGCCAGTGATTTGAAGAAGAAGTGTTCATAAGAGAGTCTTCTTTGACCAGATTAGACTCTAGATTTAAGCCTTTCAAATCAAAACCTTCTTGATAAACCAAAAACTCATTTTTTGTGCATGGGAATCCATCACCATGTACATTAGTGGGATAATTGTTATATGGATGATGTTTTCCTAAGGCTTTAGATTCATTAAACATATTTATTCCATTTGAATGATTGTTGAGATCACTAGATTCTAAATCAACCATGAATGAAGGAACATCATCTTGAGATGGAGAATTTTTAAAGAGTGAAGAGAGATTAAAATCATCTTCACAATCCTGTCCCACTACCTGTGGAATATGACCACTTTCTGCTTGATCACCATGTGGACCAACAAATTTAAAATCAAGAATATCTGAAGAAATAGTTGGTGGAATAGATTAATCAAGTGAAGAAAGGAACATAGGGCCATGAAATGTAGATGATGGAGGATGGAAGGTATCTCTCGAATACTCAATACTTTTAATCAGATAAAATTCAAGATTTGTATTATGCATATCAATGCAATTAAGACGAATAAAGGGATCAATTTTCACCTCATGATCCATGGACTTATTAGAATATTCAAATTTTTCCTAGATAAGGTATTGTCCATAAAGAGGAGAAGAAGGTGGGATAATTGGATCAAGAATTTGATTTTTAGATTTTCCAACTTCATCATCAATATGAGGGAACACTTCGTTTGCTAATGAGAAAGGAGGAGGAGAAGGGGAAAAAGGAGGGGTAGGTTCCTCCTTTGAGATTTTAAGTGTCTCTACATTGACATAAGATGGGAGGCTTATAAAAGATTTAGATTTAGATGGTTCTAGAGAAATCAAAACTAAATACTAGAACTTTTTAATGAATAAATCCCAATCCACATCTTCTTCAGGAAACTCATAACATAAGTGAAGAAAATTATGGGATAAATCCTCTATTGATTCATCAGGTTTCATTCTAAGATGATTAATCCTTTTATAAACATCTCGGTAATCTTGTTAAAAGCTTGATGAAACTCCTTGAAGAATTATTCAAATGAAGGAATAGGAGTAGTTGGTAAGGTATGGCAACACAACTTAACTCATCCTTCAAGAGTGAGGGTGACTAATTTACAAGAAACACCTTCACAATATACTTCAAGAGAATCACAAAACATAATGAATTGAGATGTATTCTTAGCTATGGGTGTTCCACCCTTGCCGTCAAACTTTAACTGAGACAATTTTTAATAAAGTTCCGAATGGATTGAGTTTTTAAGATTCGATATATTAGAAAAACATCTTGGGAGTATGACCTGAGAATGGGCCATTTCAAATATGAAATTCAAAACAGACTCAATAGGCTCATCTTGTCATCTGACCCTCGTTCTAGCACCAATTATTAATGGTAATGGAAGTCTACCAACGAATCTGTTTCGTCGGTATGAAGTCCCAATTATAACTCACACTATTTGGAGTAGAAGCCCAAAAAAGATAATAAGGTTGTTGGAAATAATACTAAGGGGGGGGGGGGGGGGGGGGGGTGAATCAGTATTATCAAGTCAAATATTTCCTTTTCAAATCCAGATAATATATGCTACTTTAGTTAATTAAAACCACGTATATACGCAACTATGTAGAAGGAAACCCGCGTATACAATGCAAACTTATAATTTACTTTATCTTTCAGAAGTTGATTATTAATCTGTGTATCAGAATCAAATAACCAGTAACCAGAGACAATAAAATAGATCTAAAGACTATCACACACACAAGAACACAAGATATAAGGTGGAAACCCAATGTGGGTGAAAACCACCTGCTGCAATTCGTCTCTATCTTCCTTTAATTAGAAACTTCTTTTTACAATGTACTGGCACAGTCCTTTACCAATACGCAGGCTGCAACCTACAGAGAGCTACAACCCTCTCTCATTCTCCAGCTTCTCCTGGAAGGGAGCTACAACCCCCTTAGCTCTTATACTAGGCAAGATACTAGTACGTAGGTGTTGGCCTACTGAAGGCTACAACCTTCTCTTTCTTCCAGGGACCTCGTTTCATAAATTTTCAGACTGGATCCATGAACATCAAGCAATCATCAAGTCTATCTGCATAAAACAATCTTCTTTTCCCCAATTAGCACTGAATCAAGTAAACAGTTGTCTGACAGCTGTACCCAGAACATAGTAACAGTAACCACATACCAAATTCTGAACCCAGAATACTGCAGCAATAAACAGAGGCAACTGGATCATAATTTAAAAGATATACGCTACTTCAACAACCTGAAACCTGTGTGCAAACGCTCTTGTGTTTGGACCGACCTGCGTATACGCCGTTTTCATTCACTGAACTAGCGTGTATATGATCTTTCAGTTCACTAAACTTGCGTATAGATCTATAAAGGATAATTCATTCTTTCAAATATTCAGACACTAATTAACCCAGATTGTCAGATTTATAGATCAAGCATGCGCCTCATATAACAGATCAAAATCAGACAAAGATACTATTATTCAAGCTTAAAGATTATGACCCATCAATAGAAATTATCCTTCTTTATGCACTAAGGTTCCCCCTTCATTCAGATCCAGATCTGCACCATAACCCCAATCACAAATATTTCAGATCTAGCACTTATTAGATATTCAATTCATTCATATTGATTGCCTTGCAAAATGATATCCTTCCTCTTTTATAGTCTTAGGCCTGTCACAATACCACAGTCCAAAACCATAATAACAAAATACCATGAACCCAATACTTGGGGTCAACACTTTTGGATGCAATACCACGGACCAAAACCATAGGATCAAAAACTGTCAGACTAATACCATGAGCCAACCATGAAAGTGCATGAACTTTTCTCTTCATGAAAGGAACTTTTCTCTACATGAAAGTGCGTGAACTTTTCTCTATATTAAAGAAACTTTTCTCTGCATGAAAGTGCGTGAACGTTTCTCTACATGAAAGAAACTTTTCTCTACATGAAAGTGTGTGAACTTTTCTTTACATGAAAGAACCTTTTATCTTCATGAAAGTGCGTGAACTTTTCTCTATAGGAAAGAAACTTTTATCTTCATGAAAGTGTGTGAACTTTGCTGCACTATAATTTATCATCTGAGATAAGTGGGTTGCCATCAAGTACAACATATGTATCATAATGCCAACATTCTCCCCCTTTGGACTTGATGGCAACAACAACCAATCACTCTTCCCCTTTGTCATCAAGGGAAAAGGGCAGACCAAGATAATATCTTTCCTAGATAAACTTTCCGTTGCCCATACTCCCCCTGAGTACTTGCTGAAATCTCTGAATGAGCTCCCCCTTTGTATATGCCAAGGTGTACCACTCTGACCATGCTTCCTATGAGTACATGCTAAAGTCTCTCCTCTCTTGAAGTGTGTCATTCATGCTCCCCCTGACTATAAGCAAGGTCTACAAAAAGATGTTTTACAAGAAGAACGATGACTTATACATCATAAAAGACCTTCCTATCACCAAAAGACTCAATACATACATCCATCACCCAACCAAGTGGGGATCATCCACCCAACCAAGTGGGGATACATCAGAGAATTACATGTGACAACCAAATACATTACATCTTCATCCCAGGCATAGTGGGGAACCAAAAATAGGCCGTTACATGACCTTGACACCATAAAAGAGATACATGACATAGAGACAAAATATTTAGAGCAAGGCTTATGAAAGTCACAATAACTGATAGCAGAAACATCTGTCAATCATCATTCAGATCAGCAACCATGATTTCCTTCTTTTCTCCCTCTGCATTTGTTCCACCTGAATCCAACAACAGTTGTGAACTAGAACCAAAAGATTCTGAGATAATGCCAACAATGCATCATTAGAAGTTTATCTGTTCCCCCTGAACCTGTGCCAGATGGTCTCTATCAGAACCATACCAGATTATCTTCAACCAGAGCCTGTCCCTACTGATATCCATCAAACCTCCATATACACGACTGTCTCTACACAAACTTGTGTATGCACGTGGATCCTCCTTAGGCAACTCACGTACCCCCATTTTTCTCTGAAACAGACAAGATTTAACAGCAAGATGATGCACCAACTACACCCAGCTTCTGTCTGAGGTATTCGAAAGTTTCGCTGGGCAGTGGTTTGGTGAGTATATCAACAACTTGTTCCTTAGAGGGAACATACTCTAGCTTGACCTTTTGTTCCAGCACTTGTTCCTGGAGGAAATGATATTTGATAGGTATGTGCTTGGTCTTTGAATGCATAACTGGGTTCTTTGAAATGCTGATTGCACTTGTATTGTCTGGAATTTTGATGTCTGGAAGACCACAGACTGCCTGGTATTTGCATGCTTTCCTTATCTGTGAAACACTTAGATGCCCCGATCTCTGGTGCCATAACCAGTGTTCATCATTCTTGTTCAAATAGCATTGTTGTTGTCCTTCTTCAAATATGTATAAATTATTTGGAGTTCTTATGCCTTTGATCACTGTTTTTCCTGTATCAAGATCACGAACACTACATCCATTTGATCAAAATATTACCTCAGTTCCTTGATCGCACATCTGACTAACACTCAGTAGATTATGCTTCAAGCCATCAACATACAGAACATTTCCAGCTTTGAATTTTTCTTTCAACTGAATAGTACCTTTTCCTTTTATGACTGCAGGGGTATCATTTCCAAAAGAAAATTTCCTTCCCTTTTCTAAAGCACTATATGATTGAAGTTTTTCCTTATCACCTGTCATATGCTTCGAACATCCACTGTCGATGTACCATTGATTTTCTTGTCCTTCTACATAAAAGGCTATCCCACATCTTTCTGGTTGTGGTTCCTTCATTCTCCATGTTCTGGCACTTGAGGCTTGTTCCTTCTGAGTTATCTACCGAAACCTGCTCCTGCATTCAGAATCTTCATGACCGAAGTTATTAAAAATTGAACATTCAATTTCATTTTCAAGGGTGGAAAATTTGTTATAAGTTCTTTTCACAATTCCAGTCATACTTCTTTGTTTTTGAGCCTCTCTAGTCATGATTGTCTTATAGGAAACACATTGAGCTGCTTTGTGGCCAAAGTTGTGGCAAGAGAAACACTGGCCATTGAAGAAACTCCTGCGATTATCAAATCGACCAGCCAAATGATTGTAGCTTCTATTGGCATCCATTCTTGAGGAAAATTGAGAATATTTTACCTGTGGCTGGTTGTAGCTTTTGTTCAGCCTTAAGGTGGATTGCCCCCAATTTACCTGGTAGTATTTGTTTATTCTTGATGTAAATCATCCCTGTTTTACCTGGTGATCTCTATTGGGCTCTTGCTCATTCCTCCTTGCTGCATCAAGATAAATTTTTGAGGTGGATGGTTTCTGTGCTTGAGATGCTTCTTCATTATATCCTAGACCTGTCTTGATTAGTGAGGAACACTACACGTTGATAATCTCATCTAGAGTTTCAGATCCTTTAACAAATTTAAGATTAAGAGCCTTTGTTTTCTCAATCTCTTTTCTAAGACCAACAGTTTCACATTCTAACTTCTTAAGAAATTTTTCTTTTTCAGCAAGTTGGAATTGAAGAGTATCAATGATCACATTCTTCTCTTCTAAACATACTTTGAGTCTAGAAATCTCTTCATAAAAACCATCTTCATCTATAGCATCCATGTAATTATCATCTTCAAAAGCCATTAAAATTTTATAATTCTTACGCCGTTCATCTTCATCACTATTTGAAAGACCATCACTGTCTTCATGAGTGTAGTAACTTTTCTTAGTTACATTTTGTTTCTTGTTCCATCTAACAGGTTCCTTCCCCTTGTCAATCTTATATTTATGAGGACATTTGGCAGCATAGTGACCGACTCTTCCACAAGCAAAGCATTTGAAAGGAAACTTACCTCTGAATCTTCCAGTACCCCGTTGAAGGTTCTTGAAAAAATTTGATTCCTCCTCTTCTTCAGACACGTGTCTTGACTCATAGTAATCTCCTCTGCCTGAAGCCTTGAAAGCAGCTTCTCTCCTGTCTGATGGTCCTCCTTTCCTCATTTCATAACCAGTCAGAATTCCGTGCAGCTGAGACATGGTAAGGTTTCGTAGATTCTCTTTTTCTTCTATTGTAGAAACTTTAGATTCAAACCTAGGGGACAAAGATCTTAGAACCTTTTCAACCACAATAGCCTCTTTTATTTCTTCACCCAAATTTTTCATACGATTAACAATCTCATCTACACGAAGGAAATAGTTAGCCACACTTCATCATTGTGCATTAGGATATTTTCATACTAAATTCTGAGGGTTTGAAGTTTTTCTCATTTTACCTGTTCATCTCCTTCATAGCTTAGAACAATCTTGTCCCATATTTCTTTTGCGGATTTATACTGCATAACCTTGATGAATTCTGATTGAGATAGACATCCTAATAGGGTATCGACAGCCTTTGCATTTGTTTCATATTTCTTCTTCTCAGCCGGATCTGTAGGAGTTGTTGATGGAAAAGTGTACCTTGTATCTATGATATCCCAAACTTCTGTATCAAGAGATTGAAGATAGGCAGTAACCCTTACCTTCCAATATACGAAGTTTGTCCCGTCAAAAATCAGTGGCCTGATAGATGCTTCTCTCTCGTAGTTGCTCATGATGATGGATCTTCCTCCAAGCAATCAAGCTTCTTTAGAAGGACCTGCTCTGATACCAATTGTTGGAAATAATACTGAGAGGGGGGGGCGGGGGGTGAATCAGCATTATCAATTCAAATATTCCCTTTTCAAATCCAGATAATATACACTACTTTAGTTAATTAAAACCGCGTATATACGCAACTATGTAGAAGGAAACCTGCGTATACAATGCAAACTTATAATTTACTTTATCTTTCAGAAGTTGATTATTAACCTGTGTATCAGAATCAAATAACCGGTAACCTGAGACAGTAAAACAGATCTGAAGACTATCACACAAACAAGAACAAAAGATATAAGGTGGAAACCCAATGTGGTTGAAAACCACCTACTGCAATTCGTCTCTATCTTCTTTTAATTAGAAACTTCTTTTTACAATGTACTGGTGTAGTCCTTTACCAGTACGCAGGCTGCAACCTGCAGAGATCTACAACCCTCTCTCGTTCTCCAACTTCTCTTGGAAGGGAGCTACAACCCCCTTAGCTCTTGTACTAGCCAAGATACTAGTACCTAGGTGCTAGACTACTGAAGGCTACAACCTTCTCTTTCTTCCAGGGACCTCGTTTCATGAATTTTCAGATTGAATCCATGAACATCAATCAATCATCAAGTATATCTACATCAAACAATCTCCTTTTCCCCAATTAGCACTGAATCAAGTAAACACTTGTCTGACAGTTGTACCCAGAACACAGTAACAACAACCACACACCAAATTCTAAACCCAGAATACTGCAGCAATAAACAGAGGCAGCTAGATCATAATTTAAAAGATATACACTACTTCAACAACCTGAAACCTACGTGCATATGCTCCTGTGCTTGGACCAACTTGCGTATACACCATTTTCATTCACTGAACCAGCTTGTATACGCTCTTTCACTTCATTGAACCTGCATACATATCTATAAAGGATAATTCATTCTTTCAAATATTCTGACACTAATTAACCCAGATTGTTAGATTTATAGATCAAGCATGCGCCTCATATAATAGATCAAAATCATAAAAAGATACTATTATTCAAGCTTAAAGATTATGACCCATCAATAGAACTTATCCTTCTTTATGCGCTAAGGTTCCTCCTTCATTCAGATCCAGATCTGCACCATAACCCTAATCACAAATATTTCAGATCTAGCACTTATTAGATATTCAATTCATTCAGATTGATTGCCTTGCCAAATGATCTCCTTCCTCTTTTATAGTCTTAGGCCTTTCACAATACCACGGTCCAAAACCATAATAACACAATACCATGAACCCAATACTTGGGATCAACACTTTTGGATGCAATACCACGGACCAAAACCATAGGATCAAAAACTGTCAGACCAATACCATGAGCCAACCATGAAAGTGCATGAACTTTTCTCTTCATGAAAGGAACTTTTCTCTGCATGAAAGTGCGTGAACTTTTCTCTATATGAAAGAAACTTTTCTCTGCATGAAAGTGCATGGTATTTTCTCTACATGAAAGAAACCTTTCTCTGCATGAAAGTGCGTGAACCTTTCTTTACATGAAAGAACCTTTTATCTTCATGAAAGTGCGTGAACTTTTCTCTACATGAAAGAAACTTTTATCTTCATGAAAGTGCGTGAACTTTGCTGCACTATAATTTATCATCTGAGATGAGTGGGTTGCCATCAAGTACAACATACGTATCATAATGCCAACAAAGATAGATTTCCATAATCTTAGGAATTAGCCCTCGCTGAAATTATCAACATAAGATACTATACACACAATATTTGAAACAAGAAAGTTGACACTGTGAGGTGTACAATTGTAATGTATATAACATATTTTCATGGAAAAGAAAGAGACACTGAGCCTCTATAAGAAAAGTAACAATAATTTCCTAAAATAGACACTCAAGAGCATGGAAAGAATGATTGATTAACCTGCAAATTAGTTCACAATATAACAACAATGATAAAAGAAAATAAAAATGCACATTCAAAGAGATGCATACCAAAGCCAACGAAATAGTTCATTTTCATTAGTTTGTGTTAACATAAACATACACCGCAAACAATGAAAGTATAGTATTACAATAATTCATGACATATGCATGAAATTGTGATGGATCTAATAGATTCATATATTAAGAGAACGTCACTTTATACACAATTAGAATCCTTCCACACTAGCCCCAGTAGTGGAAAATTAAGTCATTACCTGCTCCTCCAAAGAATTATTTTCTCTCATATGTCAGGCTAGAGAAGCCAAGGTCAAAGTTCCAAAGTCCCTTCTCTTGAGCTATGAGGGTGTATTTATAACAAATGAGGTGACTCTCCACCTCCTATGTGACTCTTCAACTCCCTCATGACTATTGAGCTTCTTCTACGAATTTTTGATCCCTCATGACTGTTGAGCTTCTTCTACAAAGTTTTGAATTCCTATATGACCTTTGAGCTTCTACATGACTTTAGAACTTTCTAATGACTCTTCACATTCCATGTGGTACCATTGGGTTTCCACAAATTCTATATTTTCTCATTTTTTTGGAAATTACATAATTACATTCCACAAATGTTTTGGAAAAATACATTGACACATATGACTATGTAATGACACTTTTAGAAGCCATGAATTGGTGATGGTGATATAAGATTTAATTTCATCAATACCATGCTCTTCTCCTCACTGCTATGAATTTCAAATCTTCATGATGGATGTTTATTTTTTCTTCATATTCACCATCCAAAGGGTCTAGATGAGTGTCTAAATATTCCAAGTTAGCCCGAGTTATCATGTATTTGTCTTGTTCCAAGATTTCTTCAATTTCACCATGATGGTCCCTTTGGTGCTTCTCTACAAGTGCTTTCTTATAGCCTCTCCTTGATGAGCCCCACTAAGGATAACCTTTCCATGTCATAATTATAATACTTGTAGATGAATTCCACTCATGAAAAGCCAACATTCAACAGAAAAACACCTATTCTACCTTTTCTTGCTCATTGAAGATGTTGACTATGATGAGGTGACATATAAGGGTTTTGAGAGAAGGAGGATGAGAATTGTGTATTTTGGAATCGTAAGGGTTGAGGGATGACCTCATTTTCCACTAGAACCATTAAATGCATAGTAATAGGTATGACAAGGAAAGGGATTGCATAGTGAGGGGTTTCAATAAGCATGAGTGTTAAGATTGGCCACTGTAACTGCACAATGCACAATGATTGAGGGAAAAGATTAGTGAATTGTGTAGTTGAGGGTCTCAATGATCTAGAAGTCACATTCTTCTCACTATAATTATGGAATGTGTATTAGGAGGCTCACTAGATAGATAAATTTAGCAAATGGGTAAGTTAGGGAGGAAATGAGACATGGTTGTACATGATAATTGCGCAATGAGAAGTGGTTGAATATGCAACTTAGGGGACTTTACAATTGGGTTTGACAGTGACATAGGGAGGCTCAACTATCATGTGCAACTACACAACGCATCATCTATGTCAAGATAGGACAAAGTATTGTGTAGTTGATAGGAATAAGCAATCAAAGTGATGGTCCAGACTTTAAGGTCGCTAAATGTATAATTAAGGGAGACTGTCCCCTAGGACTATGTAGTGTGTAGTTCGAAGAGGTAGAGGATGCTTCATGGTGACTTAAGACTATGTAGTGCACAGTTCCAGGAGGGAGAAAGGTTAGCAAGTTTCAAAGAAAGTGAAAACACTAAAAATCACTAAGTGTGGGATCAATGAAACATGAGAGAGAAAGAAATGCAAACAAGTCCTGAAATAGTGATCTCACACTCAGATAAAATCAACAAAATCCAAAAGAATGCATAGTACCAAAAATTACATGCATACCTTGAAATGACAAAGAAGAACACTTATTTCTAAATGTGACAGTTGAAACATAGCTTTGCAACACTTAGAATACAAGTTTTGACAAAAGTGTGGATTGTAACTATAAAGCGTGCTAAGTTGTGGGAGAGTGTCTAGAACATATTATTATGATATATACGATCATCTAATGTATAAGAATGCACTAGAACTACGTCTATGGTGTGATAAGATGAAACATATGTAGGAGTTTAAATAGTTAAGAAAGGTACTAAAGACAATAATAAAAAGTTAAAATGACATTTGAAAAAGATAAAGAAGGTTAAATCGACACATGCTAAAGCAAGGAGAAATAAAAAATGACACTCATGAATGTGAAAGTAGGTAAAAATGACATTCAAAAAAGTTAAAGTGACACTCATGAAAGTAAAAGGTGTGCAAAAGTGATAGTTTATAATACTCATTAGAATGATAATACAATTTCCACTAAGAGTGAGAGTGACTATCAAATAATTTTGCGCACTAACATTCTGAAGGGATTGCATAGTCTCTACCTCTAATAATTGTGAAATCACTGTCACCAAAGATTGTCAAAGCACCTCCTTTTTGGTCTACATAGTCATCATCCACATGGAACTACATAATCACTATGTATATAATTTCATAATCACCATCATCAGAAACTGCATAATCACTATCATCAAGGATTTCATAGTGCTTAACTTTCTAAGGTGCACATTGACTATTGGGATTACTAGAAAAGGGTTCACTTATGAGAGCATTAAAGGCTAAGCATGTGTAAGAATGCGACTTGAAAGGTTATAATACCACAAGATAACTTAAGGAATTATAGAAGCATCAACAAATCACAAATGGACTGTGATTAACCTCGAATGACCGATCATATGATCACAAATAGGCTACAGAATTCAAGGTATAGGAAAAAAATTTGATGGTTTTTGTTGTAGTGACAACACTAGGTCTTGGTGGACTAAACTATGTTTCCTCCAAGTTTATTAGTGTGATGAAAGCCAAGAGCCAGTTTTTCCCATAAATTGTTGGTGATTGCATAGGATTCAAATAAATTATTAATAGTTTTATGTCGTGTCTTGCACATACAACACCATCATGGGCCATAAGATCCTATTTTAAGAGGTTTTCCTAGGCAATGGTATGATGTCTTACAATAATCTAGGTGAAGGTTGTCACTTTTAGCCATATCTTTAGAGACCATAATTATTTACAGAATGGATCTGGGACTTTTGGTTGATCTAGAGCGATGAGATGGTATGCCTCTTTTAATGTGAATGTTTCAGACTCTTTATAGCTCAATCTGAGGCTATCTGGACCTTCTTTCATACTTATGGTTATTTTATGTATATCCCACCTCAAATAGTTTATATTATCCTCCGATTCTTCCTCCCTTTAGAGAAAATGTTGTTTCCACTTGTGGATACATGTAGTATCATGATGATGCCAATATTGATGCACCAAGATTTTTCTAGTGCATTAGGAAAACATATGACTGAATGGAAGTTTGAGAATGTTACCTAGGCTTGGAAGTTGTTTCCAAGAATCTAACCAGAATATTGTTGCTTTCCCATCCCAAATTTCCCAGAAGTTTTGCATTTGAACCAAATTTTTGTTCAAGCTAGCTATCCAGATGAGGGAGCCCTGGGTTTGGAAGGAAAGATGAATGAGGTCATACCTGAGTTTATCCTTGGAATATTTGGAGTGCCATAATAGTTCCCATGGCTCCTCCCTATGATTCATCCAACGCCACCACATTTGGATCCTAATTTTTTTTTTCCTATTTTTGGATCATGCAAGGCAAGCCCACCCTATATTATTTGATAGGTAAAACGTCTCCCATTTCATGACAATCCAATTTTTCTTGAGGTGAAGTACTCCTCATACAAAGGTTTTTTTGAGGTATTAATGTATTTGAGAACTCATTTGGGAGGTACAATTATGGAGAAGAGGTACATTGTCATGGATTGAAGGACATATTTAAGGAGAAGAAGGTGGATTGAAATATGTAAGGATATGAAGGTCCAAGAATTTAACTTATTTTGGAGCTTGTCAAGAAGGTCACTCCATGAAGAGTGTTTAAAGGAAAAGTTAGTGAGGGGGGATTTGAGATACTTGGAAGGGAGAGAAGTAGTAGAGAAAGTAAGGATACACTGGTTGTTCCTTCGGGAAATGAGAGGCATATTGAAGAAGAATATCTTGGACTTTTCCAAGTTGATGGAGGTTCCAAAGGATTTTGATAAAAGGTCAAGAATGGCTTTCATTGATTTGAATTCTTTGACTGATGTGTTATTCATAAGAATGGTGTTGTCAACAAATTGTTGGTGGGATAAGGTCAAGTTATCATGCATGAAAATTCTACTCAAGGATCCCTGCTGTAGAGTCACCTTGGTGGATATTCCTAGGCCTTATGCTGTGAGGATAAATAGAAAGTGGGAAAGAGAATCACCCTGACTGATACCTTGGGAGGGTTTGAAGGTCTGAAGATGGAAACTGTTGACAAGGATAGAGAAGAAAACAAACGACACTAGAGACATGACCCATTGAGTCCAACGAGTGCTAAATCCAAAGGAAAGAAGGATGCTCTCCATACAGTCCCAATTGAGCTTGTCAAATTCTTTGGACATATTGAGTTTGATGACCATACCAAGTTTTTTTTGGGTCTGAAGGGAGTGGATGGTTTCATGAGCTACAATTATTCCATAAAGGATTTGTCTTCCTTCTATGTAGCCAGACTGCTTTGGGGAAATGAGGATATGGAGAATGAGTTTAAGGTGATTAGAAATAACATTGGTTATGATTTTGTAAATGAAATTAAATAGAGAAATGATATGATATTTACCTAGAGAAGTAGCATTGTCCTCCTTATGCACTAGAGCTAGGAAGGTGGCATTGAAGGCAAGAAGGATGTGTCAGTTGGTTCTCAGATACTCTATGATTTTTAGGACATCCCTGTAAATAAAATTTTAACATTCATTGAAGAAAGTATGATTGTGAATCCTCCAGGCCTTCAATATTTTCCATCCCCCATCTAATGAATAACTTCATTGACCTCTATTGCATTGATGGGTCTAATAAGAGATGTTTCAAACTTAATAAAAAAATTCAAGGAATGGCAGTCTCTTAAATATAAATATATTAGGATCTAAAAAAAAAAATCACTCTAACTAACCAATTAAGTGAACCTTCTTGATTTATTTTACTCTCATAAACTATTAAATTTAATAATAAAATTAACCAAACTAACTTTTGAATTTCCCTATCACTATCCCTTGGTCCAAGTACAGTTTCCCAGTTAAACTTAGCCGCTTCTTGGTCAAATATAGTTGTTCCTAGTCCAATATAGCCGTTGGATGATCTGCTCTCTCTATTTAATTTGCAGCCTTAGTATGGTTCTTCAACTTGTCCTAACGATGAACCACACTTGTTGGTTCGAAATGTGTCGACAAATATATCATGATGTGATTTCGCCGAAAAATCTTCTCAACAAAGAGAGATGTATTGTGGCCTTATAACACTAGCTTAGGGATATTAGTTGTGATCTTATTGATGGATTCTCTTTTTTGTGGCTGGAGATTAGTTAATAGATTTGAAAAATAGCTTACTATCTCTATCTCAATGTCCTCCTACTTCTCTAGAGTTTCCTTGGATTCATTGCATAGGGAGGTGATGTTATTGATGCGGCGATGTTGGGTGGTGGATCTATGGAAGAAAGAGTTATTATGCTCTCCTTCCTTCATCCATATAATTATTGACTTTTTCTTTTAGTAGATCTCCTCCTGTTTGTAGAATTCCTCTATTTTCTTAGTGAGAGTGGCCTCTTTGTCCTTTAGTTCCCTTGAACGACCATTGTTGATGATATCTTATTGGAGGATAAACATCTCCTTTTCTAGAGTGTGTTTCTCAGTGAAGATGTTTCCAAATTCAGTTTTATTCCATTTTTTCAAGAGAAGCATAATTTTTTTAAGCTTTTGTTGAATGACATACATTATTCATCCCTTTTATGTTGTCCATGATTTACCACCAACATTTCATTTTGTTGATGAGATTGGTACCTGTTATCACTCCAAAATTTCTCTAGAGTTGTTGGGAAGGAAATAATAGAGGTAACCACAAACCTACTTTGGAGATTAGGATCCAACTTCTTACATTCTTGATAGAACACTCTCGTTGGTTTAGTACCTAGATCTACCACAATCCATTGATCTTTATCCACCAACAGATCATCCATCTTGAGTTTCCATAACTCAAAACTCTGACTGTTAAATTTCTCAATCTCTATATTTCCACTGCTCGCCATCTTATTGCACCACCAGAATTGATCCCGCAAATCTCCCACTGAACAAGGTCACCATAGGCCCGAGCAAAACCCCTCAGCAACAAAGACGTCTCCTTGAAGCCAAAACAACTCTGACACCAAATGTAGGTTTTACCCCGTATAGAAATTACCTGCATACGAATTCTAAAACACAGAAAATAAACAATGCGAGAGAATAACACATAAAACACATATACATAGAGATTTTCCCTTGGATCCCAAAACCAGGACTACTAGATTGATTTTTCATTATGTTCCTTTCAATGTTACAATACATATTTATACATGCTAAAGCACACAATACCATGGACCAGAAAACCATGTGTAAAAACCATGCACAAAACCATAGGTAGGTCTGCCCAACTTAATATAGGGTCCAAAAAAGATTTCCTCGGGACGTTGCCCTGGACCCTGTAGAGGGAGGATACTCGACCCCCTCAAATCCCTTGAATAGAGGGGGATGCTACCCCCCTGTGACCCCCCCCCCCCCCCTCCATGTCCAATCTGTGCAATGAAGGGGCGGGGCTCTGCGCCTCCTCTAACCCCCTGGTTCACTACGTTGGCTAGTTGTGGAAATAATATAACACAACCCAACATTCTCCCACTTTTTGTTTTCTTTCCATGGGGGGCCATAGGAGAGCTTAGTCATTTATCCAGCCCTGAAACACCCATTGTTTCTCTACACCAAGAGAACTTCTCAGAGCTCAGATTTTTTCAATGCATCTATTGTATTCTTCAAAGTGTCCACCTTTACTAGAAACATCTTTTTGTCTTCTATCATATCCCTCACAAAGTGATACTGAACATCAAAGTGCTCTGTCTTTGAATGGTAAGCAGGGTTATTTGCCAAGAAAATTTCATTTTGGTTGTCACAATCTATCCTTATAGCTCCCTGTACTAACCCGATACTTAAACACAATCTCTGCAACCAAAATACTTCCTTACTTGCATGAGTGACTGCCATGTATTATGCCTCTATAGTTGATAGTGCCACTACAGATTATTTCTTACTCATCCAACTGACTGCACCTCCAAATAGGTTAACACATATCCACTTGTAGATATTCTCTAATCCAGATCTCCAACCTAGTCTGCATCAACAAAGCCACGAATATCCAATACTTTGTCCAATCCTGGTCTTCCTTGGTAGCACAAACCATAATCACTAGTGCCATGCAAATACTTGAAAACTTGTTTCACTGTTGTCCAGTGCTCCTTCCCTAGTTCTGAAATAAACCTGCTCAATACTCACACTACATGTGGAATGTCTGGTCTAGTACATACCATTGCATACATCAGGTTACCGATTGCACTTGCATATGGAACACGAGACATGTCCTCTTCCTCCTCTTATGTCTTGGGACATTGTTCGACAAATAACTTTACACCTATAGGAATAGGAGCCTTCACTAGTTTACTATCCTGCATATTAAACCTCTGCAGTATTGTCTTGACATACTTCCTCTGGTTTAACCAGAGCTTCCTCTTTTCCCGATCTCTTTTATTTCCATGCCCAAAACATAGTTTGTAGCACCAAGATATTTCATGTCGAATTTGGAGGACATTTGGGTCGTCAAATCCTAGATAATTTCTTTGTCATTTCCAACCAACAACTTATCACCCACATACAAGACTAGATAAATAACATGGTCACCAATTTATTTAAAATACACACAGTGATATGCTTTGCTTCTATTGAAGCCAGGTCCCCATATAAATGTATCAAATTTCTCATACCACATCCTTGGTGATTGTTTTAACCCATACAGAGATTTATTTAACTTTCATACCAGCTCTTTCTTACCCTTCACCGCAAAACCTTTAGGTTGCTTCATGTAGATCTCCTCTTCTAGATCCCCGTGAAGAAATGTTGTCTTCACATCCATCTGTTCTACCTCAAAATCAAAAGCAGCAACAACATACAAAAGTAATATAATAGAAGCTACATTGGCAACAGGAGAAAGAATATCACCAAAATCAATTCCCAACACCTAGGAATAACCTTTTTTCTACCAACCAAGTTTTGTATTTCTCCACCTTTCCTTCTGCATTTTTCTTCTTCTTGAACACTTGTTTGCTGCCAATGGGTTTCCTTTTAGCCAGCAACTCCACCAGATCCCAAGCCTCATTTTTGTGCAACGATGCCATTTCATCAACCACGGCCTCTTTCCAGAGTTTTCTATCCTTTGAATCTACTGCTTCCTTCATAGTTCTAGGATCATCATCAGTAATAGATAAAGAAAAATTTGAACAAAAAGTAGATGAACGATACCTTTTTGGCTGCCTTCTTTCTCAAACTGATCTTCTCACACCCGAAGTTTATGGCTCTTCATCTTCTGATTCCTACTCTGTTGTAGAGTCTGATTCTTCCTCCTTTAGCTCAAACTCTATCTTCTCAGGTTCCTTTGATGGGACTTCATGTTTAATAACATCTTTCACCTCTATGAACACCACACCTTAGCTGTACACAACCTTCCTTGTTGTTGGGTTCTAAAGCTTATAACCCTTTAAACCATCCTTATACCCAATAAAGATGCACTTTTCATATTTACTATCCATCTTGGTTCTTTTGTCCTTTGGAACATGTACATATGCATCACATCCAAATACCATCAGACGTGAAAGAGAGGGTTTCTTACCAATCCATACCTCTTGTGGAGTCTTATCCTCTAACGTTGATGAAGGTGATATGTTGTCTAGGTAACATGTTGTCTTCACCGTGTCTACCCAGGATTATTGTCCTAACCTGACACCACTAAGCATGATTCTTTCCCTTTCCACCAACGTCTTGTTCATTCTTTCTGCAACTCCATTTTGCTCAGGTGTATATGGAGTAGTCTTTTGACGTGCTATACCACACTTCCCACAACATTCTTCAAATTCCTTACTGCAAAATTCTCCACTGTTATCTGTTCTCAACACCTTTATCTTCTTCTCTATCTAGTTTTCCACCAGAGCCTTAAATTATTTAAATATGTTAAAGACTTCAGATTTCTTCTTAACAAAATATATCCATGTATTCCTTGAGAATTCATCTTAAATGATACATAGTACATAGACTTACCCAGTGATGGAACCTTCATAGGTCCAAACACATCACTGTGTAGAAGCTCTAATATTTGTTTCGCCCTCTTACCACCAGAGGGGAAACTAACACGATTCTGCTTCCCATATACACAATTTTCATAAAAATCAAAATCCAGAGAGCTATTACTAATAACTTCTACCATACCTTTACCATGAAGTATTCGAAGGCCCTTCTCTCCAATATGTCCAAGCCTTTGATACCACAACATGGTCTTCTCTCCAAAGACCATTAGATTGTCTGCTCCACTTTCAGGAACCACAGAACTGTTGCATCCATCAACAATAGTGCTACCTTGCAGCTTATACATAGTTCCAATTCACACTCCCCACATCAATACTAGAGCTCCTCAAACCATCTTGCAGGTATCCTTCTCGAACATCATTTTTACACTTGCATCATCCAACTTTCTTACAGAAATGAGATTTCTGGCCAATGCAGGAATATGGAGAACACCCGGAAGTGTTCTAACCCTTCCACCTTCCACCTTGCAACTTCAACTTTACTTTTCCACGACCAACGATTCTAGCCTTCCTGTTCTCCCACAAGAAGACATCACCACCATCATATTTCTCATACTCGTAGAACCACTCACTATGGGGAGTGAAGTGAAAGGATGCATCTGAGTCAATCAACCATGCCTCATGATCTACATGCGTACTTTAAGAAGCTAGCTGCACATCCCCACATTCATCTAAGGTGGGTTTCACCTCTGCAGAAGGAGCATCATCAGATCCCTTTCCTTTGTCAGGAGATTTAGATTTACAGTCCCTTTTGTAGTGCTCTTCCTTTCCGCATTTCCAGCATACCACCTTTACAATTTTTCCTGGAGATTTAGATCTCCCTCTAGATTTAGATCTCCCACTCGATGACTTATTTTTGTTTCTGTTCTAGGACTATCCTTGTATAAACAAGGCATCACCATTCTGGCTCTCCATATTTTTCCATCTCATCTCCTCCGTCAGCAAGGATGAGACTATCTCATCAAACTGCAAGGCAGTTATGTTTCTACCTATTGCAATAACCAAACTATCCCACGAATCTAGTAGAGAACACAAAAACCTGATGCACTTATCTTCATCTGGAATTTTAATATCAACATATAATAGTTGACTTACCATAGTATTAAATGCGTTCAGATGCTCTGTCACCAAGTCTCCATCTTTCATCCTCAGGTTATACATATTTTTCCATAGGAACAGTTTATTCACCTGATTTGAATGGAAAATGGTATCAACCCATGGCATTCATCCACCCATGTTATTCATCCACCCATGGAATTTACCCATGGTATTGTAAGTGGAATCCACCCATGGTATTGTAAGTGACATCCACCCATGGTAATGACCTATGGTATTGTGACATCCACTCATGGTATTTATTCACTCATGGTATTTATTCACCCATGGAATTGACCCGTGGTATTGTAACTGAAAAATACTATAAGTAACAAGTCGCATTCTGTAAAAGGAAAGGTTTTCCACCACAATGTAGTCCTTATAGTTATTATCTATTTTAATAAAAAATTATTTGTGGTTTTTTGAATTGGGCATTCTACTCTTTTTATTTTGTCAATTTCAATTTTTCAGATCTTGGGGGCCTCCCTCCCAAGATCCATTTCAATCTTTTAGATCTTGAGGACCCCCACCCAAGATTCGGATCAGTGGTATCATAGCAGGTTACAATTCCATCGGAATGAGGGTTTCAGGCATATTTCAGTTTCAAATTTTTGCAGCAATATTCAACAAACTTCAGGCACGCATTGCAATCTCCATAGAGCACTTTCTTGGGCCAAGTAGGAAGAATTTTTCTTCTTTCATTTTTTGCAAGAATTTTGTTTTTTGGGCAGCGAGTTTACAAATCAGATCTGAAACATTTGGTGCAATATTTAAAAAAAAATAATAATAGATCTGGATTCCTTGTGAAACAAATACCAAATTTCAAAAAACAATTGGCCGAATTGGAGTTTGGATGAGGGAGATATTGCTGATTTAAAATCGGCTACGCTGTAGAATTTTCTTTTCTGACGACAACTGGTGGATGGCGACTCTCCTATAATTTTTTGAAGTTTTGTGTTGAATTTCAGAAAAATACTGAGCTCCACTTGAAAAATCACCCAATTAAAAAAAAATGGATTGAATCGAAGTTCGGACATGGGAGATATCGCTGTTTTAAAATAAACTACTTTCTCAGAACTTTTGTGATGAAGAAAATATTGCAGCGTGAATTTGACATTCTAGAGTGCCCAGATAAGGATTTCCAACACATGGGAGGATGAAAAATGGTCCTTCTGCTTCCAAAAATAGGTTATAATAAATATTATGAGTTATATTGACCGACTTATGTCCATTTTAATTTAGGAGCAGCATTCAAAACGGGTTCCCGTTGGAGACGTGCCCTCCCAGCCCACTTTAGTAGGCACCTACTTCACATTCTTTAGTTTCAGCATAGCAGCATTCAACTTGGGTTATTTGGAGATGTTCCCTCCCACCCTAGGCTATGTAGGCACGTGCTACTTCATCAACAACCAACATCACAGTTATGGGTCAACCACACAAAATCCTTGTCATTGAAGTCCATCTGCTAGGCCACACACTATTAGTATCAAAGTTGGTCACAAGCATTATAGGGTATCTCTATCCTCAGATCTTCATTCATCATGGTTATTGGTCATCGAAAAACCCACACTTCATCAAAATCCATTTTCTAGGCCGCACATTTTCAGTATCACAGTTGGTCACAAGCATTACAGGGTATCTCTATCCTCGAATCTTCGTTCATCATGGTTGTGAGTTAACCACATAAAACCCTTCTCTTCAGGGGCTCTTCATATTCAATAAAGGCTTAGCAAAAGGGAACTTCATGCAATGCGAACCATTGCTTCTTTTCTTTTTCTCGGTAACAAGGCTAATCTATTAAATATGTACATAGTGCAAAAATACATCAGGTAGGACCAGTATGTTCTTGCCCACGAAGGGCACCAGACATAGACAAAAAACTAAGACTGACAAAGACCCAGACATAATTCCCTATAGCAAGCCCACGCAGGGGTGGTTCCATGAAGTACCAAGACTGTCCAAAGACGGAAGCCCGCGCAGGGGTCATAGACAAAAAGAACTGTTCAAGTCGTCCCACGCAGGGGAAACAGTAAGTACTCTCATCATTAACACAAAAAACCAACAGCTTAGACATCCTAAAAAAACATTGACTGAACCAACAACAAACCAGGAGGCGGCGACTGAGCCTGGAGCGACCTGGTGGAGCAAGGGCGCCGGCGTGATTAATCATTCGGCTCATCCTGTTTCTCTTCCACAATTGGGCACCAACCGTAGTAATTCGGCTCATCTTCAGTATGCATGGTTGCTTCCGCTTCCCCAGTAGTCGCAATAGGAGCATTTTGGGAATGCTTGGATTTTTCCTCGACAGTGGCCCGGCTTTTTTCTTCCTGCTCCAACTCAGCTATCGGAGTCTGCTCTACATCCCCATGGTAGTCCTGCTCCCTGGCTTCTATGGGGTCATCTACTTCAGGCGGATTCTCGATGAACAAAATGGAGACGTGTGCACTAATACGCGGGTTTGCGGTAGAGCTGGTGAAGTGAAAAATAGTGGATCCAAAAGCTGGCAAGGAGACCGAGCTGGATGCCCCAGCATCCATATGTTGGCCTGAGTGCAGGGGAGTGGCTCCAATGGAGCTTATCAGATTAGAGTGGCAGCAATGCCTCGAATCCTCTCTCACAGGTCTGCTGGAGCCCCGACCTAGGGAAGAGCCACGACGACTCAGCAACCTCTGTCTCGGTCTCACCATACTGGGATGGGACTCCCTACCCACTGCCAAGTGAACCAGACTGTCAATTACCAGGACCAGCTCCGTAATGGACTCAACCGTCTGAGAGGGGACCTCTTCAGCGTCAAGGAGGCCAGCCAAATGCAACATGACCAAAATTCCTTGCTCAGAACTGGATATATGCTCTTCATCGTCACCTACCCACCTCGAATTCCCATCCGCCATACCTGCAGTAATGCTTTGGTTCGAATGCTCTCTCCGGGCATTCACTGTTGTCGTCCTCAGTCCCTTCGAATTAAACCAGGAATGAACTCGCCGTCCTCTTGCATGGAGCGCCACGTGATGCCCATGGATTGGCATGTGGCCAGCTTCCAACTCCCGTCCCATCGCTTTAAACACCCGCATCCGGGGCAAACCATTGCTTCTTAAGGAGGGAGGAATGATCCGAATGGGAAATGGCATCAACCCAGGGTATTCATCCACCCATGGAATTTACCAATGGTATTGTAAGTGGCATCCACCCATGGTATTGTAAGTGACATCCACCCATGGTATTTATTCACCCATGGTATTAACTCGTGGTGTTGTGACATCCACCCATGGGATTGACCCATGGTGTTGTGATTGAAAAATTCTATAAGTAACAAGTCACATTTTGTAAAAGGACAGATTGTCCACCACAATGTAGTCCTTATAGTTATTATCTGTTTTAATAAAAAAATTCTTTGTGGTTTTTTATTGGGCATTCTACTGTTTTTCTTCTGCGAATTTCAATTTTTCGGATCTTGCGCCCCCCCCCAAGATCCATTTCAATATTTTAGATCTTGAGGGCCTCCCCTCGACATTCGAATCATCACCAGAGACTTAGATTCGTACAAAGTCCCTAACTTGTCCCACAAAGCCTTTGCCGTAGCTTCCCTTGATACGTTCAACAATACTGAATCTGAGACACACAATCGTATTGTGCTCTTTGTCTTCTGATCCAACTTCTTCCATTCTTCATCGGACAGTCCCATTGGTTTAGTACCTAGATCTACCATGATCCATTGATCTTTATCCACCAATGGATCCTCCATACTGAGTTCCCATAACTCAAAACTCTGACCATTAAATTTCCCAATCTCTATCTTTCCACTGCTCTCCATCTTCTTTCACCACCAGAATCGATCCCATAGATCTCCCACTGAACAGGGCCTACCATAGGCTCGAGCGAAACCCCTTAGCAAAAAAGGTGTCCCCGTGAAGCCAAAACATCTCTAATACCAAATGTAGGTGTTAAGCCTGTATAGAAATCACTTGCATACAAATTCTAAAACACAGAAAAGAAGTAATGCAAGAAAATAACACATAAAACACATATACACAGAGATTTTCCCCTAGATCCCAAAACCAGGACTACCAGATCGATTTTTCATGTTCCTTTCAATGTTACAGTACATATTTATACATGCCGAACCATACAATACCATGTAATGAAAAACCATCATGTCCAAAACCATGGACCAAAAACCATCCCATCCAAAACCATGTGTGAATACCATGCACAAAACCATAGGTATGTCCGCCCAACCTAATATAGGGTCCAAAAAAAAATTCCCCAGGGCGCTGCCCTAGACCCCGTAGAGGGGGGCTACCCGCCCCACTCAAACCCCCCGATCAAGGGGGGCTGCCACCCCCCCTATGACCCCCTCGATACACAATCCACACAACAAAGGAGGGGGATTCGCCCCCCATCTAACCCCTCATTTTGTTGGGTTGTGTTATATTCTTTCTACGACTAGCCCACGTAGTTAAGTGAGGGGTTAGAAGGGGGGCAAAGCCCCCCTTTCATTGCGCTGATTGCGTAGCAGGGGAGTCATAGGGGGTTTGAGGGGTGCAGGTAACCCCACTCTATGGGGTCTGGGGCAGCGTCCCAAAAATTTTTGGTATTGGACCCTATATTAGGTTGGGCGGACCTACCTATGGTTTTGTGCATGTTTTTCACACATGGTTTTGGACGCGATGGTTTTTGGTCCATGGTTTTGGACATGATGGTTTTTGGTCCATGGTTTTGGATGCTTCGGCATGTGCAAATATGTATTGTAACATTGAAAGGAACATAATGAAAAAAATCAAGCTAGTAGTCCCGGTTTTGGTATCCAAGGGAAAATATCTATGTATATGTGTTTTATGTGTTATGCTCTTGCATTGTTTATTTTATGTGTTTTTGAATTCATATGCAGTAATTTCTGTACAGGGTTAAAACCTACACGGTTAACTATGTAGGCTAGTCATGGAAAGAATATAACACAAACCAACACCCTTGAATGACCATTGTTGATGATATCCTATTGGAGGATAAACATCTCCTTTTCTAGAGTGTGTTTCTCATGGAAGATGTTTCCAAATTTAGTTTTATTCCATTTTTTCAAGAGAAGCTTAGTTTGTTTAAGCTTTTGTTGAAAGACATACATTATTCATCCCTTTTATGTTGTCCATGATTTACCACCAACCTATGATTTTGTTGATGAGATTGGTATCTATTATGACTGCAAAATTTCTCTAGATTTGTTGGGAAAGAAATAATGGAGGTAACCACAAACTTACTTTGGAGATTATGATATACCCTTCCTAATGCTCAGATAGGGCTCTCTCTTTATGGTTTGACTTTGTTTAGTTAATTTATTTTAGGCTAGTTATGATTGTACTTGGGTTTTGATTTTGATTTGGTGGTGGAATCACTTACTTAGATGGATAGAGGGATGTATTTTACCATTTGGCTATGGGGTCAAATGGCAAGCAAACAGGACTGGATTAAGTTCTAAAAATATTGTTTACAAGGAAAGGTAGCTGAGTAAATTCAGATCTTAAGGCTTGATGGTGAAGTGGTTTCAATCGGATCTAAGGAGCAATTAAGGGTTACTTAAACCAGATTATGAAGGAAGTGAATGAAGCAACCAGGATGGGAGAGAAATTAAGGATTCTCAGATCCGGATATCAAAAGAAAACTTTAAAATGATTAACTGTTCAAGACAGAGTGTACTTAAACAAATTTTGAAATAAATTTCCAGTTAATTCATTCATTATTTCTTCTACTTCTACCTTTTCTAAGTTATTTATCTCTACTTTAGTGAAATTAGTGGGTTTATCCATGTCTAAAGAATTTATATCTATCTCACTATCTATGTTATTATCTACTGTACAATCAGTATCTATATTATAGTTTTGAAATTCTCCTTCAACATTCATGAAATTATAAATTTGAGAATCTTGTGAAAAAACCTGCCAATATTTCAAATTGTCAGGTATAATAGGCCTATGTCTCACTTCTACAGTGTACTTGTGGTTGGGATGAAAAGGCAATTTGCAGCTACTAGCAAAAGTGGCTAGACTGTGAACTTGCATATTCTGTTTCCTAGGAATAGCAGCAAAATCAGTTTCAATAAGGTCCTTAATCAAATCTAAGACAATGTCTCTGTATTGGCTAACTCTGGGATTATTCACAGAGTATTCACCCTTGATTTGTTTCATAATCAATTCAAAGTCTCCCATGATAGAAACTCTCTTGGCTCCAAGTTTTCTCACAATTTGCAGTCCTAAGATTAGAGCTTCATATTCTTCCATATGTTGTGCATTTAATGTTTAATCTAAAGGCATGACCTTTAGAATGATTATTTTCCATGTTGTGAACCCAAATTCCTGCATCTACTCCTAATCTATTCACAGAGCCATCAAAATCCAAATGCCATATAGACTCATGAAAAATGTTTTCATTATCAGGTGATTTGTGTTTTTCTTCTATAACAGTGATTTCATTTTTTCCATTGTCTGAATTGTACAAGATAAAAGAGTCCATATAAGAATGCATGGAGTATATAGGGAAATTATATGGTTTTTCTGCACTACTCACCATGTATTTAATCAAGCTCTCTCTGTAAAGTTTCCTTTGCTGACCAAACACAGATATGGTGGCATATGACATGTCCAATTGTAGAGATCCCTGTACTTTTTCTCCCCATGAGCAAGATAATAACATTCCATACTTGGGTGGGATATCAACCACTACTATGTCCATCGCAATACTCTTTACTGGGCATTGGACTAGAGTCACACACAAATATTTAATCAGGCCAAGATCATTTGACTTGGCTAGAATCAAAGGAAAACAGGCCATTATATGGTCTGGTGATATCTAAGTTTAATCTCTCCATGATTGCTTTAGGCATTAAGTTATGGGATGCCCCTGAGTCTAGCATAGCATTATGTAAGATTTTATCATGAACATTCAAGCTAATTTAGAATGGAGGAATACCCCCCTACTGAGGTGTGTCATTTACTTTTGGACCAAACAACAACTTAGATTGATCATCACTCATGTTTATAGCATCTTCTCATTCACCTATATTTAATATTTCAGTGATTTGTTATCTAGATGATTCATTTTTCACTAGTTTGGTCAAAGGAACTAATATTTTCAACTTGGCTATCTCAGCCTTAATGTTAAATGGAATTTGAGTTTTGCTTGATTAGATGACATCTTCCTTAGCAAATGTGGTATGTGTATTTTTATCTTCTTTTCCAGTATTTGGTAATTCAATTTGTGTGTCAACAGTTTTGTTTTCAATTCTCTTATCTGGAATGATTTGAGTAACAGTTTCAGTTTGAGTTTGAGATGAAGTTATATCTACAATTCTTGGGTTGGAAATCCATTGAGTTACTCTAGGGAGAATTTGTAGAACTTTGGTTACTGGAGCTTCTGTTATCATTTTAGTTTGGGTTTGGATTGATTTCTTAGTGGGAATTTCGGTATTCTTTTTTCTTCTAAGGTTGTACTTTTGTGAACTTCATATATAGCAGATTCATAGCCTTGTTTGAAGTCAAAGGACTCTCCAGACTCTAATTGTGATTGTTGTAGCATGTACAATTCCTATTCTTCTGGAGTAAGAAAAACAACATCTTCGTTTTAAATCCCTAATAGGTTTATCTGAGTTTCATCCTCTTCTTCATGGTTTTGTGAACCCTCAGCATAGTTTTCCTAGAAGGGTGGTCTAATCTCCTAATCTAGTATAGCATTTTTTCTAGTCTTAGGATTTTTCCTAAAGTTTGAGTTTCTTATTGGAGGTGGTTGCTGATTTTCCCATTGAGATTTTATTTCCATGTTTTCTAATCTATCCATTATCCTTTCTACACTCTTAGCTAAACTATATATTTTACCATATGAAGTGGAAGTTTCCTCTTTATTGACAACTATTTTCTCATTTCTCATCCTAGCTTTCTTAGCTAATAAATTTTCTTCTACACTAACAACATTACTTTGCATCTGTTCTAATGTTTCAGGGTTTCTTTCCCTTAATTGGTATGACATATCAGTATCAAAACCATCATGGAATTTGACGAGTGCTAGGTCTGGTGGAGGTTTAATATTAGAAGGGATTGCATTGTAGATAATGTTGAACCTAGTACAATAGTCCTGAACTGATTCATTAGGAACTCTTCTAATGTTATCATATTCAGATAGTATTTGCAGAGGGTTTTTCTTTCTTTTCCATCTATCAATAAACAATCTATGAAAAGCAGCTAAATCTGTAATATGATTAGCATGTAAATCTTTAAGCCATTTTTTAACATCCCTTGTTAGTGTTTGGGCAAATAACCTCATTTGGACATTAGACTCATCGGTCTCATGCAATTCAAAGTAATCAATCATTTTATTCACATGATGTTGGGCAGAATACTGACCAGTAGAATCAAACAAAAAGATTTTACTTTGATAGTCCTAGGGCATGGCTTGTAGTTGGGCTAGTAACACCAAAGGTGCATATTTGTCTACCATGGCTGAGATTTTGGTTTGACTGGGGGGAAGAGTAGTGGTGCTTGAAGAAGGAATTGAAATGGGTGTAGATGAACTGGATGAACTTGATATATTCGGTTGGAGAGGAAGCTGAGGTATGAATGGTTTAGGGGAATGAATTGTGGTGGATATAATAGGTGAGGTGGTAGTAAATGAAACTGTATTTACAATTTTTGAAGATTTTGTAGAAAGTTCAGAGGCAGTGGCAGTGAGGGAAGCTAATTCAACTAATTGTTGAAGATAGGCATCATCTATATGGCTTATCAAGGTTGAGGTTAAAGCTTCTAGTTTATCAAAAGTATTCAAAACAAGTTGATCTAAATCAGGATGTATAGGCACCTTTTTTGACTCAATGAATTGAATAAAATTAGGGTCTATTATAGTTTCATGAATTGAATTTTCTGATTTTGTTCTAAACAAAGAAAGCTCAAATGATAAATCAAACTGAATATCTTCTAAACTTGATAATTCTTTGGGGAGTGAATTTGCTTTAATTAACTGACTACTACTTCCTTGAGTTTCTACCTTTTTTGGTTTTCTTAAAATTCTGTTAGGATCATCAACTATTGTAGTAGGGTTTGGATCTGCATTTGCCCTGGTATAGTGTGTTCTCTTGGAAGCCATAATTTTAATTTTTTAATTGTTTTTATGAAACTTTTTAACAACTCTAAAATGACCTTAAGGTGCAAAAGGTAAGATTTAATATTTCCTTAAAGTTTTATTACACTGAGGATTGGTCCCCAATATGGTCGCCAATATGTTATCACTCCAAAATTTCTCTAGAGTTGTTGGGAAAGAAATAATAGAGGTAACCAAAAACATACTTTGGAGATTATGATCTAGCTTTCCTAATGCTTAGAGAGGGCCCTCTCTTTATGATTTAACATTCTTTAGTTAATTGATTTTAGGCTAGTTATGATTGTACTTGGGTCTTGATTTTGATTTGGTGGTGGAATCACTTAGATGGATAGAGGGATATCTTTTATCATTGGGCTATGGGGTCTGTTAGAGTCGGTCTGGTCAGCCCTCCATCAGAGATCAAAACTCTTTGTGCATTTCAATTTTAGGTGTCCCACTCCATTCACTCAGCTGCATTTCACTAGGGGCATGCCATGATCTGATGGAGAAAGTTATGCTAATCATTTTCCCTCATGTCTGGTTCCTGCTGGCTCAGGTCTTTTGTCAACAATCACCAATGTCCATGACAATCAAGGTCTGGTCCTTTACAGGACAGAGTCATTTATTATGTTTTGGTCTAGGAATTCATCAATTTGGTCTTTGAAACATGTCTAGTAAAGCCATGCAGGCCAGAGGGAGGCCTTACACAGCTATGGTTCAGAGAGCTTCATCGTCACGTGGATAGACTTCGAGTCTTCTTCAAAACTCCGTTTTGAAGAATAGTCAAACAAGGTCATTTATGAAATTTTTTTCCAAAAAAATATCAGTTGACTTTTCAGATGCAGTTATGATTTCTATGGCTAAATGCTCTATCATACAGTCCCTGCAAAGATGTGCCGAAAATTTCATCTTTTGAGCCAAAATGTCAAAGGGAAAGTGAAAATCAGTGTGTTCTAAAGTCAATGAAAAAGTGCAAAACACAACATTAGAAAAATGGGTTTTCAAGGAAGAAAAAATTAAACCCATCTCCTCCAAGCCTATACTTTTTTTTGCCCAAATCAAAGGCATTGTGCTCTTGCAAGACTTGGAGAAGGCATTGCAAAGGCGTGAGTGTGAGGTTGGAGAGTTTGAGTGAGCGGAAGCAGGTTTTGGAGGGCGCGACGCACATACCCAGGGGCGCGGCGCACTCACCGGGCATGACACACACACAGCCAACCCGCAGTTGAAGGATTACATAGGCACGGTGCATACAAACTGCACGGCACACTGGGAATTGCACGCGGTGCATACAGACCAGGGGCTGAAAATCGTTGCCAAAGCACTCAAAATTTTGGTGAACGCCATCAATTCAAGAGGTAGGCCTTATGACATCACCGGTTCATCAATTTTTTCAATGATATGATGTTTATAAGATGTTTGAATGTTAGCCAAAAGCATAAGGTCAACCATAAGAAAATCACCAAGAAAACGATGGTTGGGGTTGCAAAAATTGTGTTGGTAGTGCCAAGGTTTCACTCCACTCACCTTTTTCCCCTCACCTCTCATTTTTCCCATCTCCCCTTGATCATTTTTCCTAAAACCCCACCCTAAATCACTATCATAACCCTCTCCCTATTCCTCCACTATTTGGTCAGCTAAAGGTCACCACAAGACCAGCTCATTGTGCAAGCCAAGCTGTGGGAGAGGGGTGCATGGTTGAAGGGTTAAAGAGTCAAACGATTAGGAGAAAATTTGGGTGCTTTCATAGTGTGTGGCACACACACCAAGGAGCACAACGCACTCATTAGGTGCGACGCACATAGGGCCCGTACACTGTGTAAGTCCGACACTGGCGCGATGCATACCCAGTGCGCGACGCACTGGGCATTGCGCGCGGTGCACAGAGATATAAAGCCCAGAAACTATTCAATCTGCCTAAAAAATTTTGGATGCTCACCAAATTTGACAGGTAGACAACCTACCTCCATTCTTGCATCAAACTTGAAAGGGCTATCATGGTTGTAGGGGTATAAATCAAATGCAAAATGTTTTTTGTAAAGCAAACAAAAAAGAAACAAAGAAATCATTGATCCTAGGGTTTATGCTATAGTGACAGTGCTGCCAATATATTTCAAACCCTACCCCATCAACACTATACCCAAACTACTCCCAAATCCTTAATAAATCTCTCCCTTTAGCCCCTATTCCCATTTCATCATTACCCTCCTGATACTCCCTGTTTTATTGTCGCCTTGGTGGCAGATTTTCAGAGCAACTACCAGCTTCATTGGAATAAAAGGGCAGCATAAAACTCAGGGTACAAACAGTAGTAATGGCACCTGAAGTTTCATCAGAATATGAGGAGGAGACCGACAGTGACACAGCTTCTGGTGAAAGGGCCAAAAGGAGACATCACTGGAGTGGCAGCCATCTTAGAGATGAGCCAAACATCCTCACCGATCTGCAGGCATGCCCTCTTGCTATGTCCTTGTTGTGGGGGAAAATGCCTATGCAGGACGATCCTATCCACCTAAGGTGTGACAGTGCCTTAGCAACAAATATATACAGCTACTTCGGTTTCTTCCTTTATGAAATGTGAAAGAGGGGAGATCGGTAGACTTACCGTTGTCTTCCGGTTGTCCCTCGATCTAGATCCTCTTCTCTTTGGGTGTCCACAGCTACTTGCCTCCTCGCTTGCTCGAGAGAACATCTACTTGATTCCCACGAGATCACAAGAGAACAACTACCTGTGACAAGAGAACAACTACTTGCGACAAGAGAAGAACACAACACAAAGGCAAATATACATATTCATAAATGATTTAGGATTAGAAGTAAATCAAATACACTAATGAAATGATACAAAATACACCAGCATATAGGAAAGAATCAAGATAGCTTTATTGATTGATAACAAGGTTCAGGAAGAGATACAACCCATAGGGCTCCAATCCAGCATCTCCTTCCCAGCAGAATGGAATTCCTTCTTCAGCTCCCTTCAAAGCATTAAGCACCCAATGATCCAATCTCAAACCAACAGCAATTCTTTGCAATAACAAAATTCCAGCCTCTAGATCTCATGGAGGAGAGATCTATATATAGTTATTTTGGAGAGAGGATGAGTCAGCTTGAGATCTGACTAGTGTCCTCTCCCTCTCTCAGTTCTTGAGTCCACTTGGAGGTTCTTGCTTCCACTTGGAGATTTGGAACCTCTTACTCATCACCAGTCGAATTCCCTGATGCAAGTGTCATTTTGGAAGCTTCCTGGGCATTGACACATTGAGGAATGAGCCTGCCACTTGTCCAATTACGCTCAGCGCAGGTAGCCTTTGTTGGAGTTGACATTCAACGCAGGTAGACAGTGGAGCAGTTGACATTCAGCGCAGATGCTCAGTGGAGCAGTTGACATGATCCAGAATTGGCTTGTTTTTGAGTGTTTTCAGGTGGAGAACTTCTGTGAATTGCTGTGGTTTGTTGGCCTTGTTCCTCTAGGGGTAGGAACAACATGTTTAGGGACTTTGGATCCCTTAGATTATTGACATTTCATGCTCAGTGATGCAAGGCACAAAAATTTCTATAACGGTTGCCCCCTAAAGTATGAGGTCGTTTATCGGGTGAAATGCTTTATCCAGGAGAGTCCAAAGTTCATCCATTTGCTGGGAGGAGACCTGTAATAAGATACAATACAATACATTATGATTCATACTGCTTTCATGATCTAGCTGAGGCGGGCATTCCCATGCTCAGCTTTATAAATTCATTTTTGTACATAGAACAGACAATCGTCTGATGGTAGACTGATAATTTTGGCGAAATTATCATCCTTTGAGTAGGATGATCATCTGCTGCAATGATGTACATGTCAAATGTCTTTATTTTTCCTGAATATATATCCCAGCCCAGATGGATGCAACTAGATCCGGGGTCTTCAAACTCGTTCGATCTTCACTCTAAGTACAAGTCGATCCATGTGAGAATTGCGCTGAAGTCGAACATGGAAAGACATCGCTTGATTACCGGTCAATGATGTAAACTATTAACAAGCGCGAGAGGAATCACCGATAATGATAATGACCCTCAAGGTACTCAGTACAATTCACGTGGTGTGAATAAAGGACTTGGAGTCAAACACCACGCAAAATCTTCTGGTCGAAGCTCATTGATGTATATCTGTCGCCGGAAGTGAGAAACTTGCCATTGAGGCATGCAAGCTTCAAAGTACTGAAGGGGTTGTTCCTAGATCAACTTCTTGGATAATGAGCTAATGTTGACAAGAAGCGATCCGTCAAAGGAGGGCCTTAATGAATCCCACATCAGTGACACAGAACGGAGCTAATGATTTTAATGGAGGTGAAAACGATCTGTGACATATGATTCAGGGTGGCGGTCATGAATGGATGAAGGATAATGTATGGCAGTGGATGGGACCCGGTTGACTCTTTCTGAACGACTTCTCTTGAACATATGGCGACACTAATGCGATGGATCGGTAGCATTACCCCAAGTATGGATGGTATGGCGAGACCATGGTGATGTGACCGGTGAATGAAACAACCCAACCCGATTGTGGTACGGAGGAAAAGTGTCATGTTCAAGAGCGACCTGCTACCATCAAAGTTTTCTTGATTTTCTCCCAATTTTTCCCCAGTCATTGCTGACCAGTACCTCTTTATTTTTTTCAAGCTTGAGGAGGATAACATATGCTTGTTCTATAACCTGCCCTTCGGGCAAGCCCATCGCTATGTTTTAACGAGCCTAGCGATAGTGAAACTCATTCTTATCTAAAGACAAGTTTGTCGCTATTTAGTGATTTTAATGAGTCTAACGACAAGGATAACTCGGTCCTTTTCATTTTTAGAGAGTCTGAAAAGGTACATAAAGTTAACTCCAAAAGTCCTTTTTCGTCATCTAATCCCTTAAGTCCGAAAAAGTATAAAACAATACAGAAGGGATGAGTTTTCGATAGTTTTAATGAGCCGAACAAAACAAGCGCTCGATCTTTTTGTGCAATAATCCCTCAGGTCCAAAAAGATTAAAATCTAGAGGAGGGATAGCTCTTCCGGTCGGTTTAACGAGTTGGAAGGCCAAAACTCGGCAATCTTTTCATATTTTACGAGTCAGTTGAAAAGAGCTTAAAGAAGACTCGTCTTTTGAGGAACGAGTGATGAACAGGGTTAGCAGCTGATTCCAAGTACAGGTTGGAATTTTCCAATCACGGCAGTGTCACAAGGATGGCTAGGTGAAATCAGTCTTCGCAGCTGTTCCTCAAAATGGGTAAACAATCATATGGAGGTGAACGATCGGCCAAATGAAAAGTGGAGGTGACAGTGCAAACACGACCAAGGCTTTTATGGTTGATCAGGTTACATACACAATGGTTATTTACCGGGATGGGTTCATTTTTTAATGAGCTTGAATGCGCCAAAACACTGCTCGGACTTATGTTTATTTTTTAACGAGCATGAACTATGTGCTAAAACTGCTCGGATCTTGCGTTTATTTTTTAACGAGCATGAACTTTATGCTAAAACTGCTTGTTTATACCAATCATATGATAAGAGTGTCTCATTGGAGATCGCTATTTTTTATGGAGCTTCATCTCACCACGCTTTGCTCCAGATCCTTTCGTTATGCAAGTTCGGAAACGACTAATCCTACGAGTTTAAAGGGTTAGAGGTCCTAAAAATTTAAAAAATAAATAGTCACCCCTTACTTACACTCCAAAAGGTTTGCATGCCCCCAGGCATAAGAAAGAATTTCAAGGTTACCTCTACTTCTCTTCCGCCAAAAATTTCGTTTTAACGAGAGAGGCTTACCTCTTTCAGGTTACCCAAAGATTGTCTTGTTAGTATCTTAAACAAAACACTTCCTCGGCAATGTCTACCGAAATAGACAAAGGTGGGTGAAAAATAGTTTATTCCACTCACATAACTTTGGCAAAAGAATCTTATTCTAGAACAACCCCTCTTCCTCTACGGACGGGGTACGGACTAGTCATATTCTCCTGCGGAAACCTACCCTATACCCAAAGTTCTCTGCCGAAGCAGACCAGGACGCATGCCCCCTAGGTTCCAGTCATATCCTCCCGGATTACTCGCGCTCATCAGGAGGATGGACCGTGGGTTGAGACACTTCTTGTGTGAATACACCATTTAGGGATGGTATCTGACTATTTGCGATGCGTGATCCGGGGAATGAAAGTTGGTCCACGAGCTTGACCATTCTTCCTTCATGCGGAAAACACATTACTCTAAAGAGTGATGAGATGATGGCTCCCATGCAATATATATAGTCTCGTCCAAGGAGTAGGTTATAATCCAAGGGTCCTTTAATGACCATCACGTTCATTTGAACGGTCTTCCCTTTCAATGTTATTGGCACATTGGGGAGGATCCCTAAAGGGTGACTAGTTCCCTTATCAAAGCCTAATAGATTTCTCATTTCAGGCAAAAGCGCTGGCGAACCAAGCGCTTTCCAAGCAATAGAGGAAAGGATACTCACAGATGCCCCTTCATCAATAACTGTACCAGCCATTACCATTCTGTATATTTGGACAATAATTCTGAATGGTATGCTAGCTGGCAAGCGGGGTCTGCCTAGTTGGTTCCAGTCGAAGGACACAACCAGGTTGCTTGGTGGTGGGACCGAGTAAACGGCCGGATAGCACTCTGATTAACTTCCTTCCTGCGATAAAGGAATGGGGGCATTGCCCCCTTGATCATCAGAGTCAGTGCTGATGAAGAGAATTTGGACGGTGTCGTCTTTATTCTCCTCTGTGATGGTGTCATTCGAAGAGAGAGCCTCTGAAGGCAAAACTGGGTCAACTGCCGTTTCAACCTTTAGACTTTCGTCAGGTATGGATTCAGACGGTTCATCTTCAATGACAGGTGCTTCGGCTGACCACCTGGGCGGGTCAGCCAGGTTCTCAACTAGCGAGGGACTTGGCAGGAGTCTTTGATATCCAGGAGGAAGATGCGCTCGTAAAATCGGGCGATCTTCCAGGACTCTTTTTGCCTCGTCTAAGAAGGGACAACGGTGGATGGCGTGATCGGCTTCACACAGTCTGCAGGGAAATTTGGATTTCCCGCTCTGTCCTGGGGCTTCACTCCCACTAGTTGACGGTGAGCAGTCGACATGGCTATCAGAGGTCGATGCTACCGAATTGTGCAAACGGGGGGACCAGTCTCTTAGTATCCGGGGGATATAGGGACAATCTCTATGGAAGTGGTCTCCCTTGCATATGACGCATGGCGATTTAGGCCTTACGAGTGCTGTGTGTGGATTTTTGTTAGATGACACTTGTTTGCCCCCAGTCGCCTTAGGCTCCTTCTGCTTCTTTTCTTTCTTCTTCTTCTCCTTCTTCTCCTTAGGAACCCGGTTCTTTGATTTACCAGTTCCGTCAAGCGAAGAGGAAGGAGGGGAGGAAGATGAAGTGGAAGGTTGGTGGGCAACTCTTGTCTGATCTAACTGTTGACTCGACTATTCAGGAAAGGTGGTATTCTGAACGACATTGGTTGAAAAGAGCCAGACTGGTAGGCCAATTGTCAGTCCTGGAAGCGACAATGTGGCCATGTGGGGCGCACCAACATCTCCCCAAGAGGAGAAGGGACTAGGATTTCCACCAAGGGGAACTCCTTGGATGGTGTGCTCCATCTTTTCAACCTAAAGACCAACGCGGGAATAATGGGTGATTGTTCCGTTTAAAATAAATTGTTAACGACGCTTTAGACACAACTTGCTTTTTCACTTTTAAAGAGTCGAGAAAAAGCTAAAGATGACTCTAGTCTCCTTCGATGTTTTAACGAGCCCGAAGTGACAAATGCTTGGATGGACTTTTTCTGTTATAGAGTCTGAAAAAGGCCAAAAGAAACTGCTCTGGAGATCTAAGCAGAGGGTGTGCCAAACTTTTCGCAAAACCGCAGAATACTTTTTACGGTACGGGCGGTCGATCTTCGTGAATGCTATGTTCACTGCATTGCGATCAGTAGGGCGGCCGACACGGCTTCCTAAGGATAAAGGATATATGCCTATAGGGGTCTCCCAATTTATACGCGACGGTACGTGGGAGCACAATCCATACTAGCGCTATCGTCCCTCAGGAGGAATCACCCACCTTCCACGAGATCGACAGTCACTAGGCTTAACGACGCCGGAACACGTCTCTAGCCTAGACCTCTATGTTGTGCGTTATGTTGCAAAGCGTTGTTAGGTTCATTCAATTTATTTTAAGTTGATCTTTTTAGAAGTTTGTCTTTCAGGATCACCACGAGATGTATGGTACAATTCCTAAATGCAGTCTAAGATGATAAGCAAGCTTTATTATCTTTTCAACTTTGAAAATCCTAGCTACTAAGGAAAAGAAAGCGACTATCTTTTCTAAAAGAGCAATCAGCATACTCTAATGCACTCTTTCCTAAATCAAGCATGCAAACTTATCAAAATGCAAATGCACAATGCAGGTGTTTGTTTTCTGCTTTCTTAGTATTAATGCCTACAAAGAAAGCTTTTTGTACAACTTTGAATTTGCTTTTAAATGACAGATATACAAACAAGTTTACTTTTTCGAAATCAAAAAGGGTAGAAGAGATTACAATCACTTTGTGATTTTCGAAATGAATACTTGTTTCGACACTTAAAAGTGACAAATTCAAACCAATAAGCAAAAGCAAATGTATAACCAACTGTAAACAGCCAATGAACTCTCTCCTAAGATCACAATCAATCAGATCTGAATCAAGGGCTACAGGATGATTATTTCGCTCATGCAAAGGAAAATTGTAAATGACGCCACAAACACATAAAAACACTTACAGTCTTTTTGTACAAAAGGAGGCGGAATTCAAGCAAAGAAAAGGGGTTATTAGACTGGTACCTATGCTGGTTAAAGGCTGCAAAAACAGAGATCAAAACAGGGCAAAAGACAGTAAAGAACCCCAGCTACACAAGGCTAAACTGGTTCAGCGCAAGTCTAACACTGTGGAGTTGACATTCAGCGCAGGTAGCCTTCACGGGACCTGCGTTGAAATGCAGACTGCCTTCACAGTGTCTGCGCTGAAAGAGAAACCCTCGTCTCTCTTGGGTTCCGGGTCATAAAATGCTCAAAAATCAACTGTTTCAGGCCAAATCAGAAACACAAGCAAGGTATAAACAGAGGGATGCTTTGAGAGGGTACTAAAGACTATCACAAAGGATCATCAAGTCATTTGTGAGTCCATTGTTCAGATCATAGACAAAATCCAGTGAAGGATCAAGGCAGCAACAGTCTACTTTGCAGAAGCAGTTCGATTGTTACTGTAAGTCTATGAAGCAAACAATGATGTAAACACAAATAAAATGACTAAAACAAATCTCCCATTGGAGTCACCAATTTGTTGTGGGGAAAAATGCCTATGCAGGACGATCCTATCCACCTAAGGTGTGACAGTGCCTTAGCAACAAACAGATACAACTACTTCGGTTTCTTCCTTTATGAAATGTGAAAGAGGGGAGATCGGTAGACTTACCGTTGTCTTCCGGTTGTCCCTCAATCTAGATCCTCTTCTCTTTGGGTGTCCACAGCTACTTGCCTCCTCGCTTGCTCAAGAGAACAGCTACTTGATTCCCAAGAGATCACAAGAGAATAGCTACCTCTGACAAGAGAACAGCTACTTGCGACAAGAGAAGAACACAACACAAAGGCAAATATACATATTCATAAATGATTCAGGATTAGAAGTAAATCAAATACACTAATGCAATTATACAAAATACACCAGCATATAGGAAAGAATCAAGATAGCTTTATTGATTGATAACAAGGTTCAGGAAGAGATACAACCCATAGGGCTCCAATCCAGCATCTCCTTCCCAGCAGAATGGAATTCCTTCTTCAGCTCCCTTCAAAGCATTAAGCACCCAATGATCCAATATCAAACCAACAACAATTCTTTGCAATAACAAAATTCCAGCCTCTAGATCTCATGGAGGAGAGATCTATATATAGTTATTTTGGAGAGAGGATGAGTCAGCTTGAGATCTAACTAGTGTCCTCTCCCTCTCTCAGTTCTTGAGTCCACTTGGAGGTTCTTGCTTCCACTTGGAGATTTGGAACCTCTTACTCATCACCAGTCGAATTCCCTGATGCAAGTGTCATTTTGGAAGCTTCCTGGGCATTGACACATTGAGGAATGAGCCTGCCACTTGTCCAATTACGCTCAGCACAGGTAGCCTTTGTTGGAGTTGACATTCAACGCAGGTAGACAGTGGAGCAATTGACATTCAGCGCAAATGCTCAGTGGAGCAGTTGAAATGATCCAGAATTGGCTTGTTTTTGAGTTTTTTCAGGTGGAGAACTTCTGTGAATTGCTGTGGTTTGTTGGCCTTGTTCCTCTAGGAGTAGGAACAACATGTTTAGGGACTTTGGATCCCTTAGATTATTGACATTTCATGCTCAGTGATGCAAGGCACAAAAATGTCTATAACAGTCCTGTTTCCAACACTTAGCATGTTTCAAATTTTTTCAGAGGGTGGCAAATTTCAGAGTTCATCATGAGTTGGCCCGTCTTTTTTCACTTCACCTACATGGAGGACAGTCTATCTTGGTTGGGGTCACTTTCACATTGACACCCGAGACCATATCGGTGGCAACAGGCATACCAAACATTGGAGAGCAGTGGCACAAGAAGAAGAAGATAGAAAGGCATCATTATGAGCCTTACATCAAAGACAGTTGTTTGAGCCACCTCATGAGAGTTTTTCCATTCAGATTTTTGAAAGATGAGTATGCCCCACTCATGAAATTGATCATGAAGTACTTCAATTGCGAGGGGAGGTTGTCTCGCCTTTATGCCTATCACATCAGGTTGCTCATGCACTTTACCAGGGTGTGGATGATGAACCTACCATTTTACATATTCGGGAACATAGAGAGGATGAGAAATTTCATGCAGCACAAGACCCCTCGACAGCAGCTTAACAGTGTGTATCACTTTTCCCTTATCCGATTTTAGTAGACCATCAGTTGGGATTGCAGGGTATTGCTTGGGAGGACTTCATCTCCCGTGACTTCTTCAGTGCTCCACAGGTGGTTTCAAAGGCAGAGCATGAGGTAGGGGGCCCATCTGATCAGTATGAGCGACATGAGACTGCCACTATGCCAGTATCCATCACCTATCAGAAAGGCAGTAGACCCTTATTTGCAGCAACAAAGTGAGTGTTATCTCCACCCAAGGTGGAAGGGGCCTTGCTTCCGACATCAGCATCACAGGAGCAGGGTAAGGGTAAGGAGCCAGTGCAGGAGGAAGGACCATCAGGTGAGCGAGAGACTGAGTTTGTTCTCCTCTAGGATGATGAGACAGATGCAAAACCAACAAATGAGGAGCTCACAAAGATCATCCAGGAGTAGCAGTCAGTGATTGACTCCTTGTCCCTTGACTTGGAGAGGGCCAAATGGAACATGAACTACCTGGAGCAAAGAAACAAAAAGGTTGAGGACCAACAGATGATCATGGAGCTGCAGAACATCCGTGAGCATCGCCAAGCTGCTCAAAGAAGAAGGGTTGCGCTCACATCTTTGGGGCAAGCAATCAATGAGGATTGGTAGGCCAACCTTTAGAGGGTCAACATGCATTTGGAGAGGTTGCTGGACAAAGCTGACCAGTACCTTTCTCTATTGAGACATATGACTTTCCATTACAGGGTGCGAAACATGAGTGCACAGGCCCGTATAAGGAACTTGAAATCAAAATTGAAGAAAGCGACAAGAAGGGAAAAGAGGGAAAAAGAGCAAGATTGGCTTCAAATCATGGCTGAGGCTTCCTTCGCCCATCATCGCACCCCATAGAGATCCTCCAGCCCAAATTTCAAAAAATTTGGGGAAATTTTGGTCACTTGATAACTTTTTGGGTAAAAAACAGGGATTTCCTCCCTGTGCACCGCGCCACTGGCGCGACACTAAAATTCTAGGGTCCCAATTGAGAAATGGCTTGCATATTTGGATTCATCATGGAAAATTACGACTAATGGTGTCTGGGCAAGAGATTTGGGCAAGATTTGGGTCTCCTAAAGGTAAAAAAAACCCCCCAAAATGGCCTCTCTACCACTTTTTTGACACACAGAAAATAGTCTTGGGAGAATGGAGATTTGGAGGGGAAAATGAGCACCAAATTTGAAAATTCCAATAGGGTTAGGAAGTAGACAGGACAGGATTTCAAGAAAGACCACTTAGGCACATTTTGGACACCTGCAAGTGCCCCAAAACAAGTCCCAAAGTAGCACGGTGCACAGAGGAAAAAATTGCCAATTTGCTTTCGTTTCGCGAAATTTCGGTTCGCGACTTCTCCAAGTGGGCCCGCTCATCTACACTTCAGTTTTTTGGCACCAAAGGTGGCATTTAAAGAGTTTTTTCTCCAGATTTTCTTCTATCCAAGTTGCGAAGGAAGGCAAATGGTCACCCCAAGCCAATTGTCATGTCAGCAGCGCTGCACCTGTGGCTGATGGTTGGCTCTCCATCTCCATTTTGTAATGATTCGAGTAACTCTCCAACCCTTGGGCATTCTATCTATTCCTCACATATTCTATATATTGTATGCAAGTTATTTGCAAAGGGTTGGTTGGCTTGTAACTTCTGGGAGACTGTGGGAAAGAAACTTTGTTTCTTCACTGTGTATTTTTGACAGAGAATTAATGAAAGGCAGCGGCTCTGTTTCATGAGATTCTTGTGGTTGTGAGTGTAGAAAATGTGTATCTTATGTTTTCATATGTATTTCATTATGTTTCATAATTCAATTCATGTTCATTTCCAGTGAAATTTTTTGAGTGAATTAGGTAGAATTCAATTTTATTGCTCTGCCTGGGGGAAAATTTCATGTTCAGTGTTACTCTTCTGTTGAAAAGGATTCATGTCACTATGCCCTTTTCACTTTCTTCAGCATTCTTTTCATGCTGCGTTACCTCAAACTAAAATTGTTAATTTTTCTGCCTACCTTGCCTCACGGAATAATCTATGCCTTTGTATTAAATTCTCTGTTCTTTGCTGAGCGCCGGTCCCATAACATCCCAGAATCTCAGTCATTCATAAATTTGTTTCCAGAATCCCTATTCACTTAGTAGCCTAAGGTAAATATTGCATTGTAAGTCATCTCATACCGTTTTCAATCATCTATTCACTGAGCGTGACTCGGAGAGAGCCCTCTCCTGCTCTGGTAGGACTAGCTACCAGAGTGAGTGTGGTTTGTGGTTACCCTAATTTTTGCCTTCCTTCAGCCTAAGGCAAATTTAGGTGCTAACATAGTGGCGACCATATTGGGGAATAAGTTGAAATAAAATCCCCTTGTTTCATGATAATTCTAAGCTTCCAGATGATGAGCTTAGGATTGGAAAGGCTGAGTAAGTTGGTTGTGTCCTGTGATTTTTCTCAATAGCACGCTGGCTTCAAGACGATATACAACAACCAATCCAGACCTGGATCCTCCTCATATTTACGAAAACCCCAATTTGATCCCAAGACTCCTTCGTCAAGAAAGCACCATAACTCTCGTGTTCAAATCCCATTCATGTCCCGACATTTTTGAGTATCTTGAAGAGCTTGAGTTTGATGAACGATTTGAGATATCACTGTTTGAGTCTAAATCCAAAAGGGTTGTTGATTATACTGTCCCCAATCCGCAATTTCTTGTAGACCTCGAAATAGAAATAGCTAATAGATTAATTGATAATTACATTACAACACAGCCCCAAACTCCAATTGCAAGCCCCTTGCAAACTGTGCACACTCCTCCAACACCTCCAAGGCCAAATCCACTGAGAATGATGGCTGCTCATTTTGCACCCATTGTTCTACCCCAAGTTCTAGATGATATGCCAACGGATTATCAACGTAAAATCTTGTTTTTTGATGGCACTCCTAACAACATTACTGCTCAGCAACATGTAGACAAAATGGCAGACTTCTATGAACTTGTTGTGGTCACCAACAACCCCCCCTCTTTGTTTAATATTAGCTATAACATCAAGCAAAGGGGGGACCCTGAACAAAAAATCCAAAAAATATTTTGTTAGAATTTTTGTATTTTCCTCCCTAAGGCTTAAATCGCATCGCAGTGAAAGGCTAAAGCATCCCCCAAGCGCGAAAAGAAAAACTGCGAAAGAGCGACGCGAAGTTCATCGCGTCGCATGCATTCCAAGCACTCTTAAAAAGAAGATCTTCAAGAAACGCCGATCGCCGATATGCGACATCGCACATCGCAAATGTCGCACTAAGAAGCATAAACCATCGAATGAAATCTGCGATCTGCGATTTGCGATATGAAAAGACTCATCGCAAGAATTCTCCCACGTACACGATAGATTCAAGTTTAAGCGCGCACCTTAAATGAAATTGATGACCGCATGCTTGAGTATCCAGAGATGATTGCATCGCATTTCCCGAAGAGTCAAGTCATGATGAATGTCAGGATTATGCATTCATTAGAATTTAATGCTTTCATGTCAATCTTTTCATTTTTCCTTCTTCTTTGCGTAGACTGCAAGACACGCAACTGATATAAATCTATATGTAGGAAACATCAAAGGAAAAAGGGAAAGCGCCAATCAGATAACAGAGAGAAGATGCCTCCGCAAATGGATGCCGCATGCAGTAGGACCGCGGATTCCAAACTATCAACCAACCGGCACTGATGAAATTAGACTGTCCAAGCCGAAGAGTCAAAGGCGCACAAAAGCAGCGTGTTTGCAAAAGATCCTGAAGCTCAGACTTGGTAAAGCAGAGAAAGAAGCGCAAGAGAAAGAGGACGCTCCAGAAAAGCCTGGAACAAAGAACGGAAGAAATTCTCGACTCAGGGAGTTGTCCATACAGCACGACTCCTAACTCACTCAGTCATTCGCACGACCAGAAACCAAAATAGCAACAGCAAAATCAGTTCGAGAAGAACCTGGGTTGTGCTAAGTATATGCGCAGCGAATACACCCAGCTAGAGAAAGATTTTCGAAAATATCTTCTTGTCTGTCAGAAGGAGTTGCCAGCTCTTGTTATTTCCACTTTTATCTCTCGAGCAAAAGAAGAAGGCAGCCCGCCGACTCTTCCCAGGCAAATGTTGCACTGTTTACAGCACTAAGGAGAATATACAGAAATGGTCAGAAATTAGATTTAAGTTTTAGAAATAAATTTGCTTTTAGTAAAGGGCGGTGATTTGAAGCCATTTCCCTAAATTCGTGTAAATAAGATTAATTAGTTAGTAGTATTTAACCCTTCTCATGGCATTTAGAGAAGGGTCCGGAAATCTGTCAAAAAACTTGTCCTCAGAACATGCACTTCTGCACCCTCGGAGGAGGTTTTTGATGAATGGATGGATCGAGATTTATTTATGTTTGCATTTTAATGTCTGTTACTGATGTTGCACTTCTGTACTCTTAGCAGATATTAGAACAAGTAGAAATAAATCATTATTGCTTGAAGTTTATTAGTGAAGTCAGTCATAAATGGTACTTTTATCTCTTGACTAAATTCTGCTAGTATTCCTAAAGTGATATGCAGCTAAGTTCTTTATATGTTATTGTATGAATGTGTGTATTACCATTTGGCACTTCTGTATGGTGGAGTCATTTATTTATGCTTGACATATGAATAACTAGTTATGCGATATGCTGTTCACAACTGTTCTGCCTAACTTCTTATGCAGAGTGGTTTATCTTTATTGATTTATATTCTGATAATAGTTGAATGATCTTTATTACCAGCTGTTGTTTGAAATCTTTCTAGATCGCATAACAAAAGAAAACACCCCGGGTTAGCGTAGATTAGATGTATTGTTTTTCTTCATTAGATTACATTAGCATAGAGTTAGTTTAGTAGCTAGAATTAGGACTAGCTTAGAAAAACCTTTAACTCGATACCATCAAACTCTACGCGCACACACACACCCTTCACATTGGGAAACTGGTCCCATTACCCCTAGTCGGACCCGCTACTCCAAACGGGCAAGGAGCCGCCAACCAGGTTCCGGACCGGGTGGGTATCCCCCTTGTTGTCGACCCGATTTCGGGGCCCTCAACATTTCTGGCGCTAGAAGGAGGGCCAAGCTATGAATGGCACATAATTCAAAATCCAAATACCATTCTGAGAGCAAATCACCCTCACCAACTTCTCCGACTTCACCGGTACAATTAAACTCGGAACTAGAGGTCGCTCGGGCATCTACCGCTGCTGCACACCCTCATACATCAGACCAACTTATTATTGATCCCCCTGAAATTCAAACTTTGATCCATAAACTCCAGGGATTCTCTATTTTTACTCAGAGGTCTGATAAATCTAAAGGCAGCGTGACTTCGCAGTACAATCCTGCTCATCCCCTGACCAGATTGAAGAGTGAAAGGTTTGGCATCCAGCCAACTGAAATTCCTCTCCCCACTAGGAAAAGAGCAAGGAAAGCACTTCCAGAGTCTGACAGAGAGACTCTTTCGTCCACTTCGTCCATTTCAACTCCCTCTCCGCGAAGTCAACCACCCACATCTTCACCTCAAATCACCCATCCATCTTCCACAACCCTTCCTCCACAATCATCGAAGATCATAATACCTCCATCTTCTCAACATCAGAGATCACCTTCTGCACTTTTGTTAACTAGCAACTCAGCGATGGCCCAATCTCCATGGAACAATCCTGGGGCGGTTTTAATGCCTCCACCCCTAAGTCCAATACCCGCTCATCCTGAGAAATGGCTACCGAAGTTCAATCCAGAAACAGGGATGCTAGCCGAAGAACATATCAATAATTTCATGTTTTCTGTTAATCTCAACGGAGTTACCAACGAAGATGCCGTAGTCCGACTTTTTCCCTATACAATGCAAGGGACAGCTGGGTCATGGTATTTTTCGCTGCCCTCCGGATCTATCACGAGCTGGGATATTTTTCAAAATCAATTTCTTACCAAATTTGGTGATGATAGATCGACAGCGACACTGATCAATGATTTATCCAATCTCAAAGCTGAGGCTAGGGAACCCATTAAAGATTTTAACTTACGGTTCAACAAGATCCTCAATAAAATCCCTGCTGCTTCCCAACCCAGCGAGGAAGTGAGATGTGAATGGTACATCACGGCCTTACCTTCCAACTTGGCCATCTTCGTAGATAGGGCAAGCAAGACAACCTTGGTTGAAAATTTGACTGAGGCATTAGCAGTTGAAAAATGCGTAGTAGCCCTAGAAAAGAGATCTGCAGTCGAAGAACGTAAATCTAAGAAAATCTCTTTCAAAGAAGACACCAAGAAGAAGCAAACGAAAGATCCTTTCGATATGGAAGGATTACAAAAGGTGTTAAAGGCCATGTCTAATGAGATGATTGACATAAGAAAGCAAGTAGCAGAATCATCCCCAAGAAAGCCTTTTAGGAATTTTAAAAGAAATCCTCCCATGGAGATGAAGCCACCCAATGTGGTCTCAAACGTTGAATCTGAAGAAGAAGATGAAGAGAGCACCATCAAAACACAGACCGACAATGAAGAGGTGGTGGAACTGCAAGGAATGTGGGATTTAGAAGAGGATCAAGAAGCATTTCTGGTTAGCACGCGAAGCAAGAATCAACTTGATCCTCCCCAAACTACCCCCAAACAGAAGGGCGCAAGCCCTGCAGTAAAAGAAAAGGTCGCAACAAAGAAAACCACTGCTAAAGCGACCCAATTTAGCCTAGTCCAATCAGATCAAACGCCTCCATCAAGAACACTGATAGTGTCGGATGAAATGGAGTATAACATCATCGATGACATGAAAAAGACTAGGGCTAATATCACTCTGTACGAGTTGAGCAAATTGAAACACCAACAGAAAATCATGATGAAAGAGTTACATGCCGTGCCTACTACCCCTTTACCTACAGCTGTAGCTTCCCACCATATAGGAAGACCTCCAGTCAACACGATCAATAAAATCGATCCGAATGACATCGCTTTGATTGGAGGAAGATCTAGATCTCATACTCTTCCTTTCCTCCTCACTTATGAAATCTTTAATAGAAACGTGCACAACTGCTTGGTTGATTCTGGTGCCTCAACCAATATTTTACCCAGGTCAATATGTGCCAAACTGAATATTCAACCGCAAAAATCCATAGTGCGCATAGTTCAACTTGATCGATCGCAAGTCGAAGTGATAGGTGAACTTAACCAAGTCACCATAAGACTGTCGTCTAACCCCAAGGTATGCCAGGTTATCGACATTCTAGTGGCTGATATCCCTGAATTTTATGGTTTGATTCTTAGCAGGGACTGGTCCGAGAAACTTCATGGATACTTTTCAACCGACTGGTCGCACATGTGGTTACCCTTCAACGGGAAACCAAATCAAATAAAGGTTGAACGAGAGTTGCACCAAAAATACATAGTGACGGATTTGGAAGGAGAGAATGAAGCCATAGCATACAACAACAGCATCATAGGCAACTACTCGGTAGATTCTTTCCTCGGAAATTTCAATGCTCACATATCACCTTATTTAGAAAATTCAGTTTTGTCCCAAGTAGAAAACTTTTCCCAGACTGATGATTCAAAATGTGTTAGTTTTTTAGATAACCCTGTAAATACATCTTTATTTTGGAAATTATATTTTGATGGCTCTAAGTCCAACGAGGGAGCAGGAGCAGGATGCGTTTTAATTAGCCCAGACAGAAATAAGACTATGCTTACATGCAGACTCGAGTTCGATTGCACGAACAACACAGCGGAATACGAGGTCTTGGTGCAAGGCCTATACAAAGCAATCGAATTGAACGTCAAGTATCTTCAAGTCTTTGGAGATTCTGAGATCATCGTCAAGCAGGTACGTAACACCATACACTGCCTGTCAAGTCATTTGAAGCACTATCAATCTTTAGTACAAGATCTCACTGCACATTTCATAGCATTCAATATTTCGTCAGTCCCGAGACTCCAAAATACAAGCACAGACCTGTTAGCTAACGTAGCCTCGAGACTCATTCCCTCCGAAGACTTTAGTCCAGATAGATTCTCGATAGAGTTAATTTTTAAACCGTCCATCCCTGACAACATCACCAACTGGAGGGTATTCAATGACGACCCAGACATCGTAAGTTTCCTCACCTCTGAAGGATTCTACTCAAACCAGATAATTGACGAAGACTGTCATGATAACCAAATACAACGAAATAGCGCTGATAACGCTATACCTAAATCGGTGGTCAAACTAGAAGACTTATATGACTTAAAAAGTTGGTTCAAAAGGTCAGCTAATGCCAAGCTCTACAGTTCAACTCTGAACTACGAATCAATGAACCTAGGAACTGATGAGAAGCCGCAAAACGTTAATCTAGGCCAAGGTCTAGCCCCCGAAGAGAAATCAGCATATATCCGTCTTCTACGATAGTACAAAAACGTTTTCGCCTGGAATTACGACGAGCTGAAAACTTACAACACTTCTATCATTCAGCACACTATTCCTATGATTGACAACGAGAAACCTGTCCAACAGAAGCTCAGAAAAATCCACCCCAACTTGGAAAATCAGATAAAAACTGACCTGAATAAGTTGTTGAGAGCCAGAATAATCTTCTCGGTCAGACATTCCAAATGGGTATCCAATATGGTACCTGTTAGGAAGAAAACGGAGATATTAGAATCTGCATCGACTTCCAGAATCTCAACAAAGCCTGTCAGAAAGACAATTTTCCCCTCCCACTGATGGAACAAATATTACAGGCAGTAGCAGGCTCAGAGTTAATGTCTTTCCTGGACGGATTTTCAGGATATAACCAAGTGCTAGTACACCCGGATAATCAGTTAAAAACCACCTTCCGAACCAAATGGGGTACCTATGCGTATCGGAAGATGCCATTCGGTCTGATCAACGCCGGCGCTACTTTCCAGAGAGCCATGGACATCGCATTTAAAGGTTTAGTCAATAAATCGGTAGTGATTTACCTGGATAATATAACTGTGTACTCCAAGAACAGAAACAACCATCTCAAAGATTTGAAGCAAATCTTTCAAAGGTGTTTGAGGTATGGGATCTCGCTTAACCCAAAGAAATCTTTTTTCGTGTTGAGTGAAGGGAAATTGCTAGGATTCATAGTGTCCAAATCGGGCATCCACATTGAACCTGACAGAATCAAGGAAATTTCCGAGATACCCATGCCCCATAACAAAAAGACCATGCAATCTTTCCTAGGACAGATCAATTTTGTGAAACGGTTTGTCCCAGATTTTTCACGTATTATCTCTCCTTTACAAAAAATGATAAAAAAGAATTCAAACTTTAAATGGGGTCTAGACGAGCACGAAGCGTTTAACTTAATCAAACAAGCCATCATCAATGCTCCATCTTTAGCAACCCCAAATTTTTCAGAACCTTTTGTCTTATACACGTTTGCCTCAGAGAATTCTTACGCTGCAATTTTGACTCAAGCGAATCAAGAAAAGGTAGAAGCTCCAATCGCATTTTTTAGCTCAAACTTACAAGGTGCTGAACTCAATTATTTGGACGTAGAGAAACAGGCATACGCCATTTTCAAAGCGATCAAATATTTCAAACCTTTCTTGCTAAAGGCCCATACCAAGGTCATAGTACCGTTTCCAGTGGTAAGAAACCTCTTGATACAGAAGGATGTGGGCGAGAAGAGAGCGAATTGGATCACCGCCTTATAAGAATACGACCTGGAGATCAAGCCGACACACATCGTAAGAGGTCAAGGCTTCTGCAAGATGTTAGCTGGAGCATCGCAAATCCCTGAAAACTCATCTGAAGAGGTACACGCGTATGAGGTAAGCCTAAACGACGCAGAATCATTATATGCTGACACCATTTATTTCCTTAAGAACGGGTATGCTCCATTTCACCTGGATCACACCAAGAAGAGAGCCCTGAGATTGAAAGCTAAACAATACCAGCTCGTAAATGATGTCCTGTTTAAAATAAATTATGATTCTCTACTTCTTAGATGTCTTGAGAAAACTGAAGCCGAAAAGGTTTTGCAGGAACTCCACGATGGACCAGCAGGTGGACACTATGCTGGAGAAGCCACCGCACATAAAATCTTACGTGCAAGATATTACTGGCCCACGCTGTTCAAAGACTCGTACAATCACGTAAGGAAATGCCAGGTTTTCCAGACTACTGCAGGAAAACAAAAGAAGTCATCCATGCCATTGCAGCCAGTTAACATCGAGCAGCCGTTCAGTCAATGGGGCCTGGACATAATAGGTGAGATCGTTCCTCACTCCTCTAAACAGCATAGGTATATCCTCACAGCAACTGACTATTTTACTAAATGGGTAGAGGCGGTTCTTCTCAAGACAGCTAATTCTGAAAACATTGTTGAATTCATAGATCAGTTTATTATCACTAGGTTTGGATTGCCAACGGCCTTAATATTTGATAATGCTTCATATTTTTCTGGAAATACCATGACTGAGTTCGCGCTCAAAAGAGGGTTCAAACTGAAGTATCCCGCCAACTACTATCCGCAAGGTAATGGGTTGGCTGAATCGACAAACAAGAACCTAATCAGGATTATTAAAAAGACAGTCGACCAAAACCAAAAGAATTGGCACAAAGCGCTGGTAAACGCCTTATGGGCAGACAGAATTACAAAGAAAGCCTCTATCGGCACTTCTCCCTTTAATCTAGTTTATGGGAGAGTAGCAGTTCTTCCTACTCACTTAGTCATTCCCTCCTTGTCCTTAGTACAATACATTGATGAAGTATCTACTTCCTCCTTACAATTAAGACAAATGGAAATAATCAAACTAGAAGAACAACGAGAATAGGCTAGGAAAACCCATGCTCACCACCGAGCGCTAATAAAATCCTCTTTTGACTCGAACATAATGACCAGAAAAAACTTTCAGATGGGAGATTTAGTTTTGAAGTGGGATAAGGCTCATGAAGAAAAGGGCACACATACGAAATTCCAGAAGCTATGGCTTGGTCCTTTTCAGATTGTAGAAGTCATAGGCCCCTCGACCTTTGTGTTGCAGGACTTAACAGGCAGGAAAGATTCTCTGCCTGTGAATGGACAAATTCTCAAAATGTATTTCCCATAGAAGGTCACTCTTCTATTTTTGTAGGATAATTTTAGTTTTATTTTAGTTTTTCATTTCTTATAGATAAAGGTTGGTTGTAAATGATCATAAATAGTATTCATGAAGGAACATACCATTTCTCTATCAGATTTTGATTTCACTTGTATAAATAGCAAAACTTTTCAAAAATCTGGCTTTTATTATTGACAGATAGAGTTAACTTTAGCCTGAATATGATGTTAGTTTCAACCTCAAAGAAATCTGGGACGAAAGTAACTTTTGGCAAAAAATTGTTTTACGCCAACGCAATGAAAGGTATCATCAATAATAAAATAAGTATTCTCTGCAAAACTGTTGTTTTTAAAAACTCTATTATTGTCGTCCAGAGCTTTCTTAAGGAAAAACAATGACTTCCTCCCTGCTAAGGAAAATCGCAGCATCCAGAGAAACAATCCAAGAGAACACCATATCTCAAAGAATAAGACGTCTCATCACGAGCCGGCTTATCATGATCACAGATATATAACTTGCTGACTTTGCCAATACTGTCTACCAAAACAAGGCAACGACTCAAGATTGTTGCAATCAAAAGACAAGGGGTCTCATCACGAGCCAACTTGTTCAGCAAAAGTGTAAATCAAGTGAATGACTGTGTCATAAATTGGCCACCAAACCAAGACATTGTTCTTTAGAGAATAAAAATTAAGAAAGAAAGAAAAAAGGTCGAAGGGGTTTTTCTCTGGAATGTTGTAAATAACCTCAAGCAGGAAAAAGGATCATTGCTGGATAACATGGTAACCCTGTCGAGGCTATGGACGCTTGCGGGCAGCAGAGGCCCTATGTACGACAAATGAGCATATTTTACAAAGCCAGTACGCAGAGGAGACCTTATTTTATCTTTGAAAAGACCGAGTAATGTCTGGTGCGAATACAAGAAATAACCCAGAGGGAGCAAACAATCGGAATGAAATAAAAGTTATGACGAAACATCATTGACAGGATAAGGGGTAATACTCTATCTGTCCATAACCAAATTTAGATATACGAAATTTTTTCTGTTTTGGAAGTGAAAGTGCAATAGAACAAGCAGAGATAACTGGTTCTTCACAGTGAATCACCATTGTTGTGGTCACCAACAACCCCCCCTCTTTGTTTAATATTAGCTATAACATCAAGCAAAGGGGGGACCCTGAACAAAAAATCCAAAAAATATTTTGTTAGAATTTTCCTCCCTAAGGCTTAAATCGCATCGCAGTGAAAGGCTGAAGCATCCCCCAAGCGCGAAAAGCAAAACTGCGAAAGAGCGACACGAAGTTCATCGCGTCGCATGCATTCCAAGCACTCTTAAAAAGAAGATCTTCAAGAAATGTCGATCGCCGATATGCGACATCGCACATCGCAAACGTCACACTAAGAAGCATAAACCATCGAATGAAATCTGTGATCTGCGATCTACGATGTCTGTGATCTGCGATATGAAAAGACTCATCGCAAGAATTCTCCCACGTACACGATAGATGCAAGTTTAAGCGCGCACCTTAAATGAAATTAATGACCGCATGCTTGAGTATCCAGAGATGATTGCATCGCATTTCCCGAAGAGTCAAGTCATGATGAATGTCAGGATTATGCATTCATTAGAATTTAATGCTTTCATGTCAATCTTTTCATTTTTCCTTCTTCTTTGCGTAGACTGCAAGACACGCAACTGATATAAATCTATATGCAGGAAACATCAAAGGAAAAAGGGAAAGCGCCAATCAGATAACAGAGAGAAGATGCCTCTGCAAATGGATGCTGCATGCAGCAGGACCGCGGATTCCAAACTATCAACCAACCGGCACTGATGAAATTAGACTGTCCAAGCCGAAGAGTGAAAGGCGCACAAAAGCAGCGTGTTTGCAAAAGATCCTGAAGCTCAGACTTGGTAAAGCAGAGAAAGAAGCGCAAGAGAAAGAGGACGCTCCAAAAAAGCCTGGAACAAAGAACGGAAGAAATTCTCGACTCAGGGAGTTGTCCATACAGCACGACTCCTAACTCACTCAGTCATTCGCACGACCAGAAACCAAAATAGCAACAGCAAAATCAGTTCGAGAAGAACCTGGGTTGTGCTAAGTATATGCGCAGCGAATACACCCAGCTAGAGAAAGATTTTCGAAAATATCTTCTGGTCTATCAGAAGGAGTTGCCAGCTCTTGTTATTTCCACTTTTATCTCCCGAGCAAAAGAAGAAGGCAGCCCGCCGACTCTTCCCAGGCAAACGTTGCACTGTTTACAGCACTAAGGAGAATATACAGAAACGGTCAGAAATTAGATTTAAGTTTTAGAAATAAATTTGCTTTTAGTAAAGGGCGGTGATTTGAAGCCGTTTCCCTAAATTCGTGTAAATAAGATTAATTAGTTAGTAGTATTTAACCCTTCTCATGGCATTTAGAGAAGGGTCCGAAAATCTGTCAAAAAACTTGTCCTCAGAACATGCACTTCTGCACCCTCGGAGGAGGTTTTTGATGAATGGATGGATCGAGATTTATTTATGTTTGCATTTTAATGTCTGTTACTGATGTTGCACTTCTGTACTCTTAGCAAATATTAGAACAAGTAGAAATAAATCATTATTTCTTGAAGTTTATTAGTGAAGTCAGTCATAAATGGTACTTTTATCTCTTGACTAAATTCTGCTAGTATTCCTAAAGTGATATGCAGCTGAGTTCTTTATATGTTACTGTATGAATGTGTGTATTACCATTTGGCACTTCTGTATGGTGGAGTCATTTATTTATGCTTGACATATGAATAACTAATTATGCGATATGCTATTCACAACTGTTCTGCCTAACTTCTTATGCAGAGTGGTTTATCTTTATTGATTTATATTCTGATAATAGCTGAATGATCTTTATTACCAGCTGTTGTTTGAAATCTTTCTAGATCGCATAACAAAAGAAAACACCCCGGGTTAGCGTAGATTAGATGCATTGTTTTTCTTCATTAGATTACATTAGCATAGAGTTAGTTTAGCAGTTAGAATTAGGACTAGCTTAGAAAAACCTTTAAATCAATACCATCAAACTCTACACACACACACACACCCTTCACATTGGGAAACTGGTCCCATTACCCCCAGTCGGACCCGCTACTCCAAACGGGCAAGGAGCCGCCAACCAGGTTCCAGACCGGGTGGGTATCCCCCTTGTTGTCGACCCGATTTCGGGGCCCTCAACAGAACTTCATGAGATCGATGCAGAGAACCTGGCAATGAGGCTCTTTGTACAAACATTTGCAGGTGATGTGAGGAAATGGTTCGGAGGTTTGCCAATAGCAAGTATCACTACCTTGGCTGAGCTAAAAAGACAATTTTTGAACCGGTGGGAAGTGAAAAAGAATCCCCGCCAAATTCTGGCCGAATATGAACAAATCAAACAGAACGTTGGTCAGTCAGTCCAAGACTATTGTGTTAGATTTAATGCAGTCTATAATGAAATTCCAGATCATCTAAAGCCACCTATGGGACTAGCAATGATGAAGTTTCTAGATGGTTTTGATGCTAACATGGCATACCAATTAGGAGAAAGAGAACCGGCCACAATGGAAGACATGCAGAAAATTACGGTCAGCGTTGAGGCAAATCTGTTGTCCAAAAGAGCTAGAGCGAAAGAAGAGAAGAAAACCACTGTGAAAGAAGAATCTTCTTCAATGGATCAACTTCTCAAAAAGGTAGAGTAGATGCTTGAAAGGGTAAAACTTGACAAGCCAGAGCCACAAGTTAGGAATCCTAACTTTCGTGGCCAACAGCAGCCACAATATAGAATACGACAGAGAGATCAGCAAACTCAAGAGCAGATAGCACAACAGCTGGTACAAACACCTTTGCAGCAGCATTTTGTGCATGGACTGGAGTCAGATGAGGACGGGAATGTGATAGGTGAAGAAAACCACCTCTTTACTCTAGATGAGCTGCCTACTTACATTACCGAAGAGGAAGTATATGTAGTGAATTCAGCTGCACACCAAAACACTGATTTTATTCTAGCTAGCGACACTGTGTTGGAATAAGAATCAGAAGAATATCAAAGGGGGTATATGAATGCTCTGTCCACACAATAGCAGCGATATTCACTTATAAACATAGATGTGCCAGCCAAACTGTCATGCGGAAAGAGTCAATTTTGTGGACAAAACCGACCTCCCTAGAAACTAAGGCGTTTCTAGTGACAAACAAAATAATCAAGCACTATCTTTCCCTAAATATGCATTTAAAATAAGAGCAACCAGGAGTTTAAGGCTTACCTTTAGTCCAACGCTGTTTGTAGCGGCCAAGCCTCTTCGATCCAGATGAGCTCCTCTCCTTGAAGCCTGCATACACAAACAAGCAAACGATTACATAGCACCTGAATAACTCATATAATAAAACATATTCATCATAAACAGCAAGGAGTTTATGAAACAAATTATATATAACAACTTGTTGAGAAAAATGAACTTAATTGTATTAATTGGAAACAAAAGAAACCTTACAACCAATGCCTTGGTGTTGTGCAGGTCCCTCTCAGGGTCCAGCAAGAGTTCTTCTCTACTTTGATCAGCTCACCCACTTCCAAATGAAGCTAAGAAGGGAATGTGATCTCTCCTCTCAAGCTCTATAAGGGAGTCCTAATTTCAGCAGCATCTACCCTTAGGAATGTTCAGCTTTCAACCTCCCTTGCCTCTGGCCCAATGCCTGTATTTATAATGCTTTGGAGGAAGTTAAACAGGTCCACCATCAATGGGATAAGCCCCTCTTTCAAAGGGATAGCTCCCCTCTTCATGGGATAAGTTCCTCTTTCATTGGGATGCATGAACCATCTGTAGGCGCTCAAGCCACGTCAAGCCATCTTCTAGAATGATCTAGAATCGACCGCAAGTAAGTTTTTTGAAGTAAAACTTGCGCCTTTTGACTTTTACAGGGGTACGCACCCACCCCTTTACAGACAGAGCGTACAAGTACGCAGGTATTATGTACTTGAGGTGTGTGCCCGCAGGTAAGAGTAAGAGCAAGTGCGGAACCAAAGTTATATTGATTTTTTAAAGGCTTTCTCTCTTTTTTGGAGTTTGACATGAGGAGCAGAGGTATAAGACTTTCCAAGGAGGACAGTATGGTTATTGATGGAGCCATACTGACTGCAAATAGTCATGGTGACAAATTTTAGTGTAACAGATTGCCCCCTAAAGTGCAAGGTCTGTAGTAGATTAGGGTTTTATATCATCTAGGAAGGGTGAAGCACTTTATCATTTCGAGGATTATCTTGTGGAGAGCCCAGTCAGAACCTGCAAATATTCAACACAAAATACATATTATGAGATCAAATCATCGCTGAGGTAGGCATTCCCATAATCAAATCAAAAACTTAACTAACAAACTAACTACTGCTCTGATATAGGAATGATTTCGCAATACATCATAATCATAGACACATGTAGACACAGTATGGACGCAACCATCTGTTTATAATTAGTCTATTGTATAATGAATACAAAACTCCTCGCAGCCTGGATGGCGGAAACTAGATCCAGGGTCTTCATTTCTGCTTCCCGAAATAGTACGATTCTATCCATGCGAATAAATGAGTTGATATCGAACATGGTAGAAACCACTTGATTACCAGTCAATGATGTAAACTGTTAACAAGTGTGAGAGAGACCACCAGTGATGTCAATGGCTCTCAAAGTACCCAGGACAATCCATGAGATGTGAATGAATGTGTTGATGTCGAACATGTCACAAAATCCCTTGATCGAAGGTCATTGATGTAACCTGTCGTCAAAGGCGAGAAACCTGCCATTGAGGCATGCAGATCCCAAGGTACTGATGATTTCTAAATCATCTTTCTAGATAATGAACTGAAGTTGATAGAAAGCAATCCGTTGCAGGCAAGCCCACAACACGAAATCATAGATCAAGTTGAAGAAATGTAGCTGTAAGGACTGACTCAGGGATGGTCAAGATGGATGACAGATATTTTGTAGATGAATGGTTTATTTGCAAGACTCCTCTTGAACACATAACGACACTACAGATGGTTTGGTAACAATTGTCCCAAAGTTAATACCCGGAAACCGGCTGAAGACTTTCAATGTGGTTTGATCAACTATTAGGCAAAGGATTTCCCAACCCAGGTGAATGAAAAGTGTCGTGTTCAAGAGTGGTGATAAGGTTTTTCCGAGACAAAGTATAACAAATAGGCTCATTTTCCTCTCTTTTCCCCCACCATTTCTGGCAAGTACCTCTTTATTTTTTACAAGCTTGAGGAGGATAACATTTGCTTGATTATAAGCTCATCCTTCGGATGAGTCCAACTTAGTTTAGATTCGAACCCTAAGAAGGAGTGGTCCGTTCCTGTTTGTAATCGAACAGGTCCTTTACTGTGAAATTTTAACGAGTCCAGTATAGGAGAAACTCAGCGTTTTTCAATTTTAGAGAGTCTGAAAAAACTTAAGAAGACTCCAGGGTTGACCTTTTTCATAAATTTGTGTCTCCCAAGCCCCAAAAAGTATAAAATAATACTTGAGAGAACCGCTTGATCTTTACGACCAAGGAGTACTTTCATGATTAGTGTCTCTGATCTGAAAAGTAGAAAGCGATCAAGGACACGTCGTTTTATTTCCAATATCGAATTTGAAACGAAAAAAATCCGGCAATCTTTTCATGTTTTTACGGTCAGAAAAGGGCTATAAGAGGACCGTCTTTTTAATTCCGTTTTAACGAGCTAAAAAGAAAACAAGGCAATATTTTCACATTTTAGGAGTCAGAAAAGAGCTTAAAGATGACTCTGATGTTTTTGTTTGTAAAAAATGACAATTTTCCTGAAAATCCTTTATCCTGCACAGAAACCAACACATTACTCATACCTGTTGAAGATAGATAAAAATACTTTGAAAAATACCTTTTCATGGTGAAAAATAAACAAATTTATCATTTATTTACCCAAAAAACCTATAAAAAGGGCTTTTACCAATTCATTTTTACCATTTTACTATTTGAGGAGAGAAAAATGGCTTTTGGCAAGAAACTTCCCGTGGACATTGCGGAGAATCTGACCGTCGAAATCGAACGCCGTCTCTTCTAGGTAATCTACAACATCCTCCTCTTCAATTTCATCCATTTAGAATTCTTTTTTAGGCCCCAGATTTCATTTTTGGGAGGTTTTATGGTTTCAAAAACCGCCTCTCGGGGTACGCAAGCGCCACACTAGGGACCCGCGTACCCCGACAGTTTCTCAGTTGGAAAAATGTCAGGGGTACGCACCATGTTTTTAGGGACCCTGCGTACCTATGCTCTGTTCCTAAAGGTGGGGCGCGTACCCCGCGCAACAAGTTTTTAAAACCTAAATTCTCCAAAATGGACCAAATTTTTTTGATTTCATGGAATCTAATGGATGTTTTATGGTATGTAGATTGTTCACCATGCTTGATTGGCGCGAGAGAGAGAACGAAGATGTTGATTTGGCTGCCATTAATCATCAACCGTCAATTGATGCTTTGAAGGCATGCGGCCTTTATAAATTCTGGGCCATACCTGGCATGAGGGCCCAAGTGAGCTTTCTAGAGTGGCTGGTAGAAAGATGGAACATTCAGGACCAGTGTTTTTATATTGGAGGGCACCAGCTTGAGATGGAGCCGACAGATATCTACTTTCTCACTGGTTTTCCCAAGAGAGGCGAACACTTGACTCTGTTCGGGACTAGGCCAGGTGGCCAGTCTATCGCTAGTCTCCGATTAGAGTGGTGTAACACTCAGTCTCAGGAGAAGGGGATAGAGATCAAAATTATATCCCGTCCTGAACTTATGGTGATTGCCTTTACAGTTACCAGACTTTGCGGGGCTGCCGCTTTACACATTGCCACTAGATCCCAGATGCGGATGGCAATTGATTGCTATCGAGGTACCATTTTCAACTGGTGTGATGCTGTGTTGGCCAATGTAAAAGGCCAACTGACTAGAGCCAAAAACGGACAGCTAAAGACCTTTGGTTATGGGGCTTTAGTTGTGAGTTTTGGCTTAGAGAGGGTTCCGATGCTGATCCCACAGTAGCTCACTATTGAGTTCGAGCTTCCTCGAGAGCCCAAATTGATGCGATGGGTTGCGGTTATGGCCCGTCATCCTGATGAGGGGACGGAGGTTGTCCGATTTACTCCAGAGTACTTTCGCTGGTTAGAAAACCAGGTCTTTTCTATACAAGATTTTCCTTATGCCGGAGTTGATTTTCGTGGAGATCCGGACATGGTTCTTCCATCGGGAGAACAATGGGATGATATAGGTAACTTCATTTTTCACAAGTTTTTTTAAACTATCTATTATTTTTGTTTGTTTTATATCGTCTCAAAACTGATAGTAATAATTTTCAAAATGCAGATGTAGGCCCACGACGTCCAGCCAATCTCCGGCCTTACGAGAGGAGACTACCAGCTGCAGCGGCACCGGCCCCACAGGACGAGGCCACAGAGACTTTGGCTGAGTTGGAAAGTGACCTGGAGTGTCTTACAGCAGATATACCGGAGACTACCATAGATGATATTCCAATCAGGCTTCAGCGCTATGTAGTGGGGGTCCCAGGACCTTTTAGGAGGTTCTTGTGTAGGGTGGCCCATGCAGTGGTGTCATATAGAGATCATCACCAGTGATTGGATGGTCGTTTTGTAGACACATGTGACATTTTGGTTTTTTGTACTTATCATTTTTGCCGATCATAAGGTATTTTTCAACCTATGATCGAAGACGATGTATTTTTTGACACACTCCTATATATATATATCATTATTACCGGCTTATCTTGTAAATCATGTTATGGAATGGTTTTAAATTTACATGTATGATTATTGCAAATGTCTATTTAACATTCGAGAAGCAATTGCATCTGCTAATGTATTTAAAGACCTTGGAATATGCTGATATTCAATGTAATCAAACTCACGTTCCAAGAGACACACTCTCAAAAATAATCTTAATAACACTGGATTTCTAATGGCATACACTCTATTAAGTTGTAATACAACGAGTTCAGAATCTAACCTCACTATCAAACTCCGAATCCCAAATGAAATAGATTCAGATAATAACTCAATCACTGCACTATACTCGGCAATGTTGTTTGTTGTTTGACCGAGGCTTACCCCATGCATAGAAACTAACTCGTCAGAGAACGAATAGATAACCCAAGTTGTGGAAGAGATATTCCGTGTACTACGACAAGCACCATCAGCGAAACCAATGTATGTTTGGAGAGGCATCGACATCTGCAACATCAAGAGTAAAACCAAGATAAGCAGAAATAACGACGAAAACACACTCTCTAAGCTAAGCAAGCTGTCTAAACTAACAAACACACCACCTAGAAAGAAAAACTAACCTAACTAAAAATCTCCGTACCTGTTCTTTTAAGCATAATACCTCTTCAAGTAAAGACCATTTCTGGGTTTACCCAAAGAGTCCCCGTCAAAGTCTACCAACTCATAGGCCCCTTCTGCTAGCTTTCGCTTGACAATATAGGGCCCATGCCACATAGGAACGAATTTTCCAGCACCTAATTTATCATTAGCTTGATCATATAATAACACTAGGTCTCCTTCTGAAAAATTTCGAGGGGTCACATTTCAATCATACTGAGCTTTCATACGTTTTGCGTGAGTCTCGATCGCCAATGCAGCATCACGTCGATTCTCATCTAATTGAGCTAAGTATAATAAACGCTTTTCCTCTTCGGAAGTAGCTGGAAGTAACTCGATGGCCATTTGCAGTGACAGGATTTCACATTCAATGGGTAGCACAACTTTCAAACCATAAACTAGTTGGAAAGGAGTGAACCCTGTTGATGTTTTCACTGAGGTTCGGTACGCCCAAAGCGTTGAAAATAACATGTTGTGCCAATTCGATTGATGAATACCAATGATTCGTCAGATCATGATAACTAAAACTTTGTTGATGGACTCAACCAGACCATTCGCTTGTGGATAATAAGGAGTTGAACTATCGTGACGCAAACCAAGCTGGCCTGTAAGTTCTGTCATCATAACGTTTCGAAAATGGCGCCCATGGTCAGTGATTATCGCCTGTGGGACACCAAACCTAGCAATTATATGATTGAACACGAAAATTGCAGTTGTCTTGCCATCTGCCTCGAATGTAGGCATCGCCTCGGCCCACTTAGTAAAATAATCTACCGCAAGGATGATATACGCATGCCCCCCGGCCGAGTGAGGGTTACATGTAATAAAATTGATGCCCCATTTGGCAAAAGGACCAACGACAATTATAGGGTGGAGAGGAGCAGGTGGAGTGCGCATCTTTCGATCAAACACTTGACTGTTGTGGCATTTTCGGACCGCAATAATACAATCTTTAAACAAGGACGGCCAGAAGTAGCCAGCGCGCAATATCTTTTGGGTTGTGGCATACCCAGACATATGACCGCCACACGCTCCAGAGTGACAGTCATTTAGAACCCTTTCAGCCTCTTCGTGAGTTAAGCAATGTCGAAAAATAGAGTCCGCCCCACGGCGATAAAGAGTATCTCCAATAATTTTGTATTGTTGGGACTGGAATCGAATTTTCCGACGTTCCGACTTTGAAACTTCGGGCCGAAAGGTTTGGGTCTGGAGATAGATGATGATATCCCCATACCACGGATCTAAAGTGTTGATTAGAAACAACGATTCGTCCGTAATGGGCTCCTCGGCCACAGTTTCCGTGTCAGCACGCGGGAAGTCACACATTAACTCTGCAAAAACTAAATATTTCTTAGACTTAGATTTCTCAAACTCCAAGTCGAACTCCTGCAGGATAACAATCCATTTTGAGTACTTTCCCCCTAGCAATTGTTTGGTCAAAATGTAGATCATAGGGTTTCAATCCGAAATGACTGTAGTTTTACGTAGTAAAATGTAGTGACAGAAACGTTGGACAGCTTGAACGGCTGCCAATGCCAATTTCTCCACATGTGAATATTTTAGCTCAGTTGGATTTAACGTTCGACTAAGGTAATATATCACATGTTCCGTTCTGAATTCATCTTCCTGAACTAAGACCATTCTAATGGTGGAATGGGAGGCGGCGAGATACAAAAAGTAATCCTGGTTGTAGTTGGGAGGATGCAACAATGGTGCATGGGTCAATGCGTGTTTGAGTGCATCAAAAGATTTCTGAGCTATCTCATCCCAAGAGAATTGAGCATTTTGTTTCAACAACCGTGTAAAACCCTTTGTAACTTTGGCGTAGTTAGGAATGAATCGTCGTAACAAGTTTGCTTTCCGCTGCAAACTTTGCAGTTGGCGAAGACTCGAAGGAGGAGGCAATTTGATGATAGCTTCTACCTTCGAAGGATCGACGTGAATGTTGGCTTTCGAAACTACAAATCCTAGTAATCGACCTGTTTCTATACAGAAGACACACTTGTGTGGGTTCAACCGAATACGATAATGCCTACACCTCATGAATATGGCAAGTAAGTGGACGAGGTGATCAGCTCGATGTAATGAATGAGTGGGCAAATCAACGAGATACGGTTGCACAATGTGTTTGATGTCATGAAACGCATAAGGCCTCGCCCTTTGAAAAGCTGCTCCGGCATTCTTGAGCCCAAAAGGTAATTTACAATAAGCAAATGTCCCCCATGGACAAATGAAAGCCGTTTTCGTTTGATCGGTAGGTAGAATATTGATTTGATTGTATCCGGAAAAACCGTCCATAAAGAAAAATATTTCGCTGCCAGCACAATCATCAATGATTTGATCGATATAGGGAGTTGGGTAGTTGTCCTTTGGACAAGCTCGATTAATGTCCCTATAATCGATGCATATTCTTATTGTTCCCTGTTTTTTGTTAACCGGAACAATATTCGATACCCAATCCGTTAACGGGATCAGATAAATGAAACCTGCTTTGAACAGTTTTTCAACTTCTGCTTTAATTGTAGCAGCTTTTCGTGGGTGAATCTGACGCAAACGTTGCCAGACGGGTTGAGCACTCGGGTAAGTTTTGATCTCATGAACAACAATCGTGGGATCAATTCCTGGCATTTCCTCATAGGACCAAGCAAACACGTCGCGGAATTCTTGAAATAGGGCCTTATATATTTGAATTTCGTCATCGGTACACGAGGCACCTATATGAATGTTCTCAACAATTCCAGGCTTAACCGAAATGTCAATGGGAATAGTTCGAGAGATGTTTCCCAAATTTAACTCTGAATCAGGATGTTTCATTAGATTCTGAGGTTCCTTGACATATTCAGTTGTAAATATTGATGAGAAATCATTTTCAAAACGATCATCCTCAGGTAAAAACGAAGATCTGTGATGGAGATCTTCCCATGGTAAATCATCTACACATAGGATTTCATGAATTTTCTCATCAGAGTGAACAAGTTGAGAAAACGTAGTTAAATCTGAGGTTGATGTTAAAAGTGATTCCTCACGGACCACATTCATTAGGTCGATTTTGGTTGAACACGGGTCGGTAAAAGACTGCACGACTTCATAGGCAATTTCATATGGACTCAACGGCATAAAATTACCAAATGAGTCTATTTCAGATTCAGAAGGAACGATCCAAGGATCGTCATAAAAAATAGTGTCTTATGTAATCATATGAATGGTTGCAAATGAAGATGATGTGTTGATTGGAGGAAAAGGAAAAGTTCCCAGTAAACCGACATCTTTAACTAATCCTACTCCAACATCCTTATATGGGATAGTCGTTTTACCGACATGCTGAATACTCTCTGAAGAGGCTGGGTCGGATGAAAAGTAAGCCAGCTGGTCTATTGTTACGATATTTCCATTATGTGGGAACTTTATTACTCGGAAGACCGATGAAACGACCGTTGTCATAGCGTAAGACCAACTTCGACCCAAGAGAAGGTTGTAGTCTAGAGGGGCATCAACCACCTCCACATCTAGACTAACAGTTTTTCCTTCAACCCCTATAGGCAAATCCTGTAGAATGCCAAAGGGATGAAACCCACGGCCATCAAAGGCCTTAAGAATTGTCGGGGATTGATTTAGTGAAGGAGAACCAAGCGATCTCCAACACTGTATCGACATAATACACGTTGAAGCTCCCTCATCAATTACAGTCCGATGAATAGGCCTGTTTTTGACTATCACTGGGATCTGGAAAGCCATTTGATGAGGCAAATGCGGTGTACTATTTTCTAGATCAAATATTATTAGGTTTGGGTCCTGAACATCGACAGCTCCTATAGCCGACAAGAGTAATTTGCGTTGTGCTGGACACGATTGTAGCACTTCCAAAGCCGACATTGCTGAGGGTGAAACAGCTAAGTCCTCAACAATGTTATAATTCTGAGCCGCTCTCACATGTGGATTGAAAGCGGACTTTCGAAGTATACCCTTGGCAGGTGGTTTGATTACCAAGTCTAGATTAGGTTTCTCGATCTGTAGTGGATCGGAACCGGGAGCTGAGGTTGATGGATTAGAATGAGAAGATTCTGCTTCTTTGCCATCAACAGGACCTTTACTACCATATTCTTGCGATCGAGTCTCAATCCTTACATGGGACATCATCAATATGGGTTCTTCATTGGCACTCGAGGAAGAACCTATCATATTGCTATCTTGATTTGGAAATGGATCCTTCAAAACAGCAGGAGTTTGGGAACCTTTGACGATTTTTGCAACCTCTGCTCGATGAGGGCAGTCTCTTGTAAAATGTTCATCTTCACAAATAAGACAAGGATATCGAGGTTTGCACTTTTCATCATTGGATTCCGCCTTTTTGGATTTCTCTTTTGAACTTTTGTCCGTTTTATTCTTCGTCTTTCCTTTCTTCTTTCCACCGGATTTTGATTTAGTCGTAGATGATTCTACAGCGTGAATATCGGTGGAAACCTCTGCAGAAGAATCTCCTGTCAGGGAATCAGGCAAGGTTATGATAGGAGAAGTATTCTTGGAAGACTTCTTCTTACTTTTAGTGTTAATCGTACCAATCATACCATCAGCAGCATGAGATCCTGAAGGAGCTGCAGCGATTTGATTTGACTTTGGAAGATTGGGGATCTTTTCATGTAACGTACCTGACTGAGTATAAACTAAGTCAAGGTACTGTGCTTGAGCAATGACTTGCTCCTCAGTAACTACTCCGGCCTTAGCTACGTCTTCAGTAATCTTCGGTAACAATGATTTAACAAACCATTCAGCTAAGATCTGGTCCAGGATAAAAACTTTCACTAACCGCCTTCGACGTCTCCATTCATGAATATGATCGGAAATATAAGTGGACGTCGATTGCTTTAATGAAGTTAGTAACTCCGTGCCATTATCATATCTGACCGGCAACTGAAAATGAGTTAAAAACGAGGTAGCTAACTAGCTAAAGTTATAAAAAGAGGCCCGTGGTAACTCAATATACCACTTGGCCGTAAGACCAATGAGAGTGCACTAGAAAAGACGTAAGCGGACCAAATCATCCGAGATGGAATTAGGGGCACACCAGAGGTGGTAAGTCATCACATGGTTCGACGGGTCCTCTCCAGATTTACCTTCGAACTTAAGAATGTCACTGGGCAACTTATTCGGCATTGGCGGCCAAAACAGAAGATAATTAATTGGATCGTTCGTTAGGCGCGACAAGTATGGTAAGTCCAAAGTTGCAATAAACGGTAGCTGCCGATTAGGATCCCTAAAACTCTGGGTCATGAGACCAGCCTCAGGGGGAGGATATCTAGGATAACTAGGAATAGGAATCGCGTTTGGGATATTGTATCCTCCTGGAAAACCAAGATTAACCGGACCGTACTAGGGTTGTTGTGGTTGTTGATAAGTGTACCCAGGATACGGTTGATACTGATAAACCGGCTACTGGACAGCTGGACCGAATTGGTACTATCCCTGGTACGGTTGATAAGTGAATTGTGGTTGACTTGTGACAACCGTACTTAAACCAGGTTGTCCTACAGGCATCTGAACCGTAGTTTGAATTGTGGACCCAGACGGTGGTAAAGATGTCTGAGGAGTAGATACAGGAACAGTAGAAACCGGAGCTGTCGATACTCCAGAAGTAGGTGGGGTAGATTGAACAGATGTTGCGGCAGTTGCAACAGTCGTTTGAGATGGAGTACGAGGCGCAGTAGGCCCAGACTGAGAAACTACCGAAGGTACAGAAGTTTGAATATTAGACTGGACTGGTTGCTGGGGTGAACCAGAAACTAAGGGTTGTCCAGTTTGAGATGACAACTGTACATTTGGTTGCAACACCTGTTGAGTTTGCGATGGATCCCACACTATGTTCATTCCGGGGCACTGACCCATAACAGGTTGAGAATATTGAGATCCAAAACCAGGTTGAGGGTAGGATTGATAAGTGAAAGGTACATTTCCCATTCCTTGAACATAAGATTGACCTTGGGGTGGTTGGAAACCTTGGTTCGAGTACTAACCCTGGGGTAGATACCCTTGAGGCATGTACTGATACTGGGGTTGACCTTGAGGTATAAATTGATACTGGGGTTGACCTTGGGGTACATATTGAGTCTGGGGTTGACCTTGAGGAACGTAATGCACTGTAGGCACGTACTGTCCTTGAGGTTGCCCCCCAGATGCAAATTGTGTACCTTGAGGTTGCCCCCCAGGCGTTAATTGAGGCTGCCCCCTAGGCGGTAACTGGCCACCTTGACGTTGAGAATTGGGAATAGAACCTGACATCATAAGAATGTCTTCCACGCTCAATGACTTTGCACCATTGCTTCCAGTGAATAAACTTTGTTCAATGGGTTGAGGAGATGCTCCTGAAAAAGTACCAGAAAGTGACTGATACCTAGAGGGAACAGAAGGACCGCTGTACAAAAAGATTCAGGTGATTGAGTAAACATGGACGACTGACCTGACATATTTACGGGAGTATAAAAACCCTTAGGTGGATAAGGAGCACGAGGTGGTGAAAATCTTAACCCTGGGTTTTCTAAGAAATTTGTTAAAGAAAGATACCAAGTAGTACTCCTTGGTGGACTGTAAAAAATTGATTCATGCTCCCTTAGATCAATAACAGGTTGATTTTCAAGGATAGGGATGCCTATTTCTTCTTCCGGAGCAAGTTCTTCAATAGCTATCAAACCAGAAGGAAGATTTTCGGTGATTACTCTTTCTACCCTGGGTGAGTTAGGAGCACTAGAAGCTGGAGAGACAAACCCCGATGTTGGAGTAACAGGTTCAGATATCTCAGGTTCTTCGCCTATATCACTAGTAGATGAAAAGCTACCAGCAAGTTCGGAAACCGAAATAGCTTCAGGATTATAACCTGTTTCTAGAGTTTGGTAATCAGGATGAACAACCAACGAAGACTCTCCTTCTTTAGGTGACCCAACTTTACTGCCACTAGGAGTTACGAGGACTTTCAAACATTCGTAATGGCCCGGGACTTCTTCAGGAGGTTGGCCCCGAAGTCTACGGGACTTCCTCAACAAATCAGCCATGGTTACAACCTCATGAGACAGGCCCCGAAGTCTACAGGACTGTCTTGGTAATTCAGCCACAGTTAAAAACTTTTAACTACTGCACATGCAAACAAAGTAAAATCTCAAAGCAAACCGCCTAAAGTATCTAAAGAACCAAACAAATTCGAATCACACGCCTAAAGAATCTAGGGCGTCAAACCACACACAAACAGTAACTTTCCGGACTGAAAACACTAGTTGGTGATGAAATCCAACATCGCAGAATTCAGTACAGAAATGGCGGGTGGAACAGTTACCCCGGCAACCTGCTTAATGAATAGACTGGACCAAGTTCCTCCACTTTAACCGTCTCGAGTGAAGTGAACCCCCCCGAAAATCCAAGTGAGTCTAGCCGACGTCTGCTCCAGGTACAGTGGGATCTTCCCTCCACCGTCACCTTAGGAAGAATCCTAAAGATAATAGTCACTAAGGTCACCAATAGCAACAAATATACCTGGGGGAATAGTCTACGATCCGATACGCACGCAACGGCAAAGTAACAAGCTCAATCCCCTTGCCGGCTCCTTGACAATAATCCACGGTTTACCGACAAGTGACCCCATGCTCCTCGACAATGGTTAATCCGAGGTTTACTATTTGTAGTACGTGCATATCTGGCATCGTTCCCAATGAAGGAGGATTGATCCACTCACTGGTTCGGACATGATCTCGTGCTTCTCCTTTAAGAGGAGCTTTCCCAGAGCATAAATGTAACAATTGGATTTATCCTACCGCAAGATAAGCTACTTCTTTGTTTTTACTGTCTTGGAGAGTTAATTACTCTCCTACTCCAAGACACTAGCCTGATCTATGTTGGTGTATCAGAGCCCTAGTAAATAAAAAGTTACTAAGTTAATTTTACTTTAAGCGTTATTTTTTATGGCTTTTTTTAGGACAAAAGGTAGCGGAGATGAAACTTATGATGTGTAGACTCGACTCAAATCCACTAAAAAGATGCACCTAGGATGAAACAAAACAATCTTTCCTTTTCAATGAATTCCCTAGCTAAGAGAGTTGGAGAATGCAAAATTTATAAAGAAAAAACCTCTTTATCTTTTCCAAAGCACACAACATAAGACCACTAATTATTTCACGAAAACTTCCTTTCTCTTTTTCAAAGACTTCAAACGCTACTAAAACAAACTTTCTTCAAAAGAGATTTTGTATTTTTCCTATTTTAACAAAGCATGTAAAACTACTTAACAAAAATCAATTTTAAGATCTATGAAAATCTAAGAGAAATTTACCTAAAAACAAATCTAATGAGGTAAAAGCCTACAAAATATAATTACAGGTTGTTTTACTCAGTTACAATTCAACCAAGGACTAATTCATGCAGAATCATAAATCAGTCAAAAACAAAAATAAAAAGCTCTTGTTCATTTTCTTAAGAATGAAATTCACAGCTTAACAAACAAGCCTTCTCGAAATTCCGCAAAGAGACAACACAATGGTAGGTTTCTCAAACAAAGGTGGATTTTACAAATGGTATAACTCCTAAGAAGACTGAAAAGACCAGGGATATCCAAGGTTTCTACAACTTCTAAATCCAGAGTCACTACAAGACTAGTACAAAAATCAAACCTAGGGCTAGAATTTCTATGAACTTCACTAAAACCATTGATGCTAATGAAACAAGCCTAGATGACAACTTCTAACAGGTAACCAGTGGATCTGGGCAGCTATAAACAAGATCTAATAGGTAAAAAAGGAAAAAATTGAAATTTTCTAAACTTTTGATAGGGTATGCAGGAAGCCCGTTTGCACAGGTGCGGCCCCGCTCTGTGTGCAAAGCAGAAGTGCTTATAGGTACGCACTGTGCTTAACTCAGAGGGTGCGTACTTCTCTCAAAAACAAGAAAAATAAAAACTAACTCAATCCTAAGCTATTCTACCCAAATTCACAGTCAATCAGTCAAAACTAGAAAGAAATCAACGTTTCTCAAATCAAAGTATCAATCAAAAGAGAAATCAATCAAATCCATGGATTCCCCAGTGGAGTCGCCATTTTGTCATGTGGAAAGAGTCAATTTTGCAGACAAAACTGACCTCCCTAGAAAATAAGGCATTTCTAGTGACAAACAAAACAATCAAGCACTATCTTTCCCTAAATATGCATTTAAAATAAGAGCAACCAGGTGTTTAAGGCTTACCTTTAGTCCAACGTTGTTTGTAGCGGCCAAGCCTCTTGGATCTAGATGAGCTCCTCTCCTTGAAGCATGCATACACAAACAAGCAAACGATTACATAGCACCTGAATAGCTCATATAATAAAACATATTCATCATAAAGACCAAGGAGTTTATGAAACAAATTATATATAACAACTTGTTGAGAAAAATGAACTTAATTCTATTAATTGGAAACAAAAGAAACCTTACAACCAATGCCTTGGTGTTGCGCAGGTCCCTCCCAGGGTCCAGCAAGAGTTCTCCTCTACTTTGATAAGCTCACCCACTTCCAAATGAAGCTAAGAAAGGAATGTGATCTCTCCTCTCAAGCTCTATAAGGGAGTCCTAATTTCAGCAACATCTACCCTTAGGAATGTTCAGCTTTCAACCTCCCTTGCCTCTGGCCCAATGCCTGTATTTATAATGCTTTGGAGGAAGTTAAACAGGTCCACCATCAATGGGATAAGACCCTCTTTCAAAGGGATAGCTCCCCTCTTCATGGGATAAGTTCCACTTTCATTGGGATGCATGAACCATCTGGAGGCGCTCAATCCACGTCAAACCATCTTCTAGAATGCTCTAGAATCGACCGCAAGTAAGTTTTTTGAAGTAAAACTTGCGCCTATTGACTTTTACAGGGGTACGCACCCACCCCTTTACAGACAGAGCGTACAAGTACGTAGGTATTATGTACTTGAGGTGCGTGCCCGCAGGTAAGAGTAAGAGAAAGTGCGGAACCAGAGTTATATTGATTTTTTAAAGGCTTTCTCTCTTTTTTGGAGTTTGACATGAGGAGCAGAGGTATAAGACTTGCCAAGGAGGACAGTATGGTTATTGATGGAGCCATACTGACTGCAAATAGTCATGGTGACAAATTTTAGTGTAACAAAAACCAATTCAGAAAAAGAAGGAGGGTGAAACAACAAAAAATGATTCATCAGCTACATAAAGAAAGGTAAAGGAGGCGGTTGTTCCGGAGAGCAGCAAATCAAAATCAACAGACCAATCACAGAAACCAGCCACATCAAAAGAAATGGAAAGGAAAGAGATCCCAGTCAAATAGGTAGAAAAGACTCCCGCTTTTAGCCTAGAGAACGAAATTTCTAAGTTAAAGGTATTCATTCCCCTAACTGAAATAATGAAGAACAGCAGTTATAGAGGACAGATTTCTAAAATGTTGAATTTGGACCCAATGTCCGACATGGTAAATGTAGAAGATGATCACCCTGAAATGATTTTTGGACCAACATCGAATGGTGAGTCTCCTGATAGTGATGTGCCACCCTTCTATATCAGTTTACGATTGCATGATTTTGTGTTACACAATGCCATGTTCGATTCTGGAGCTTCTCACAATCTCATGCCTAAGGCTATCATGGATAAGCTTGGTTTGGACATCACCCGACAATATCATAATCTTTATTCATTCGATTCCAGCAAAGTAAGGTGTATAGGACTCATCAAAGACTTAGTTGTGAGTTTGGATCAGCTTCCTATGAAAAATGTTTTGATGGATGTGGTGGTAGCAGATATTCCTCCAAGGTTTGGCATGCTTCTTTCTATGTCTTGGGTAGCGAAATTGAAAGGGACACTACAGCTAGATTTCTCCTATGCAACAATCTCGGTGTTTGGACAAATGAGGAAGTTATATCAGGAACAGAAAATGAAATATATGATCACAAGCAAGGAGAAACCTATAAATCATCCTATTAACTATGTACATACAGATTTAGAGTCTTTTGTTTTATTTTCAGATAGTTTAAATGAGATAGATAGTCAGATAGTAGAAGCAGATGACATTCCAGAAATAGCAGAAAATTTTAGAGAAATTTTGAAGAAAGAAAGACAAGAAAAGCAGGAAAATGTTGGGCAATCAATTGAAAGTAATGGACAACAACCAGACAAGGCACAAAAAACAGATTTCCAACACTTACAAGAAGAGGAAGAAGGCTTGTGGACAATGGATTTCGATGGAGCAGTAGGAAATGATGGCGTTGGAATTGGAATTTGGGTATTTAGTCCTTTCTCCGCCCCAAGCAAAGTTCCTAGCAGCGTGAGGGTTTGCTCTTACAAGCTGGCCTTTGAGTGTTCAAATAATGAAGCTGAGTATGAAGCTCTGATTGTTGGCCTGAAGATTCTTAGAAAGCTGAATGCAAAAAGGATTTATGTATATGGCGACTCCGAATTGGTAATAAAACAGGTCAGAGGTGAGTATCAAGCAAAACATCCTAGGATGCAAGCCTATCGTAATGTAGTTTTAGACATCTTGAAGTTATTTTCAGAATACACCTTGACATGTGTGCCTCGTATACAAAATAGTATTGCTGATTCTCTTGCCAAGGCAACGAGAAGCTTGAAGATCCCCATGAACTCTAGCAATAAATTTGAAATCCATGTCAAGCATCGTCCAACCATTCCAGACAATCAGTGATATTGGAAAGTGTTTCAAGATGATGAGGAGATTAAGGATTTTCTGCTAAACAAAGGCAAGTTCAAAGAAACCTCAATTGATGTAGAAAACGATGAAGGAAAAGGGAATGGTACAGAAGAAGTGCAGATCAATCAAATGGACTTATTGCAGCTGAAGAATAACATCATTCCTAAAGGCTTGATACCTCTAAAGGAACTTTTTGATTAGGATGATGTAGCCCGCAAGCCAACATTGCAGCCAACGAAGAAGGGTGTAGAAGAAGTCAACATCAGTACAGCTGCCAATCTAAAGTTGGTGAAATTGTCCAAAGCATTACCGCCAAAGTTCAAGGACAAATACATCAGTTTGATGGCTTCATTTGCAGATGTGTTTGTTTGGGAATATTCTGATATAAAGACCTATGATACCAATATTATTTAGCACACAACACCCATCAAGCCCAATCAAAAACCATTTAGACAGAAGCTGAGAAAGATAAATCCAAAGTTGCTGCCATCTATCGAAAAGGAGGTAAATAGGTTGTACAAGTCAGGTATCATTGTGCCCATCAGATTTTCAGAGTGGATATCTAACTTAGTGTCGGTACACAAGAAGGCCGGTGAGATCCACCTATGCATTTATTTCAGAAATCTAAATAAGGTGTCATTGAAGGACAACTATCCACTGCCCAAGATGGACCATATACTTCAGCGAGTAGTGGGAGCATCTCGTATGTCACTGCTTGATGGTTATTCCGGATATAACCAAATTTTTGCCCATGAAGATGATAGAGACAAGACAACATTCACCACTCCATGGGGAACCTTTCACTACACCAAAATGCCCTTCGGTTTAAAGAATGCAGGTGCCACATTTCAACGCAATAGACTTGGCTTTTGCAAACAAGAAGGATGTGTTTTTGGTGGTGTACTTGGATGATTTGATGGTATTTTCCAAATCTAATGAAGAGCACATGCATCACCTAAAAATTTTCTTTCAAAAGTGCAGGAAATATGGTCTATCGCTGAATCCTAAGAAGAGCTTATTCGCCATGGAGGAAGGAAAATTACTTGGGCACATCATTTCAAAGGATGGCATTCGTATAGACCCAGCACGTGTGCAAGCAATTCAGCAAATCGAACAAGGAACAAGAGATACAATCATTCAATGGTAAGATGAATTTTCTGCGTCGCTTTGTGCCTAATCTTGCAGAACAGTTGAGAGAAATGACCAACATGCTTAAGAAGGACAGCCAGGTGAAATGGACAGAGGAGGCTGTAAAATCTTTCAACTTGGTCAAATTGGCCCTTTCTTTAGCTCCAATTCTAGTCAGCCTTGACTACACTCAGGATTTCATATTGTTTTCATTTGCTTCTGAGCACACTATGGCAGTGGTATTATTACAGAAGAGAGATGATCATGAAAGACCCATTGCATTCTTCAGCAGGGCTATAAGGGATGCAACTTTAAAGTACAACATCATTGAGAAGCAAGCCCTGGCATTGGTGAAGGCATTGAAGGATTTCCGGGTATATATCCTACATTCTCACATTCTGACCTATGTTCCTAATACTACTGTAAAGGATGTTTTGGTGCAGACCGATCCAGAAGGGAGAAGATCCAAATGGATTGTAGCCTTGTTGGAATATGATGTGGAAATAATGCCTAAAAATTTGGTCAAAGGATAGGGGTTGGCGAAGCTAATGGCTGAATCAAACTTGCATGCCTTGGACATAAATCTAATCACTGCCATGTCTGATGAGAATGAGGAAGGAACGTCAATTCAGGTATCTGAAATTTTTGCTTTGTCCCCATGGTATTCAGATATAATATATGTGCTGAAAAATCTATCACCACCGCTCGACATGACTAGAAACAAAGCGAGAACACTCAAATTGAAGGCTGCCAAGTTTTGTATTTTGAATTCTACACTGTATTGGAAAGATCCCGATGGCATTTTGTTAAATTGTTTGGTGGAAAAGGAGGCAAAGAAAGTCATGGAGGATTTCCACAGAGGAGAGTGTGGTGGCCATCTTTTTTGGAAGTCAACAACGAACAAAATTTTTAGAGCAGGGTACTACTGGTCTACTTTGTTTGCTGATGTGCATAAGATGGTCAAGCGCTGTCATAAATGTCAGATTTTCAAAGGAAAACAGAAATTATAGCCTTTGCCACTTAAGCCTATTGAAGTGAGCGCTCCCTTCCCGCACTGGGGGTTGGATTTCATTGGGGAAATTCATCCCACCTTTTCCGGACAGCATAGATGGATCCTTACAGCGACAGACTATTTCATAAAATGGATTGAGGCAACCCCTACCAGACAAGCCATGGACACGGTAATCATTTCATTTCTCGAAAATAACATCTTGTCTTGCTTTGGCTGTCCAAACAAATTAATAACTGATAATGCAGCAACTTTCAAATCGAAAAGGATGGTATAATTTTTTCATAAATATCATATAATTTTGGGTCATCCAACTGCCTATCATCGGCAAGGTAATGGATTGGTGGAATATTCGAATAAATCCTTGGTAAACATCATCAAGAAGCTGCTGGAAATAAATAAAAAGAGTTGGAATAAGAGGTTGGTCCATGCGCTTTGGGTAGATCAGATTAGTCAGAAAAGGTCTATTGGTATGTCACCGTTTGAGCTTGTTTATGGACTTGACACAGTATTCCCCGTCTCTCTTGCTCCCCCGGTGGTTAGACTTCTTCAGGAGGCCGGCAATGAAGAAGACCCCATGCAGAGAAGGTTGAATCAAATGATCCACTTGCAGCAAACAAGAGAAGAAGTTTTCAAGAACACATCCAAGTTGCAGGAAAAGATAAAGAAAATCTATGACAGAAAAGCAAAAGCAGATAAATTTCAGTTGGATGATGTGGTGCTGAAGTGGGATGCAAGGAATGAAGAGAAAGGCAAGTACAGAAAGTTCGAAAATCTTTGGAAAGGTCCTTTCAAAATTGCAGCATATAGGGGTCAGAATGCCTTTCCTCTAAAGGAAATGAACGGGGAAGATTGTCCTGGGAGGCTGACTGCTGATCTATTAATGCTACTTCCACTGTCATTGTAAATACCATTTTTATTTTCAGTTTGGTTTCAGTCTGTAAAGTTAGTTTTTGAGTTATTTCAATGTCAAGTTTGAGTCAATTTCTTGGTCATTTAAGTTCCATAAATAAAGTCAAAGTCCTGTGATTTTTATCGAAATGATGACTCCATAGCCCAATGGACAAAAAGACACTGTCTAGCTCCTCCAGAGATCAGTTGTTCTTGGCACCTCCAAGGAGCTACCATCCCCCATTGGAGCCAATGTTAGAGTCGGTCTGGTCAGCCCTGCGTCAGAGATAAAAACTCTTTGTGCATTTCAATTTTAGGTGTCCCGCTCCATTCACTCAGCTCCATTTCGCTAGGGGCATGCCATGATCCGACGGAGAAAGTTATGCTAATCATTTTCCGTCATGTCTGGCTCCTGCTGGCTCAGGTCTTTTGTCAACAATCACCAAGGTCCATGACAGTCAAGGTCTGGTCCTTTAGAGGATAGAGTCATTTTTTATGTTTGGGTCTAGGAATTCATCAATTTGGTCTTTGAAACATGTCTAGTAAAGCCATGCAGGCCAGAGGGAGGCCTTACATAGCTATGGTTCAGAGAGCTTCATCGTCACATGGATAGACTTCGAGTCTTCTTCAAAACTTTGTTTTGAAGAAAAGTCAAACAAGGTCATTTATGACAAAATTTTCCAAAAAATCACCAGTTGACTTTTCATATGCAGTTATGATTTCCGTGGCTAAATGTTCTGTCATACAGTCCCTGCAAACATGTGCTGAAAATTTCATCTTTTGAGCCAAAATGTCAAAGGGAAAGTGAAAATCAGTGTCTTCTAAAGTCAATGAAAAAGTGCAAAACACAACATTAGAAAAATGGGTTTTCAAGGAAGAAAAAATTAAACCCATCTCTTCCAAGTGTATATATACTTGTTTTTGCCCAAATCAAAGGCATTGTGCTCTTGCAAGACTTGGAGAAGGCATTGCAAAGGTGTGAGTGTGAGGTTGGAGAGTTTGAGTGAGCGGAAGCAGGTTTTGGAGGGCGCGGCACACATACCCAGGGGCGCGGCGCACTCACCGGGCACGATGCACACGCAACCAACCCGCCATTGAAGGATTACATAGGTGCAGTGCATACAAACTACATAGTGCACTGGGAATTGCGTGTGGCGCATACAAACCAGGGGCCGGAAATTGTTGCCAAAGCACTCAAAATTTTGGTGAACGCCATCAATTCAAGAGGTAGGCCTTAGGACATCACCGGTTCATCAATTTTATCAATGATATGGTGTTTATAAGATGTTTGAATGTTACCCAAAAGCATAAGGTCAACCATAAGAAAATCACCAAGAAAACAATGGTTGGGGTTGCAAAAATTGTGTTGTTAGTGCCAAGGTTTCACTCCACTCACCTTTTTCCCCTCACCTCTCATTTTTCCCATCTCCCCTTGATCATTTTTCCTAAAACCCCACCCTAAATCACTATCATAACCCTGTATGTATTCCTCCACTATTAGGTCAGCTAAAAGTCACCACAAGACCAGCTTATTGTGCAAGCCAAGCTGTGGGAGAGGGGTGCATGGTCGAAGGGTTAAAGAGTCAAACGATTAGGAGAAAATTTGGGTGTTTTCATAGCGTGCGGCACACACACCAAGGAGTGCGGCACACTCATTGGGCGTGGCGCACACAGGGCCCGTCCACTGTGTAAACCCAACATTGGAACAACGCATACCCAGCGCGCGATGCACTGGGCATTGCGCGCGGCGCACATGGATATAAAGCCCAGAAACTATTCAATCTGCCTAAAATTTTTTGAATGCTCACCAAATTTGAAAGGTAGACAACCTACCTCCATTCTTGCATCAAACTTGAAAGGGATATCATGGTTGTAGGGGTATAAATCAAATGCAATTTTTTTTTTGTAAAGCAAACAAAAGAGAAACAAAGAAATCATTGATCCTAGGGTTTATGCTACAGTGACAGTGCTGCCAATATATTTCAAACCCTACCCCATCAAAACTATACCCAAACTAATCCCAAATCCCTAATAAATCTCTCCCTTTAGCCCCTATTCCCATTTCATCATTCCCATCCCAATACTCCTTGTTTTATTGTGCCCTTGGTGGCAGATTTTCAGAGCAACTGCCAACTTCACTAGAATCAAAGGGCAGCATAAAAATCAGGGTACAAACAGCAGTAATGGCATCTGAAGTTTCATCAGAATATGAGGATGAGACCCACAGTGACATAGCTTCAGGAGAAAGGGCCCAAAGGAGATATCACCGGAGCGGTAGACATCTTATAGATGAGCCAAACACCCTCACCGAGCTATAGGCATGCCCTCTTGCTATGTCTTGTTTCCAACAGTTAGCATGTTGCGAATTTTGTTAGATGGTGGCAAATGTCAGAGTTCATCATGAGTTGGCCCATATTTTTTCACTTCACCTACATGGAGGATAGTCTATCTTGGCTGGGGTCACTTTCACGTTGACACCCGAGACCATATCAGTGGCAACAGGCATACCAAACATTGGAGAGCAGTGGCATAAGAAGAAGAATGTAGAAAGGCATCATTATGAGCCTTACATCAAAGACAACTGTTTGAGCCACCTCACGAGAGTTTTTCCATTTAGATTTTTGAAAGATGAGTATGCCCTTCTCATGAAATTGATCATGAAGTACTTCAGTTGTGAGGGGAGGTTTTCTCACCTTTATGCCTATCACATCAGGTTGCTCATGCACTTTACCAAGGTGTGGATTATGAACCTACCATTTTTCATCTGCGGGAACATAGAGAGGATGAGAAATTTCATGCAGCACAAGACCCCTCGACAACAGCTTAATAGTGTGTATCAGTTTGCCCTTATCCGGATTTTGGTAGACCATCAATTGGGATTGGAGGGTATTGCTTGGGAGGAATTCATCTCCCGTGACTTCTTCAGCACTCCACAGGTGGTTTCAGAGGTAGAGCATGAGGTAGGGGGCCCATCTGATCAGTATGAGTGACATGAGACTACCACTATGCCAGTATACATCACCTATCAGAAAGGCATTAGACCCTTATTTGCAGCAGCAAAGCGAGTGTTATCTCCACCCGGGGTGGAAGCGGCCTCGCTGCCGACATCATCATCACAGGAGTAGGGTAAGGGTAAGGAGCCAGTGCAGGAGGAAGGCCCATTAGGTGAGCGAGAGACCGAGTTTGTTCTCCTCCAGGATGATGAGACAGATGCAGAACCAACAAATGAGGAGCTCACAGAGATCATCAAGGAGCAGTAGTCAGTGATTGACTCCTTGTCCCTTGACTTGGAGAGGGCCAAATGGAACATGAACTACCTGGAGCAGAGAAACAAATAGCTTGAGGACCAATAGACGATCATGGAGCTACAGAACATCCCTGATCATTGCCAAGCTGCTCAAAGAAAAAGGGTTGCACTCACATCTTTGGAGCAAGCAATCAATGAGGATCGGGAGGCCAACCTTGAGAGGGTCAACATGCATTTGGAGAGGCTACTGGAAAAAGCCGACCAGGACCTTGCTCTATTGAGACATATAACTTTCCGTTACAGGGTGCGAAACATGAGTGCACAGGCCCGTATAAGGAACTTGAAAGAAAAATTGAGGAAAGCGACAAGAAGGGCAAAGAGGGAAAAAGAGAAAGATCAACTTAGAATCTTGGCTGAGGCTTCCTTGGCCCATCATAGCACCCCATAGAGATCCTCCAGCCCAAATTTCAAAAAATTTGGGGAAATTTTGGTCACTTGGTAATTTTTTGGGTAAAAAACAGGGATTTTCTCCCTGTGCGCCGCGCCATTGGCGCGACGCTAAAATTCTAGGGCCCCAATTGAGAAATGGCTTGCAGATTTGGATTTATCATGGAATATTACGACTACTGGTGTCCAGGAAAGAGATTTGGGCAAGATCTGGGTCTCCTAAAGGTCAAAAAACCCCCAAAAATGGCCTCTCTGCCACTTTTTTGACACACAGAAAGCAGTCATGGGAGAATGGAGATTTGGAGGGGAAAATGAGCACCAAATTTGAAAATTCCAATTGGGTTATGAAGTAGACAGGACAGGCTTTTCCGCAAGCCCACTTGGGCACATTTTGGACACTTGCAAGTGCCCCAAAACAGGTCCCAAAGTAGCGCGACGCATAGAAAAAATGGCGCGGCGCACAAAGGAAAAAAATTGCCAATTTGCTTCCGTTTCGCAAAATTTCGGTTCGCGACTTCTCCAAGTGGGCCTGCTCATCTACACTTCAGTTTTTTCACACCAAAGGTGGAATTTAAAGAGCTTTTTCTCCAAATTGGCTTCTATCCAAGTGGCGAAGGAAGGCAAATGGTCACCCCAAGCCAAATGTCATGTTGGGAGTGCTGCACCTGTAGCTGATGGTTGGCTCTCCATATCCATTTTGTAATGTTTCGAGTAACTCCCCAACCCTTGGGCATTCTATCACTTCCTCACACATTCTATATATTGTATGCAAGTTATTTGCAAAGGGTTGGTTGGCTTGTAACTGCTGGGAGACTGTGGGAAAGAAACTTTGTTTCTTCACTGTGTATTTTTGACAGAGAATTAATGAAAGGCAGCAACTTTGTTTCATGAGATTCTTGTGGTTATGAGTGTAGAAAATGTGTCTCTTATATTTTCATATGTATTTCATTATGTTTCATAATTCAATTCATGTTCATTTCGAGTGAAATTTTCTGAGTGAGATTAGGTAGAATTCAATTTTATTGCTCTGCCTGTGGGAAAATTTCATGTTCAGTGTTACTCTTCTGTTGAAAAGGATTCATGTCACTATGCCCTTTTCACTTTCTTTAGCATTCTTTTCATGCCGCGTTACCTCAAACTAAAATTGTTACATTTTACGCCTACCTTGCCTCACGGAATAATCTGTGCCTTTGTATTAAATTCTCTGTTCTTTGTTGAGCGCCGGTCCCATAACATCCCAGAAGCTCTGTCATTCATAAATTTGTTTCCCAAATCGCTATTCACTTACTAGCCTAAGGTAAATATTGCATTTTAAGTCATCTCAGACCATTTTTTATCATCTATTCACTGAGCGTGACTGAGAGAGAGCCCTCTCCTGCTCTGGTAGGGCTAACTACCAAACTGAGCGTGGTTTGTGGTTACCCTAATTTTTGCCTTCCTTCAGCCTAATGCAGATTTAGGTGCTAACAGGGTCAAATGTCAAGAAAACGAGATTGGATTAAGTTCTAAAAATAGTGTTTACAGGGCAAGGTAGCCGAGTAAATTCAAATTTTACGGCCGGATGGTGAAGTGGTTTCAATTAGATCTATGAAGAAATTAAGGGTTCCTTAAACCGGATTATGAAGGAAGTGAAAGAGGTCAACTGGGATGGGAGACCAATTAAGGATTCTCAGATCTGGATATCAGAAAAAAAAAAAAAAAAAAAAAAAAAAAAAAAAAAAAAAAACATTAAAATGATTAATTGTTCAAGATAGAGTGAACTTAAACAAATTCTGAAATAAATTTCCAGTTAATTCATTCAATATAGAGAACATGTAAGTTTGTGAAATACATAAGAGAATAACAATTTGATAAAAGAAAATACTTCACTGAGGTAGCTCAACACGTGAATCATGTAATGAAATCCTTTTATTACTCATTCTAGTTCGCTGACTTGAAAAATTGGTATAATGAACCCTCAGGTTACAGATCAATACAACTTTAGAAATGTCTAGCAATCCACCCCCTATACTTTGAACTATGAATTATTTATACAAAAATAGTTTACAAAATATCCCATACTATCTTAGGAATTAATCTAGGAAAAATAAATATCTTCATGCAAGAAGATAGAGACAAATGTTTAACTGTTGTATGCTATCCCTGTTTATTTGGTTGTGCTATATTTATGCTTTAATATTTTAGTGTTTATTCTCTGCCTTGTTGTTGGTCTTCACATTGACTGTTCTTTTTCTTTGCTTTTTAATTGACACTCTTTACCCTAATACTCTTTCATCTAGCTAGCTTGTTACTTTTATTTTACTATGCTTTTTCACTTTTACTGTGCATTTTTACAGTAAGTCATTTAACTTCTCCCAAATATCTGCATCTGGTAATTTTATATTTACCATTTTTTCTGTAAATGTCATCTGCTTCTGTGTACTTAGCAAAGGTGGGCTTGTTCACGAAATGGTGTTTTACCTGATGTTGGAGGTAAAATAGGTTCTCAAATGTTTGATATAGAACCTTTCCAGCAGGCATACCCTTCATAGAAGAATTATTTTCCTGATCCCTTGCTACTTCTCCAATTCTTCTGTTGTAGTCTTCCTGTGGCATCAATTTTCATTTATTACCAAGGGATTTGGCAGACCTTTCTACCTCAAAACATCAAAATTTACCATGAACTTGTCTATAGCCAACTGCATGGTTTGGCATTTGTCCTCAACGTTCATCATTAAATTCCTCTTGGTCAGCAACTTTTTCACTTCTAATATTGTGTCAGTCCTGTCAGCCATGTCCAACTCTTGCAATTCATATTTGTTTTTAGAGTTAAGGAAGTGGATTATTCTAGTGGCTTCTTCTGGCATGTCTCTAAGTTCAGCCTTAACTCTTTGTATTTCTTCTATAGCTTCTTTGACTAAGTCATTTTGTTCAAAGATGACTTGTATATATGGCCAAACATCATTGACAGAGTCAATGATATTGGCCCATAGTTGTTCTTTAGCTTGGCAAAGTGGCTCCTTCAATGTTAGTTCTTTCTGTAAGTTGTTTATCCTCTCATTCATCCCGGTTGACTTCTGAACTTCATCTTTGTGCATAATCTGAGCTATTTTCTTCTCATCCTCTAGACTCCTTAGTTGTTCTTTGATTCTATTTATCTTAGAGGTTTGAATGGACATGTCCTCCATTACTTTGGTCAATTTTCTAGCCTCATCACCTGGCTGAGCTGCTGTTGTTGTTGAACCTGTTGCTGATGTAGATGATGTTGTAGATGGAAGTGTTGTAGCTAGTGGAGCTGTAGGAGCCAATGAAGCTGCCAAGGTGGATGGTATTGTTGTAGTGACTATTGGAATGGAAGTGGTAGTGGTCGTCTCAAGGTTGTCCTATTTTAGCTTTATTAAGCTGTCCAACTCCTTCTACATTTATTTCAATTCGTCATTAAGTTGTAGAACAAGGTCCATCGTTTCCTCTTGTTGAGCTTGGCTCTCAAGGACCTCCTTGGTCTGTAGATGTTTTGAATGAGGAAGCTTCAATTGTTTTTTGAGAGCAACCATATCCTCATTTTTCTTCTTTATCAATTTCCTGACAGCCTTGATATCATTGGGACTATACCCAAGATCAACCACCAAGTCTTCTAGTGACTTGATTATGTTTTCCTTGGCTTGTGAGGAGGCCTTTTCCTACTTGTACTATGCAGTGATATTATCCAATGATGTTTGAAGTTTGTGCACAGTCATAGCTTTACTTGTCATGGTGGAATAGATCATCTCACTTGCCTATTTGTGAAACTCAATTTGGTCAATAGGGTGAACATCCCTAGCCAAAACTTCAAAGTATGTTTTCTTATAGTCTACTAATGATCTTGGCTACTGGGCTATAGGTTGCATGAATTTCATTTGCATCTTCCAAGTCTTAATGTCAAAGGAAAACATTAACCTATTTTGATTGGCAAGTGTTTGCTTGAAGTATTGGGCATAAGTCTCAGCCTTCAATGTCTCATTCCTCAACTTAATTTCCTTTTACCTCTCTTTAATATCTTTCTCTTTATCCAAAAGCCTAGTGGATGAAGAGACTTTAATGTTGAGCCGTTTCTCAATAAGTTGTGTGTTTGATGTAGAAGGCTGATGTGTTTCTTCTAAAGCTGTTGGGCCTTTTCTCCTTCCCACCATTGTGCCAGTGTCAGTGATTTCCATTGTTCCAATGGTGTCTTCTTGCCCAATTATAGGATTAAGCTTGGGCCTCTTCCTATAACTAATTTCAAATTGTTCATCTGTGGTTTCCATGGCTGAATTAGAACCTTCTTCCCTAGTTTTTTTTGCATTTTTGTATTCACTGGTTGGAGTTTGAAAAATAGGAGGAATACTAGAACATTCAGAAAGGAACTAATATCAATCTTCTTTTCAACATATATTAATGTATTCTCCACCTCTACTATAGTATTTTCCATATCTATCAAAGTGTTTTCCAACCATTCTGACTGGTTGGCAAATCTCTTAATGTCTGGCCAGAGATGATGTATGAAAGGACCCAATTTGACTTTGAGCCTTAGTTTATTTATGACTCCATGAGGGTCATACTGACACACAAAACTATTCTTGAAATCATCTGTTGTAGAATCTTATTGGCCTTTGGTACAGCTTCCCTATTATTACAAATAAAGGGGCCTAATTGGTTTTTCATTTTAAATTGAGTCTTCATCTTGGCTGATAGGAAATTAACTTCATTAGAGTTTATAATCTGCCTAAAGTATTCTAATGCAAATATCCTCATGGGAAGGTATTTGGGTAATTTGTAGGGAGATAGTTGTCATCCATATATCCTTATCTCTGTGTGGTCCTGGTATAGATACTAGTCTCCCACTTTACTGTTCTTTTCCAACTGTAAAAATCTTTTAATCTCCTAACTGATCCTGGGCTGATAACTACTGGTGAGAATTTTTATAACAGGATGAAAAAATGCATCAATGAAGTCTTTGTAAGTAAACACAATGGAATAAATTTGGATCAATGGTGTCCAATAGATGACTAATCTTGGATTGCTTTTGGTGTCTAACTTCTGAATGTTGATTGGAAACTTGTCTGATTGATAATATAAGAACATGTGAAACAATACAGGTGAGTATTTGAATACTCTCTCATTTGGTAGTCTGATAAATTGTTCATGAATTCTATCTGCTATGAACTGAGCATACTTATCAATTGTAGTAGGAGGCTTGCTTGGGAAAAATATGGAAAGCAAAGAAAGAATAACCTCATCCACATGTTCATCAGAGGTGTACCCTAAAATGCAAGAGAGCATGGTTATGATTTGTCTGTCTCTCTCAGAAAAAATGGTGGTAGCATAAGGAGGACTATCAGTAGGAGTATGAGACTCCTCTTTGATGAAATTTTGAAAAATCTAGGCCATCTTGGGCAGGTCTAGCTTCGTATAGAGGTCAAGCAAGCCTTCAATTAAAAGTGGGGTCTCATTTTGGCTTGGCTGGATTTGTAGCATTTCATTAATGGATTCTGCATTAATGGTGAATAAAACTTGTTGGTCAGGGGTGACTATGGCTCTTTGAATGGGAATGTAGAAAGCTTGGCAGAAGTGGATGATTTCTGGGAATGGGTGTACCTGTGGGAAACAATACTTAGGAAAATTGACTCCCAAAGGTGAATGTCATCATTTTGGTTTAAAAACTTGTCTTTACTCCAGCAGTGGAATTTTAGTAGGTAGGTAGGGGAAGCAATATATTTAATTTGAAAGTCTCTATTGGCTAATGCAAGGTGTTCAATATCCAAGTGAGGGGTTTGCAGAGGTATCACATCTAGAGAGGTTTGGGAAGCCATAATTGGGTTTATTGAATTGAATTATGATTTCTGTGGCTTTAGGAGTGAGGTTTAGAAGCTCTAGAACAATGGGAGGGTAATTACAGTCTGTAAAAATGGGCTTAGGATGTATAGTAGGTTTCTCTTCAATTCAAGAAGGTTTTTTAATTAATTTAATCAATTAACCTTTTAGAATAACTGTTTACAATTCAAATTTACAAGGTTGTTCTGTTTCTTTCAAGAATACCTGGAATTTAATAGTTTGGTGTGCAGACGGGTTTCTATGGTAGCTGGAGAAGGTACTGAGGCTTCAGCTGTCAATTGGCTGCTTCAATTGGGTATCTGTAGTGTCTTCAGGTGGAAAAAGGTGGCTAAATTGGTCACTCAGGGGTTCAGGGTGTAATAATTGGCTAAGAAAAAGTTTATAGAAAAATGAGCGAAAAGGGTAAAATGGGGCATTCTCAGCCTTTTAACCGATAACGATTACATTTTAGCGCGGAATTTATTGAATGAACAGTGGGCAGTTTTTGGTTTAGGCGGGGAGGTGGTTTTGTGCGATATCACATTGCTTTTGGATGGAGGACGGTATTTTTTGCGGGCACACAATATAACCTGGTGCCGCCACATAGAAGAATAGTGCCCAAACAAGACCACGAATCTCACATGCTCTCAGGCTGTTAATGGTCGGACAATGAATCCACGCAATATGGATGTGTGGCGTTGGATCTAGGGGTGGGAGATAGGAGGGATATTGCGTAGTTGAGTTGCACAAACGGAGTCAGGAATGTGGTTGGTGGGGCCCGAGGTTTAATTACAAAGAATTATAGTTAATTAATAAATAATGTCGGGATTTAATATAAGCAGCTGGCTAATAAAGGTGGGACCATGGGTTATGTGGCAGGGATTTTTTAATTGCACCAAGGGTTGGTGGGTTGAAAAATGGTATGGGGGAAATATAAAGTGGGGGACATTAATTAGATAATGCGGGGGAAATAGTAAATAAAAACTTAGGATAAGGGGTTTTTGTGGGTTTTTTTAGGGGAAAAGGGAAATTAATAAGGGTGGAAGGTAATATTTGTAATGGGGAATGGGTTTCACACTAGGTAAAAGGGTTTTGGGAAGGGGGAATGATTTTTGAATGGTAATATCTAGGGACATTTGTGAAATCAAGGGGTAAATGTCAAAATCAGGAGAAATGGTACTTATAAGAAATAAAGGGATAATGGGAAAATTAGCAAAGAAGTATGTAGGGGTGTAGTGAAATGAGGGTAAATTAGTAAACAAACTTTGGTGAATATCCTTTCTTTTTCTCAACTGCTCCCTTTATTTATCCTAACATTTTTTCTTCATTTAAATGGGTGCATTTGAGCTTGTTGACCCTTTATTTCCTTTTCTTTTGATAAGAAAACTATCTAATTCTAACCTTATAACTTCCAATGGTTCAGATTAGATTGATGAGCTCATTATCATTCTCTACCTAACTACTGACCTACCAAGATTAAATAGTTTGGCTAGATCTTTATTTTATATCTATCAACATGAAATTTAAAGCATGAATGAGTCAAGATTAAACTATTTGACCATCATGGATTGTGGCATTTTTGACAAGCTGGACACACTGCTATTTTGCAAAGTAAAGTAAAAAGGTAGTGGCATCTGAATTTGAACACTTTCATGATCTATTTTTATCTCTTTTGGGGTTCATATTTTCACTTTTTTTATCTTTCTTTTTTATTTCTTTTTGTCCATTGATTATTCTTTTAGGACATAACCTCTTTACATTTTTTAATTTTTAATATGGAAAACATTTTGCAGAAAGAAAAAGTATGTACAATATCACAAGACTAACCATAGCCAATTCAAAATTATGAATCCTATTATTATAGGACCCTAACAATGGCTCCACATGGGGATGGCTTTTCCTGTTGAAATGTCAAGAACTTTAAGATTAGTAGCCTTTGAAATCTTTGACTATAGTTTCATTGTAACTTCTCCTCTGTAATGTGCTTTATTCATACTTATGATGGTAAACCTTTTAAAGCTCAGGGCCTTCTCTCTGAGCTTCAACTTTAAAATATTACCATCCAGTCCAATCTAAACTCTGCAATGTTATATACAATGAAAAAAGTAAAATGATCTATTGTTAATCTGTAGATAAGTAATGCTTCAACATTCTATCATTGACTAGTCCTCCTGGTACATCTGTTCCATCTAACTGTCTCAGGAAAAATGCATTGTTGCCTCTGTAACCATAAATGATATAAGGGCCTTGCCATAGGAAATCAAATTTACCATGTTTACCCTTCTATTATCTTCTAGAATCCCATTTGAGTATTTTATCACCTATGTAAAAATCATCAGCTTTGGTTTTCTTGTCAAAAAACGTTTTGATTTTATCCTGGATCACTTGTGATTTTTCATAGACTTCTTCTCTGGTTTGCTGCAAGTGTATTGTCTGATTTATCCTCCTTTGGATATCATTCAGTTCCAGTTGTAACTCTTGGATCATTTTCATCACTGGTACTCCTAAAGAGGATGGAAAAGCAACATGCATTCCATATACTAGCTAATAAGGAGATGTACCAATGGACTTTTTGGTAGTTAGTATGTCTGCCCATAAGGCATTTACCAACTTTTTGTTCCATTTCTTCGTGTTTTCTTCTAGTAGTTTCTTGATGATATTGACAAGGATTTTGTTTGAGGATTCTGCAAGTCCATACCTTGAGGGTAATAGGCAGTGGAATGGCCAAGGGTAATGTGATATTTGTTACAAAATTCTACCATTTTCTTGGATTTGAAAATAGTTGCATTATCAGTAATGAGATTTTGTGGGCATCCAAATCTTGACCAGATATTATTTTCAAGGAATGAGATAATGACAGAGTCTATGGCTTGTCTAGAAGGGATGGCTTCTATCCATTTAGTAAAGTAATCAGTGGCTACCAAAATCCATTTATGCTGGGATGAGGAGGATGGGTGAATTTCCCCAATAAATTCTAAACCCCATTGTTGAAAAGGAATTTTTGTGGAGATGGGTTTGAGAGGTAATGGTAAGAGCTTCCTTTTGCCCTCAAATATTTGGCACTTGTGATAGGAGGTCACATGTCTATTGACATCTGCAAAAAGGGTGGGCTAGTAAAAACCCGCCCTTAGAATCTTATCAGCAGTTGTTTCCAATATAGGTGTCCTCCACAATATCTTGCATGAAATTATTGCATAACTTTGTCAGCTTCATCTTTCAATAAACAATTTAATAAAATTCCGCCATTATCTTTCCAAAATAAAGCATTCACTATGATAAAATATTTCATTGATTTCATTTTCAAAAATTTACCTTTAGCTCTAGATAACCCAGGAGGAGCTTGTAAGCTTAGTAAAAAATATATAATATCTGCATACCAAGGTGAATCTATGAAAGATTCACTGATTTGTGGAGTCTCCATCTTTTCCTGATCATCTAGGGCACAAATGAAATTTATATCTAAGGCCTGACAGTTCAATTCAGCCATCAGTTTAGCTAAACCTTGGTCTTTGATAAGTTTTGTATGCTTTATTTTTATGTCATATTCCAAAATAGTGGCAATCCATTTGCCTCTCCTTCCTTCAGGCCCATTTTGTATCAAAATGTCCTTTACTATTGAATTTGGAACATAAGCAATGATGTGTGAATATAAGATGTACTCTCTAAACTCTTTAATGGCTTTCACTAAAGCAAGTGCTTGTTTTTCCATTATGTTATACTTCAGTGTAGCATCTCTCAAATATTTTTTGAAAAATGCAATAGGTTGCTCATAACCTTGATCATTCTTTTGCAACAAGACTGCTGTAGTAGTATGTTCTGAAGCAAAAGAAAAAAATATAAAATCATTTTGGAAATCAGGACTTATGAGGACTGGTGTTTTAGTAAGGGCTTCTTTGATTGCCTCAAAAGACTGTTTAGCCTCTATTGTCCACTTAAGTGTTGAATCTTTCTTTAACATGTTATTTAGTTCTCTAATTAATTCTGCTAAGTTAGAAATGAATCTCTTAAGGAAATTTATTTTGCCTAAGAATGACTATAATTCTTTGATGTTTCTAGAATGAGTAATGGTCAGGATTGCCTCTAGTCTAGCTGGATCTATTCTAATTCCATCTTAGGATATTATGTGTCCCAAGAGTTTACCTTCTTCTAGACCAATGAGTGTCATTTTTGGATTGAAGAAAATACCAAAGTTTTTGCATTTAATGAAAACTCTTCTTAGGTGATCTAGATGTTCATTATTTGATTTTGAAAAAATTGTGATGTCATCTTGGTAAACAACTAGAAAGTCATGGATTTCTTTTGCAAAGGATATGTCCATAGCTCTTTGGAATGTTGATCCAACATTCATTAATCCAAAAGGAATCTTCAAATACATGAAAGTACCCCAAGCAGTAGTAAATGCAGTCTTTGCTTGATCCTCTATTTCAACTAAGATTTGGTTGTATGTAGAAAATCCATCAAGCAATGAAATTCGGGATGAGCCTACTAGCCTCTGAAGAATGTGGTCCATTTTTTGGAGAGGATAATTGTCTTTTAATGACACTTTGTTCAAGTTTCTGAAATCAACATAGAGTTTGATTTCTCCCATTTTCTTCCTAGTAGTGACTAAATTAGAGACCCAATCTGAATATCTAATGGGTGTTATGATCTGTGCATCATACATCCTTTTTACTTCTTTTTCAATTAATGGCATAAGAAATGGATTAATTCTCCTAAGCTTTTGTTTAAAGGGTTTATGATCTTCTTTGATAGGTATCTTATGTTGAATTATGTTGGTATAATAATATTTAAGGTCTTCATAACTCTAGGAAAAGACATCTTGAAACTCTTTGAACAAAGTTATATATTTCAGCTTTTCATTTGAACGTAATGCTTTGGATATTTTGATAAGCTTGGGTTTTTCTTCTGTTCCTATGTTACATTCTTCTATATCTACTCTTAAAGGTTCCTTTTTTGGTTTTCTAGCTACATCATTTGAATCAAACAAATATTCTAATGGGATGTTTGAGTGGCTTTCCAAAGATTCACCATGAGAGAGATGGGTCAGTGGTCCGATCCTAATGATGGAAGAATATTCGCTGAGAGTTTGTGGCAACTAGCAAGGATTTGTTACATAACCAAATAGAAATCCAAATGAGAGGAAATATGTGCAAAAAATCCTCTCTTTTTGTTCCATATAAAGAGGTTATTGGTGGTTTTCATGTCCAACATGTTTGTGTCCTGAGTAAAATTTCAAAGATCATATGACTCTCGTTCTAGATGTCTTCTTCCTCCTTTTTTCTTTCTTAATGAGGTGATTATGTTGAAATCACCCCCAATTATCCGCTGATTATCAATTTGTGTTTTTCCACTATGTCCTTTAGAGAATGGATATGCATGGGAATTACTTGTTTCATAGGGTTCTTTCTTCTCAGTCTGTTAGAGACCCTCAAACATAAATTTACATGCTGGGGCATTCTACATTGTATGTAACTTATGTGTTAACTTGTGGATTAAAACATGTAATTTACATCTTAGAGAATGGACGTATGGATGAGAAAATATATATATGTGGGGAATATTAAATTACCCCTATTATTATTTTGGGAATTTTTAATTTTCCAAAAAAAAACAATTATATTAATTACTACACTTTTTTTTTTCAATATTTTGTTTTTACTTATATATTAGCAATATAAACAATTACTTATTTTTTGTCATTTTCTTTGGGTGTTGGAAGTGTTTTTTTCTCTCAGTTTCAATATTTAGAGTTTTTAAGATTTGGTACAATGATGAAATTTTGGGTGTTTCCTATCTTTGAAGTGTAGTGACTTTCAATCTATAGTCGAATTTGGACTTTTGGTGTGGAAATTGGGAGACGATATAGTTGTATTTTAGTATGGAATTATAGGTGTAGTGGTTCGTCTTCTTACATGTTTTTTCTGTCGTGGTGCTCTAATTGGTTTTCCTCATTGTTCCTTTCCTTTTTCCATTATGCCTCCTCGCTAGAGAATGGTGAGAAGAATAGATGGTGTAGGTAGTGTCAGATTCAAAAGAATTCAAACTTTCACCTACGACTCTGTGGCTACTTTTTTCGACATTGTTCCTCTTTAAGTGAGGAAAAAATTATGTTGCTAGGGTCAAAATAATTAGGAGACTTCCCCTATCATTTTGTTGATCATTAAACATGACCTTTGAACATTTTAAGGGAGACCACCCGAACGGGAATGTAAAACAATTTCTTTGCCATTGAAATGGTGGTTTTGATTGGTTCAATTGGGTCCAGTTACCCTCTCTCTATCTCTACTAGATTAAAGTATGACTTTCACCTACCAATATATAAGAGACATCAGATTGACTCTTCTTCTTGATCATGTAAGAAAGTGATCCTTAAGCTGAATTTATGGCCCAACCAAACCACTATAAAGACTGCCCTTGTATGAGGGGAGTTCAAGGATGAAGAAAGTAGAACTACATGCAAAGTATAATCTAAGATGCCTCTAATCCTAAAGCTATCTTGAATGAAGGAAGGATTATTCCTTTTCCCAATCAAGAGCAGGCTAAAAGAAAAAGAAAAGAAACATAAGTATGTTGAAATTGGAATAAGATAATGGAAATAGATCAGTGAAATAGTTCCAAGATCTAATCCTTGTTTGAAAAGATGTATACAAATAAATGCCCATTAAATAATTAACATACATACAACTGCAAACTTCTCTAATTCCTAATAAAACATATGCATAAGGACAAAAGATTAATGCCACACTACTGAAATAGTTCAAATACATGACATGTGGAAAGCAGGACATCTATAATGTTAAACTGTCAGATAGATCGGAGCTCAAGGAGATAAAATTTTGTCCATATACAAGTTCTAGTTTTGAATCTCATTTCTTATTAACCCTACAAGATAGCTTGACCATATTATTGTTGATTAGTGGTTGTCATTGATGTCAACCCAAGGAGCACCAAGGGCTACCCTGATCTTGCATGGATATTTATACTTGAAAAATTACTCTATTTTGAGTCAAGGATCTTCTGGATGGATTCTATTCGTCGATATGTTTCCGTTGATAAATGACACGCCATGTAATTCTTCATGGTTTGAGAGATATTCATGATTGAAGTTAGTAACCCAATTAGTGGGCTGAAACCCCATCAGGTTTTGGCATCACACTCATCATTAGTTTTGGTCATTGAATAGTAAATAATTAATAATGTTTTAAGCTCCTAAAATCCCACCAATATTCACTTCTTGAAGACCCTTGTAGCCTAATCATTTCTATAAATTGTGACTCTCATATCCTCCTCATGCAAGCCATTTTTAACGAACTATCCTGTTAGAAGAACTATGTAATTTTTTGGGCCTAATGAGCTTCTAATGTAGGATCTGTTGCATGAAGTTTAAGGTTTCTTTGAGTTCTAGTTAGGGCACAAAATTATGATCAAGTTTGAAGGTATGTTCTGAAGCAAGTTTAGAGTCTTGGATTCTAGGATTTCACTACTTCAAACTGGTCATCGTGGAATTTTATCTATAACTATTTTTGTACGAAGCATCATAATATTGAATTAAAACCCATTTGAACAAACGTCTTGATTAACCTCCTAACCAAACTTTAGATCTTGGTTCGCTACAGTTCCGGAGATATGATCTGAGGAAGTTAGGGTTTTTGCAGACTCCTGAATTCCATGTCAAACAGGTGACCTTGGGAAACTAATAATACCTTTATCTCTGAGTATTGGATTCAAATTTCATAAATAGGGACAGAAAGAGGTCAGACTATAGTTGGGTGGGTATTTGTTTCAGGGTTAAAGGTCGAAACAATGACACATGGCACTTCATACAATTTCACTCTAATCAACGAGTTTATAATTAGGTCATCGTGGGAGATTGGCCATAACTATTTCTTGAAGAATCAAATATCGATTAGGCCTATGGGGTTGCAAAGAGGACTAAGTGGGCTAACACAGGAGGAAATTTTAGACATTATAGGTTTTAACTTACATAGATACAAGAGATTCAATATCAAGCTCCTAGAAGGCAACAAATGGTATGCATTCAAGGATCATTGTAGTAAGGACCACACGTCAACAGTAAAGGGTAAGTTTGCTACAACAAGGTATGTATGATTAGTGTTTGCATTTGAATTTTGAGTATCATCTGTGACATATGGTTTTGCAAGAGAACGTAAGTATATTGTTTTGTATTTCTTTGGGTCGTTATTGTTAATACATGTGCAGGAAGGATGACACTTTAGAACAACTCATACACATACTAGAAGGAAATGCAGTGCCAAAGTACCATTACTTGAAGCAATCATAATAGTACCTCAGTAGATGCAAGTAATCCAATAAGTAATGTCGATTCAAGTGTCAGGTCTTGTAAAAATCCAGTGTTGTAAAAGAGTCATCATTGAAAGAGTCATTATTATAAAAGAGTCAATCTACCTAGAGTCAAAGAGGCATTGTTGGGACGTATAGGAGTCATTGTTGGGATGATGTCATGGTTGGGTTTTAGGTCATAGTTTGATCCAGTGTTCGATCAAGTACAAGAAATTGTAAATCATATTGTATGATGGATCATTGTCCCTAGTACGTGAGTCCACACTCTTGTCTAACTTATTATCATTATAGGGTGGTAGGGAGGTGCTAGGTAGGAGCATGAAGTCACCTACAGGTTAGAGCCTGTGAACACTTCAGGGAGGTAGGTTGGTCTAGGATGTTGGGGCATCCATTAAGTTGAGTACTGAAGAAACCAGGGAATTGGGGAGTCCTTTCGATGGGAGCTGGATAAGAATGCTTTTCATGAATTCTAGGATGGTGTAGCTTTAATTTGAGTTGGGGCTAAAGATTAAAGAATTTATTAGAAAAACGTTCGGTGGATTTTGACCTGGAGGGGGTTTTCCACCTAAAATTATTATTCCCATTGTGTTCTTTTGTTTACTTTTTATACTGGATAAACATTAATAATAATGGAATATTAACTAATGCTCTGAAAATATTCAAAACTGATAATTGATAAGGAATGCGGATTCACCCCCCCCCCCTAATGCTTCCAAAAATTGGTATCAGAGCTTGGTTCCTTCAATAGCAGTCTAACAACTGGAAGGAGATCATGGAATGTACTAAGAATAGAGTTCCTTTGTTGAATGGAAATAACTATCCACTTTGGAGTGGAAGAATGTAAGTTCATTTGCTGGCATAAGGATATGAAGTTTGGGAAATCGTTGACAAGGGCTTCACACCGACCTCGGATGAAAAAGGTAAGAAAAATATGGTATATGATGTAAATAATGAAGATCTTATTATCAGTGGGGTTATCGAATCTATCTATCTTAAGGTATTGAGTTTCAAAACTTCTAAAGAGGTATGGGGCAATCTTGAAAATATATATACAAGTGACTCAAAGGTGAAAGAAGCGAAGCTACAAATTTAGAGGGAAAAATTTGAGCAACTCAAAATGAAGGAAGAAGACAATATTGTTGCATATTTTGAGCTTGTTGATGAAACAACAAACATATTGGAAGGTTTTGGAGAACTTGTCCACACAAAAATTGTTGTTTGAAAAATCCTTAGAACCTTGCCAACAAGATTCAACCCAAAGGTATTTGTCTTGGAAGATAGATCAGATTTGACCAATCTAAGCATAGATTAATTGCATAGAATTCTCATGGGATATGAAATGAGGATTGAGGAAGAGGATGGTACATATCACTTAGAAACAAAATCTACAGCATCCAAGAAGACTAGTAAAGACAAACAAACTCCGAAAGTGAAAACTTGCAGTTTTAAAGATGAAGAAAAGGAAGAAGATGAAGAAGAATTTTCAAGTAAATAATTTTCTTACTTCACACGAAAGATGATGAAAGGTATGGGAAAATTCAAAGGTAAACTTCCATTGATATGTTTTGATTGTGGTGAGGTTGGGCATTTTGTAGCCAAGTCTCCTCACAAAAATGAGGCTATTATAAAAGAAAAGAAAGGTCCTAGGAAGTTCAACAAGCAAGACAAGAAGAAATGGTTTAAGAAGAGTTTATTCTCCAAAAAAGATAGGAGATATTCCTCATCTGATGAATACAATGATGACGAAGAAGAAACCAATGGAAGAGTATTTTTTATGGCCAAGCACAATAAGCAAGAGGCATCTAATGAAGAAGGAGACGAAGAAGAAGAGATGACTGAGGTAGAATTTTAAAACGAAGTAATCAGGGTTATCAAAGAGCTCAAGGCTGCGAAGAAGCATGTCAAAACTCTTGAAGAAAAATTAAAGACAGAAAGAGAACATATCCTAAATCTTAAAATTAAGGTTGAAGAATACAAACAAATTGAAGAATCGCTCAGGAAATAATTAAAGGAAATCAAAAAGGAAAGGTAAGAATTAGAAGTTGAAATAGTCTCTCTACAAAAGGAAGTAAAAAATGGAAAAACTCTTCAAAACCACACAAGTAGCTAAAAGGCATCGGAGGAACTCATTAGCAACCAGTGATTATGTAGTGACAAGACTGGTATTAGTCACAAAGAAAAAATTGAAAAGGAGTCAATTCCTTCTATGACAACAAAATATGATGGATATGTAAAATATAGTAAGCAAGAAGACCTCCCAACTAATTCAAGAGATCAAGACTCATAGGAAGAACCTTGCAAAACAATTCCTCGAAGAATATTTCCTCTCAAGTATCACCCTATCTTTTATGGTCATTATTATTCATATGGAAGGTTTATACATAGAGTTGTAGAATGTCGCACATATGTTTGGAATGAATATAGTTTTGGGATATCTTTTAGAAATAGATATTCCATAAATCAGTAGAATATCAATAGATTTGATCATTTGAGAGATGATTTCGAATATTACGAATGTACCAATTTTGGAAACCTAGATAAACATTTTAGACTTGGAAGTTCTTCAAAGGAATTCTCACAAAATCAAAAAGTATGGAAAAAGAAGACTGGAAAGTGTGCTCTCACTCTCAAGGCTCAAAGCATTAGAAGCATTTGGTATGTTGACAGTGGTTTCTCAAGACATATGACTGGAGAGAGAAATAATTTCATATCCTTGAAGGAAAAGAAGGACAAAACATTGTCTTTTGGAAATGCTAGGTCTTCAAATGTCATAGGAGTAGGTATGGTCACACTTGGAAGCAAGGTTGCATTAATGAAGGATGTTTTTTTAATTCAAAATATGAATCACAATATACTTAGTTTTAGATAGAAGTGTGATTAAGGACACGCGATGCTATTCAACTCTAAGAAATGTGAAATTAGCAAAGGAAAGTTTGGTAAAATTGTGGCTACAACAAGCAGAGCTCTAAATGAAATATATATTTTTCATGAGGCACCTAAAGGGTGTTTTTTGGTGAAAGAAGATGAAAGTTAGTTATGGAACAAATGAATGAGACATATAAATTTCGACAGTTTGGTTAGGATCAGCAAAAAGGAAGCAATAAGAGATATGCTGAAACCTTCTAAACCTACAAATACGATATATGAAGCTTGTCGCCACAGAAAACAGGCAAAAGTTGAGTTCAAGAAAAAAGAACACTTTTCATCTCATCCATTGGAATTAATACATACTGATCAATAGCGAGAGCACCACAACAAAATGGAGTTGTTGAAATAAAAAAAAATAATCATATAAGAAATAGCCAGAACGATGTTAAATGACTCAAAATTATATGATAAATTTTGGGTTTTGTTGAAGCCCCGAAAATCGGGTTGACAACAAGGGGGATACCCACCTGGTCCGGACCTTGGTTGGCAGCTCCTTATCCGTTTTGTATAGCGGGTCCGACTGGGGATAATGGGACCAGTTTCCCAATCTATGAGTGTGTGTGTGTAGAATTTGATTTTGCTGATCTAACAGTTCCTATTTGAGATATTCTAATTCAAACTTTAATCTAATTCTATGCTATTGTAATCTAATAAACAACACATCTAAATCTATACTAACCCGAGACGTAATTCTTCTATTATGCAATCTAAAGAGATTTCAAATAACAACTAGTAATAAAGATCATTCAACGATTATAAGAAAGGAAATCAATAAAGATGAACAACTTCGCATAAAAAGTTAGATGAAACAATTGTGAAAAACATATCGCATAATGAGCTATTCATACATTAGACATAAAAAAATAGCCATCACCTTACAAAAGTGCCAAATGATAACTCAATTGTTCATGCAATAATACATAAACAACTAAAAACTGTATATCACTTTAACATATAAGCAGAAATGGTCAAGAGATAAAAGTACCATTTATGACTAGTCCTACTCATAAGCTTCAAGCGACAATGATTTATCTCTCCTTTCTCTAAAATCCACTAAGAGTACAGAAGTGCAACATCAGTAGCAGATATCAAATGAAAACATCAACAAACCTTGATCCATTCATTCACCAAAACCTCCTCTGAGGGTGCAAAAGTGCATGTTCTGAGGACAAGTTTTTGATAAATTTCTGGACCCTTCTCTAAATGCATGAGAAGGGTTTAAATACTACTTGCTAAATCTAATAATAACTTATTTACAAAAAGTCAGGATGTGGTTTAAATGACCGCCCTTTTTCTAAGCAAAATTTAAAGTGAAAATTGAATCCAGAACTAAACTACTTTTGTATCTGGTCTTTAAAACTACATGTATGCAGCATTAGTTTAAGGAGAGTCGGCTGGCTGACTTCTACTTTTAACTGGGCTGAGAAAATGGAATCGATGAGAGCTGGTACCATCTTTTCAGCTACATTTATGATACACTTAACAGTCATCCACTGGCTATGCATCTTCACCAAGTATGTCCAGTAATATTCCCAATTTAACTTGTTCAGCCCTTGAATTGCTTTTGGCTTTTCTTGGGCTCTTTGTTTCCATTCTGCCTCTAGTTTTAGTTTGTTCGGTAAATATCATGGGGTGGTTTTTGCGATCAAATTTTCCCTATGCAAATTCTCATTTACACAATCAATAAGACTGCTTGCTGTCGTGGCTGCTGTTTTTGTCGCTTGTTCTGCCTCCCTGATTTGATTGTCCCACTTGTTAAAGAGCAGCTCTTTATGGTTCTCATTTATCCTTGGTGTGCCTGCTCTTTTTCCCTCGTTTTCATCCTGCCAAGCCAAGTACTCAGTCACCCGTTTATCAATCAGATCATAGTCACTTCGTAAATCGACCACTTGATTGGTGATATTATCACTAGTTTCACAATAATAACTCCATTGTGATATCTTTTGGCCCAACACTTCTTGCTGCTGCATTAATTGTTCATTCAAGGAAATAGATTTTGAAATAAACTCTGTAAGCTTAGGGTTGTCTTTGTGCATTTCTTGTAAATCCTGTAACTGCTTTCCTTTCTCATCCAAACTTTTCTGATATCCCATCTGCATTTGCTGAAAGTCCTGCTACAACCTTTCAAGCTATTTCTGTGCTTCATTATTTGTGTTGGCTTGTTGCAATTGTTGTTGTAGTACTTGTATCTGATCTTCCCATTCTTTTAACAACTGTTGTACTTCAGATGCTTTATCAATAGTCGCAGAGGCATACGCTCCTGTGATCTGAGATAGTTTGGTGAGATTTTCAGTAGGATTGCTAGTGGGATCTTTCCACAAGACGTCTAATTGTTCTGCGTCTTGAGAGAGTGTATTTTCCAATTTCCTTTTCTTTCTCTATCTTCTTACCACTGCTTTATGTTGGGGACTATAAAATATATCTAGAAGAGGAATTTCTTCTATGTTAAATATAAGCTCAGAAGATGGGGCAACAGGAATATGCTTCGTATCTGAGACATCGCTGACTATTGTTGTGACTACTTCTTGTGTTACCTGTGTATTGCTCACAGGTGTTTTTAGGGCTTGTCCTTCAAGATTGATCAATTCATTGAAGGTTTCCCATTCTTTATCTAATTCGGTTGTGACTGGTGGTGCTTCAATGATGAGAGGAGGAGGATCTTTTTGCGCGGAGGCAATAACCTGTTGTTGTAGAAGTTCCATTGACTGAGCAGTACCTTTAGCTGACTCTTCGCTCCTATCCTGGTCATTTCTGGATCTTTTAGAGTTTTCGGGCATTTCTTGTTTAGATTTAGATTTAGATCCATTAGTGCTTGAACTCCCATTGAGAGCAACGCTTGGAGTTGGTTCTCTTGCGGACAGTCGTAGTTTCTCTAGAGGAATACTGGCTAATCTTCTTTCTCTATATACCATGAACTTTTGAAAGTCTTCTAGAGACAATTGCAATTGGGCTTCGCTCAAAATATCTTGAAGTGTACTTTTCTATTGGAATATATCATCAAATAAATCCGTTTTCCCAACGAACACTTTTATCTTGACTGTATTTGTGAAATTCTAGGCAACCTCATTTGGGTCAAATGGTCTTCTTGGGAATTTGAATAGTTGTAAACACGTCATATTCTGTACTTCAATGAACGCGTGACCTACATCAAATAGCGAAAAGGCCCCACAAGCTACAGGAAACTGTGGCCATATAGCCTTCTTTTTGTCCTTTAAGTCTTTAGTTAGGCCACCTTCTCCATAGGTTTGATATGCAATTTCGCGAGCTAGGAGTTTATCAAGGATATACAAAGGTAGAACATGAGGGGGTGCAGTACTTCCAAATACCCTAACATAAGTGAACAATTCCTCCCCGAACCATCTTGCAACGGGGAGGATGTCTACCTGTGCTTCAGGTGAGCACCTCAGGGGGTCTTTATCATACAACATTCTATACAAGGGCAGCATAATTCCATGACAAATTTGGTAGAAGTATGGAGTGAATTGAGAGTCCCACAATTCCTTATGATAGACATGGATGGGTAAGGGGTCTTGAGTTGTCCACTTCCAACCCATAACAGGGAATTTAGAAACATAACATATTGAATCCATAATATATGCAGCTAGGTAAAAAGGTGGATAAATCCTTTGAGACGTGGCTCTTTTGGACCAGTAACTGAAAATAGCCGTGATTAGGTTATCAGATAAAATTTTGGCCCAATCTACAAGAGCGGCATTTGTGGCAGCATCTAGTAATGGTAACCATTCAGATGAAAATTTATTGATATCTGGCATTCCAAATATTCTACAGAGCATGGCAGTAGGAAAGCAATATGGGGAGGTGAGGGAACCAGTACTGTACATACCGTGTTTATCTTTATTGAGCGGTTCGTCTTTTCTGGACCAGTCTTTGGTGGTTTCTGACAGGTTCTGGTTCTCCTTCATGAATTTCTCTATGAATTGCGTGTTATAAGTTGCCTGTGGCTCAGGCAGATGATACATGAGCTTTAAATCCTGTGCAGCGAATGAACCGATGAGTCCTTGACCATGAACCTTGAACTCTCTATTTTTGATTTTTGCGCTATCAAGTATCCACTTGACCATATCTGTGTTTGGGAGGATTTTTGGCCTCGCTGCTATCCGATGTAGGAATGAGCAAGCTAGCTCTGTTAGGGTTACTTCAGAAGAACTCTGTGAGCTCGCAACAACAATAACTTTCATCACTCTGGGGTTCTCCTCTTCGAGTAGCCTGTACATGTCTTCCCACGTAGCTATTCCCGCGTCTCTGTTACATGCCGTGTCTGTATACAAAGGTGCCATTTCCTTTTCTTCGGAGCTCGGGGATTTGTTTTTCTTTCCCATTTCAACCTGCATATTGCTTTGTATCGTCCTCCGTTCTCCGTTCCTGCAATTCACAAGTGAAGTAGAAATGAATGACTAGGAAGGGTGATGGGAGAGTTTTAAATGCCGTAGACATACCAAATACGCCACCTTAGGTGAAGTGATTCTTTGAAAAGCACGCGTTCATATTTTATTAATAACTGACAACTACCTCCTTTATTAGCATTTAAAGCGCATAATCATGTGTCAGCTTATGGAAATTATATTTTCTTGAATATCGTGCCCGAAATATCTCCGATGGAGTGATTTTGCGATTTGCTTCGCAACATCGCAGATCGCACCATCACATCATCGCAACGTCGGAACATCGTAACATCGCAACGTCGCAAAAACATAACATTGCAGTGCTAATCTAGCCTAACATTGAAACCATCACTTTATTGCGATATCGCAATATCGCAAATCACATAAGTTTTATGTATGACATATTTTGTTAAATTGTTTCCTGCGATATGCGATCTTGCAATTGGTGTCATCGCAGACCGGTAAATTCTGAAGTATTTCTTACAAATTTTTTCTTATTGCGACGCGATATTTGTTCAATACCAAAATCTCGCAAATGTCGGGATTGCACTTGAATGGTGGCGTCCTTCTACCATTTTACGATGCGATTAAATATTTTTTCCTTATCATAAACTTAGATTTTAAGTATTCCAAGGAGTTTCCTAAACTTACGATGGTGACTTTATTTGCGGAAAATGATTTAAGCACTACTTTGGCTTTTCCTAAATTTTAACTAAGGGTCCCCACACATTTAGTATTTCAGATGACGCTTAAATGAGAGGGGGGTTGTTGCTGGTCACAACAATTGGCGATTCACTTGGAAGAACCAGTTATCTCTGTTTTCCTACTGAATTTTCTAAACTTCCAAAACAGAAAATTTTCCGAAAAGTTAAACTTTGTTATCGAAAGATAAAGTACATTATGCTCTAACCTGTTAATGACATTTTGTTTCAACCATTTTCGACTTTGATTATTTGCTTCCTCAGGCTAGTCCTTGTATTTACATCAGCCATTACTTGGTATTGTAAAGATAAAACAAAGTCTCCTCTGTAAACCAGTTTTAAATATGCTCATTTGTCGTAGGTAGAGCCTCTGCTACCAGCAGGCATTTATAGCCTCGACAGGGTTATCTGTTACCCAAAAATGATCATGTATCCTACTTAAGGCAGCCTACAACTTTCAAAGAAAAATCCATATCCACACTTATTGCTTTGATTTTTATTCTTAAAGAACAATGTCTTGGTTTGGTAGCCAAATTATGACACAGTCATTCACTTGGTTTATAACTTTGTTGAACAAGTTGGCTCGTGATGAGACCTCTTATTCTTCAAGATAAAGTGTATCATTGGGTTATTCCCTTGAAAGTTGTGATTTCCTTAGCAGGAAGGAAGTCATTGTTTCCTTAAGATAGCTCTAGACGACAATAATAGAGTTTTTGGAAACAACTGTTCTACAGAGAATCTTTATTTTGTTATTGATACCTTTCATTGTACTGAGATAAAACAATTCTTCACTAAAGGTTGTTTTCATCAAACTTTTTAAGTTGAAACTAGTATCATATCTAGGCTAGAGTTTTTAACTGTATCTATCAATAATAAAGATCATTTTTCCAAAATATTTGCTATTTATACAAGCGAAAAGTTCAAAATCTGAAAGAGAATTGGTGTCTTTTCGTAAATGCCAAATGCAGTTAACAACAACAAATTTTATTATGGAAAAACGTATTTAGGAAATTGAGAGGTAACTATTCCCTTGGATTATTTATATGATATGAAGAGGGCTAATTACTTCTTTTATTTTGCCTGCAAACTGTTAAAAATAAACTATCCACCTAACAACCTAACTAAATTAATTCTACTCCTATTTTAACTATACACACAAAATTGACTAGGTATAATGATATTTCCAGTGTAACCATTTTCTCATTTTTATTCCTGCATGTGTATACATTTCAAATATCAGTACTAGGAATAAAGTTTTTTCTGAACTGAAAACGTTAAATGTGGAATTAGAAAGCGTAACTATTGTCAGAATTTTGCCTGAAATCTCCTTCTTATGAAATTTTCTTTCCAATTGAATACCTATTGGATCATAAAAATCAGGATGAGTTTCCATTATGGATTGGTAATCGTTCAATAGGAAAGATGACAGGCTAGATTGAGAATATGAATTTTTGGATTTAATAGCCTGTAACGTATTATTTTTGTTATGTGTGAAAGTTAGGCCTTTGACAATTTCTAATGAAAGGAAAGTTTCCAAATATATCTCTCTGAATGAATCAATGAAGAATGGATGGAAATCTCTCAAAGGAAAATTATCAATTAACTTGAATTGTTGGCAATTTTCTAAAAATACATTCTTTTGTTGATATTGTTTTGGATAAGATAGAAGCTTTTCAAAAAACCTTGATATTGACTGGAATTGAAATTGAAAAAGTTCTACATTTCTTCTAAAAACTTCAATTTTCCAAAATGGTAAAACATCACTCGAATGTTTGACAGTAAGGTGCTTAGTATGCCAAAGTAATCTATCAAGAATCTGAAAATTAAAATCTAAAGAAAAATCTGGTTTTATACAAAATGAGTGCAAACGAAAAAGAATGCAATGACTATCTGTACAACTAGTGTTATAGCACAATTGGGATCGTTTTGAAATATTTTCTCTTTCACAAGGATTGGCCAGAATTATGGGATTCGAGTAATTTCGAATTCCATCTTGTGAATTAGAAAAAAAATTATGATCATGAACAGGTGTGAAGGTTTGTTCATAATATGAATCATAGATTGGAATACTCTCTTGGGTAGTGAAATCATGCAGATGATCTACTACTTTAGAATGAGGATCGGTTGAAATAATTCTTGAATTAGAATATCTCTCATTCTCAGATATTATTTGAAGTTTTTGATGATTCACTCGAGATAAATCAACATCTTCAATATCAAAGTAGTTATCATAAATGACTTCACAGGATTCCCTAGATTACTCTTTTTCATCCAGTATATTCAAACAAGGAGGGACAAGCCGTTCATGTTTGTCAATGGCAAAAGGGTGTTCTATAGCTACTTCTCTATCTTGAAAACCTAATGGTGATTCATTTAGATCAGCCTCTGTATTTTTTGAAATATCGTTAATACTGAGGGGGGACAAATTACCATCATTAAAAATATCAGGATAAAGAGAAAAATGTGACTCTGAAATAATGCATTTAAAAATATCTTTCTTTGAGAACTCTTGTGCATTACGTTCATTGTAGATTTCAGGTTTTAGATCATACCTTTGTGTGCTCATGTTTTTTGGAAGAGGATTACTTTGCTGTTCTAACCTTGGCGTTTGCATTTGTCGAGTTGCGATCATATTATCTGACTTTGTCTCAAAGTTGCTTTCTGATTCCAAGGTGGCCTTTCTTCCAAAGTTGCCACTTTTGTCTTCTTGTATGGGATCAGACGTATCCTCTAAGCTTTGGGAAATTTCTTCATCATGATTTATTCGCACATCCAAATTGGATTTCTCATTTATACTAGAAGAAAATGGAACAAAGCTTGGACTAATTTCCACTGGATCGGGGATAGGAGGCAGAGAATAATTTAGATCAACACAGTCTAATGATTCTTCATTCATGAGTTCATTCTCAACATCATATTTCAAACAATTAAGATGAAATCGAATATTAAAATCTCTAATAGACTCATCTTCTTTGCGTAGATATTCAATTTCATCATATACATGATCATAATCATAGCAATAAAATTTACAAATGAAAACTGTGACAAATTGATCCCAGCTGTGAATTGAGGCAACCGAAAGGGTTCTCCACCAGTTTCTAGCTTCCGCTACAAATGTGAGAGTAAAAATTCTACATAAAATGCCTTCATCAATTCCTTGAAAATCCAAATTTGAAACATTTTGAATAAATTGAAGGGCATGATTAAAAGCAAAAGAATTTCTCTTACCATTGGATTTTACCTGAGGCAAGAGTCTTACCACTTCGGGTGGAGTGTTGGAAGAGGTATGAACATGGATACAACTCCAGATGGGAAGTTTTAGAGAAGCCATCCTAATTCGAATTTTACAATTGAAAACAAACCCCAACGGACAACATGTTTCAGATCCTCCTTCTAGCGTCAAATATGTTGAAGCCCCGAAAGTTGGGTTGACAACAAGGGGGATACCCACTCGGTCCGTACCTTGGTTGGAAGCTCCTTATCCGTTTGGTATAGCAGGTCCGACTGGGGATAATGGGACCAGTTTCCCAATCTATGAGTGTGTGTGTGTAGAATTTGATGTTGCTGATCTAACAATTCCTATTTGAGATATTCTAATTCAAACTTTTATCTAATTCTATGTTATTGTAATCTAATAAATAGCACATCTAAATCTATACTAACCCGGGATGTAATTCTTCTATTATGCGATCTAAAGAGATTTCAAATAACAACTGGTAATAAAGATCATTCAATAATTATAAGAAAGGAAATCAATAAAGATGAACCACTTCGCATAAAAATTTAGAAAAACAGTCGTGAAAAACATATTGCATAATGAGCTATTCATACATTAGGCATAAACAAATAGCTATCACCGTACAAAAGTGCCAAATGATAACTCAAGCGTTTATGCAATAATACATAAACAACTAAAAACTGTATATCACTTTAACATATAAGCAGAAATGGTCAAGAGATAAAAGTACCATTTATGACTAGTCCTACTCATAAGCTTCAAGAAACAATGATTTATCTCTCCTTGCTCTAACATCCACTAAGAGTACAGAAGTGCAACATCAGTAGCAGATATCAAATGCAAACATCAACAAATCTTGATCCATTCATTCACCAAAACCTCCTCTGAGGGTGCAAAAGTGCATGTTCTGAGGACAAGTTTTTGATAAATTTCTGGACCCTTCTCTAAATGCATGAGAAGGGTTTAAATACTACTTGCTAAATCTAATAATAACTTATTTACAAAAATTCAGGATGCGGTTTAAATGACCGCCCTTTTTCTAAGAAAAATTTAAAGTGAAAATGAATCCAGAACTAAACTACTTTTGTATCTGGTCTTTAAAATTGCATGTATGCAGCATTGGTTTAAGGAGAGTCGGCTGGCTGACTTCTGATTTTAACTGGGCTGAGAAAACGGAATCGATGAGAGCTGGTACCATCTTTTCAGCTGCATTTATGATACACTTAACAGTCATCCACTGGCTATGCGGCTTCACCAAGTATGCCCAGTAATATTCCCAATTTAACCTGTTCAGCCCTTGAATTGCTTTTTCCTTTTCTTGTGCTCTCTGTTTCCATTCTGCCTCTAGTTGTAGTTTGTTCGGTAAATATCCTGGGGTGGTTTCTATGATCAAATTTTCCCTGTGCAAATTCTCATTTACACAATCAATAAGACTGCTTGCTGCCGTGGCTGCTGTTTCTGCTGCTTATTCTGCCTCCCTGATTTGATCGTCCCAAGTGTTAAAGAGCAACTCTTTATGGTTCTCATTTATCCTTGGTGCACCTACTCTTTTTCCCTCGTGTTCATCCTACCAAGCCAAGCATTCAGTCACCCGTTTATCAATCAGATCATAGTCACTTCGTAAAGCGACCACTTGATTAGTGATCTTATCACTAGTTTCACAATAATAACTCCACTGTGATATATTTTGGCCCAACACTTCTTGCTGCTGCATTAATTTTTCATTCAAGGAAATAGATTCTGAAATAAACTTTGTAAGCTTAGGGTCATCTTTGTGCATTTCTTTTAAATCCTGTAACTTCTTTCCTTTCTCATCCAAACTTTTCTGATATAGTATCTGCATTTGCTGGAAGTCCTGCTGCAACCTTTCAAGCTATTTCTGTTATTGGCGTTGGCTTGTTGTAATTGTTGTTGTAGTACCTGTATCTGATCTTCCCGTTCTTTTAACAACTGTTGTACTTCAGATGCTTTATCAATAGTCGCAGAGGCGTACGCTCTTGCGATCTGAGATAGTTTGGTGAGATTTTCAGTAGGATTGCTAGTGGGATCTTTCCACAAGATGTCTAATTGTTCTGTGTCTTGAGAGAGTGTATTTTCCAATTTCCTTTTCTTTCTCTGTCTTCTTACCACTGCTTTATGTTGGGGACTATAAAATATATCTAGAGGGAGAATTTCTTCTATGTTAAGTATAAGCTCAGAAGATGGGGCAACAGGAATATGCTCCTTATCTTAGACATTGCTGACTATTGTTGTGACTACTTCTTGTGTTACCTGTGTATTGCTCACAGGTGTTTTTAGGGTTTGTCCTTCAAGATTGATCAATTCATTGAAGGTTTCCCATTCTTTATCTAATTCGGTTGTGACTGATGGTGCTTCAATGATGAGAGGAGGAGGATCTTTTTGCGGGGAGGCAATAACCTGCTGTTGTAGAAGTTCCATTGACTGAACAGTATCTTTAGCTGACTCTTCGCTCCTATCCTGGTCATTTTCGGATCTTTTAGAGTGTTTGGGCATTTATTGTTCAGATTTAGATTTAGATCCGCTAGTGCTTGCACTCCCACTGAGACTAACGCTTGGAGTTGGTTCTCTTGCGAACAGTCGTAGTTTCTCTAGAGGAATACTGGCTAATCTTCTTTCTCTGTATACCATGAACTTTTGAAAGTCTTCTGGAGACAATTGTAATTGGGCTTCACACAAAATCTCTTGAAGTGTGCTTTTCTGTTGGAATATATCATCAAATAAATCCTTTTTCGCAATGAACACTTTTATCTTGACTGTAGTTGTGAAATTTTGGGCAACCTCATTCGGGTCAAATGGTCTTCCCAGGAATTTGAATAGTTGTAAACACATCATATTCTGTACTTCAATGAACGTGTGACCTACATCAAATAGAGAAAAGGCCCCACAAGCTACAGGAAACTGTGGCCATATAGCCTTCTTTTTGTCCTTTAAGTCTTTAGTTAGGCCACCTTCTCCACAGGTTTGATATGCAATTTCTCGAGCTAGGAGTTTATCAGGGATATACAAAGGTAGAACATGAGGGGGTGTAGTACTTCCAAATACCCTAACATAAGTGAACAATTCCTCCCCGAACCATCTTGCGACAGGGAGGATGTCTACCTGTGCTTCAGGTGAGCACCTCGGGGGGTCTTTATCATACAACATTCTATACAAGGGCAGCATAATTCCATGACAAATTTGGTAGAAGTATGGAGTGAACTGAGAGTCCCACAATTCCTTATGATAGAAATGGATGGGTAAGGGGTCTTGAGTTGTCCACTTCCAACCGATAACAAGGAATTTAGAAACATAACATATTGAATCCATAATATATGTAGCTAGGTAAAAAGGAGGATAAATCCTTTGAGACGTGGCTCTTTTGGACCGGTAACTGACAATAGCCATGATTAGGTTATCAAATAAAATTTTGGCCCAATCTACAATAGTGGCATTTGTGGCAGCATCTAGTAATGGTAACCATTCGGATGAAAATTTATTGATATTTGGCATTCCAAATATTCTACAGAGCATGGCAGCAGCAAAGCAATATGGGGAGGTGAGGGAACCAGTACTGTACATACCATGTTTATCTTTCTTGAGCGGTTCGTCTTTTCTGGACCAGTCTTTGGTGGTTTCTCATAGGTTCTGGTTCTCCTTCACGGATTTCTCTATGAATTGTATGTTATAAGTTGCCTGTGGCTCAGGCAGATGATACATGAGCTTTAAATCCTGTGCAGCGAATGAACCGATGAGTCCTTGACCATGAACCTTGAACTCTCTATTTTTGTTTTCTGCGCTATCAAGTATGCACTTGACCATATCTGTGTATGGGAGGATTTTTGGCCTCGCTGCTATCCGATGTAGGAATGAGCAAGCTAGCTCTGTTAGGGTTACTTCAGAAGAACTCCGTGAGCCCACAATAGTAGTAACTTCCATCACTCTGGGGTTCTCCTCTTTGAGTAGCCTATACATGTCTTCCCACGTAGCTATTCCCGCGTCTCTGTTACAAGCCGTGTCTGTATACAAAGGTGCCATTTCCTTTTCTTCGGAGCTCGGGGCTTTGTTTTTCTTTCCCATTTCAACCTGCATATTGCTTTGTATCATTCTCCGTTCTCCGTTCCTGCATTTCACAAGTGAAGTAGAAATGAATGACTAGGAAGGGTGATGGGAGAGTTTTAAATGCCGCAGACATACCAAATACGCCACCTTACGTGCAGTGATTCTTTGAAAAGCACGCATTCATATTTTATTAATAGCTGACAACTAACTCCTTTATTAGCATTTAAAGCGCATAATCATGTCTCAGCTTATGGAAAATAGCTTTTCTTGAATATCGTGCCCGAAATATCTGCGATGGAGCGATTTTGTGATTTGCTTCGCAACATCGTAGATCGCACCATCGCATCATCGCAACGTCGCATCATCACAACGTCGCAACGTCGCAACATCGCAACATCGCAAAAACATAACATCGCAGTGCTGATCTAGCCTAACATTGCAACCATCGCTTTATCGCGATATCGCAATATCGCAGATCGCAGAAGTTTTATGTATGACATATTTTGTTAACTTGTTTCCTGTGATATGTGATCTTGCAATTGGTGTCATCGCAGATCGGTAAATTCTGAAGTATTTCTTATAAGTTTTTTCTTATTGCGACGCAATATTTGTTCAATACACAATCTCGCAAATGCCAGGATTGCACTTGAATGGTGGCGTCCTTCTACCATTTTACGATGCGATTAAAGATTTTTTCCTTATCATAAACTTAGATTTTAAGTATTCCAAGGAGTTTCCTAAGCTTACGATGGTGAATTTATTTGCGGAAAAGGAATTTAAGCACTACTTTTGCTTTTCCTAAATTTTAACTAAGGGTCCCCACACATTTAGTATTTCGGATGAAACTTAAATGAGAGGGGGGTTGTTGCTGGTCACAATAGGTTCAAGCAATCGGTACAAATGTATTCATTAGAAACAGAGTTTTTCTCAAGAACAATTGTAACATGAATCCATACGAAACATGGAAAGGAAGATTGACAAACATCAAGTACTTCAAAATATTTGGAAGCAAATGCTACATCAAAATAGAAGATAAAAAATTGGCCAAATTAGATTCTCGTGTTGATGTAGGTATTTTCATTAGTTATTCACACAAAATGAAGTCTTATAGATGCTACAATATAAGGCAAAAACAAATAATGGAAAACATAAATGTTACTTTTGATGAAGATTGTGTTCCAAAGGGTGACGATGATATTGTCCCTACAAGAAAATCTAAGGGATATGAGGTAGAATTTGTGAAGGATGAAGAAGAAGCTCCAGAACAAGATCAATCAAATAAGGAAACAAAATTCCACCAAGAGGATGGTTTATGTATCCCAAATGATATAAAATAATTAATAATTATTTGATATCTTAAGGGCATAACAGAATATGGTTTATGTATCCCAAAGGAAATGACATAGTTATCCAAGATTATACAAATCCAAATTGGGAAGGAAGTGTTGATGATTGGAAGAGTACCAGTGAAGCAACATTTTATCTAGGTGGTTGCCTTATTTCATGGTTACGTAAAAAAACAGTATTCAATCTCATTATCCACAATGGAAGCATAATATATCGCGACAATAGCTTATTGTACTAAAGTTCTCTGGATGAAACAAGCTTTACAAGATCTTCAAGTCAACTTTGATGAGCCTATTCCTATCTTTTGTGATAACACCAGTGCCATCAGTATCTCCAATAATCCTATGATGCCTTCCAAAACAAAGCACATTCTAATCAAATATCATTTCATTTGAGAGAAGGTAACCGAAACGAATATCAAGCTTGAATATGTTGGCACAAAGGAAAATTGTTTTAACATATTTACCAAACCATTATCTCATGAAGCATTTCAGTATCTTCGCCAAAATATTGGGATTCTCCCAATTTCTCATTAGACTCTTTCTCTTACCTAACTAAGTAGAAAGGGGCATTAGAGGTGTGTACAGGTCCATAGGATGATAGTTTTTTAGGGGGATTTACCCTTTTCCATTGATGAAAAATGGGGAGAGAAGTTCGTAGGAAGAGGCGTCATGATTGTAGGGGGAGTACTTATGTTGCCATCAATGCCAAAGAGAGATATTGTTGATCAGTGGTTGTCATTGATGTCAACCAAAGCAGCACCAGGATCTACCCCAATATTGCATGGACCTTTAGAATTGACAACTTACTCTATTCTAAGTGAAGTATATTATATATGGATTCTAATAGTCGAGATCTTTTTGTTGATATATAGCATGCCACGTAATTCTTCACGGTTTGAGAAATATCTGTGTTTGAAGTTAGTAACCCCAGTTAGTGAGATAAAACTCCATGGGGTTGTGGCATGGAACTCATCATTGGTTGTGGTCATTGAATAGTCAATAATTAATAATGTTTTAAGCTCCTAAAATCCCTCCAATGTTCACTTGTTGAAGACCCTCTCAACCTAAGAATTTCTATAAATTGTGACTCTCATATCCTCCTCATGCAAGCACTTTTCAGTGAACTATATTGTGAGAAGACCTCTGTAATTTTTCATCCCTCATGAGCTTCTGATGCATGATCTGTTGCAAGGAGTTTAAGGTTTTGTTGAGGTATAGTTAGGGAATAAAATTATGATCAAGTTTGAAGGTCTGTTTTGAAGCATGTTTAGAGCCTTGGATTCTAGGATTTTGCTGCTTCAAACAGGTCATCATGGCATTTTTGCTATAGAATTTTTTCTACAAAGATTAAAAAGATTAAATTAAGAACCATTTGAGCCAAAACTGTGATGAACCTCATGATCAAATTTTTGATATTGGTTTGAAATTTTTCGGAGATATGATCTAAGGAAGTTAGGGTTTGTGAAGGCTCCTCAATTCCATGTCAAACAGGTGACTTTGGGAAAATAGTCATAACTTTCTCTCTAGGAATTGAATTCAAATTTCATAAATATTTATAGAAAACTAATGGGCTTTAGTTTGTTGGGTATCGCTTTCAGGGCTGAAGGTCGAAACATTGACACGTGGCACTTCATACAAGTTTGCTCTACTCAACTAGTCTATAATCAAGCCATCGTGGGAGATTGGGCATAAATCTTTCTTGAAGAATCCAATATATATTATACATATGGGGTTGGAAATAGGACTTATATACCTACCACAGGACAATATTTGACACCTTGGAGATCTGAAATTACACAAATACAACAGATTTAATATCGAGCTCCTAGAAGGCAAGAAAAATTATGCATTCAAGGATCACTGTAGTAAGGACAAAACATCAATAGTCAAGGGTAAGTCTACTGCAACAAGGTATGTATGATTAGTGTTTTCATATGAATTTTGAGTATCATCTGTGACATATGTTTTTACAGGACAACGTAAGCATATTGTTTTGTATTTGTTTGGGTCTTGCTTGTTAATGCATGTGCAAGAAGGATGACACTTTAGAACAACTCAGACACATACTAGAAGGACATGCAGTGCCAAAGTACCATTACTTGAAGCAAGAAAAATAATACCTTAGCAACTGAAAGTAATCCAAGAAGCGATGTTGAGTCAAGTTTCAGGTCTTGTCAAAAATCTAGTGTTGTAAAAGATTCATCATTGTAAATTTGTAAAAGATTAAGCATTGAAAGAGTCATTATTGTAAAAGAGTCAATCTACCTAGAGTCGAAGAGGCATTGTTGGGAGGTATAGGAGTCACTATTGGGATGATTTCATGATTGGGTTGTACGTCATAGTGTGATTAGGTGTTTGTTCAAGTACAACAAAATCATTGTAAATCATATTGTATCGTGGATCAATGTCCCTTGAATGGGAGTCCACACTCTTGTCTCATTTTTTATCTTTATAGAGTGGTAGGGAGTGCTAGGAAGGTGCATAAAATCGCCTGCAGGTTGGCATTAGTGAACACTTCAAGGTGGTAGGTTGGTCTAGGATGTTGGGGCATCCATTCAGTTGAGTACTAAAGAAACGAGGGTGTTGGGGCATCCTTCTAGTGGGAGCTGGAGAAGAATTTTTTTCTTGAATTCTAGGAAAGTGTAACTTTCATTTCATTTAGGGTTGAAGATTAAAGAATTTATTAGAAAAGTGTTCGGTGGTTTTGACCCAAAGGGGGTTTTCCATTTAAAATTATTGTGCCTATTGTGTTCTTTTTTTTAATGTTGTTACAGGAAAAACATTAATAATAATTGAAGATTAATTAATGATATGAAAATATTTAAAAGTGCTAATTTCTAAGGAATACTGATTCACCCCCCCCCGCCCCACCATTATTTCCAACAATTCTAAATGATAACTTCAGTAAGCAGTCAATAGCAGTGCTAAAAATCCACATACATACTCATACTCCAAAAATGTATTTGAAATCTGAAGAATTTATTGTCAATAATAGAGAAAGAAATAGTGTTGTACATCTTATTAATGAAATAAATCTTATTATGAAAACAAATCAATTACATAAAACATTAGAGAATTACAATGGTGCAGGTCCTCTGTTGTTTCTAAATCGATTCCCTGTCTGCACAGATGGATCTGATCTCACTACAATAATGCAAATGAGTCTTAAATCCTTCCATACAAATATATTGTAAGGTCTAGTAATACTCTGCCTCTTTTTTCTTGGATTAAAATCCCTTCTAATAATTAGAGATGGGTATTTATACATACTGGAAAAATTTAACAATCCCCCTCTATTTTTCAACAACTGAAACGAAATGATTCCTTCTATTGGGGTTCTTTCCAAATGTAGATGGCCATAGTGGATAATCAGGCTCCACACCCAACAACTCTATCTCATTTTCCTCCTACTTCTCTAGAGTTTCCTTGGCTTCATTTCATAGGGAGGTGATGTGATTGATGGGGCGATGTTGGATGGTGGATCTATGGAAGATGGAGTTATTATTCTCTCCTTCCCTCAGCTAGATAACTCTTGACTTTTGCTTCTAGTAGATCTACTCATGTTTGTAGCATTCCCCTAGTTTGTTAGTGAGAGTGGCCTCTTTGTCCTTTAGTTCCCTTGAACGACCTTTGTTTATGATATCCTATTGGAGGATAAAAATATCCTTTTTGTGAGTGTGTTTCTCATGGAAGATGTTGCCAAATTAAATTTTATTCTATATTTTCAAGAAAAGAATAGTTTGTTTGAGCTTCTATTGAAAGACATACATTTTTCATCCCTTTATGTTGTCCTTGATTTACCACCAACCTTTGATTTTTTTGATGATATTGGTATCCATTAGCCAAAATTACTCAAATCTAAAGGGATGTTTGAGTGGCTTTCCAAAGATTCACCATGAGAGAGATGGGCTAGTGGTTTGATCTTGATGATGGAAGAATATCTTTTGAGAGTTTGTGGCCACCAGCGAGGACTTGTTACATAACCAAAAATAAATCTATATGAGATGAAATATGTGCAAAACCTCCTCTTTTTTTGTTCCATCTAAAGAGGTTATTAGTTGTTTTCATGTCCAACATGTTTGTGTCGTCAATAAAATTTCAAAGATCGTAGGACTCTGCTTCTAGATGTCTTCTTCCTCCTTTTTTCTTTCTTAACGAGTTGAATATGTTGAAATCACCCCCGATTATCCATTTTTGTTTTTCCACTATGTCCTTTAGAGAATGGATATGCCTGAGAATTTATTGTTTCCTTATGGAGGCTTGAGGTCCATACACATTGGAAAGGAATCCATGCATGTTCATTCTCACCAGGTTGAAGGTTGTAGAGAGAAAAAATGAATTCTGAGACATAGTTTCCATATTGAGATGTGAGGGACCTCAAGTGATCCTAAGACCTCCAAATGTGGCTTCAACGTCGAAAACAATGATTTTGTCCTTTCTCCATAATCTAGACATTATGGATTCACAATATGCATAAGAGAATTTTTTTTTTTGAATAAGAAGAATTGTCAAGAGATCTTGTTAGATCTTTTGATGAAGAAAGCATTTCTTTGAGGGGTTATTCAGACCCTTAAGATACATGAAATTACCTTCATGGTACAAAACATTTTGGCAGGTATATATCTCATTGGTCTACTTATATTTCCCAGAATTTACCGACTTCCTTCTTAGGGTATCAAGGCATTGGAGTGTTTATTTCATCCCTCTTTTCTTTAAGTCTTTGCTACTCTTCTTCCCATCTTTGGTTATGATAATTTTGATTCCTAACTACTATGATGCTTTAGCTTTTTGAAGGGAAGTTCTGAGGAGGTTGATCTTCTTAGGAGGAATGGTTTTGTTTCATCAACATGCATTTTTAAGGGCCATTAGATCTAACCCTTCAATTTCAGTGAAATATTCTTCCTCTATCATAGGTTTGTCCTCCACTTATTGTAGATTTAATTACAGTGGATGATCTTATGGGGTAGAATCATCTTTTCCTTCCCTTATTTCTTCATTGGATTGCTTGGTAGAACTTTTAGGATGGATTTCCATAATATGATATTTTACTAGATTTGTAGATTCTTCTAAGAGGTCCCCCAATGATCCAGGTCTGGGTGTGACAAAGGACCCTTCCATGACCTTTCACTTTTGTGATGTGTTAAATTGCATTTTTAAAAGAACATCAATGAATACATCTGTGTGCTATAAAGAAGAGGAACATGAAATTCATCAACACATGAAAACATAATCCGTATATAATAGAGTTCGTCCAGGAGGGACTACATCTTCGGGCCCCGATATCAAGATGGTGTAGGCCGCTACATTAAGTGTTGTCAATAATGATGATATACATAGAGGTGATTTTGGGTCCCTATAATACTAGTGATTACCCCATTACTATTGTAGTTGAATCCCTTATTAATATTGTTGTGCCCCTATTATCCCCATATTGTTATTACTATGCCCCATAGAATCCCTCTATTGTTATTTTTGTGGCTTTATATTATTATTGTTAGATCGGCTGGGTTATATTTTGACTCCTTAGACTCCTATATATAGAAAGGAGGTTTTGTCATTTGAATCATCTAAGAATTGTTCATTTATGTAATGTAAAGGAGGTTGCCCCCTCGAAGAGGCTGAATTCTAAGCTGTTGATCTATCTTTTCTATATTTTGTTGAGCTGGTTTCATAACATTTGGGATCAGAGCCTTGGATTCTAGGGTTTCGTTGCTCCAAATAGGTCATCGTGGAATTTCTGCTATAACTTGTTTTATGCAATGTTTCAGAAGCTAACAAAAAAACCCATTTGAGAAAACATCGCGCTGAACCTTGGGTCCAAACTTCAGAGCTTTTTGCGCTATATTTGTGGAGATATGATTTGAGGAATTTGGTCTTTTTGCAGACTCCTGAATTACATTCCAAATAGGTGACCTTGGGAAAATCGTCACAACTTTCTCTCTGAGCATCACATTGAAATTTTGTAAGAATTTAAATAAATAGGAAGGACTGTAGTTTCTTGTAGATATTTTCAGAGTCAAAGGTCAAAACAGTGACTCATGGTAGGTCGTACAAGTTCGCTCTACTGAACTAGTCTATAATCAAGTCACTGTGGGATATTTCATATAACTCTTCCTTGGAGAATCCAATTTGGGTTAGAATGGTGGCATTAGAAAGAGGACACAAAGGGCTACTATAGGTTGCAATTTCAGAACTGGATGATTAGAAAGTACATAGATACATCAGAGCCAATATTGAGCTCCTACAAAGTGAGAAAAGGTGTGTAGATTTCTATAAATTTTTGCTTAAGCTTGGTTTGAAAATTTATTTTGAAGGAATTCAAAGGGCATATTAGAGAATTATTATCAGTAACTGATGCACCAAGGAAAGAAAATGCAAACACCTAGTAAGAAACCTGAAAGCTCTAGCATGACTCATGAAGAAGAGGAAGAAATGCTACATGATATATCAAAATTACAAGAACAAGTGCAACAAATGTCACTCCCACAAAAGCTAACAAAAGCTAAGATAAATGGTGTGGAAGCTAAGATGAATGGAATGGAAGCTAAGAAGGACAACTTGAAGATAGATTTGAACACAAATTTAAAGACAGGCATGGCAGATTGAAGACAGATTTGACAAATTTTCTACAAGAAATACTTACTAATGGTGAAAAGGTAGTATAGCAAACTCATGATGCGAAGAAAAGAAATGTTAATCATGATTTCTTAGACTCTAATGTGGGATCAAAGACCCACCATATTCAAAAAATTGATATGAGGAAGTTTAATGGCAAGGATGTCGCAACATGGATATTACAAATGGAGCAATTTTTCGATCTCAATAATGTGCAAAACACACAAAAGGTAGGTATTGCAACTTTATATTTGGAACCAAATCAGTTTGTATGGTATCAATGGCTTTGCTCTCGTAAACAAATTATCACTTTGGGAATTTTTATGGAAGAATTGATAGCACATTATGAGGATACAAAAGGCAACACTCTTTTTAGCCAATTGATAAGTCTCAAATAGAAGGGTTCAATAATGGAGCACATTGAGGAGTTCCAAAAATTGAACATAAGGGTAAAAAATATTGTAGAGGAGCATAGGATTGATGTGTTCATAGGGAATTTAAAGGATAATATCCAACATGATGTTCGCCTTTGGGAACCTGATTCATTAGAGAAGGCATTCAGGTTAGAAAGAAAAATGGAAAGAAAAATTATGGCAACTAGGAAGCATACCACTCACAACTATAAAGATGGAAGTGTGGTTTCCCCTAGTCTTCCACAACCTATAAGGTTGACACCACAACAATTGGAAGAAAAAAGAGTAAAAGGTCTTTGTTACAGTTGTGATAGAAAATACACTAAAGGTCATAAGTGTGCTGAGAAGAAATTATTCTACATAGATTGCGAAGAGGAAGAAGAAAAGGAGAAAGAAAGGTCAAAAGAAGAGGATATACTCCAGGCACAAAGCCTAGATAAAGAAGAAATGAATCTAACCATATATTGTAATGCATTGGTGGGAATTACCACTCCTCAAACCATCAAGATAGAAGGACAAATCAAGAAGAAAAAGGTAATAGTGTTGATTGATTCAGGAAGTACCCACAATTTTATTCATTGTAAGGTAGTAAAAGAATTGAATTGCTTCTTATATCCAACACCAGAGTGTCAAGTGATGGTTGCAAATGGAGGAACAATAAATTTCTCTTGAAAGTGCATAATATCAAGCTATCGATGGGAGAATATGTATTGACTAGCCCAATTCTTTCCATTCCAATGGGAGGTGCTGATGTTGTACTAGGAGTCCAATGGCTATAATCCTTGGGTACAATAGCTTTTAATTTTCAAAAACTTTTCATGAAATTTTCTATGGAAGGAAAGGAAGTTTAATTAAGGGGTATTGCAGGGAAACTGGGAAAGATGATTAGCTCTAATGGTATGACAAAGCTTCTAAAAAAGGAACAAAGGGGTGTAATTTCACAATTATGTTCGCTAGATGTTTCCACATTACAATCATCTATTTCTCTAGATCTCCAAAAAGTCTTGGACAATCATGGCAAGGTATTTGAGACTCCCAAAGGTCTCCCACCTATTCGTGATCATGATCATGCTATTCAGTTGATTCCAGGAAGGGTTCCTCCAAACATCAGGCCGTATAGATAACCCTATGCCCAAAAGAGTGAAATTGAACGTATGGTTGCAGAAATGCTAGAGGCTGGTATAATTCAACCGAGTCAAATTTCTTTCTCTACTCTAGTAGTATTAGTGCACAAGAAGGATGGATCATGGCACATGTGTCCAGATTATAGGGAGCTCAACAAGCTCACTATTAAAGATAAGTTTCCCATTATCATCATTGATGAATTACTGGATGAATTGCATGGATCAATTTACTTCACCAAGTTGGATCTTCGTTCAGGATATCATCAAATCAGAATGAAGATTGAAGACATTCTGAAAACAACATTTAGAACTCATGAGGGTCATTATGAATTTTTGGTCAAGCCTTTTCAACATTTAAAGGTTTGATGAATTCCATTTTCAAACCATTCCTTAGAAAATTTGTGTTAGTATTTTTTGATAATATACTAATCTACAACAAGTCTTGGAAGGATCATGTTGAACATGTTGATAGGGTGCTACAACTATTGGAGGAGAAACAATTATATGCAAAAAGATCCAAATGTTTCTTTGGAGTACAAGAGGTGGAATATCTGGGTCATATTGTATCTCATGAAGGAGTTAAGGTAGACCCTACCAAAATTAAAGCCATTAAGGAATGGAAAATCCCCACATCCATAAAGCATCTGTGAGGATTTCTCGGGTTGACAGGGTATTATCGCAAGTTTGTTAAGAATTATGGGAGAATAGCAGCACCTCTAACAACATTATTTAAGAAAGACGCATTTTCATGGACTCTAGAAGCAACAGAGGCCTTCGAACATCTTAAAGAGGCAATGTGCCAACCACCGGTCTTAGCTACACCGGACTTCACAAAAACCTTTATTCTGGAATGTGATGCTTCAGGAAATGGAATTGGTGCTATTTTAATGCAAAATGAAAGACCCATTGCTTTTGAAAGTCGTCCAATCAAGGGAAAGTTTTTACACAAAGCTATTTATGAGAAGGAAATGTTGGCAATACTCCATGCACTTAAGAAATGGTGACCCTACCTAATGGGAAGACACTTCAAGGTAAAAACGGATCATGATAGCCTTAAATACTTTTTAGAACAAAGATTATCCTCTGAAGAGAAACAAAAGTGTGTCACAAAGATGTCAGGTTATGACTTTGAAATCATCTACAAAAAAGGGAAGAAAAATGTGGTGGCAAATGCACTCTCAAGAAAGGATGAGGATGTGGAAGCATTGTTGTGCGCCATTTCTATTATCCAACCAGATTGGATAAACGAAGCAAGGGAGGAATGGAAGAATGATGAAGAAGTGTGGGCACTTATTCAAAAGTTACAACAAGATTCCAGTACATCTGATACATTTAGCTGGCAAAATGATTCTTTATGGTACAAAGATCGCTTATACCTCTATAAGAATTCCCAACTAAAACAAAAGATTCTTATGGAATTGCACACTTCTCCCTTAGGAGGGCACTCAGGATTTTTAAAAACTTACCACAGGGTTAAGAAGGAATTTTTTTGGGATGGCCCGAAATTGGATATTCAAAAATTTGTGGTGGAATGTTTGGTTTTCCAACAAAATAAAGTTGAAAAAATTAAGACATCGGGTCTATTACAACCTTTATCCATTCCAAACCAACATTGGGAGGAGGTTTCAACGGATTTTATCACAGGTTTACCCAAGTCTGAGGGAAAGAGTGTCATCATGGTGGTAGTTGACAAACTTACCAAGTATGCACACTTTTGTGCATTATCACATCCATTTAAAGCCAGTACAGTTTCTACTGCATTTATGAAACAATTCAAAAGCTACATGGAAACCCAAAGATTATTGTAAGTGACAGAGATCCCATTTTCACTTGAAATTTTTGGACAGAATTATTTTCTTGTCTTGGTACTCAGTTAGATCATAGCTCATCTTATCATCCTCAATTTGATGGGAAAACTGAGATAGTAAACAAATGTTTGGAAGGATATCTTCATTGCTTTGTATCTGATAAATAGACACAATGGGTCAAATGGTTGCCTCTGGCTGAATGGTGGTATAACACTTCCTTCCATACAGCAACAAAAATAACCCCCTTTATGGCACTTTATGGATATCAACCACCATCCATCACATCATATTTAAGAGAAAATTCTAAGGTTCAAGTAGTGGAACATCACATTGAACATCAACAACAAGTCCTCCAACTCTTAAAGGATAACCTCGTGTTGGCAGAGAATAGAATGAAACAACAGGCAGATCAACATCGCAGTGAAGGAAGTTTTGATGTAGGTGATTGGGTATTCCTACGGCTACAACCATATAAGCAAATGTCCCTCAAGCACGCTAAGAAGGATAATAAATTACCACCAAAGTATTATGGTCCATACAAGGTGTTGCAAAAGATTGGTACTATGGCATACAAATTGGAACTACAGCTTCTCGATTGCACCTAGTTTTCCATGTTTCATGTTTAAAGAAGGTTATAGGCAACAAGCTCCCAGTTCAAAAATTATTTCCAAAACTTGACGAGGAAGGAAAAATTATGTTGGAACTGGAATCAGTCACAGAAACAAGAACTCGACAGCTATGAAATCGATCAATTTCAGAGTATCTTTTCAAGTGGAAGAACTTATCCGCTGAAGATTCCACATGGGAGGATGAGAATTTTATACAGAAGCATCTAGAACTACTCAAGAGTTGAGGACAACACTTTTTTGAAGGAGAGGGGCACGTTGGGTCCCTATAATACTAGTGATTATCCCATTACTATTGTAGTTGCATCCCTTATTAATATTGTTGTGCCCCTATTATCCCCATATTGTTATTACTATGCCCCATAGAATCCCTCTGTTGTTATTTTTGTGGCGTTATATTATCATTGTTAGGTCGGCTGGGTTATATTGTGACTCCTTAGACTCTTATATATAGAAAGGAGGTTTCTTCATTTGAATCATCCAATAATTGTTCATTTATGTAATGTAAATGAGGTTTCCCCCTCGAAGAGGCTGAATTCTAAGGCGTTGATCTATCTTTTCTATCTTTTCTTGAGTTGGTTTCATAACAGGTGATGTCATTTTCATACAAGGAAAAATTCCCACATGTAGGAGTGGGTCCAAGAGATGTTCCAGTACAGGAAATCTCAGTCAAAAGGACTCCTACTAGTATGACACATACTCATGCTTGATGAGCATCCCGCCAACATGGCATAACAGGGATCTCAATGCAAAACATACATGATGACACCATGAGTATCCCATAAACATACAACAAAGGGATCTCAAAACACAACATGATGAATCATAACAAAAAGTACATCACACATATGATTTCACATCACATCAAGCAGGAATCACAAAACAAGTAATAGATAGGGTCCCACATCAAACAACAAACAGGGATCTTTGCAGCACAATGCATAGCAAAAGAAGTATGTGAATACACTACATATACCTTACATCCAAGCGCCATTTGAAGAAGAGGATGTCAAACTTCTGAAGTTGTTCGTGCGATTGATCTCACAAAATCAATCGCATGGAAATGGTTTCTCACACTTAAATGCTGACACTTGCACTCCACTTAGAATATTGGCCGAAAAATGAAATGAGAAAATGAAAAATATGAACACACCATCAGATTTGTGGCATAGAATAATGCAAAATTGACTATCAAATTTCTGAATTCTAAGAAAATGAAAATCTAGGGCTCAAGGAATCTTTTAGATTCCCCCTATATTCGTTAAAGATTCCCTTCTTTAGGTCGTCTGCAAATCCGCTGCTCAGATTAGGAAACTAACTATGCCATCAGGTTTGTGTTGCCGAGAGGTGTAAGATTGACATAAAATTTGTCCAATTTGGACACTGCAAAAATTTCACTCTCCTAGAAATTTTTCTTAATCATGGTTCCACTTGCATTAAAATTAATAAAAAAATATTCTTCCTCGATTTCCATGCCCACTCCTTGTTCTTCACTCTACCTGGGTGCACTGGTGAAAATGAATTTTTATATAAAATCCTGGGTGGATTTAACAAAGAGTTAGTTTGGTGCAGTGGTAAAATAGGCAAATGGTTGAGGAGGGGTCAGGTGGTCAAACCCCGCCCCTCCCATTTTAATATCTTATAGTTTTGATTTAAAACAAAATGCACTTGAATGCGGGGCGATTGGGTCTGCATTGGGTGGCTCACCCCCATAACTCTGTATCATCATTTGAATGGCACGTATTTACGTTTGACCATAGCAGATGTGGCGCATGTTTGTTGTATGGTGGTACATTGGTACCATTCCGCATTAATGGGGCCGCCCACGTGGGTCGGGGAGGTTCGACCCCCGCTAGCTCCCTTAACTAAATTCCCATTGCATTTTTTTTGGTGGGGGTGTGTTGGGGTTAGGTCTGTGCCCCAAGGCCAGCCCACCCAAATCCCCGCTCTGTTTACGTTGAGCCATGGTGTGAGGGGTGGTGGGGTCATGGCCGCCTACCCCACGTGGTGTTGAGTGGTTCTAGGGGCGATGGGGTCATGGATGCCCGCCCCTTTTTTTAAACATATTTTTTTATGCAATATGAGGGGTGGCGGGGGTGGTGGCCTGCCACCACACACACACACACATATCTATATATATATATATATATATATATATATATTTATTTTTTTTTTTAAAAAATAGGCCCTTTTAAAATTATTTAGATTTTAGGCCGAAGGAGACAAATTAACTGGGCCACAAATTTTCCCAAAATCTAGCCCAGGTTGGCCGGAATCCGGTGGTCGAGTTCTATCCAAATTGTGGCCTCCTTAAGCCTGCCTAGTGAGCAAAAAGTCAACCAAACTTTGACTACTTCTAACTTTCACATACGGACTCGGTTTGATGAATCATTCACATCACCATGATCAGGACGACGAGATCTTCGCTCTGGTCCTAGTTTGAAATCATTTTGATCACCTTGATTTTTGAGCTTTCATCAGCCCTCTTTGTCCTGTGTGTGTCTCTAGAGCCACCTGAATCAATGCTCCCCACTGAGGAGCTTTTGGTCCTCGAAAAGCATGAAAAATAATCTGCAACTTTTGGTCCTGAAAGACCATGCTTCCATATGCTTCACCTTTGTTCTTAGGATCCTTAAGAGATGAGCTGACACCTGCCACCTCTGCAACCTGTAGTAAATTGTTTTGCAAATTACATGCTTGTCTTAAATGACCAAACAATGACCCAAGCGTCCCACACTTGCCACGAGTGTATAACACATACTCGGTGGTCAAGTTTACATGAAGATGGACACAATACCCCAACTACGAAAACAAGGCCAACATATCATTGTTGCTTCAACAAGTGATGGAAAAATACATCATCACTGCAACACATGATTTACAAAGATAAGGCCAAACACTATTAGCTTTAACAAGTGATGGAAACATGACATCACTTTCACAGTTTATCATGCAACTCAAAATAAGACCAGACATCATTGTTGTTAAAAAATTGATGGAAAACACATCATCACTTTTACATTTTGAAATGAAACAAATGATTTAGAAAATCATGACCATGACAAGACAACATATCTAGAAACCATTTTTCACTTATCAAGGTGAATGGGTCACCTCCTTGTGGCAGTTTTGCTTATCGAACAATTGTTTTACCTGGTTCATACACCGACACTCTATCTTTAAGGCACTGTTCTAGATGAAGCCTCCAACAAGTGGTTGTTTGATGGCCACTTATGTCGCAATGACAGCAATACATCTTCTTTCTCCAGATCTGTTTAACCTTATGTTGATAGGGTCTTTCATGCCTCATCCTTTTGTGTGCTTCCATTATTTTCCAACACTTAGAAAATGTATGGTCATGTAATCCGCAAAAGGTACATGTTTTTGGATTCCATGTTTTACGTTCATCATTAACAGCATGATTAAAATCAAAATGAACATTCGAAAATCGAAGCTGGTTATACCTTTCCTTGTCATCTCTGGTGTAAATATGGCGATGAGATCTTGCTTCAACTTTCTCACTGCAATAGAAACTGCCATGGGATGATGGGGATGTGTTCCCATCATTCTCTTTTCTTGACATTTTCCATGATGTCTCAGAAGCATATGACACCTTCGAGCATTCTCCCTTGGTGTGTCTCAAGCCTGCAAATTGAGGTCTTTGCACAACCTCCAATGGTTGACTTATGCATTGGTTATTAACACCAAGTTTTTCTTCCTCCTCGTGCCTCGTCCTTGTAAGGAGCCTCATGTCTGTTCTTGTAATTGGGATATCCACATCTCTAACAAAAATCATACTATGTGAAGATGAAACCGAAAGGAAATCAACATCTTTTACCTCCTCTGTCGATTTGGAAAGAATTGATGAGGGCTTCTCATCATCTGTTGTTGGTGGTTCGGTAACTATCGTGGTGCATTCCAAACTTCCTTCTTGACATACCCAAGTCTTGTTCGATGGCATAATTCCTCTACTTTGATGGGGTTGACAATGCCTTGGCCATTGACATTCAAGCCTTTTCCTTCATACCCCATTATCTTCAATAGTTTGGAGCCAATTCTTGTGGTATGATTTTCAAAAACAGCGAAATCATCATCATGACACAGACATGAATTCAGAGAATTACATTTTTCCTCACATGGGTCATGCTGCAGCTTTTCCAAGGCCTCGTCCTTTGCTTGCAGCTGTCGTAGAAAACTATGTTCTCCTCTTTCTCTTCTTGTAGGCGCATCATTAATTCAGTCTTCTCTATTTGAAGATTTTGTTTGTTATGCTTCAGTTCTTTCAGGGCCTCTTCTGTGGCTTGCATCTGAAGTTGCAATTTCTCCTTTTCCTCTGTCTCTTTTTGTAGAGTTTCATACATTATATCCACCCTTTTGGAAATGTTCAGCATGGTCTTGTACATTTATTTTTCATCCTTTGCCGCTACACGTTCCATTGTTCATGCTGCAATTCACATCAACACAAAGACTGCTCTAATACAACTTGATCCAGGTCTGGGTGTGACAAAGGACCCTTCCAAAACCTTTTACTTTCGTGATGTGTTAAACTACATTTTTAAAAGAACATCAATGAATACATCTGCATGCTCTAAAGGAACATGAAATTCATCAACACATGAAAACATAAGCCATTAATAATGGAGTTTGTCCAGGAGGGACTACGTCTCCAAGCCCCAGTGTTAAGATGGTGTAGGCTGCTGCATTAAGTGTTGTCAATAGTGATGATGTACATAGAGGTGATGTCGTTTTCATAAAAGGAAAAATGCCCTCATGTAGGAGTGGCTCCAAGAGATGTTACAATACACGAACTTTCAGTCAAAATGACTCCTATCAGTATGACACATACTCATGGATGATGAGCATCCCGCCAACATGGCATAACAAGGATCTCAATGAAAAACATACATGATGACAACATGAGTATCCCATCAACATACAAAAAAGGGATCTCAAAACATAACATGAAGAATCATGACAACAAGTACATCACACATATGATTCTGCATCACATCAAGCAGGAATCATGAAACAAGTAATAGATAGGATCCCACATCAAACATCAAACAAGAATCTGTGCAGGACAATGCATAGCAAAAGAAGTACATGAATACACTGCATATACCTCACATCCAAGGGCCATCTGAAGAAGCTGTTCATGCCATGGATCTCATGGCATCAATCGCATGGAAATGGTTGCTCACACATAAATGCTAACACCTGCAGTCCACTTAGAAAAGTGCCTAAAAAAAGAAATGAGAAAATGAAAAATATGAACACACCATCAGATTTGTGGCATCGAATAGTGCAAAATCAACTGTCAAATTTCTAAATTCTAAGAAAATGAAAATCTGGGGCTCAAGGAATTTTTTAGATTCCCCCTAGATTCCTTAAAGATTCCCTCCTTCAGGTCCTTTGCAAGTCAGCTGCTCAGATTAGGAAGCTCACTGCGCCATCGAGTTTGTGTCACCCAGAGGTATAAGATCGACATAAAATTTGTCCAATTTGGACACTACAAAAATTTCACCCTCTTGGAAATTTTGTCACTCATGGTTCCACCCGCATTAAAAATTAATAAAAAAATATTCTGCCTCATTTTCTATGCCCACTCCTGGTTCTTCCCTCTGGGTACTTGCACTGGTGAAAATTAATGTTTATATAAAATCTTGGGCAGATTTAACAAGGAGTTAGTTTGGTGCAGTGGTAAAATAGGAAAATGGTTGAGGAGGGTTTGGGTGGTCATACCCTACCCCTCCCATTTTAATATCTTATGGGGGGGGATCGAGTCAGCATTTAAAATGAAATTCACTTGAATGAGCGGGGGGGGGTTGAGTCGGAATTGGGCAGCCCGCCCCCATAACTCCGTATCATCTTTTGAATGGTGTGTATTTACATTTGACGTAGCACATGTGGTGCACGTTTGTTGTATGGTGGTACATTGGTACCATTCCCCATTACTGGGGTTGCCTGTTTGGGGGCTGGCCATGTGGGCCGGGCGGGTTTGACCCTCGCCAAATCTATTAACTAAATTCCAGTTGCATTTTTTTTGGTGGGGGTGTGTTGGGGTTGGGTCCATGCCCCAAGGCCAGCCCACCCAAATCCCCGCTCTGTTTATGTTGAGCCATGATGTGAGGGGTGGCGGGGTCATGGCTGCCCACCCCACGTGGTGTTGAGTGGTTCCGGGGGCGATGAGGTCATGGCTGGCTACCCCTATTTTCAAACATATCTTGTTATGAGATATGAGGGGTGGCGGGAGTGGTGGCCTGCCACCACATATATATTTTTTTTTATTTTAATTTTAAAAAAACAGGCACTTTTAAAATTATTTAGATTTTAGGCAGAAGTAGACAAATTAACTAAGCCACAAATTCACCCAGAATCTGGCCCAGGATGGCCAGAATCTGGTTTCCGGGTTCTGTCCAAATTGTGGCCTCCTTAAGCCTGCCCAGTGAGCAAAATGTCAACCAAACTTTGACTACTTCTAACTTTCGCATACAGACTCGGTTTGACGAACTGTTCACATCACCACAATTAGGAGAACGAGACCTTCACTTTGGTCATGGTTTGAAATCATTCCGATTACTTTGATTTTCAAGCTTTAATTAGCCCTCTCTGTCCTGTGTGTGTCTCTGGAGCCACCTGGACCACCCAATACATCAAATATATTACTAATCGCTTGACATTTAGGGGCTATAGGAGTGCCCAAATTTTTGTTATGACACTTTTTAGAAGGGATCTTGGTGAGTCCTTCTCAACCTGTGGCTCCCAAGTCTTTGGATTCTTGCTTAAGTTCATTGAAGGGGAAATATTGAAAGAGATGCCCATGCTTGTGGCATTCCCTACAATGAAAAGGAACATGTTCATAATCAAGAGTTTGAAACTAGTCCTTGTCTTCATATTCTAGAGCTATTGCTTCAAGAAGGGAACCTGGGATGCTCATATAGATGCATATCTGAGCATAGGATGTGTAGAATCCATTTTTTTCTCGCTTTGATAGGAAAAAATAAATTCCCATCATGTTGGTTATATCTTGCGGAGTTCCTAGATACTAGTATTCATATGGAAGGGAGTACATGTGGATCCAAACAAGAGCCCATGATAAGTGTTCATTTTGTGGATTGAAGTGTGTCATTCAGTGGCACATGTACAAACATGTTGAGTTAAAGAAATATGGACCTCCATCCATAGCTGCTTTATGATATTCTTGGCAAGAGAAGATCATAATGAAGAAACCCTTAGATCCAAGTTTGACCTCATATGAGCTTTGGGTTTCCAACAATGCACAATCCAACGAAGAAGAGATTTTTTGATTGGGTAGATCCCAACGAACTTGTAGATAAGGGCATGACTTTGCATGAATTGTATATTTCCATTCATTCTTACTCGAGGGACATGCACCCACAAAATATCTATTGATCTTGCTATGAATTTATGGTGTTCCTTTGTGTAGGGGGTATGAAATGCCATTAACCATTGATGGCCATTGTGCCATTTTGTATGTCATCAACTCCTTTACAGTTTTTTGGGTCAACATTGGTAGAAGAGGGCAGTTCTACCAATTGGTAGGGATTGGAATTGATAGAAGGAAGACATTATTTTAAGAGGTTGGAGGGACCATGAGACCCTCTTCACTAGGTCATCATGACGCTGCATCACTCAGCCAAACATGGCTTGGAATGAGCTACGAAATTGGAGGGAGACAGAAACGAGAGGTGGATCATCAACCATGAGCAATCAAAATGTGATTCAGGTGCAATTGCAACAACAATTAATTTATTATTATTTTTAAATATTAAAATACATTGTATATATATATATATATATATATATATATATGATTTTTCTATTAAAAAATAATATATAATTATTAATTATCAAAATGCTTTTTTGTTTTGTTTTCAAAATAATAGATTTTAATACTTATTATATATCACTATTATTTAAGAATATACCATTTTACAATTTCGTTTATATTCAAATGACATATATATTTTTTTAATATTAAAATGTAATTTTTTTTATATATAGTTTTAGATGCAATTTTGCTAATAAATGAAATGAATGTTTTTGGCTGAAATTTGGTAATACAATTTCTCGTCATATTGTGATTTACTGTCATTTAAAATGTACTTTTGAATCCATAAATGGATTCAACACCCAAAAAGGCCTATGAGGCACCCAATGTTTGCAAATTAAATGACTTAAACTTATAATTTCTTAAAATTTGTATTAGATTTTGACAAAATTCACAAGAAAAAAATGCTTCAAAAAAGGATAATTTTGTCTATGGATTAGATTACATCTATATTTTACTTGAAAATATATACAAACAATTGAATTAATTGTAATATAAATATTTAAATTAGGCAATATATATTTTTTAATTACTTGGATAGATGTGTTATTAACAATTATTAGGTAGATGATAGAGATTTAGTCAGTATGAAATATTCTAAAGTATTCTTAATAATATTTGCAAATTATCGATTAAAATTTATCTTAAAAGTAGTTATGCTATTTCTACTTTTTCAATTAAATTGATCAACGAAAAAAATATGTCATACGAGCAAGTATATTATGGAATGAGTTAAAAATTTTCAAAGATGTGGTATTGATAATCCATGCTACCTACTCATAATATTTTAACAAAACATTTTTACAAATTAAAAATATGCATAAATATGTATAGTAAAATAGAAGTGAATCTGTATAGTTAAAACTCTTTTTCCATTCTCTTTCTAATAAATATATATTTGACTTATATATTATTTTTTCCCATAATTAATATTAATAATAAAAATTATTATTATTATTATTATTATTAATTTTAAATAAGATTATTATTTTTAATCATAAATACCAAATAGTTATAAAATGATGCGGAATCCCACATTTTCTTTTCTTAGGTCCACCCAAGCTTCATCATTGTTTCCCTTTTGTTAGGTCTTTATTTGATTCATTCATTTATTCCTTTCGCTTTTTCAAATTGTTGGTAATGATGAAATTATGTGGTGTAGAAGTTTACCTACAAAAGTTGTGGCCATAGATTTGTTATTTTGAAGTCGTTAAAAGATCTTCGGACTTAAAATTTTATGGACCCAGGTCCTTAGTTGTAATGATGAAAGGTATTGTATATTTTGTACGATAATATGGTCGTAGGGTTTTTTTATTCTCAAGCCGTTAAAGACCCTCACAAGTAAATTTAGAGGGTGGGGCCTTCTACATTGTGTGTAACATACATGTTAACGTGTGGATTAAAATATGTAATTTACATGTTAGAGAATGGATGTATGGATGAGAATATATGTGTATGTATGTGTGGGGAATATTAAATTACATTTAATTGAAAAAAAAAATTACATTATTTTTTAAGTATTTGGAGTTTTTAAGATTTGCTACGATGTTATAATTTTAGGTATTTTATGTTTTTGAAGTGTGGTGAATTTCAATGTATATTCGAATTTGGACTTTTGGTGTGGCAATTGGGGGACAATTTGGTTGTCTTTTCCTCTGGCACTGAAGGGACTGTGGCTTGTATGTTTTTTGGGTCATGGTTCTCTAAGTGGTTGTCCTCATTGTGCCTTTGCTTCTGCCATTATGCCTCCTCGCTAGAGAATGGTGAGCAGAAGAGTTGGTGTAGGTAGCGTCAAATTCAAAAGAATTCAACTTTCACGTATGACTCAATGACTACATTTTTTTGATGTTGTTCCTCTTGAAGTGAGGAAAAAAAATATGTTGCTAGAGTCAAAAGAATCAAGAGACTGCCTTGTCATTCTGATTCAGAGCTTGTTGGTGATGGTATGAAATGGGTTCTGGATTTGGGTAGAATTTGGAAGTGATGAATTCACTTCTTGCACTCTTTGTCCTTACATCAACAAATGAACAATCTGTAATGTTTGATTTTTAAAGACAAACAAGTTGAATTTTTTCTCTGGGATGGAGGACATCAAATGTATGTTAAGGAAACACAAACTGTGTCTTCATAACATTGCCTCTCGTTTGAGTCAGGTGGAAACTTTTCTGGTGTTAGACTTGGGGTTGGGTGATCTTATAGATCCCTTTGGAGATCACATTGATCCACCAGTCGATAGTGCTCAATATTTTACTATCATGTCTTCAGATTACAATAAAAATTGGTATTAAAGTTTTTGTCTTTTTCGTGACAAGTTTGCTCCTATTGTTGATGGATGTGTTTCTCTTAACTATAGGAACTTGTGGAGATATTTGGTCACTTTCGTGGCCCTCCTAGTTTTGTGCTTGTTTGGCTATGAACAAGGACTTGTTCATTTCATTTCATGCGGTTTTTTATAGCTTTGTGTTTTGTATATGCACTACATGGCCCTTTAATTTCAATTTCGTCAAATGAAAATGGTGATGGATCTTTGGTTTTACTAGAGAAACTGCTCGCAGATGGTGAAAATTGATTGTGTCTTCCATTTGTGGAATACTACTAGTGACTTTGTTGCAACCTATGGCTATTACATGCATGGCATCAGTTGAAATTATCATGTAACCTTTGTTCTATTGAAGCCTCTGGCCAGTAGATGCACAATATCTAGTTTTCGTTTATTGTGTTTTTTCTTGTCCCAGATCCTTGGAGTTTGGTATATGGGTTTTAACTACTGAAAGGAGTCTAGTTCTCTTGTTGCTTGGAGGAAATATTTGTTCCTCTCTTTAATCTTTGCTATCAAGATAGTATGGCTATGGATGTAATCTTTATGTAATCTATTTTTGAATTAATGTCAATTGCTACATTGAAAAAAAACAATATAAACAATTACATTATTTATATCTTCATGATTTAAAGAATTACATTAAAATTTATTTGAAGTTGGATAATTTCAAAGATATAAATGATTAATAATTCTAGTTAAGTTATTTTATTAAAAATATGCAATTCTTTTACTTGAACTTTAGTATAAAAATTGAACAAATTCAAAAGGAAAAATATCCTCAAATGTTCATACATTAGTCCTTCAGGCATAAATAATGCTTGTTTTCATAATATGGTCACATGTTCATGAAATTATCTATACATTTTAGTAAAGGATACATGTCTAAAAACTTCGTTCTTACATCTCAAAGCTTATTCATAATTGAAGTCAACACCATAATTTTTATATAGTTTCTTCCTTTTGCTATGTCTATGATCAGTTTGAAGCCCCCACAATATATAGTTTACCAATTCCCCTTTCATTTACTATTTTTAGTAAATTGGAATCAACAACATATTTTCAATATGGTTTCTTCCTTTTGCCAAGTCTATGTTCAATTTAAAAACCCCACAAGCTAGAGGCTACCAACTTCTCTTTCATCTACTATTTTTAGAAGTAACGATCACCTTTATGATTAGATCCTTGACCCAATACATATTTCAATGAAATTAAGTGTTTTTCACCTATGAACAGAAATCCACTTGCTCCAGTCATACATAGAGTTACTTAATAGTACAACAAAAAATATTTAAAGCTATATTTGATTGATCTTTGGAACCTTCAAAACGCTTGGGTATTTGATGTTACTTGGTTTCCAATATCACTTAAAGTGTAAGAAAATTTTTGAGAGTTCATATCATTTCTTGTAATCCAATTTCCCTATATAAGAAAACATGGAAATGCCTTATGAACATCCATTATTTTTTACATATAGGTTGCCTTTTACAATGTGATAAAAGAGATTCCACTCTCCATTTATTTATACCAATTTATAGTTGTATATTTCATTCAAAATATCCTTTGTATATCACCAATTCAATAAATGTTTTGAAGTTTCATCATTATTTTGTTAGGAAAAATATTTTGCCGGGGGGGGGGGGGGGGTGTTGTGAATCAATAATTTTAATTCACTTTAACTTTCATTTTGACATTCAGAATTTTGTATGCTACTGTTATTCATGCAACCCATGTGACATGTACATGACTTTAGTAAATGCAAACCATGTACATTCATATTACTGAATTTTTCAGAAATTCCATCAGATGTTTTACTTAATCATTGCATTATTAGTTCATTACCCATCCAGTATGCAATAAAGAACAGATAAATCACAACACATAAGAAACACATCAACACATACGAACACTAGGATTTTAGGCGGAAACCCAATGTGTGAGAAACCCGCCGCTATTTTCGTCTTTGTCTTCTTTCTTCTTATATAAAGAAAATATTCATTACATATTGTATTGGTTTAGACTCGTAGAAGCACGCAAGAACCAACTTGGATGAGGCTACAACCTCCACTCTTTGTCTAACACCTACTAGAAGGGAGCTACAACCCACTAATGTCGTTCAGCAGCTCCTACCAAAAGGGAGATCCTATCCTCTCACTGAAGGCTGCAAACCTCAACACCTTTTGTGGACCACATTTCATAATATTTCATACTGGATCCACCTATCAATCAATCATATAAACATGCAGGTCACCTTTCATCAAAATTCCAATAATAAGACAAAACTAATATGCCAAACTGAAATACGAAAGCTAAAAATATGAATCGCTAAAGCAATGTAAACCAACTGAATCCCTGAAACATCAAGGCACTGAATATTGAAGCAAACCAATCACTGAACTGAATCTCAACCAATCTAATCATATCAGAACAATTTAATACCAAATAATATTATCATGCTTCAACCATTCAACCCTTCATTGATTAATCATACTATTGGACAGGAGACAATCATCACAGAAACAATGTGTACTCACTACAAATCCTGATCAATACTAAATTTAGAATGTATATGCGAGTGTTCTAAAGTATACCTGCATATATACACACTTATTGTGTATAACACCTGCATACATATATTAATTAACTAAGTGTTGAAATTGAATCACTACATCACCCACTAATTTATTGACATACTAAGTCATAGTAGAAACTAATCACAGATATACTAGTATCAAAATTTTGTAGCATCATCACTAATCAATAATCCAATCCACAACCAAATCAACGCAATTAACACTGCCACATGTAGATCATCATAATCAAGACATGGCTTACATAAAACAACAAATAGAACATATATCATCAAATTTCATCATCAAGCATCCATAGAAAATTCTACTACATATATGTGACTTCCATAAAATATATTTATGTATGTACATGATTACCACATATAGAGCCCACATATAAACTACAACATACTGATTAAATCTTCAGAGATATTATATGTGATAATGTTGAACCAGATCCGCATATGTACATGATAATTTTGAATAAAACCAATGTACGAATCTTAAACTACTAAATAAAAACTTTGCTCCAAGTCACAACATTTGTAAAACCCATATCTCAGTCCACATAATGTTAAAGTCACCGCAAACACATTCATATAATACCATCACCATAGATATAGATCTAAGAAACATAAATAAATTAATTAAGCATATTGATTAGTCTTCAATGCAATTTCATTTCTATTATATTTGAGTCTTCTCCTTGCTCCCTTGTGCACACCTATTTCATATAACATCACACATGAATAATTTATTTCACTGCATACTTAACTCTTTGATCTCCATCTCCTTATATATTGTTTTCCTTTTCCAATACCTCAGTAAAATGCGTTGGTAAAGTTGTCAATATTTGTTGATGAGATCAAATAAATGTCACCACAATTACTATGGGAAATTACCATGGTAATGGCCTCTAGTATCCACTTTTCCATAGTTCACATTATGTACGCGAATTTTTTTCATTGGAACTATGTATGTATGAAAATCTTCTTCACAAGGGTCATGTATACTTTTCAAAATTCATAATTCCCATTTTCTCTCAATTGAAACATGTACGAAGGTTACCGACATACATCGTCATTTTTGAAGTACTTGCACTATTATTATTTTCATCTGAATTAGTTCCATGACCATCATATTATATCTAAGTTGACATCAATATGTAGGTTTCCATCAAGGAAAACACATTATCCATAATGCTAACAATCTCCCCCATTATACTTGATGGCAACCACTTTGGTGTTTGGAAACCACTTGCAAACACTGGAAAACATGAAGTCTTCTCTTCCCCTTTGACATCAAAGGAAAAGGGATGAGCTAGGATGAATGAAGTGCTTTCCCTTGTAGAGATGAATATTATAAGTCTGATCTACTTATTTAAATCATGCAATTTTCATACCGACCATGTTCCCCCTGAGCATATGATGAAACTTCTAAATATATACAATAAAAGTACAAGCCTTTATGACTCAAATACATGTATATCCATAAAAAAATATGACCTTTCCTATGACCAATGACTATATGCTCCCATGATTACATCAATCACCTAAGAATTAATTTTACAATGATTACAACATGGCTCTTTTCATGACCTTTACATCAAGAGATGTACATGACATCCATAACCATAACAAGGATATCAAATATGAAGTATCTATGTAGCAATACCATGATACTCATCAGCAGCCACCATGCTTCAGATAGGCATCTGCAACATAATCATTTGACAATAGAAACATAAATAATAACAGCATGAACATCCTCATCATCAAGAAGTAATAAGAAGAAAATAAAATGTACCATCAATAACATACATCTCCTCCTTATCAAGTGCATTAATATGTAACATCAATCAATAATAAGGCACCATCCACAACTTCATCATGAGAAACCCAAGCATCATTGGTACCCATGACATAATGAGAACATCACATATACTTTTAGTAATGACAACAACAATAACCATATATCAAGATCACCAATAACCATAGTCAAAATAATGAAACAAGTAGTGCTTAAGAACCATGATTCCAAAAATGAACCATTAGAAGCATGGAATATGCTCCCACTAAACCTGTGCCAACTCTTCATCATCAATTTTGATCACGTCATATATTTCTCACCAATCAAAAAGACATATCAACAATATTAATAATACTTTGCAACTCAACATTCATCATGATCCAATACCCTAAGAAACATAAGGGCATCACCAACAGACTTCAGCAAACCAATGTCATAATCAAAGAGACAGCAATGAACTGATGGAAACATATGAGAAACTACCCTAAATTTGTGTCATTCATTTACGACCATAGGAAATCATTTCTAAGTCAAAGAACATGTGCATACACGACCGTCATTCGTAAGAATGATGTACATAATGCAAAATACTATGTTTTCATTGCCACAACTCCCCCTGAACATGTCATGTATGTCCCTGATATGTTAGAGAAATTAACAGAGTGAAGATATAGGAATCATTTCTAACTTATGTCTAAGATATTCAATGGAGTCACATGGATGAGGTTTGGTGAATAAATCTACAACTTGTTCCTTTGGAGGAATATATTCCAACTTGAATTTTTGTTCTAGAACTTTCTCTCTAATAAAATGGTATTTGATTGGGATGTGTATAGTGTTTGAGTGCATAACAAGATTTTTAGAAATACTTAGTCACAAAGAATAGGCATAGGTTGAGTACTAGTGACTTGAATGTCATGTAATGTTTGGATGATTCATAGGAGTTGAGTACAACAAGTAGAAATAACAATGATAAATCAATAGAACTATGTTTATTGCTAAACCAAGAAATTAATTGAGGTCCCAAATATAATGCTCCTTTACTAGTACTTTTGTGGTCATCAAAATTACCTACCCAGTCTACATTTGTGTAAGCACGGAGTGAAAAATATGTGTTTTTGGGATACCATAATCCAAGATCATGAGTGCCTTGCAGATACTTGAATATCCTCTTGACTGCATTGAGATGTGTTTCCTTAGTATTTTCTTGGAATCAACCAACTATGCCAATTTCGTGCATAATGTTTGGTCTTGTACCGGTAAGATAAATCAAGTTGCCAATCATAGATCTATATTTGGGTTCATTAATAATAGGACAATAATCATTTTGGTTGAGATGGCTTCTTGTTACCACTGGTGAGCATATATATTTGTAGTCTTCTACTCAATATTTCTTCATAATCTTCTCAAGATACTTGGATTAAGAAAGTAAGATACCATCCTTAGTTTGGTGAACCTGAAGACCAAGAAAACATGTTAGGTCACCAAGTAAAGAAATTTCAAATTCCTACTGCATGGCTGAAGAAAATCCTTGTCACATAGATTCAACATTGCTTCAAAATATGATGTCATCAACATAAACCACTACTAACAAATGTTTTTCTTTGTCATATTTTATATATAGATTACAATCTGCAAACCCTTTCTTAAATCCCTCTAGCTAAAGATACTTGTCAAGATGATAATAACATGCACGAGGAGCTTGTTTTAACCGATGTAATGTCTTCTTGATTTTGTAAACAAGTTTTTTTTATCATTGCCAAGTATGCATCCTTCAGTTTGTTCAATTTAAACTTATTCTTCTAGGTCCCCATTTAAAAATGTAGATTTAACATCCATTTGATATACCTTGAAGTTATGAAATCTGGAGAATGTAAGAAACATCCTTGTGGCTTCAGGTCTAGCTACAAGAACAAATTTCTCTTCAAATCCTATCGCTTCCTGCTGAGCATATCCTTTGCATACAATTCTTTCTTTGTTTTGGATTACTTCTCCATTTTAATTTAGTTTGTTTTTAAACACCCATTTTTTCCCAATTACATTTTTATTATGAGGCCTTGGTACTAGTTCCCATGTATGGTACTTATATGGTACTTATCTACTTGACCAAGTTCTTCATTCATTTCCTTAACCCAACATTCATATTTTCTTGCTTATTCACATCTTGAGGTTGAATTGTGGATAATAAGGTTGAGTGACTAGATGATCCAACAAATGTTCTTCTAGTTTGTATTACTGCTTCTTTATTACCTAGAATTTGAGATTCAGGATGATTTTTCTGAACATCCCTTGATGGAGTATTTTCTGACACACATGCATTTTCATTTCCTTTTTCTAATGCTTCTCTTTCTTCTTCTCCTACAAATTCTTGGACCTTTGTATGGATTTTTTCATCCTATAATTGTACTTCTCTTTTGGTATTTGCAGATGCTTCATCAATCATAACATCTATACTTTCAACAATATTTTGGAGCCCTTATTATTCTCTTATTATAACATTTATATCATTTATTTATGGAAAAGTATCCAAGAAGTATGCCTTCATCTGCTCTTGATTCAAACTTTCTAATCTCATCATCATTTTTCATTATAAAAGATGTGCTTCCAAATATTCTAAAGTGTTTGATACTTGCATATTTTCCACACCAGAGTTCATATAGAGTTTTATCACTATTTACTTAAATAGAGGATTTGTTAAGTATATTAGTGACTGTATGTACTACTTCTCCCCAGAAGGAGTGAGGTGTTCCTATCTCAGCAAGCATAGCACACACCATTTTTTGAACTACATGTTCATTCTTTCTGCTACTCTATTTTGTTGAGGAGTTTTACCTATCAAAAATTTCCTTTTGATGCAACGCTGTTCACAAAAATTGAAAAATTCATCTGATATAAACTCTCATCCTCTTTTAAATCTAATACATTTTCTTTTTAATTCCAATTCATTTCCACCATAGTCTTGAATATTTTAAAATTTTCAAATGTTTTGTTGGCATAAAAATTACAATAGGGTTGAGAGCCTCGGTTCAGGTACAGGGGCCAACAAAGCTCCGTTGTAGTCTAGCACAACATTGAATTTTTCACCTTACCCAAAATGTGTAATGAGTCTTACCCGAGGCGTACCGCTACCTTAGTTAGATGGGGATCATAATCTAATATCGAGAGGAATCATATCAGAGAACCAAGAGGAAAACAACACTATATCATTCCACTAATTGCACCAAGTCATAAATGCATATAAAAGAGAGATTACTTAAATACACACTTATATAAAAATTTTAAAGAACCAAATTAACATGCAACTAACAAAAAATTGTTTCTAATATCATTCTTCATCATTATTCTAGGTAGCAATATCATTACATCAAGTTGAAGGGCCTATTCTCCAACATACAGAAACTCTAAACAGATCAGTACATAAACATATGAAATAGTAGCTATAAAGTGGCTCTCCTAGCTCTACAACAATAACCTTTTAGTGTTCTCCCCTCTCCCTTTTCATTTGTCCTTCCTTGTCTTCGGACGCCAACCTAGACTACTATTTCTTGTGTGGGCTCTTTGCCTTCCTCCTTTCTCATTTGTTTCTATTCCTCGACTGTCCTTGTTCTTTTCGCGCTCAGATGTGACTTCTTCTTCTCGTCATTCCTCCACGCCCTCATGGAATGTATTTAAGGCATATTGGTAGAGATGAATCCTCCCTCAACCACCTTGTCTGTGATAGTAACTTTCAGACTTTTCTATAACATTCCCAACATCTGGTCATCATCCATAATTTGTAGAAATAATCTAAACCATTCTTCTATGGTTCAGGCATTGGATTGTGATAAGTTTGGGATTTTAGCTTTAAGGGATCCTGGCTACTCCTTCTGTGGCCCTCCACATTCTGTCAAATTGTTGAAAATTTTTATGGCTTCCTTGTACTACTACTTTTGTTGTTGAGGGTCATATGAGTGCTTCGGGGAGACCAATCATATGATATTGCAAGAAGGGGGACATAACTCACTTTAGAATAAAAAGTTACTTCCTAGGTAGCACGACATTGTGACTTAAAGGGGAGCCAAGGGGACTGAAGGGGGACGCAGAAATGGAGCCCACGCAGACACATGGAGAGACTGAATAGGAGGGAAGAACACGTGGCAAGAGGAGGAGCACGTAGGAGGAGGTGAGCCCAGGGATTGTGAGAGGCAGAAGCTATAAAATAGAGAGGAGCCTCCTCATTTTGGATCATTTAGTTATGTGAATTTGGAGCTAGTTGTTTCGACTTCTGAGCACGCTGGCTATTTAGCTAGTCTGCAGCACTGTTTAGTGCATTGAGTGTCTTCATTCGGAGATCTCACCCTTAGCCCTGGGGGACTTCGAGTGCCTGCTCAGGCAAGGTATTTCTGTTGGCATTTTAGCAGTAGATACATCAGCATTTCAGCAGCAGTAGTTGCAGTGTTTTGGAGGACTGTGCAACACTAGGAGAGGGACACAGTTCTGAAGGACTGCGCAGTATTATGAGAGGGACGCAGTTCTGGTTTGGGGGTTTGCAGTGTGCGTTGTGCTGAGAGATAGATCAGGGTATCAACACTTATAGCTGGAGAGTCTTTGGCAGGAGTTTTAGGCATATTTTTGGAGGGTTTCATTCAGCGTCAGTGTAGAGCACTGAGAGACTGCGCAGAACCCCAAGGGGGTGATTTTCGGGGGTCGGCCATTCCAGGAGAGATTTCTGGGTTTCTTGAGTAGAGCCTGAATCCAAAGTTTCAACTTTCTCCCAAGAGGGGAGTAGCCCCAAATCATCATTTTTTTTCTAACAGCAACAACAGCATCCACGCAGAGAGGCCATTCTCGTCATTTCGAGAGTATTTCTTCACTTGCCTTATGCAAGTCGAGGTGCCATCTATCTAATCACCTCTTGTACTCATTTATTGCTTAGTATAATAAAATGGCTTAGCATTTCTCGCTGCATTTCTTGTGTATCTGCTTATATTTCCAGTTTACATTATTATATGTTGTTCCACTGTTATTTATCACTTCTGGGTTATTATATCATTTGCACATATTTGGTTGGAGTTTTGCTAGGGTTTGAAGAATATCCCGGGTTAGGGATATTATAGATGCAATGAAGCCTTGCGAAGGGATGGATCACCCATGATAGGTGATGTTGGGGAACTTGGAAGGTGAGTGACTACATGGAAGGGTGATCGGATTGCCTAAGGGACTATGTAGTGGTGAAGGGATGGTTGGGGATATTTTTTTTGGTCATTAGCATTGCAAGATGGAATCAAAATCACGTTGGGAGTGCATCCTGTAACAATTAGCTTGTAGTTGTTCATTGAGATGACAAGTGGTGTGGGATTATAACATTGGATATTGGATGTAGTTTGAGTGTGGTAGTGGATTCTGGAATTCCTGCAAAGGAGGTGAATCCTGGTATTACTTTAAGGTTGGATATGTGAGCCTATAGATTTCCTTGTTGATTTATATGGGCATCATATTCTTTTATTTTCTCATTTAGAAAATGTGCATATGTGTATATGTGGCTATTGTAAATGCCACAATGAGTTGTGTTATAAATCTCTATTATGCGGTACGTTGTCATGTTTTCGTGATATTTTTATTTTAAGCAGGTCATTCATTATAAACATTGCAACGAGCTCAATATAAAGCTCCATAGGTAGTATGTTTTATTTTCAGGGGTTTTGTTGAGGTTTTGCTGTGGTTTAAAATTGAGCATGGTGTTCCCAAAGGGGGAGGGTTTTGTAATATCCCTGGTGAAAAGTTCATGTAATAAAAGTTAATAAAGGAAAAATAAGACCACCATTAAGGGACACGTATTCTAATCTGAATGTTGGGAAAATATATCGTAGTGGGAATCACTAGATGTGTTTATGGCTAAATGAAATTGACAAAGGAATTAAAAAGGAAAAAAGGAATTTTGGCACACTTATTTATGAAAATAAAAGAAAATAGGAGAAAAGGGAGGTGAAAAGTTATATGTTGCATGAGAGTATGAAAATGAAGGAATATAATGGAAATTGAAGAAAATGGAGGTCTAATTGCTAAAAAGGATTGTGAGGATCAGTTGGCAGGCTTGGTCAGTGTAAGCTTGGTCAATTTATTTTTGGAGCTCTCTCTCTTCTCTCTCCCACTCTTGGACACTTAGTGTTCTCTTGAATCACTCTAGATTTGGGCCAAGGAAGGAAAATCAAGCAAAGGAAAGATAAGGAAAGGAAAGGAAAGCAAAGAGCAACAAAGGAAGAGTAGGATCAACCAACCTCAGCAGGAATACTTGCAGGTAACATATTGCATGTGTTATATCCTAGTTGGTTTTGAGAGGCATGGTTGTGCATGTTGGTGTATGGTTCTCTTGCTGTTGGTGGCATGGTTTTGTTGGGTTATCACAATGGTTTTCAACCTAGCCTTAAATTTTTTAGGATGTCATGGTGTGCTGGATGTTGATCTCAATTTTGAGCTTTTGAATTGTCAGATGGATTTCAGAATCCAGGGTGGAGGTAGTCTCAAGGTTCATTCCCAAAGGCCTAGGACTCCCTTGACCAATTTTGGAGGGATTCATGATAAAGCCTAAGGGAAGTGTCTTGGTTTAGGGAAGAGGGATCTGGGAACTGATGTGGCAAACATTGAGAGACAAGGAGATAAGCTATTCCTCAAGTATAGTGATGGATTCTGGATGGAATTCCAAGTTCAGCTCGGTTTCATTATCGGAGCACTTGTTTTGGTGTTATTGTGGTTTAGTGAGGGTGGAGGTGGTTTAACCTCTGGATTCCCTTTGTTGTTTTTGAATTGGTTTATCCATGAGATCCCACATTCACGCTTGGAATATGGCATGAGGGTGATTGGATGAAAGAAATATTTGGTTCATTTATGTCTATGGTTGGGTGGTACATGGAAGTCCTGAACCTAGTCATATTTTCCTATATTTAATAAAAGCGAAGTTCTCTGGATTTTTTACTTATGGCGATGTGGATTTAATGGTTATTATCTCACTGTTATTTTCATGGTTTTAGTATTCTTATAAGCATGGTTAAGTGATTGGTTCATGTCATGGTTATTTCATGTATTTACTTGTAATTTTTAAAACATGGATTGAAGACCAAATTGATGTCATAATAGTTCAAAGGAGAAGGTGGTGATTCTTCTTGGCATGTCTCATAAGAGTTTTCAATCATTCATGCTTTGTCTTGTATCCTAGACCTGTAGATTGCATTGATGCCAAGTGTTTGATAGAATGTCAGTTCTGATTGGGGATGGTTAGGCATAGTCCTAGAGTTAGTTTTTGGTTTATTAGTCTTGTCATCATGTGTTTAATGGATTCCAGATGTTACAACAAGGTCTACGTAGTGGCTAAAATTCTGGGCTGAAGAGATGCCTTAAATCTCATGGACTCTTGCACATATACGTTGGAAATAGTCCCTAGATGTAGGAATGCAGGTTTGTGGGAGCCTCTAGGGCTCTTTGGATCTTGGCATGCCCATAACATGGGAGTGTCCAAAGGTTTAATAGCTTAAAATCTTAGTGGGACCCAGGAGCATGATACATGCATGGTTGGGATGGCTCCTAGGAGTGTTGTTTCTGATGTAGAAGGTATTTTTTATGGGTTTCTATTGATTCCACTTTGTTAAGGATACCTACAAGGTTGAATCATATCATAGTAGCCTCTTGTCAAATGTTTACCCAGGTTGGCCTGTTACTTGGGTAGATATGGGTGGAGGGTGCTACATCATATTTGCAACAAAACCGTTATGATAAAACCTTCAAACATGTATCATACCATTAAATATTCATTAAATAGGCCAACTATTGAATATATTCTTAAGATCTCCTTTATATCTATCAATAAGGGATATATTTGAGCCTCCTCATGCACCTTGATGCACACCTATACGAGACTAATTAGAAGAAAATCAAAGAATTTACAAACTAACTACTTAGCCTTTTTTTTCTTTAATAACCTATATCCCTTTCCAATACCAAGAGAAAATCCCTTGGATTTGTTGATAGGAAACTTTGATAGGATCAAATTGAGCTTCCGAAATATTACCTTTGTAAAAACTATGATTTGGAACAAAGTTTTTTTTTTGTGTGCTTATAGGCAGTAATGCACCTCTTCCCTTCAGGAATAATATTATAACATAGTTCTAGAACACACAATCTATGTTACCTTAGGGTTTAGTGCTCCTCCAGGAAATGAATCTTGTGTTACCTTATCTCCAAGCCTTGAAATCAACCAAAACAAATTGTCAAACTTTGCTCAAACTTTCTCTAACTTCTACCCTGCTTTTCCCAACACCTGAGGGACCTGTCCAGCTTTGATAATTCTTAAATACTATCTCATAATCCTTGGTAAAAATTATCCAATCATCCACCTATATATTTTTAGTTTTCTTATCCTTCAAGCAACTCAAATTCTTGTCCATCCTTCTGAAACTAATCCAAACCTTGTGCAAGCTTCTATAACTCATATGCGATCATCAAGACACCTTTATAATAATTAGGAAACTTTTAATACCTTTCCTAATCATGAGGAAACAACCCCCATCCATAACCCAACTACCCACATTAATTCTACATGCTTGCCAATAGTGACAAAACCATAATGACATGATGTAACAATGTGACAAAACCATGTCATAGTGGACAAGTTGACATCCATGTTGACATCAAGTGTAGCACATTAGCCACTATGTCAACATAAAATGGAGGACACAAGCTGAGACTCCCTTTAACACATAATGGCATGATACAAAAGTGACTTGAAAGCATGTGTAATGAGCACTATTTGATATCATGCAACAGTGTAGGAGGAATTGAAGCATGCTCCATAGTGACAGGCTAGCTAGAGGATCAGATAGACTCATATGTTTGGTGTAGCTCCTAGGCAAGCTAAGACCCATTTGTGATATAATGAATTATAAAAGTTCCATGTCCATGGGTGGTGTTAGAGCCTATGTCTACCTTAGGCTGAAGGAAGTCAGGTCTAGGGTAATATCAAACCACGCTTAACCTGGTAGCTAGCCCTACCAGGTCGAGAGAGGGCTCTCTCCTTGTAAATTTCAGTCAGGATGACTGAATCAAAAATGGATTTTAGGCTAGGTATAGTAGCTCTAGGGTTTTTTGGATTTGTTTGGGTCGAAACAACAAGAGAAAGAATGATTTGGATTATGGCATCAATATTAGTTTCTTCCTGCCTGGGGAAAATTAAGTGCCATGTTCAGCCAAGTGAATATTGTAAATGTGAGAAGTATAAGGGAGAAATCCCACTGCCTTGTAGGCATCAAACAAAGGATGGATCTACAGCAGAAACTTTATATGAAAGAGAATAACGAGGTTGCTCAATAGAGCATCTAGCAAAGGATGAAGTTTGCTAAGACATCCATTACAACTAACAGCAAAATCATCATGAAAGGAGCATCATTATGGTTGAATTCCTAACATATCACTTAGATAATGTTGAAAAAAAGGAGAAAAACATAATGTGTAAATGAATTACAAGAGAAAAAACATATTGAACATTTAAGCACAGTGATGAATCCCAGGCCTAAAGTGCAAAAACTGTTTTATTATGATATTCAATAGAACTTTACACAAACCCAAGACAGCCTCTCTGCTACCAAAATTGAACCTCTACACTATGAAATTCATAAAATTTGTACATTTAGCTCATCCCTGTATTAAGGGAATTGAGCTCAACCATCTTCTTCAAAATAAAATCAGTTACATTAAACTTGGACCGAATTTCTGAAAATAGGTGTTGAAGATGAACTCGTATCTCCTAATCCATGGCACCTGTTACAAAATTGAAAGAGGTTTTTGTAGATAAAGTCATTTTGAAGAAAAAAGTCTCTCAAATTTTGGAAATTCGCTTCCAGTTGCTCGGAATCTGTGCCACAAAATCATCTCTGAAACAGAAAATCATTAAAGATTTAAATCTATGAAAATGAGTTGTAAATATCTAGTAACATATCAAAATTCACGACATTTGTGAATAAACTGAAATAGGTTTCTGTTACATGGCTCGTTTTTAACAAAACCGTCCTTGGGCTTTTCAAAATTAATTTTCATCTGTTGTAAAATGGCACCGCACTAATATGACTAAAACAGTAAAATAAATGAAAATTTTTCTTTGTTTTAATGTAGGCTTCAAATATCACTGCATATCTCCCACATAGTAGCATCTGTGCATAAAATGAAGGAGGATTTTGTTATTTGGTATGTGATGGAAAAAAACCTCTTTCACTTTTGTAAAATTCCTGTCCAAACTGATTTTGTAGTAAACTTGTCCTTGTGTGCAACAACTGACCTCAAAACATGCATAACCAAGAATCAATCATTCATTTTGATCATATCTTCTAATCCGAGAGCCGGTTACGAGAGTGTGATATATTGTTGGAAATATTTTTCCAAGATTCTTTTGATGGAAACACTTCTGACATGTTTTGTGCTAAGTATCATGTGCAAAACATCTAACCAAACCAAACCTAGTAAGAGCTCATGTTGATCCTTGGTGATAGGCTACGAAGACTGGAACTAACATCGGCCTTATTGGGGATGGCAGCTCCTTGGAGGTGTCATGAACACCGTAGACCAAGTGCCTCATCCATTGGGCAATAAGGTAAAACAACTACAAACCCAAAACAACTTATACCAATCCATAAAACATACACATACAACACCTGTGCATAAACAAATACTGAAAACTAAAATGTTGCCTCAGGCAGCTTATTTATGTACAAATCTAACCTACTTTGCTACAAAATTGATAGATCAAGTAACATTGTAATGCTAGATCAACCAATCAAGTAACTGTGACAAGGATGCTTCTCGAATGTGCTTCAACCAGGACACAAATGTAAATGCTGACAACCATCCATGCACAAACTGAATTTGGCTGTGTGAAAGACAATCTAACTTATTATTCAAACTAAAAAAATACTCCATATATATGACAATAGGATCAAAGAAACTAGACTCTGTTTGCTGCCCTAACTCCTCAACATAGACCTCCAACTACAAACTGTCAATGAAAACATCCACGGGCAGCTCTATTGTTTCTTGTTTTGAAGGATGGAGATTTTCCAAGAACTTTTTGGGATCTTAGAATTCATATGATTGGATCTGATCATTTAAATATTGAATCGCCTTCTCAAAGTTTTCAACAACTAACTCAAAGAAACTAGTTTTAGCTTTAGGAGGAAAGCTCGGAGATCTCAAACATTGAAGCATGGTAATGAAAAATACTTCATCAATTTCAATATCCACTAATTGATCTCTTATTCTTTTAAAACTTCACAAAACATAGGTTTTGCCACATACCCTACCATTTTATCTTAGTGCATGAATGGATCAGTGAGCGCTGGAATCTATGGATTGTGTTGGAGTCGCTAGGTGAATGTTTCAGCCTTCATATGTGTCTGACTTGTTATCACCCAGGTTGTTCCCTATGACTCCCAAGGGAATACGGTCGGGGTAACCACTAACCAATCTTTGGATTACAGTTTCTAGCTAAACTGTAATCAGAGAGGGCTCTCTCTTTATGATTTGTCTCTGTTTTGACAATATTTTAGGCTAGCTGAGATGTTCAGGGTTTGGTTTTATGTTTTGGTTGAGGGATGTCTTCTGTACCCGAGGTGTAAAACCTTCAGATAATTCTAGTCCATTGGGCAATGGAGTCTTTGGTTACTGGTTGTTTGAGCAGTAGATTAGGATTGCTGAAACTGCAGGGCCTTTTAAATATCTCATGAAACAAACTTGATATTATAGTGATGAAATGTGTTCAACCAGTGGAAAGCAATTAAGAATTTTCCACTAAGCTGGGTTGTAAGAAAGAGATGTATTGTGAAGGAGAAAACTTGAATTCCTAAACAATAATTTCCGTGAAAGATACAGTGTAGAGGTGCAGCAATTAAGAATCACACCTTTATAACCATAACTGAAGAAAACATTTGTAATAGCATAGATTGAATTCAGGGTATCCTATGAATAAATCCTGGAATTAGTCTTTTTCTCTGCCATTAATTGTGAAATCTAGAACATGGATGAGTTATGAAAAATAACAGAAGGAAACATAACGAAAGTTTAAAGGAAACTTATTGAATCATGACAACATGCAGGAATCCTGTAGCACTCAGCAAATCGCATCACAATCCCTCAGACAACACAGACTTTGGAAATTCCATCGGCCTTTGTATTAAACTCTGAAAATTTACAGCAAAAGAACTCTTGAAGAGTGATCAACAACCCCCTGCAGGCTTATGCCAAGGGGGAATATATACAAGCGGTTATACAAAATATCTAAGGCGTTGAGTCATCTGAGAAATGAATGTTTTCACCAACTTTGTACAGAACAGTAGATAAGAAGTCATTACTGCCTTTAATACAACATAAATGCTCTTTATGTCTGTCAGAAGATATTTTGGCCTTTAGAGGCCACTGAGTCGGTCTGACCGTTCCGCTTTAACTCTGAAAAATGCGTCTTTATGGCATGTCGTGCTGTAATTTTCGGCCCTGCTACCTGTTAGCTGTCAATTGTGCTTTGTTGGCCGAATAGTTCTGCTGAGTTGGCTCAGCCCTTCCCTTTTCATGCACGCTGATCTTTCCAAGTTTTCCTGTGCATGATCACTTGTAGTTTTTGAATAACAGATAACAAAACTTGATTTACAGGCTCTGGCTTACAATATCAGCTGTATCATTTTAGTCCAGTATTCCTGTGTGGGCAATTGGTGTCTCAAAATTGCATCCAATGTCTCATCTGCCTCTGTATATTTATAGAAATTAGGAGGCACTTCAAACAGATGCTTAATCTCATCCATGATAAAAAATAAGTTCTCTACTCTGTTGTAGAGACTTTGTCCTATTGCTGGCCCTGTTTCCTCTGAGGTGCTGGCCTTCTCTGTGATCTGATTTGTGGCAAAAATGTTCACCCTCTTGGCATAGTTTTCATGGGAAAGTAGTCTTCCTGCGTTATTCAGTAAGCTTGGAAGACCTCTGTTTTGCAAAGCCACAAATTTTTCCATGAATCTATTGACCTCGGTCTGCATATCCTGGGTCCTTCTCTCTAGTGTCTGCACTAGGCTTCTCAGTGTTAGGACCCTCTTGATTAGCTGGATGGTCTCAATTCTGTTGGAGATTCCCATAGTAGCTAACTGAGCACTTGTTCTGTTGTTAAGCACATTGATCATTCTGTTGGCAACCTCAGGCATATTGCCTAGAGCTGCCCTTGATCTCTGGATTTCCCTCTGTGCTTTTGCTATGAGCTCAATCTGCTCATGAATTGTCTCAATATACTGCCATTGGTCAGTGATGGACTGGCCAATGTTGGCCCATAGCACTGTCTTGAGCTCAGCTGTCACTTTATCCAATGTGAGCTCCTTCTCCAGCTCCTTAATCCTGTCTTTAAGGGCTTTTATTTCCCTGCCTTTTTCCGCTACAGTCTGCTTAGATTTGTCATATCTCTCATTTAACTTGACCAAATTTTCCCTGGCCTCTTTTAACTCTGACATTTGGGCTTCCAGGGCTTGGATTTCATTCCTTAGTTTCTGCATGTCCAGGCTTGAAGCCTGGTCTGTTGCTGGCACTGGTGCTGAGGTGGATGGTGGTGCCTGTTCTGTTTGTTGAGTTGGAGGAGCAGTGGTTTGAGGAGCTTCCTCAAGGTTAATTATTTCAGGAGGAGGCTGAGAGGTTTGGCCTCCTTCCTTTTGCTGCAATGCTGCCTGTAATGTTGCCTGGGCAGCCTCTGACTCTTCCAGCTTCTCTTGGGGTCTGGATCAGCTGTTTGTATAGGGATACCAGCAAAGCACTGGCATCTTGATCATGTCTCAGCTGAGCAACTTCTTCAGTTTGTGGGTGAATTGTTGCTGGGACTTTGATCATCTTTCTAAGGGCTGCCATGTCTGCATCCCTCAATTTCAACAATGCTTGCACAGCCTTAATATCCTTGGGATCATGCCCAAGTTCTATAATTATATCTTCTAAGGCCCTGATTCTATTATCCTTTGCTTGAGAGGATGCCCTTTCCAATTCAAGCTGGGCAGTGGTGTTATTTAGGCTATTTTCTATCCTGTAGTTATCCAGTGTTTTGTCTGCCAAGGAGGCATACACCATCTCACCCGTTTGTTTGTGTAATTCAATTTTGTCCATTGGGTGGATGTCCTTGGCAAGGACCTCAAGATTGGTCCTTATATAATCTGCAGGGGACTGGGGCTGTGCTACAGCTGGCATAAAATGTCTCATGATCATTTTTCCCTCCTGTACATCATAGGTAGACATCAGTCTTTGCTGGTTGGTAGGAGCCATTTTCAGCAGATGATTATAGAGCTGTATTCTAAGTGGCTCATTTTTCCTTTTAATATCAATAAACTGCTGTTTGATTCCTCCTTCAGCTTCTCTTTGGTGGCTTGAGGAGCTGACTTCTCCTCCTATTGTTCTGTCTTGTCCCTGCTGGAAGGAGCTAGCAGATGCTTCTCTACTAGGTGGGCCCATGCCCAGAGACTGCCCTATTGGCATTTCCTCCTCAGAGAAGGGATTCATTCTATGCCTTTTTCCTCCCTGATCTATGGATGATGTGAGGGGAGTCTCTCTGTCCCTTTTCCTACTTATGTCCTCCTTTTGTGGAGTTTGGAGGACTGAGGCTTCAGTAGTAGTCTCTTGCCTAGGAGGCACAGTGTTCTGAGCCTGTTGCTCAGTGAAAATTGGGGCCTCAGCTGCCCTTTCTTGCTGTAATGGCTGCTCTTTGTCATGCTACCCCTCTTCTTGCTCTTGCTCCTGCTGTTGTGGCTGCTCTACCTGCTGCTGTAGCTGCTGCACCTCCTCATGAGGTGGTTGTTCCGTTTCCATCACTTTTTCCTTGCCTTTGCTAGAGGTTTGCTCACTAGCTTTGGCTGCTTGCTGATTTGTAGTTAAGGACGAGGCAACTGCTCCCTCTTGACTGCTTGGAAGATTGAACACCTGTGGACAGATTTCTAGGTCAGCCATCTTTTTTAGATTTCTTAGAGCTCTCTGATTTAACTCTTCTTGTGTGAGAGGCTCCTCTAAGGTTCCCCTCCTCCATTTCACTTGATTAGCATACTTTTCTATATGAGGAAGCCTTATATGATCATAGCCAGATAACCTATACTTGACCCTTCTTACAGATATGAAGTGATTGGGGTCATAAGGTTTCCAAAGGAAACTAGTTTGCAGGCCGAGGGATTCTAACATTCTATCTGCCTCTTTCCAACCTTCCTCCCTTTTGTTGTAGACAAAGTGGCCTAATTGGTTCCTGACCTTGAGCTGTGCTTTCTTGCCTCTGCCTGAAAAGTGTAGCACATCAGCATTGCCAAATTGCCTGAAATATTCCAGGGAAAATAATCTCATGGGCACATACTTGGGCAATCTGTAGGGAGGCAGTTCACACCCATAGATCCTGATGACTGTATGGTTCTGGTAGAAGTACCAGTTCCCAATGCTGTATAATTTAGACAGCTGGAGGATCCTTTGCATGTCATCAGTGAGCCTTGGAGGAGGTGAGCTCATCAACATAGACATGGCTGGGTGGATGAAGAGATCTATGAACTCACAGTAAGTGTATGGAGAGTGATCTCTGTGATGGAAGACAGAGGACCAATAAACCACTGACCTTGGATTGCCTTGGGCATCCTCTCTTTTCACAACAAAAGAAAACTTTTCATGCTGATAATATAGGATCAAGTGGTAGATGTAAGAGGTGTATCTGAACACCTTTTCTCTGGCCAAGTTCATCAACTGCTCATGCATTTTATCAGAGATATAGGTGGCATAGTCATAGAAGATTGGAGACTTGCCAAGAGCGAACATGAGCATGACCACCAGCACAGTTTCATCAACATGTTCAATTGAATTATAGCCCAGGATGGGGCTAATCATGTCTGCTAAATCTCTGCCCAATTGGTTGAAGTAAACTTGGTTAATAGGAGGATTCTGCACAGTGTCAGAGCCAATGTACAGCTGATTGAGTTTGGTGACCTGAGCATCAGTCAATCTAGCTCCTTGATTTATCAAGTCTATCAATGATAGAGGAACTAGCTTCTTCTGAGTCTTGAAGTGCAGCATCTCTTTGATGGCTTCAGGGGTGATATAGAAAATGACTGAGCCTGAAGGGTCAAGCACAGCCCTCTGAGTAGGGTCATAACATTCAGCACATAGGTGAATGAGGTCAGGGAACTGTCTGACCTGAGGGATTTTGAAGATGGGGAGGAAAGAATCCCATATGCCCAGTACATCTGCCCCACTCTCATGTTTAGTCTTCAATTCATTTAGCAGGTTGATGTGGAGCTTGGCCCTCGACAACATTTCCTCTGATATTTGATAATCGAGGTCTGCTAGAGGTTGCCACTCCAATTCTCTCTGTGGGGCATTTAGTGGAGCAACATTCAAGGCCACCGGGGCTACTGGTGGATTCATGATTTCTTTTTAGGATTCTGCTGTTTATGGACTAGTGTTGCTGTGTAGAATAATACCAAAGAGTTTTTCTGTAATCAGGAAGGTGAATTTACTCAGAAACAGAGGACAAAGGTGAGTTGCAGCAGTTGAAATACTGCTTAGAACACGAATGAGGCAAATGTCTGGCCTTGCTCCCTCTTTTGCAGCAAGTTGGTGCAGTGTGGGTCACCAGTTCGCGAATGCGCGAACCGAATGCAGTTTTAATGAAATTTCAGGTGAACGAGGCTTAGCGGGTGAATTTCGACGTTCTAGGTGCAACTGGGAACCAGGCAGAGGGGATTCGCCGGTGAATTATCTATTTTTCCACTGTTTTAAGTTAATTTGGGAATTTACAGACAAAACCGGGCGCAGAAAGGATTTGCACGGATAAATACCTGATATACAGTCAGCAATGGTCAAGAATGTAGGTGAATGGGCGCGCCAGCGGTCTCCAGGTTGATTCAGCAGGTTGGCAAAGGCTCGGACGTAGAATTCATGCAGAGGATATTACAGTGTTTTTTGCAAAAAGTGCGAAAAATGCGACATTTCGGCCAAAATATAGTTTTTTAGGACTTTGGCGCCTTTTTTGAATGACGTCATCAGGCGGGGTCAAGGTCGGATGACGTCATCAGGCGACGTGGCAGCATACCAGAGGTCCACGGGGATGGTGAAGTGGCAGACAGGTGGGGGTGACTGGAGGACGGGGCGCTGACACAGCGGTGACGCTGGCGGGGCGGATCAACCGAAACCGGAAGTGGTTAGCGGTTTCATATCGCACCGCTTTTGATACGGAGGCAGAAATGTCAGACGTACCTCCGATACGCTGTGGGGGTGGCGTGTGGCAGAGGCCTGACGTCACCCTCTGACAGATATCGAAAGGTAACTCTCGGACGTCGTGGCCGGTCCGATATGCACGACGGCCGTCGGATCAAAGGGGCCCGATCCAACGGTCGACGGGACGTTGAGATGACCGAACGATACGGGCGGAGGGCGGTAATAAATAATGTTTCTTTTGGGATTTGCGCCTGGCATAAAACTTTAGAATATGGCGGATTTTTTTTTATGGTTTTCATATGTATTTTGTAATAATGCGCATAGTGCCAGAACTTTGGATAAAATGAAAAAGTGGGTTTTTGATGGATATTTCGCAAACGAAGCGGGTTAGGGGTATAGTAATGGGGTTTTTATAAGGTTTTAGCATATGAAGGGGTCAAATGGGTCAAATGACTTCTTGAAAAGGGGGAAAAGGGGTAGGGTTTAGGGTTCTTAAACTGGCCTGGTGCCAATTTAATCCCTGACCGTGAACATATGGCTATAATGCCAAGGGGAGGGATATTTATAAAATTCTTGGGGTTTATACACCATAGTGTTATAATAGTAGGGAAAGGGTAACATAGGGGATTTAGATAGTAGAAGTTAGGGGTTAATATGGGTGGAAAAGGTGAATGAGGGGTGAGATCACTAAGTTTATTTGAAAATCACTTAGCTTAGGGAGTAGATCAAAATGAAAAGAAATTTAGACAAGAAATGTGGCTTTTAAAGGAATAGGAACCATCATAAAACCACAAATCCTTCCATGAATCTCAACTGATGAAGGGATGTTAGGAATGGGAGTGAAAAGGGAAACTTGGAAGTTAGACATGCTCCTTTGCTTTGATGCAACATAATGGAGAAGAAGTTCTTCTCAAACCATTGATTTTCCTTTGTGAATAGTTTAGCCCACATTCAATTGTAAAGAATGATACCTCTGCAACCCCATCTGCCTACCCATCTATTTGCCTAGCATTTTTTATTTCTTCATGGAGGGTGCACTTAGACTTGCAGACCCTTATATTCCTTTTTCTTTTCCTTGGCTTTTTCCTTTTGATTTTCTATCTAATGCTACCCTTATTGCTTCCAAGGTCCCAGATTAAGCAGTTGGGAACCTTAATTCTCTACCTAAGCTACTGGTCTGCCAAGATTGACTAGTTTGGACAGACTTCTTTTCTCTATGCTACAACAGAAAATTGAAACATGGCATGATCCAGATTAGGCTTTTGGATCACCCACAAAAATGAGTCAACAAAGAACTATGTACATACATTGTTTTCTCTAGGAAATATAAGATCTTTGCATCACCAAAGTAGAGCATATTTGGACCTTTCTTTGCCAATCATGAAATATGAAACCTATTGATATAGGTAGCTAACAGTGGCTCCACATGGGGATGGTTTTTCATTTGAAAGACCAAGAACAGCAGGTCAGAATGCCTTAGCCCTTGACTGCTCTTACCAAACTTGAAGTATGCTGCTTTGAAATGTCAAAATTGTGCTCTTCCCATCATGGTAAATGTCTGAACTTATTTGCCTCTTGCTGATACCTTATAACACTTGAGAAACTGCATTTTTACATATTTTTAAAGAAAGCAATATATACACCTGGATATGTACAATGGAAACACAACTACCCTCATGGATAGTAGTCAGAATAGTGCTTCAACATCCTGCCATTTACAGGACCTTCATTCAAATCAGTTTCATCAGGACTTTTGAGGAAATAAGTGTTGTTTCCTTGCACTGCTTGAACAACAAATGGTCGTGTCCAAAGGGAATCGAATTTTCCATGTTTTCCTTTATCCTCTCTTCTTGAGTCCCACTTGAGGACTTTGTCTCCAACATTAAAGTCTTCTGCCTTAGTTCTTCTGTCAAAAGCTTTCTTTAGCTTTTCTTGTAAAACTTGAACTCTGCTGTACACTTGATCTCTAGTTTGCTGCAAACATATTATTTGATTTATCCTTCTCTACATATCATTTGGTTCAGCTTGACTTTCTTGAAGAAGTTTCATGACAGGAATCCCTAGTGATGAAGGGAATTTAGCTTCTAATCCATAGACTAACTCATATGGGCTGGTCCCAATTGATCTCTTGGTTGTTAGTCTATCTGCCCATAAGGCATTCAAAAGCTTCTTATGCCAATTCTTTTTGTTTTCTTCTAGCACCTTCTTTATGATGTTTACCAGGCTTTTATTTGATGACTCAGCAAGGCCATTTCCTTGGGGATAGTATGCAGTTGAATGGCCCAAGGTAATGTGAAATTTGTGGCAGAAATTCACCATTTTCTTAGATCTGAAAGCAGCAGCATTATCTGTTATTATTTTGTCAGGACAACCAAATCTAGCCAGTATGTTATTCTCCAAAAACTGAATGATTGTTGAATCATTTGCTTGTCTACATGGAACAGCTTCAATCCACTTAGTGAAGTAGTCTATAGCTGTTAAAATCCATCTATGTTGGCCTGAGGATGAGGGATGAATTTCCCCAATAAAATCCAAGCCCCATTGTTGAAAAGGTTTCTCAGTTGCAATAGGCCTCAAGGGAAGTGGCAGTAACTTTCTCTTTCCCTCAAACACTTGACATTTATGACATGAGGTGGTGAATTTCTTGACATCAGGGAACATGGTGGGCCAGTAGTAACCAACCCTCAGTATCTTATCCACAGTGGACTTCCAATACAAGTGTCCACCACAGTCACCTGCATGAAATTCTTTCATGATATTGTTAGTCTCATTCTCAATTAAGCAGTTTAGCAATATCCCTTCATGGTTTTTCCAAAGCAAATTTCCTTCCATAACACAAAATCTTGAGGCTTTCATTTTTAAGAACCTACATTTAGTTCTAGACAATCCTGGGGGAGCACACAGGTTTTGTAACACATAACATATATCAGAGTACCAAGGGGATTGTTCAAAGGCTACATCGATCTTTGGAGTCGCCAGCTCCGGTTCATTGTCCAGTTGGTTTATGTCCAAGGCTTGGAAGTTAGATTCTGTCATTAATTTGGCCAAGCCTTGCCCTTTTATCAGCTTTGTAGGTTTTATTTCAATGTCAAATTCCAAGATGTTGGCAATCCATTTTCCTCTTCTACCCTCTAAGTTTTCTTGGGTGAGTATATCTTTTACAATAGGACTTGGCACATAAGCTATAACATGGGAATAAAGGATATAAATTCTAAAGTCCTTAATGGCTTTGACCAAAGCATAGGCTTGTTTTTCCATGATTTGGTATTTCAGAGGTGCATCTCTAAGAGCTCTGCTAAAGAAAGCAATGGGCTTTTCATTTCCTTGGTCATCTTTCTGTAATAAAACAGCAGCAATAGTATGTTGGGAGGCAAAAGAGAAAATGATAAACTCTCTATCAAATTGAGGATTTGTTAAGACTGGGGTTTGGGTAAGGGCCAATTTTATACCTTCAAAGGCTTGATTTGCTTCCACTGTCCATTTCACCTTTGAATCCTTTTTTAGCATGTTGTTCAGTAATCTGATCAGTTCTGCTAAGTTTGGGATAAACCTTCTTAAGAAATTAATCTTCCCTAAGAAGGCTTGCAATTCTTTAATGTTTCTAGGGTGGGGCATTTGCAGGATAGCTTGTATCCTATCTGGGTCAATTCTGATGCCATCCTTTGATATGATATGCCCTAAGAGCTTTCCTTCTTCCATACCAAACAGGGACTTCTTTGGATTCAATGAAATTCCATATTTCCTGCATTTTAGGAAGATCTGCCTTAAGTGCTTCAAGTGTTCTTGGTCTGATTTTGAGAAAGGTGTAAGGTCATCTAAGTAAATGACAAGAAAGTCATGAATCTCCTTGGCAAAAGCAATGTCCATTGCTCTTTGAAATGTTGCCCCTGCATTTTTCAATCCGAAAGGCATTTTCACATATTTGAAAGTTCCCCAGGGGGTTGTGAATGCAGTTTTGTCTTGATCATCAGGGTGCACTAGGATTTGATTGAAACCTGAGAATCCATCAAGCAATGAGATCCTTGATGCTCCTACCACTCTTTGGAGAATGTGATCCATCTTAGGTAGGGGGTAGTTGTCTTTGAGGGATACTTGGTTTAAGTTTCTAAGGTCAACACAAAGTCTTATTTCACCAGTTTTCTTTCTTGTAGGCACCAAGTTTGAAATACAATCAGAAAACCTGATTGGTGCTATGATACCAGCTTTAAACATTTTTTGTACCTCTTTTTCAATTGCAGGGAGGAGCATGGGGTTTATTCTTCTCAATTTTTGTTTAAATGGCTTTTGATTTGGCTTGAGAGGGATTGTGTTTTGAATGACAGAAGTGTCATAGGATTTTAAGTCCTCATAACCCCATGCAAAGACATCTTGGAATTCTTTGAAGAGGTCAATGTATTTGGGCTTCTGATTAGGAGGAAGGGATGCAGATAACTTTATTATCTTGGGCTTTTCCATGGTTCCAATGTTGCATTCTTCAATGGTAGAGTTAAGGGGCTGCATTTTTGGTTTTCTAGGGACATCATTTGAATAAAAAATATCCTCAAGCGGGGCTGGGCCTATTGGTAGAAAGTTATCTTTCAATTGTATAACTTCAGCCTCAGCATCAGCCATTTCTTCACAACCAATTTGTTGAATTTGTTGTATGTTTTCTTTGTTGAAAATGGTTGGATGTAGTATTTGTTTTGCTGTCCTGGGTGATATTGGGTGGTTATTCTGTTCAAACTGTATTTGTGATTGACTTGCTCCGTCAAGTATTTGTGATTGACTTGCTCTGTCAAGTATTTGTGATTGACTTGCTCTGTCAGTGTCAATATTTAATCCTGCAAATTCTTGTTGCAAGGTCAAGAAATTGTTTATTTGTGCATCATCTTCAAATACTTGCCAGTCCTTAACATTGTTTGGGACAGAAGGTCTGTGTTTTACCTCAGCTGTGAAGCAATGGTGGGGCTCAAAAGGTAGCTTGCAGGTACTTGCAAATGTGGCCAAACTATGGGCATATAGATTATGGGTTCTAGGAATTTTGGTAATCTGGAATTCAGTGAAGGAGTTTAGTATTTCAGCAACAACAGATCTATAAGATCTCAGTCTTTTGTCATTGGTGACAAAATTTCCCTTTACTTGTTGGATGACTAAATCTGAATCTCCCATAATTGAAACCTTTATGGCTTGTAAGGACTTTACTAGTTTAAGGCCTAGTAAGAGAGCTTCATATTCTGCCATGTTATTGGTGCATCTGAAATTTAGTCTATAGGCCCTGCCTTCCGCATGACTGTTTTGTTTGTTATGTATCCAAATTCCAGCTCCTGCTCCTAATTTGTTTACTGATCCATCAAATTCAAGGAACCATAGGATATTTTGTTCTAGGGAAGAGCTGATGACCTCTTCATGAGCTGGCACTGTAAGTTGAAGTTCTGGTTTGTCTTTTAGGACTGTCTCATCTCTTGATTGGATCAATTTGACTTCTAGAGCAGCAGCTTTGTTTGATGATTGATCAGCCATTATTTCTAGGTTAACATTTTGTTGATTGATGTTTTGCTCCTGTTTGAGTGCCTTGGTTTCATCATTGTTTGTGAGACCTGTGTTTTCATTGAAGAGAATGTATGAGTCTATATCAGAATGAACAGCATATATGGGAAAATTTTGAGGTTTTTCTTCACTGCTGACCATGTATTTCATTAGTGTTTCTCTGTATAGTCTCTTTGGTTGCCCAAAAACAGAGATAGTGGCGTATGACATGTCCAGTTGTAGGGAAACTTGAAGTTTAGCCCCCCATGACCTTGATAACAGCATCCCATACTTAGGTGGGATATCAGCAACTACAACATCCATTAGAATTGTTTTATTTGGGTACTGAACAAGAGATAGACACAGATCTTTTATTAGACCTAAGCACTTGACTTGGTTGGAGTCAAAGGAGAATAGGTCCTTTTATGGCCTTGTAATATCTAGATTAAGTCCTTCCATGACTACTTTTGGCAGGAGGTTGTGAGAGGCACCTGAGTCAAACATTGCATTGTGTAATATCTTATCATGAACATGTAAACTAACATAAAAAGGTAAGATCCCTGTGACTACTATTTTTCCATCCACTTCTGGACCGAACAGCAATTCTGGGGTATCATCCAACACATTGACATCATCTTTGTTGTTAGTAAGTTGAAGTGACTTCTTGATTTGTTGTTTATAAGTGTCATGCTTGGCTAGTTCTGAAAGAGGAACAACTACCTTCAATTTGCTAAGTTTAGTTTCTAGATCAAAGGGTTTTTCAGATTGGGTCTTTTGGTTGTGGACGACAGTTCTTTCCTTGTTCATTATCTCTTCCTCTTGATTCTTATCTTGATCTTGAGGCTTGCCCTTCTTGCTCATCTCTTGAGGAGTGACACTTGGGTTAGGGTGCAAGGATGATGTGGCCATGCGCTGCTGCTTTGAAGAAAGTGGTTCAGTGATTTCTTCAATGGTTACTTCCTTTGCAAGTGATTCCATTGTGTTATTTGGCTCTGTGACTATGGCTCCTTTGGGCTGCTGGCTATCCTTTATCTTTTCAGGTTGTGTTACATTTACAGTTCTACTCCTTAACTTGTATTGTTTATGGACTTCATAAACAGCTGTGTCGTAACCTTGCTTAAAGTCAAATGACTCACCTGATTTGGTTTGGAACAACTTGATTTCCTCATTCTCATGATCTTCTTGTGTTAAAAAAACTTGACTTTCACCATCCAAACCCATTAAATTAATGTGGGGATCTTCATTGGGTTCACTTGAAGTGGAAGTCTCAGCATAGTTCTCTTGGAAAGGGGGTCTTATGTCTGGGTCAGAACTGGCCTTGCCAACGTTTGGATTTTGAGTTCTCCTAAAATTTGGATTCCTAGGAGGGTTGTTCTGTGGTGCTTCCCATGATGACTTTCTCTCAACAGATTCCACTCTATCACCCAATCTCTTCATACCAGTGAGTATTGCATCCAGTTTTTGATCAAAGGGCCGAGGGTTCTTCTTTGAAGGTGGTTCTCTTTTCCAACCTTGCTCTGTTTCTCTTGGCAATCAGGTTAGCTTCCACTGTGACAACAACCTTTTGAGCATCTGCAAGGGTTTCAGGAGCTCTCTCCTTCAACTGATAGGCCATATTAGGGTCAAAGCCATCAGGAAATTTATACAAGGCCAAATCAGGGGGAGGTCTTAAATTTTGTGGGATTGCGTTATATACATTGTTGAATCTTGCACAATACTCCAAAACAGTCTCTTGGGGACCTCTTTTGATAGTGTCATATTCACCGAGTATGTGCAGAGGATCTTTCTTTTTCTCCCATCTGTTAGTGAAGGCTTGATAAAGCTCATCAGGGGTTGTTATGGAATTTGCATTCAGGGATCTAAACCAAGTTCTTACATCCCCAGTGAGGCTTTGAACAAACATCCTCATTCTCACACTGTCATCATCTATTTCATAGGTCTCAAAATGGTCTTGCATCCTTTTGGCATGCTGAATAGCTGGAAAAGGGCCAGTGGAGTCAAAATATGAGATTTTAGTTTGGTAGTCTTGGGGTAGAGCTGCAGCATTAGCTGGTAACTGCAAGGGTGCATATCTGTTAGCCATATTCACAAGGTTGGGAGGATTTAGAGGAGCAACTGGGATAAAAGGAACGATGTGTACCACAGGGGCAACAGGTGTAGCAGCGGCTAGAGTGTTGGTCAAGGGAATATGTGCAGTGGGTGAAGATGTAAAAGGAGGGCTTTGAGATGTAGATGGTGAACTGGGGGAAACAGGAGTAGACCGAAATAGGACCTTGATAGGAGTTGGAACTGGTTCAGGGTGAGCTGTCTCAGGACTCAAATCACTAGGATTTTCCTGCCTTTGCTGTTTCCTGATTATTTTGGGGATTGTATTAGGATTGTCAAAAACTACTGGCGGATTTGGGTCAGGGTTTGACCTAGTGTGTCTGGTTTCCCTTTTAGGATCTAGCTTCTCAACTTCTTTTTGAGTATGTTTTTTTTTTTTTTTTTTGGAATATTTTTATATCTGTAAGGACTAGGCAAGATTTTGGAATGGCTGTATATTTCTCAAAGCTAACATGAAGATTGACTGAAGCAGCATTTATCTGAACCTGTTAATGTAAAACAGAAACAGTCCTGAAGGCTTCCTGGCTGGTATTCAGACCTCATCTGTAGATTTAGGAGATATACAGTAATTAGAAAATTTTTAAGGAGTCCCCAGTGGAGTCGCCAATTATGTTATCACCCAGGTTGTTCCCTATGACTCCCAAGGGAATACGGCCGGGGTAACCACTAACCAATCTTTGGATTACAGTTTCTAGCCAAACTGTAATCAGAGAGGGCTCTCTCTTTATGATTTGTCTCTGTTTTGACAGTATTTTAGGCTAGCTGAGATGTTCAAGGTTTGGTTTTATGTTTTGGTTGAGGGATGTCTTCTGTACCCGAGGTGTAAAACCTTCAGATAATTCTAGTCCATTGGGCAATGGAGTCTTTGGTTACTGGTTGTTTGAGCAGTAGATTAGGATTGCTGAAATTACAGGGCCTTTTGAATATCTCATGAAACAAACTTGATATTATCGTGATGAAATGTGTGCAACCAGTGGAAAGCAATTAAGAATTTTCCACTAAGCTGGGTTGTAAGAAAGAGATGTATTGTGAAGGAGAAAACTTGAATTCCTAAACAATAATTTCCGTGAAAGATACAGTGTAGAGGTGCAGCAATTAAGAATCACACCTTTATAACCATAACTGAAGAAAACATTTGTAATAGCATAGATTGAATTCAGGGTATCCTATGAATAGATCCTGAATTAGTCTTTTTCTCTGCCATTAATTGTGAAATCTAGAACATGGATGAGTTATGAAAAATAACAGAAAGAAACATAACGAAAGTTTAAAGGAAACTTATTGAATCATGACAACATGCAGGAATCCTGCAGCACTCAGCAAATCGCATCACAATCCCTCAGACAACACAGACTTTGGAAATTCCATCGGCCTTTGTATTAAACTCTGAAAATTTACAGCAAAAGAACTCTTGAAGAGTGATCAACAACAACCCATGCAGGCTTCTGCCAAGGGGGAATATATACAAACAGTTATACAAAATATCTAAGGCGTTGAATCATCTGAGAAATGAATGTTTTCACCAACTTTGTAAAGAACAGTAGATAAGAAGTTATTACTTCCTTTAATACAACATAAATGCTCTTTATGTCTGTCAGAAGATATTTTGGCCTTTAGAGGCCACTGAGTCGGTCTGACCGTTCCGCTTTAACTCTGAAAAATGCGTCTTTATGGCATGTCGTGCTGTAATTTTCGGCCCTGCTACCTGTTAGCTGTCAATTGTGCTTTGTTGGCCAAATAGTTCTGCTGAGTTGGCTCAGCCCTTCCCTTTTCATGCACGCTGATCTTTCCAAGTTTTCCTGTGCATGATCACTTGTAGTTTTGGAATAACAGATAACAAAACTTGATTTACAGGCTCTGGCTTACAATATTAGCTATATCATTTTAGTCCAGTATTCCTGTGTGGGCAATTGGTGTCTCAAAATTGCATCCAATGTCTCATCTGCCTCTGTATATTTATAGAAATTAGGAGGCACTTCAAACAAATGCTTAATCTCATCCATGATAAAAAATAAGTTCTCTACTCTGTTGTAGAGACTTTTTCCTGTTGTTGGCCCTGTTTCCTCTGAGGTGCTGGCCTTCTCTGTGATCTGATTTGTGGCAAAAATGTTCACCCTCTTGGCATAATTTTCATGGGAAAGTAGTCTTCCTGCGTTATTCAGTAAGCTTGGAAGACCTCTGTTTTGCAAAGCCACAAATTTTTCCATGAATATATTGACCTCGGTCTGCATATCCTGGGTCCTTCTCTCTAGTGTCTGCACTAGGCTTCTTAGTGTTAGGACCCTCTTGATTAGCTGGATGGTCTCAGTTCTGTTGGAGATTCCCATAGTAGCTAACTGAGCACTTGTTCTGTTGTTAAGCACATTGATCATTCTGTTGGCAACCTCAGGCATATTGCCTAGAGCTGCCCTTGATCTCTGGATTTCCCTTTGTGCTTTTGCTATGAGCTCAATCTGCTCATGAATTGTCTCAATATACTACCATTGGTCAGTGATGGACTGGCCAATGTTGGCCCATAGCACTGTCTTGAGCTCAGCTGTCACTTTATCCAATGTGAGCTCCTTCTCCGGCTCCTTAATCCTGTCTTTAAGGGCTTTTATTTCCCTGCCTTTTTCCGCTACAGTCTGCTTAGATTTGTCATATCTCTCATTTAATTTGACCAAATTTTCCCTGGCCTCTTTTAACTCTGACATTTGGGCTTCCAGGGCTTGGATTTCATTCCTTAGTTTCTGCATGTCCAGGCTTGAAGCCTGGTATGTTGTTGGCGCTGGTGCTGAGGTGGATGGTGGTGCCTGTTCTATTTGTTGAGTTGGAGGAGCAGTGGTTTGAGGAGCTTCCTCAAGGTTAATTATTTTAGGAGGAGGCTGAGAGGTTTGGCCTCCTTCCTTTTGCTGCAATGCTGCCTGTAATGCTGCCTGGGCAGCCTCTGACTCTCCCAGCTTCTCTTGGGTCTGGATCAGCTGTTTGTATAGGGATACCAGCAAAGCACTGGCATCTTGATCATGTCTCAGCTAAGTAACTTCTTCAGTTTGTGGGTGAATTGTTGCTGGGACTTTGATCATCTTTCTAAGGGCTGCCATGTCTGCATCCCTCAATTTCAACAATGCTTGCACAGCCTTAATATCCTTGGGATCATGCCCAAGTTCTATAATTATATCTTCTAAGGCCCTGATTCTATTATCCTTTGCTTGAGAGGATGCCCTTTCCAATTCAAGCTGGGCAGTGGTGTTATTTAGGCTATTTTCTATCCTGTAGTTATCCAGTGTTTTGTCTGCCAAGGAGGCATACACCATCTCACCCGTTTGTTTGTGTAATTCAATTTTGTCCATTGGGTGGATGTCCTTGGCAAGGACCTCAAGATTGGTCCTTATATAATCTGCAGGGGGCTGGGGCTGTGCTACAGCTGGCATAAAATGACTCATGATCATTTTTCCCTCCTGTACATCATAGGCAGACATCAGTCTTTGCTGGTTGGTAGGAGCCATTTTCAGCAGATGATTATAGAGCTGTATTCTAAGTGGCTCATTTTTCCTTTTAATATCAATAAACTGCTGTTTGATTCCTCCTTCAGCTTCTCTTTGGTGGCTTGAGGAGCTGACTTCTCCTCCTATTGTTCTGTCTTGTCCCTGCTGGAAGGAGCTAGCAGATGCTTCTCTACTAGGTGGGCCCATGCCCAGAGACTACCCTATTGGCATTTCCTCCTCAGAGAAGGGATTCATTCTATGCCTTTTTCCTCCCTGATCTATGGATGATGTGAGGGGAGTCTCTCTGTCCCTTTTCCTACTTATGTCCTCCTTTTGTGGAGTTTGGAGGACTGAGGCTTCAGTAGTAGTCTCTTGCCTAGGAGGCACAGTGTTCTGAGCTGTTGCTCAGTGAAAATTGGGGCCTCAACTGCCCTTTCTTGCTGTAATGGTTGCTCTTTGTCATGCTGCCCCTCTTCTTGCTCTTGCTCCTGCTGTTGTGGCTGCTCTACCTGCTCCTGTTGCTGCTGCACCTCCTCATGAGGTGGCTGTTCTGTTTCCATCACTTTTTCCTTGCCTTTGCTAGAGGTTTGCTCACTAGCTTTGGTTGCTTGCTGATTTGTAGTTGAGGACAAGGCAACTGCTCCCTCTTGACTGCTTGGAAGATTGAACACCTGTGGACAGATTTCTAGGTCAGCCATCTTTTTTAGATTTCTTAGAGCTCTCTGATTTAACTCTTCTTGTGTGAGAGGCTCCTCTAAGGTTCCCCTCCTCCATTTCACTTGATTAGCATACTTTTCTATATGAGGAAGCCTTATATGATCATAGCCAGACAACCTATACTTGACCCTTCTTACAAATATGAAGTGATTGGGGTCATAAGGTTTCCAAAGGAAACCGGTTTGCAGGCCGAGGGATTCTAACATTCTATCTGCCTCTTTCCAACCTTCCTCCCTTTTGTTGTAGACAAAGTGGCCTAATTGGTTCCTAACCTTGAGCTGTGCTTTCTTGCCTCTGCCTGAAAAGTGTAGCACATCGGCATTGCCAAATTGCCTGAAATATTCCAGGGCAAATAATCTCATGGGCACATACTTGGGCAATCTGTAGGGAGGCAGTTCACACCCATAGATCCTGATGACTGTATGGTTCTGGTAGAAGTACCAGTCCCCAATGCTGTATAATTTAGACAACTGAAGGATCCTTTGCATGTCATCAGTGAGCCTTGGAGGAGGTGAGCTCATCAACATAGACATGGCTGGGTGGATGAAGAGATCTATGAACTCACAGTAAGTGTATGGAGAGTGAGCTCTGTGATGGAAGACAGAGGACCAATAAACCACTGACCTTGGATTGCCTTGGGCATCCTCTCTTTTCACAACAAAAGAAAACTTTTCATGCTGATAATATAGGATCAAGTGGTAGATGTAAGAGGTGTATCTGAGCACCTTTTCTCTGGCCAAGTTCATCAACTGCTCATGCATTTTATCAGAGATATAGGTGGCATAGTCATAGCAGATTGGAGACTTTCCAGGAGCGAACATGAGCATGACCACCAGCACAGTTTCTTCAACATGTTCAATTGAATTATAGCCCAGGATGGGGCTAATCATGTCTGCTAAATCTTTGCCCAATTGGTTGAAGTAAACTTGGTTAATAGGAGGATTCTGCACAGTGTCAGAGCCAATGTACAGCTGATTGAGTTTGGTGACCTGAGCTTCAGTCAATCTAGCTCCTTGATTTATCAAGTCTATCAATGATAGAGGAACTAGCTTCTTCTGAGTCTTGAAGTGCAGCATCTCTTTGATGGCTTCAGGGGTGATATAGAAAACGACTGAGCCTGAAGGGTCAAGCACAACCCTCTGAGTAGGGTCATAACATTCAGCACATAGGTGAATGAGGTCAGGGAACTGTCTGACCTGAGGGAGTTTGAAGATGGGGAGGAAAGAATCCCATATGCCCAGTACATCTGCCCCACTCTCATGTTTAGTCTTCAATTCATTTAGCAGGTTGATGTGGAACTTGGCCCTCGACAGCATTTCCTCTGATATTTGATAATCGAGGTCTGCTAGAGGTTTCCACTCCAATTCTCTCTGTGGGGCATTTAGTGGAGCAACATTCAAGGCCACCGGGGCTACTGGTGGATTCATGATTTCTTTTTAGGATTCTGCTGTTTATGGACTAGTGTTGTTGTGTAGAATAATACCAAAGAGTTTTTCTGTAATCAGGAAGGTGAATTTACTCAGGAACAGAGGACAAAGGTGAGTTGCAGCAGTTGAAATACTGCTTAGAACACGAATGAGGCAAATGTCTGGCCTTGCTCCCTCTTTTGCAGCAAGTTGGTGCAGTGTGGGTCACCAGTTCGCGAATGTGCGAACCGAATGCAGTTTTAATGAAATTTCAGGTGAACGAGGCTTAGCGGGTGAATTTCGACGTTCTAGGTGCAACTGGGAAGCAGGCAGAGGGGATTCGCCGGTGAATTATCTATTTTTCCACTGTTTTAAGTTAATTTGGGAATTTACAGACAAAACCGGGCGTAGAAAGGATTTGCACAGATAAATACCTGATATACAGTCAGCAATGGTCAAGAATGTAGGTGAATGGGCGCGCCAGCGGTCTCCAGGTTGATTAAGCAGGTTGGCAAAGGCTCGGACGTAGAATTCATGCAGAGGATATTACACTGTTTTTTGCAAAAAGTGTGAAAAATGCGACATTTCAGCCAAAATATAGTTTTTTAGGACTTTGGCACCTTTTTTGAATGACGTCAGCATGACGTCATCAGGTGGGGTCAAGGTCGGATGACGTCAGCATGACGTCATCAGGCGACGTGGCGGCATACCAGAGGTCCACGGGGATGGTGAAGTGGCAGACAGGTGGGGGTGACTGGAGGACGGGGCGCTGACACGGCGGTGACACTGGCGGGGCGGATCAACCGAAACCGGAAGTGGTTAGCGGTTTCATATCGCACCGCTTTTGATATGTAGGCATAAATGTCAGACGTACCTCCGATACGCTGTGGGTGTGGCGCGTGGCAGAGGCCTGACGTCACCCTCTGACAGATATCGGAAGGTAACTCTCGGACGTCGGGGCCGGTCCGATATGCACGAGGGCCGTCGGATCAAAGGGGCCCGATCCAACGGTCGACGGGACGTTGAGATGACCGAACGATACGGGCGGAGGGCGGTAATAAAATAATGTTTCTTTTGGGATTTGCGCCCGGCGGAAAACTTTAGAATATGGCGGATTTTTTTTTATGGTTTTCATATGTATTTTGTAATAATGCGCATAGCGCCAGAACTTTGGATAAAATGAAAAAGTGGGTTTTTGATGGATATTTCGCAAACGAAGCGGGTTAGGGGTATAGTAATGGGGTTTTTATAAGGTTTTAGCATATGAAGGGGTTAAATGGGTCAAATGACTTCTTGAAAAGGGGGAAAAGGGGTAGGGTTTAGGGTTCTTAAACTGGCCTGGTGCCAATTTAATCCCTGACCGTGAACATATGGCTATAATGCCAAGGGGAGGGATATTTATAAAATGCTTGGGGTTTATACACCATAGTGTTATAATAGTAGGGAAAGGGTAACATAGGGGATTTAGATAGTAGAAGTTAGGGGTTAATATGGGTGGAAAAGGTGAATGAGGGGTGAAATCACTAAGTTTATTTGAAAATCACTTAGCTTAGGGAGTAGATCAAAATGAAAAGAAATTTAGACAAGAAATGTGGCTTTTAAAGGAATAGGAACCATCATAAAACCACAAATCCTTCCATGAATCTCAACTGATGAAGGGATGTTAGGAATGGGAGTGAAAAGGGAAACTTGGAAGTTAGACATGCTCCTTTGCTTTGATGCAACATAATGGAGAAGAAGTTCTTCTCAAACCATTGATTTTCCTTTGTGAATAGTTTAGCCCACATTCAATTGTAAAGAATGATACCTCTGCAACCCCATCTGCCTACCCATCTATTTGCCTAGCATTTTTTATTTCTTCATGGAGGGTGCACTTAGACTTGCAGACCCTTATATGCCTTTTTCTTTTCCTTGGCTTTTTCCTTTTGATTTTCTATCTAATGCTACCCTTATTGCTTCCAAGGTCCCAGATTAAGCAGTTGGGAACCTTAATTCTCTACCTAAGCTACTGGTCTGCCAAGATTGACCAGTTTGGACAGACTTCTTTTCTCTATGCTACAATAGAAAATTGAAACATGGCATGATCCAGATTAGGCTTTTGGATCACCCACAAAAATGAGTCAACAAAGAACTATGTACATACATTGTTTTCTCTAGGAAATATGGGATCTTTGCATCACCAAAGTAGAGCATATTTGGACCTTTCTTTGCCAATCATGAAATATGAAACCTATTGATATAGGTAGCTAACATGACTATTGTCCACCATCAGCAATTAGATTTGTAACTTGAATGATCTTTCGTGGAGAAGATTTGTCACCTCTTCCCTAGCATGGTCGCCACTATGTTAAAGCCTAGATCTACGTTAGGCTAAAGGAAGGCAGGTCTAGGGTAACATCAGACCACGCTTAACTTAGTAACTAGCCCTACTAGGTCAAGAGAGGGCTCTCTCCTTGTAAATTTCAGTCAATATGACTGAATCAAAAATGGATTTTAGGCTAGGTATAGTAGCTCTAGGGTTTTTTGGATTTTTTTGGGTCAAAACAACAAGAGAAATGATGATTTGGATTATGGCATCAATGTCAGTTTCTGCCGGAAAACCTGGGGCAAATTAAGTGCCATGTTCAGCCAAGTGAAGATTGTAAATGTGAGAGGTATAGGGGAGAAAGTCTGCTAACCTGTAGGCATCAAACAAAGGATGGATCTGCAGTAGCAACTTTAGATGAAAGAAAATAACGAGGTTGCTCAACACAACATCTAGCAAAGGGTGAATTCTGCTAAGACAACCATTACAACTAACAGAAAAATCATCATGAAAGGAGAATCATTATGGATGAATTCCTAACATATCACTTATATAATTCTGAAACAAAGGAGAAAAACATAATGTGTAAATGAATTATAGGAGAAAAAACATACTGAACATTTAAGCACCATGATGAATCCCAGGCCTAAAGTGCAAAAACTGCTTTATTATGATATTTAATAAAACTTTACACAAAGCCAAGATAGCCTCTCTGCTACCAAAATCAAACCTATACACTATGAAATTCATAAAATTTATACATTTGGCTCATCCTTGTATTAAGGGAATTGAGCTCAACCATCTTCTTCAAAATAGAATCAGTTACCTTAAACTTGGACCAAATTTCTAAAAATAGGTGTTGAAGATGAACTCGTATCTCCTAAACCATAACACCTGTTACAAAAATTAAAGAATTTTTTGTAGATAAGGTCATGTTGGAGAAAAACCTCTCTCAAATTTTGGAAATTCATTTCCAGTTGCTCGGAATCTGTGCCACAAAATAATCTCTAAAACAAAAAATCATTAAAAATTTAAATCTGTGAAAAATGAGCTGTAAATATCTAGTCACATATCCAAATACACAACACATGTGAATAAAATGAAAGAGGTTTTTTTTATATGGCTCGTTCTTAACAAAAACCCCCTTGGGATTTCAAAATTAATTTCCATATATTGTAAAATGGCACTGCACTAAAATGACTAAAATAGTAAAATAAATGAAAATTTTGCTTTATTTTAATGCAGGCTCAAAATATCACTGCATATCTCCCACATAGTAGCACCTGTACATAAGCTTAACGAGGTTTTTTTTATTTGGTATGCGGTGGACAAAAACCTATTTCACTTTTGTAAAATTCTTGTCCAAACTGATTTTGTAGTAAACTTGTCCCTGTGTGCAGCAACTGACCTCAAAACATGCATAACCAAGAATCAATCATTCATTTTGATCATATCTTCTAATCCGGGAGCCGGTTACGGGAGTGTGATATACCGTTGGAAATATTTTTCCGAGATTATTCTGATGGAAACACTTGTGACATTTTTTGTGTTGAATATCATTTGCAAAACATCTAACCAAACCAAACCTAGTAAGAGCTCATGTTGATCCCTGGTGACAGGATGCGAAGACTGGAACTAGCAGGTGATGAGACAAACATTGTCATTTTGACTAATAATAGAAGTAAATTGTTCCCCTTTCCTTTTCAAATTTTATTCCCCTTCATGGTTTAATATGCACGGAAGAGATGACAAGTAAGCTCAATAGGTTCCTTTTTTGTAATTTTTAACAAGGCCAAAAAAGAGATAAAAGTACACTCATGTCCTTGTCACTCTTTAGTGAGCTTGAGAATGGAAAAGATTTCACTCGTCAACTTTCAATTTAAATAACGAGTAGTAAAAGATAGAAAGAACTCAACATTTTCATATATATTTTATGTGCATGAAAATATGGGAAAAAGAGGGTCGATATTTTCATAGGTTTAACTAGCCATGAAAAGAAGACCAAAATTGACTCAATTTTTTTCATATTGACTTAACGAGGATGAAAACATGGAAACAGGAGGTCATGGTTTTCAATGTTTCATGAGCATGAATACAAGCCTAAAAGGAAGCTTTTCCTAGAGGAACAACCAGCATAAGGGTAGCAACCAGTTCTGGTATTATGGAATTGCTAAAAGTGTAAGGACGTAGAGAGGCTAGAAAATAATACCACTCATTAGAGTGACCCCTTAAGGAAAGGTTAAGAACACCAACTGAAAGTGAGCAGTAAGCCAAGTATAGGGAGACAATGGTGGTGAATTTAAGCCATGGCTCATCAATGTGCATAAAGTAGGCTAAAGAGATGTAGCAATCACAAGGTATGTAAGGTGTGGAATCCATGTGGGGTAATTCCAAAAGATGACGAGGAAGATAAAAATGAGGCTCAAATCCTAAGTCATCGCAGGTCAATAGGTTCCTTTTTTGTAATTTTCAACAAGGCCAAAAAAGAGATAAAAGTACACTCATGTCCTTGTCACTATTTAGTGAGCTTGAGAATGGAAAAGAGTTCACTTGTCAACTTTCAATTAATTTAACGAGTAGTAAAAGATAGAAAGAACTCAACATTTTCATATATATTTTATGTGCATGAAAATGTGGGAAAAAGAGGCTCGATATTTTCATAGGTTTAACTAGCCATGAAAAGAAGACCAAAATTGACTCAAATTTTTTCATATTGACTTAACGAGGATGAAAACATGGAAACAAGAGGTCATGGTTTTCAATGTTTCATGAGCATGAATACAAGCCTAAAAGGAAGCTTTTCCTAGAGGAACAACCAGTATAAGGGTAGCAACCAGTTTTGGTATTATGGAATTGCTAAAAGTGTAAGGACGTAGAGAGGCTAGAAAATAATACCACTCATTGGAGTGACCCCTTAAGGAAAGGTTAAGAACACCAACTGAAAGTGAGCAGTAAGCCAAGTATAGGGAGAGAATGGTGGTGAATTGAAGCCATGGCTCATCAATGTGCATAAAGTAGGCTAAAGAGATGTAGCAATCACAAGGTATGTAAGGTGTGGAATCCATGTGGGGTAATTCCAAAAGATGACGAGGAAGATAAAAATGAGGCTCAAATCCTAAGTCATGGCAGGTGAAAATGAGGAATTCTAGAGAGGGATGAATAAATGTTGTGTGGACACCAAGACAGAACATCAGTGCTAATCTAGGGTATCCATGTGAAGGTAGGCTCTACTACCAGGTCATGACATGGATAAAAGAGAAGGGATAATTTCACAACTTGACATGGTCAAACCTAAGGCACAATGAAAGTGGCATTAGTAGTCACTGATACAATAGTGATGGTGATATGTGACCTATCCCTACATGCCAGGTTCCAAAGTAACACACGTAAAGTCCAATGGGTTTCACAATAAAAATGCCACTCTAAATTGTAAAACCATTCATAAAGACTAGACCCATGGTTAAATCACATAATGAAATAGATAAAACATGGATTAGGAAAAAACAAGACCATATATTTATCTGAGTTTTATATTTATTTTTTTGGATTTATTAGAAACTATGATGTACTATAAAATATCTCACATCACACACAAAACCAAAAGGAGATAAAAACATAACACACATTCCCTTGTATAATATGTACAAGCACAACTCGGTCTAATAGGTCACGTCAAGGTGTGCCCACTATTGGGAACAAACCAAGGATTCCCATACATGAATTCATGTTGTTGTGGAGGTACCATATGGTAAACCATCATCACGCCACGCCATAGAGATTTTAGCTATTCTATTCCTGAAGGTTGATGATTCTAGGGAAAACCTAAAACCATAGTGTTATCAGGAATGACTCAAGGACATATAACGTGAGTGGTATTATGAGCTAGTACAACTCATTGACAAGGACTATCAAGACATAAAGTGTGTACAAGACACTCATCGACAGATGGATATGACTTGAAAAATTCGTTAGTAAGTTAAACATTGGAAACCCAAGACTTGACTCGGTCCATGGGTGGAACTTCAAAGTATGTCTAAGGAAATTCCCTCTGTGTTGATTCAATATTTCCATTGCCAATATCTACCTTTTCTAAGTTTGGGAGAATAGAGGCATGAAGTGGAGAAACCTCCCAAGGATTATCAATGAGAGAATTGATGACCTCCAAGGTGAATTGTTGAGAATAAGACTCATTTTTGACAGGGTCACGTGGAATAAGAAGAGTGATGAACCATGTGGGAAAATGATCATGGTCATATTCCATATTAGGATGGAGCTTCTAACTAGCTTCAGGAGGTATTAACAGTATTTTTGAGGTGGCACAATCTCTTATGCTTAAGGAGACATATGCTCACCATGTTGATCTACAAAACAAGATACCACCCAAGGTTCTGGTGACACATGGGGTTCACAAGTGACATAAAAGATCATGTGCATGGGAGCGATAATAGAAGAATATGGAATTTCAATAGGGATAAAGGAAAGACACCAATAAGGGATGATATTTTAAACAATCCCATACCAACACTCTCATAATCCAAGGGGTTATAGCTTATCTCCAAAAAATTGCGTAGTATTTCTTGTAGCAGTATACATGGTCGATGATATGTAGTAATATAACTAATCTATCATGAAGATATTTCCTTCATGGGGAAATAAAAGAACAAAAAAACCAAAGACGTGATAGTTAACATGGCATAAAACTAGCTACAACCAAGGAATAGATTGGAATCTAAAGGACCATCCACAACTTCAACATCAACATAGGTAGTCTTCCCCCTGGCTCGATGGAAATTTTTTGAAGAATACCCTAAGGCATAAAGTGGTGTCCACCAAAGGCCTATATGGTAGTACTTGACTTAGGGAGTGTTGGAGAACCAATAAATTTCCACCATGACACTAACATCACATATGTAGAAGACCCTTCATCTACCAAGGTTTGGTATATTTTGTAATAAAAAATACTTACAAAGATCTAAAAAGAAACCTAATAAGAAAGTCTAAATAAAGGAACATCAAAATTGAGTGTAATCATACTATACTTTGAGGGGTCCACCCCTCTTATAGAAGTCAACAATGCTTTGCATTTTTGTGGGAAGCTTTGAAAACCCTCCATGGAATACATGGAACATGGTTCTTGGGCAAGGACCTCAACAATACTTTAATGATAGGAAACCAAACCATTGGCATTGTGTGTTGACTTTCAGAGAACACACTTAGGATTATCTAATGTGAGAGGTCCATTGGAATCAGGAGAGATGGTTAACTCCTTATAAGTAGAAATCGAATCATGAGGGTTATAGGATCTCAATTTCATGGGCAAATAATTTTTTTAATGTAACATGAGGATAGTTGCATTTTTATTAGGACCATCATATTTTTCCCTCCATTTTCCCCAAGAGGAGGTGGAACATATTTCACAATCATTTTATGTTGTAATTGAGTGGGGAATGGATGAGTTGAAATGGTTAGATGTTGGGTGGTTTTTGGTGGTTCAAGGAGGCGATGAACTTCATCCATACAAGGGAACTCGTGATTTATTAAGTGTTCTCCCTAAAAACTATTGCAATAAAACTCAATATTTCGATGATGCTCACTAGTTCCCCCACCTTCATTAGCTTGGTCTTGGCTATTCTCTTGAGGAGGTTTGTTCATTTTCTTATTCCTTTTATTCTTTTTACTATTAGGTCATTGAGTATTCTTAGGAAATGTGGACTTCACTGTAAGAACCTTGGTGGACTGCTAATAGGGGACCTTCTAAGAGCTAGGGGCACTTGCTTTGGCCTAAGAAGTGACCATCATTTGACCTAGTTGAGTAACTAGCTGGCTCATAGTATCAAAGGAAATGGAACCAATCACAACATAATTTTATGGCCCTAGCTTGGGTCATTGCAGGTATGTAGAAGTTTGAGGAGAAATTGGAAGGATATCATATAATTTTCATGACTAAGAGTAAATCAGATGAATATGCTAAGTATGTTTTATGGCCTGCAACTCGGTAACTGCCCCATTCATAGCAACATCTCTGTCAATTTGTGCGAGAAGGGATTGGGTGAACTACTCTATAAGGAAATCATCAAGAATACTACTTCGTAGTAACCTCTTACATATGCACCACTTGTGAATATATTTAGAAATATGAGTGGAATCATCTTCTTTGAATTTGCAAAAGGTCAGTCCCAAGATACTACCTAGTAGGTAACTAAAAGCGGTTCATGAAAGTACGAGCCCAGTAACAAAAGTCATTATAGAATGATCGATCAATTTTGATATACCATTTGTAAATATCCCTAGTCAGGGTTCACTGAAAGAGTCTCAACTTCAGAGAATCATCAACAAAAGAGTTAGATAGACACCATAAATGAAAGGTGGTGATACGTAGAAGAATTCTCTCCTAGTGTGCTTTCAAACTTAGGAATATCGTAAGGTAACTTGATCGGCATAGGTGGCCACCTAGGATCATGATAGAAGGGGTGATTTTCCAAATTATGAAATTTTTTTAAATCAAGAGGTGTTAGAAAAGGGATTTGTAGTTGACCAAATGAATCATAAGGGCCATAACCCCCTGATGGACCATAAGCCCCCCCATACCATAGCTAAAGGAAAAATGATTTGGGAAAGGTTATAATTCATCTCATTATACTGATATCCTAGGCTAATAGATGAGGTGTAAGGATTATGCCCCCTAAGGTAAGTTCCCCCATAAAACAAAGGACTCCTATAGGATTGGCTACCAACAAGGTTGTGCCCAACGCTAGAGAAAATAAATCCATGTGAAAAAGCATTTTTGTAAGCATGAGAGCTCATAGGAATAGTGGTACTAATGGGGACCATACACCTAGCTATACTATCCCCCTTAAAGGAAGAGGAACCTCCAAAGTAGGGCATCCCTACAATCATAGAACTAGGCCAAGGTTGAGAAATATTGCCAAAAGTAAAGTTGCCCCCAACCTGAATAGAAGCAATAGACAACCCTCCAATCAGGTTTTGTTGGCTTGTTGGGGCCTGACCCAAGTTCAACGCTAATTTTCCAAACAAATCCCTACACTACTGGCTCATTCAGCATCAGCCCATGCAACATGGACCAAAGTCTCACCCGAAGCAATATGCGAGGTTGTTGGAACCAAGTTTTTCACCCTGAGATGGTCGTGATGTTATTGTATTCCTTCTATTCTTTCCTTCTCGCAAGCCACTTAGTTCTAGGGCTTGTCAGAATAGCCCTCTATTCTGGCCGTAAATACCTCTGCAAAAAGGTACGATCGATCTTCGTGCAACCCTTACTACGGCTCGGGTACTTTCACTCTGCTAGGGTAGCGTACTGTGTAGATTCCCAAACTAGTCTAAGTTTTTTACTTATCTTATTAGATACTCACAGTTAGCATCGCATAAACAAATATTCTTATTTGCATTCACTTATCCAACATAATTACACACATTCAAACATCACATAAGCATTATAAAGGAAATTCATACATAATATGACAAGATGCATTAATCAAACGAAGACACATAATTTGGAGAATACTTCTCTTTATTGATATATTCAAGCATTTATAGACTCTATCCAACCTACGGACATAGCTGTAGGGGTCTGTGAACTCAGCTGTGAACTTCTACCCTAGGCCTATACGCATAGTTGTAGAGACTCTACCTACGCTATGACCTGAAACTTAGACTCCTTACTTTAGAGCTATGACTCTCTAAGACTTATCTGAGCTGAACTTATGACTTTCCAACTACTTAGAGCTTAGCTCTTTTTATACAATCCCATGGTCCACAGACCATGGGTAGATCTTTCACAGCTGACTTTACTTTACAGAAATAAGGGCAGACAACCCTTTATGACTCATGACACCTTTGCACTCCGTGACCAAAAAATGCAGAGTCTTTACAAGTTCATTACAAAATTCAACCCAAAACATGGCCTTTTAGCCCCAAAATTATCCTTCGAGGATCCCATTCCCAACAGGCCCCTAACACAAACATCATGACTTGCCCTCGAGTGACTTAGTAGGCATGGAGATCTTTGCACGAACACCTTCCAGTTCGACTCATATGACCGCAACCTCGCCAGTGCATTGAGTTTCTGCCTGCTTCGTGTCTTCGACCATCTGCTCGGTCATTGCTCCTAAACTGTCAACCTGAAGCCTTTGCTGAGTGGCTTGTAGAGTCACAAGATTTCGTTTAATAGAGCACATTACCGTGTAAGCTTGTTATGAAACCAGCTCAAGAAAAGATAGAAAAGATAGATCAACGCCTTAGAATCCATCCTCTTCGAGGGGGAAACCTCCTTTACATTACATAAATGAACAATTATTGGATGATTGAAATGAAAAAAAATCCTTTCTATATATAGGAGTCTAAGGAGTCATAATATAATCCAACTGAGCTAACAATAATAATATAAAGCCACAAAAATGACAATAGAGGGATTCTATGGGGCACAGTAATAACAATATGGGGGCAATAGGAGCACAACAATATTAATAAGGGGTATAAATACAATAGTAATGGGGTAATCACTAGTATTATAGGGACCCAACATGCCCCTCTCCTTCAAAAAAGTGTTGTCCTCAACGCTTGAGTAGTTCTGGATACTTTTGCATAAAATTCTCATCCTCCCATGTGTAGTCTTCAGCAGATAAGTTCTTCCACTTGATAAGATACCCTGAAATTGATCGATTTTGTAGCTATCGAGTTCTTGTTTCTGTGACTGCTTCTGGTTCCAATATAATTTTTCCTTCCTCGCCAAGTTTGCAATATTATTTGAACTGGGAGCTTGTCGCCCATAACCTTCTTTAAACATGAAACATGGAAAACTGGGTGCAATCGAGAAGTTGCAGGAAGCTCCAATTTGTATGCCATAGTACCAATCTTTTGCAATACCTTGTACGGACCATAATACTTTGATGATAATTTATTATCCTTCTTAGCTTGCTTGAGGGACATTTTCTTATATGGTTGTAGTTGTAGGAATACCCAATCACCTACATCAAAACTTCTTTCACTGCGATGTTGATCTGCCTGTTGTTTCATTCTATTCTGTGCCAACACGAGGTTATCCTTTAGGAGTTGGAGGAATTGTTGTTGATGTTCGATGTGATGTTCCACTGCCTGAACCTTAGAATTTTCTCTTAAATATGATGTGATGGATGGTGGTTGATACCCATAAAGTGCCATAAATGGGGTCATTTTTGTTGTTGTATGGAAGGAAGTGTTATACCACCATTCAGCTAGAGGCAACCATTTGACCCATTGTGTTTGTTTATCAGATACAAAGCAACGAAGATATCCTTCCAAACATTTGTTTACTATCTCAGTTTGCCCATCAGATTGAGGATGATAAGATGAGCTATGAGCTAACTGAGTACCAAGACAAGAAAATAATTTTGTCCAAAAATTTCCAGTGAAAATGGGATCTTTGTCACTTACAATAATATTTGGGTTTCCATGTAGCTTTTGAATTGTTCCCATAAATGCAGTAGAAACTGTACTGGCTTTAAATGGATGTGATAATGCACAAAAGTGTGCATACTTGGTAAGTCTGTCAACTACCACCATGATGACACTCTTTCCCTCAGACTTGGGTAAACCTGTGATAAAATCCATTGAAACCTCCTCCCAACGTTGGCTTAGAATGGATAAAGGATGTAATAGACCCAATGTCTTAATTGTTTCAACTTTATTTTGTTGGAAAACCAAACATTCCGCCACACACTTTTGAATATCTGATTTAAGGCCATCCCAAAAAAATTCCTTCTTAACCCTGTGGTAAGTTTTTAAAAATCCTGAGTGCCCTCCTAAGGGAGAAGTGTGCAATTCCATAAGAATCTTTTGTTTTAGCTGGGAATTCTTACAGAGGTATAAGCGATCTTTGTACTATAAAGAATCATTTTTCCAGCTAAATGTATTAGACGTACTGGAATCTTGTTGTAACTTTCGAATAAGTGCCCACACTTCTTCGTCATTCTTCCATTCCTCCTTTGCTTCATTTATCCAATCTGGTTGGATAATAGAAATGGCGCACACCAATGCTTCCACATCCTCATCCTTTCTTGAGAGTGCATCTGCCACCACATTTTGCTTCCCTTTTTTGTAGATGATTTCAAAGTCATAACCCAACATCTTTGTGACCCACTTTTGTTGCTCTTCAGAGGATAATCTTTGTTCAAAAAGTATTTAAGGCTATCATGATCCATTTTTACCTTGAAGTGTCTTCCCATTAGGTAGGTTCGCCATTTCTTAAGTGCATGGAGTATTGCCAACATTTCCTTCTCATAAATAGCTTTTCTTTAAAACTTTCCCTTCATTGGACAACTTTCAAAAGCAATGGGTCTTTCATCTTGCATTAGAACAACACCAATTCCATTTCCTGAACCATCACATTCCACAATAAAGGTTTTTTTGAAGTCTGGTGTAGCTAAGACTGGTGCTTGGCACATTGCCTCTTTAAGATGTTCAAAGGCCTTTGTTGCTTCCAGAGTCCATGAAAATGCATCTTTCTTCAATAATGTTGTTAGAGGTGCTGCTATTCTCCCATAATTCTTAACAAACTTGTGATAATACCCTGTTAATCAGAGAAATCCTCGCAGATGCTTTATGGATGTGGGGATTTTCCATTCCTTAAAGGCTTTAATTTTGCTAGGGTCTACCTTAACTCCTTCATGAGATACAATATGACCCATATATTCCACCTCCTGGACTCCAAAGAAACATTTGGATCTTTTTGCATATAATTGTTTCTCCTCCAATAGTTGTAGCACCCTGTCAACATGTTCAACATGATCCTTCCAAGACTTGTTATAGATTAGTATATCATCAAAAAATACTAACACAAATTTTCTAAGGAATGGTTTGAAAATTGAATTCATCAAACCTTGAAATGTAGAAGGTGCATTGGTAAGGCCAAAAGGAATGACCAAAAATTCATAATGACCTTCGTGAGTTCTAAATGTTGTTTTCGGAATGTCTTCAGTCTTCATTATGATTTCATGATATCCTGAATGAAGATCCAACTTGCTAAAGTAAATTGATCCATGCAATTCATCCAGTAATTCATCAATGACAGGAATGGGGAACTTATCTTTAATAGTGAGCTTGTTTGGCTCCCTATAATCCGGACACATGCGCCATGATCCATCCTTCTTGTGCACCAATACTACTAGAGCAGAGAAAGAACTTTGACTCGGTTGAATTATACCAGCCTCTAGCATTTCTGCAACCATACGATCAATTTCACTCTTTTGGACATAGGGATATCTGTACGACCTGATGTTTGGAAGAACACCTCCTAGAATTAGATGAATAGCATGATCATGATCACGCATAGGTGGGAGACCTTTGGGAGTCTCAAATACCTTGGAATGATTGTCCAAGACTTTTTGGAGATCTGGAGAAATAGATGATTCCTGTTATCACAAAATCAGTACTAAGGGCTGCAGCCAAGCAAGATTTCATGTAACTCTTTCAACCAGACTTTAGACCAAGGATTAGCCTCCTTGATCAGAGAGGGCTCTCTCACAGACTTTTGATAAAAATCAATCACAACAACAGATGGCTAACTCTTTACAAATTTATAAAAACAAAGCTGGTTGGACACATATCAAATTAGTCTTCATTGGGCTATGGAGTCTTACACACTTAGTAAACAAAAGCACAGTCATTTCATGGAAGTCAAGGCTCTTTGCATTAGATGTTCAAACATACTTCACAAAAACCACAGCTTGCCAAACACACAGGAAGTCAGAGCATAAGATATGAATTCTGAGTGATTGTGCTATAACAAGGCTGTAAAAGAACATTAAGAAAATAAAACACTATCACATTTGAACAATATAATCCATTGAGAATCTTGAGAAGAAACAACCACTGTTTTACTATTACTGTAATAAGTCTTTACATTGGCCCAAATAAACTCTGTTTTTGTATAAAATCTCCAACCTTTTTTACATCAGAGTCATTTCTATATATAGGAAAACCAAAAGTACAACTACTTGAGACTCCTCAACAAGCATGAAGGGAGCTCGAAATCCTATCATTAATTGCCTTATCCATATCTAAACAAACTAATTAATTACAAAGGTATTGCGCTGTGAAAACATAGAGTCCCATTCCCATTGAAACTCTAAGTCTATCTCCTCGTGTGCATTGATGCTTTCTTGAAATTTGACACCTGTATCACTTCAGTAATAGCCAAGACATGCTGGAGGAACCTTCACTGAATGAGCAGCTTCAGATACTTGATATGTGGATGACTCATCAACTGATAAGGATCTGTGCCCTATTTACACGGTCTTTGCCTCCCATTAGTCTTCTGCATTAAAAGACTATGCTCCAAGCCATTTAATTCTTCTAATAACCATGCATAATTCAATATGCCTTATGATCTGGACACTTTGTGAACTGAACAGGTGTACCACTCAAACTTTCGGTAACCCTACCAGAACCCTAATAATTCGGCTATAAAGTAACTTTAGGAAGACTTTAACAAAAGACAAAAATTTCACTTTTTCCTTAAATACTCACACCTGTCACCTTTTGGATATCTGAATAGCTTTGTATAATCTCCATGCTGGCCTCGAGTCATCCCTTTTAAGATTTGCTGACCTCAGCATCAATTTCATTTTTTTCACATAAACAGTCATCTACAGCAGTTTCGTAGCGCGCTACGAAACTGCTGTAGGTAATCAAAACAAAGCATATGAGTCTTAAAGCACTGATGACTTAACTCCGTGATCTCTTCAGCTATTTTGTACAAGTGTAAAGGCTCCAAAAAGTTTCAAAATGATGACAGCCAAAATTTATCAAAACTTGAAAAGCAAATTTCCCCTTGGATTAATCAGCTAGTTTGCCTAGCTTCCTCTTTAAACTGCTAACTTCTTCCTTTAAAGCCTTGTTTTCTGCTCTTAAGCTTGTGTTCATTTGTTTCATGATTTTTGCCTGCTTCAGAGCTGGCACCGTCCACAAATATGCATCAGACACTGAGTCAGTTTGGCTCATTAGACTTGTTCTGCCTTTTATTACAGCCTTTTTATAATTTGCATATCTTACTGCCCTTTCCTTAGAAACATTTTTAATCTGAGGTATTTCTTCTTGTGTTGTTCCTGCTTGTTGCTTGATAGCAATGACATTTCCACCTTGACTGATGATAACCCTATTACCCTTATTTTTACTTTTGGCTGCTTGAACTGTTCTGGTCAAAACCTCAAGTACATCTGTACTAGGCACTTCTAAAGGTGCCTTCTCTTTCTGCGCTTTCTCCACTTCTTTCATTTGTCTTCTTATGACTGGTCTACGTGGCTTGAAAGCATATTCTTTACTAGGCTCTTCAAATTTCAATCTTTTTGAAGCTCTTGGTTTTTTTGTACTTTCGGGTGAAGATTGAGTGAGGTCAATATGCATTGGCTGCACTGGGTGATCTTGCTCAAACTCTATTGGTTCAATCTGTATTGGCTGATCTTGCTCAAGTTCAATAGCTTCAAGTAAGTCATTTAAACTGCCCTTTGAAATAGGGCTTTCTTCCACAGTAATTGACTTACCCTTTTCCTTGTTTAGTTGACCTCTGGTTTTCACCCTTGAAATCTTTTCAACTTCACTTGGTTTAGCTTCATCCTTCTTTTTCTGGATCTTCTGCTTTGATGACTGAGATGTCTCCTTAGATGATGGCTTAGGAGTTTCCTTTGCTGATGATTTAGGTGTCTCTTTTGCTGCCATAGACGTCTCTGATTTCCTTAATTTGGTTTTAGGCTTCTTTTGGTCTGTCACCTCTTTTCTGAGCTCAGCCAGAGTGGGTTCTTCACTCCTTTCTTCCCTTTCCCTCACAGGCAATGGAGTGAGGCCTGTTTTGCTTGGAAAGCCGGCCATAAACACAAATGAATCCCAATCTCTGCCAATCTTTTGTAAACCATCCAACACCAGCAACTTTACTAAACCATGATGAAACAAGGATGTTTCACAACCATCTTTCTTTAACTGGATTTTATCACACATTTTACTAATACTTCTGAACAAATAGAAAGGTATATCTATTGAAGCCTTACCTGTGAAATGCAACAAAAGTTTGAAGTGGTAGGAGTAAACTTTATTGTACCTTCCCTCGCATGTTAGGTATTTCTGGATGCATGTGAGGAGCATAGCATAATGTTCCTTTATGTAACTCCTTGGCACCGCTTTGGTGAGGTCCTCATTTACATAAGGTTCTTTCAAAAATTCTTTACAGGGACTCATGTCGAATTTAAAGTTTTTGAACCATTCTTGACCTCCCCTCAGAATTTCAGTGACAGTGGAAATAGTTTCAGGAGACACAGGAAACTCTAACATTGACACCTTTGAATTAAGTCCAGTAAAATTCAATGCGAAAGCCTTCGTTACCTCTGCATGTCCTCCTTTCAACTTCTCGCAGAACCTCCAGCAACCAGCATTTCGAAAGGCTCTTGCGACACCTTCATCCCTGAGTGTAACATCAAGCCCCTCCGGCTCTGTCCTCAAGCACCTACCGGATCGATGTTCCCTCTTTTCCATCTTGCTTCGAATATTTTCACACAGGGAACTAATGGCAGCTACAACGCGAAAACAATCTCGACTTTGGAGTGCAGGCTCGCTTGCAATGATCCCTTTAAATGAGAACTTGGGCTTCTCATACAGCAAACATGTTTACACATTATGAAAACACATTATGACATAACCATACCTCGTAAAATCCCTTAAGCTGACATTCATATGCATGACTCTGGACCTTATGGCGGAATGATGATTTATCATGACCGGGAGATGACATCAACTGACAAACATGAACGGACCTATGACTCACCCCTCCCGGATTTGACATTCCAAGAACAAGCGCTACAAAAACCCTGAAACCCCGATTTCGTAGCGCGGACAGTTCAAATTTAACAAAACGCGCTACGAAATGGCTGATAAACAGTACGCTGCGAAAAGACGGAATCATCATTGCGCAGCTAAATTGACCAAACAAACATGCGCTGCGAAACTGCGCAAAGTACTAATGACATGACATGTCTTAACTGACAATGATGGAGGGTATCTAACGATTTTTTCTTACACGAACTTACATCAATACCTTTTGAAATTCACATTTCAAAGTGACACACACATATAAACCTATTCACAAAACTGAAAACCTTTATATGAACCTTGTGGACAACATTACATACATGAACTATGGTTCTAAGTGATAACAATTCCGATGTGGAAACATCTAGCGAACATAATTGTGCAATTACACCTCTTTTCTCCTTTTTTAGAAGCTTTTTCATATAATTAGAGCTGATTATCTTTCTTGGTTTCCCTGAAATACCCCTTAATTCAACTTCCTTTCCTTCCGTAGAAAATTTGATGAAAAGTTCTTGAAAATTAAAAGCTATTGTACCCAAGGATTGTAGCCATTGGACTCCTAGTACAACATCAGCACCTCCCATTGGAATGGAAAGCATTGGGCTAGTCAATACATATTCTCCCATGGATAGCTTGATATTATCGCACTTTCCAAAGAAATTTATTGTTCCTCCATTTGCTATCATCACTTGACACTCTGGTGCTAGATATATGAAGCAATTCAATTCTTTTGCTACCTTACAATGAATAAAATTGTGGGTGCTTCCTAAATCAGTCAACACTATTACCTTTTTATTCTTAATTTGTCCTTCTATCTTGATGGTTTGATGAGTGGTAGTTCCTGCCAATGCATTACAAGATATGGTCGGATTTATTTGTTCTTCATCTAGGCTTTGTTCCTGTAGTATATCCTCTTCTTTTGACCTTTCTTACTCCTTTTCTTCTTCCTCTTCACAATCTATGTAGAATAATTTCTTCTCAGCACACTTATGACCTTTAGTGTATTTGCTATCACAACTGTAACAAAGCCCTTTTTCTATTTTTTCTTCCAATTGTTGTGGTGTCAACCTTATAGGTCGTGGAAGACTAGGGGCAACAACACTTCCATCTTTATAGTTGTGAGTGGTATGCTTCCTAGTTGCCATAATTTTGCTTTCCATTTTTCTTGCTAACCTGAATGCCTTTTCTAATGAATCAGGTTCCCAAAGGCGAACATCATGTTGGATATTATCCTTTAAAGACCCTATGAACACATCAATCCTATGCTCCTCTGGAATATCTTTTACCCTTATGTTCAATTTTTGGAACTCCTCAATGTGCTCCATTATTGAACCCTTTTGTTTGAGACTTATCAATTGGCTAAAAAAAGTGTTGCATTTTGTATCCTCATAATGTGCTATCAATTCTTCCGTAAAAATTGCCCAAGTGATAAATTGTTTATGAGAGCAAAGCCATTGATACCATACAAACTGATTTGGTTCCAAATATAAAGTTGCCATATGTACCTTTTGTGTGTTTTACACATTATTGAGATCGAAGAATTGCTCCATCTGTAATATCCATGTGGCGGGATCCTTGCCATCAAACTTCCTCATATCGATTTTTGGAATATGGTGGGTCTTCGATCCAACATTAGAGTCTATGGAATCATTATTAACATTTCTTTTGTTGTCATAATGAGTTTCCTTTACTAGCCTTTCACCATTAGTGACCATTTCGTATAGCAACTTATTCATATTTATCTTCAATTCGTCCATGTCTGTCTTCAAATCTATCTTCAAATCATCCATCTTAGCTTCTACGCCTTTCTTTAAACCATCCATCTTAGCCTCTACATCTTTCTTTAAACCATCCATCTTAGATTCTGTTCCTTTTTGTGCGAGTGACAATTGTTGCACTTGGTCTCGTAATTTTGATATATCATGTTGCATTTCTTCCTCTTCTTCATGGGTCATGCCAGAGCTTTCAGGTTGCCTACTAGGTGTTTGCATTTTCTTTCCTCGGGGTATCAATTACCAATAATAATGCTTTACTATGCCCTTTGAATTCCTTCAAACTAATTTTTCAAACCAATCTTATGCAAAAATTTAAAAAAAACTACACACCTTTTTTCACTTTGTAGGAGCCTGATATTGAATCTGATGTATATTTGTAATTTCAGATCATCCAGTTCTAAATTTGTGATCTGCAGTATCCCTCTATGTCCTCTTTCCAATGCCACAAGTTTGACCCAAATTGGATTCTCCAAGGAAAAGTTATGGGAAATCTCCCACAGTGACTTGATTATAGACGAGTTCAGTAGAGAGAACTTGTACGATGTGCCACGAGTCATTGTTTCGACCTTTGGATCTGAAAAATGCATACAAGAAACTACAGTCTATCCTCTTTCTGCACCATCTTACGAAATGTCAATCTGATCCCTAGAGAGAAGGTTATGACGATTTTCCCCAGGTCACCTGTTTGGAATGTAATTCAGGAGTCTGCAAAACTACCAACTTCCTCAAATCCTATCTCCGCAAATATATTGCGAAAAGCTCTAAAATTCGGACCCAAGGTTCAGCGTGATTTCTTCTCAAATGGGTTATTTTTTGCAACTTCTGAAATGTCACAGAAAAAAAGTTATAGCGAAAATTCCACGATGACTTGTTTGGAGCAGCAAAACCCTAGAATCCAAAGCTCTGATACCAAATGTTATGAAACTAGCTCAAGAAAAGATAGAGAAGATAGATCAACGCCTTATAATTCAGCCTCTTCGAGGGGGAAACCTCCTTTACATTACATAAATGAACAATTCTTGGATGATTGAAATGACAAAACCTCCTTTCTATATATAGGAGTCTAAGGAGTCACAATATAATCCAGCCGACCTAACAATAATAATATAAAGCCACAAAAATAACAATAGAGGGATTCTATGGGGCACAATAATAACAATATGGGGGCAATAGCGGCACAAAAATATTAATAAGGGGTATAACTACAATAGTAATGGGGTAATCACTAGTATTATAGGGACCCAACAAAGACTCATCCAGCTAGGGCTTGAGACTTGTCTTCAGTACTGCTTCCTTGTGCAATGTTTCATCCACCTATTCTTTCAGCTGCTTGGCCTCGTGCATCTTTGCTAGTCTTTGTGTGAGCACAATGGTTCGCGCTATGGCCTTGACCTCATCATAGTGCTACTATAGCTCGTGCGCTTCCATCTCTAATAATTGTACATTAGGGTTCTCCTGCAAGTTTGTCAGGACCTCAAATGATAGCTCAAAAAATTGCGTGCAGTCTGCTACTACACTGTACACCATCTCTACTACTTCCGTGATAGTGGTCACCCACTGCTCCTTGACTTCTAGTGAAGTTGAAGGCTGAGCCTTCAACTGCAACTCTGTGATCTATAGGTTTAACTCCAACTGAACCTTTGCCATCTTAGTACAAGTGTTGTGCACCCCCATAGCCAACTTGCGGATGCACACCGAGACTGGCTCCTCCTCTAGAATGGCCAACTCTGGGACCATTCGGCATGCCTCCTCGGCGACCTACATGATGCATGTGCTCTTATTGGTTGCTTTGGTCACAATGAAAATGGAATAGTCTCGTTGTAGTGCCATCTGCTCATTGTTGATCCATTATTCATGGATCACCTGGAGGGCATGGTTCTCACAGGCCCTCAACTCTGCAATCACTCCATCCTACAAGAGGTGGAGCACTTCACCAAGGAGCACTGCCAGATTCAACCCTACTCCCTTTAGGTCACTGATAGTGGGCCTATCAACTTTGTTCTCCATGGTCAATGCTCCATCAGGCAGCACTATTGCACTGGAGGGATTCACGCGTAGTATCTCGGTAGCCTCTGAAGTGTTGATAGAAAGGATGGTGGACACCATGCCAACTTGAGACACATAGGTCTACAACTCTTGTAAACTTGTTTGGATAGCCCCCAAGATTATCTGCTGCTACTGCTAAAACTATTGCCGAGCCTCCAGAGTGACATCCCTCACTATGTCACGGATATCATGCAAATCGCCCGCTGTTGCTGTGATAGGGTCCAGTGATGTCTTGGTAGCTTTTGATTTCTTCCTGGACCCTCCATTCTCCTGCTCCCTTGGGCGCTTGATATGGGCGGAAGTCTCTTGAGGGTCTGCACTTTTTTTCCTGTCTGTCTCCTCCTTTGTCTCAAGTGAAGGCGACCTCACGCCTTTGTCAGAGCCCCCACGATTTCTCCTGGGGTACCATAGCTCCCTCCTTGTTGTCACAAACCCTATGACACTTCCTTGCTTTGCACAATTCTCCAATCGCACAGCTCCCCAACCTAGGAAATGTTGTTTATAGTCCCACGCCTCCTTTCAGCTGCCTAGAGCACTAAGACTGAGCTATCTTCATGTAGTCACATGGCCGAACATCCAGTGTATGGCTTCAATCAACTTCCATTCACCTTTCCTGGGAAGGCATCTCCATTCAATTTGATCAGCTATACCACTCCTCTGTCGGTAATCTCCTTAATGACATAGGTCCCTAACTAGTGCGTCCTAAACTTCCCTAGAAATTTATCAAATTTACTATCATATAACAAAACCAGAGCATTTACCTTAAAGGTGCACAACTTAATGTGTCGATCATGCCATGCTTTTTCGTGCTACTTTTAGACCTGTTGGTGAAATGCACCTAGAAATATCTCTTCCTAAAGCTCATTTAGTTGTGCAAGCCTTTCCTCCAGGGCTCCGTGATCTGTCATTCTTGTCATTGTCTCTATGTGCAGAATAGGCATGATGTATTCCATGGGCTTTACTGCTTCAACACCATAGACAAGCCTAAAAGGAGTTTGTAGGTCACAATCACTTCGCTAAGCATTGAAAACCTTGGTCAACGCATTCTCTAACACTTTATTGAATGCTTCCACCGTCCCGTTAGCATGCAGGTGATAAGGCGTGCTCTTCTAGTGATATACCTAAAATTCCTCCAGCAACGCTGATCATCTCATTTAGAAAGTGCATACCACATCACTCATCAAAATCTTTAGACAACCAAATCGCTTTAGTATATACCCAAAAAGGAACTTCACAGTGGTCACGCCAATGCAATCTTTCATAGGTTGTGCCTCCACCCATCAGGTCAAATACTTAGTCACAATGATAATTTACCTCACTCCTGTCTTTCCTTGGGGCTGGATGGGTCCCACAAAGTCTATTTCCAATTTCTCAAAGGGTTGTAACGTCATCTGTAAGAGGCTCTCATCCTTCCACGATGGCCTACCAGTCCTTTGACATACATCGCATGCCTTCCAATACACTTTTGAACCCTGATGGAGGGTTCACCACCATAACCCTGCGTGTAGAATCTTCTGCGTGGTTGCTCTCCCTACATAATGTCCTCCTGTGGCACTCCCATGAGCGTCCATGAGGATTATACTTCTTTCAAACTTTGGTACATAGTGTTGCAATATCTCACGAGACCCCATTTTGTACATATGCCTAGCAATGACAGAAAAATCTGTTGCACACACCACTAACTCCTTCCTCTGTTGGATGGTGTATCCCTCTGGGGCAGTTCCTATCATTAGGAAGTGTTTAATATCCTCAAAATGACCATATGCAATGTGCACTGCAAATATTTGTGCATCGGGCAACCCTTCCTCCAAATTAGTGGGCTCTTCCCCTGTTTCGATGCGCGACAAATGGTTTGGTCCCGCATTCAGTCATCCAGGCTTTACAATAACCTCAAAATCATATTCCTAGAATAATAACATCCACCTGTAGATTCTCCCCCCCAACATAGGCTTATTGATCGGGTACTTCAGTGTGGAATGATATGTGTACATCTTAAAATGGCCTTCGAGCAAGTAGTGGCTAAACTTGTAGAGCGCGTATACCATGGATAACCCTTTGCGCTCGATGGTGGAATAGTTCTTTGCTACCTTAGATAACCTTCTGCTTGCGAATGCTATAGGATGGTCCAAGTCTTCTCCACTAGCTATCTCAGTACTGCTCCTAATGCTATACATGACACGTCAATGTGTACATGAAACTCCTTCTTCAAATCTAGAAAGACTAAAATTAGCGCGATTATATCAGGATTCTCCACCTGTGGTCCTTCAACCTCGCGGTGACCCTCTGTTTCTGGGATGTTAATCTTTCGTAGATCCTCATCCTCTTCTTCTACGGTATAGCATTCTAGTGTTGACTCAGCTGAGTAGCCCACTTAGGCTTAATCAAATCTAAAGGATCCTATGGTATCCTAAAGACTGTTCCTTTCACCTCTTGTATCGCCTCGTTAATACAGTCAAACCCGTCTTCAAAGCTGAATGTCATTATGAATCCTTCGTGTAGAATATCCCATTCACCTGTACCATGGTGGAGCTTTGTTTCTAAGTACCAGTTCATCGGGACGACATCTAGGATGTGACAGAACAAGTGCACCTATTCAGGTTGGGGCTTCTCTCCATAAGCCTGAGCCCATTTGGCCATGTGTGCACACAGATAATCCTATCCATCATATGTGTCTATTATTCACACCTTCAGCTTCCAAAGCATGTTCTCGTCATCCTCCTACTTTCACGCCAATCATCAAAGCTTCCCTTGTGCGTACCCCACCATCTTGCAGGCGTAGTGAGTAGTGCCCAGTCTAACACCTAAAAGCGTTGATTTTTTGGTACCTCCCTCTCAAATACATCCAGAAAGGTATCTATATCATTCAAGCCATCATAAGTGGGAATATTTCTTACCTCTAATGAAACACATTGCAATGACTAGGTCATCATGCTAAAGCTTAGCTTGGTTACTTCATGTAACTGATTCTCCCAGCGCTCTAATTCTTCATTAGAGTCCGAGGTGTAAGAACTCTCGCGATCCCATGTAATTCATCCATCCACTGTTGGATTCATCTAGATACAGTCCAGATCATCATCACTCTCATAATCATGGATTGGTTCAGTGTAGCATGATCCTTTAGCAGGATCTAGGGGTTCTATTACACAGAGTGATTTCTTCTCAAATATCATCTTTCATTTCCTTAGGTTGATTACCCTATTCATTTCAGTTTCCCAATCAATGCCATGGAGTGCAAGGTAGGGGTTGCTATCATCCAAAATTTATATTACCTCAAAGTCAGCCAGCTCACTCGCACCTTCAATATCTACAATCAGTCGCTATAGCTGTCGCATGGGGATGATCTTCTGTTGATTCGTCATCCTTAGCTGAATCAGAGACCACTGTAGTGTGAGTCTTCCCATCCATTCCCAAGTATGTTTGGGTAGGAAGTTCATGTCTGACTTGAGGTTTAAGATAACCTAATCCATCTCATACTCTCCTATCTATGTGGTCAGCCTTATCTCCCATCCCATCCTTGTTTTATGCTTACCAAGATTTTATACTACACCCAACTCAGCCGGAGTGTTTTTAGTGCATCTATGTATGGGCTCCTGCAACCCCTTCATAGCCTTGCTATCGCGCAGTAGCTTCATGCAGGTCTCTAGGAAGGTTGTAAGCATAAAAGCGTACATCTCCTAATCAGGCTTATCCTTGCTCCTTGAGGTGGAGACCTCAGCGAAGCTCTTCTTCACCTCCATGAATGTTTCACGTGCACGCTCCAAATCGAACTTAGTCTCCTTCGTCAGAGCTTTGCGAACCCATGCATTTTCCTTGAGATATTTCCCCTTATCATCTCCTGTTGTGGTTCCACTTCGGAGCACTATATTTACATTTGAATCCTCTTCGCATGGCTCAAAGCTCATCATTTGCAGGTTCTAAGTCGGCAAGGGTGGTAGCGCCCCTTTGTCATGTATCCTTGCTATCAGCATAGGACAGTCTTTTGTTTCATGTTCAAACAAAGTGCAATAATTGCACGATGGATGCATAGGGTTAGTGGAATTGTGGGCATAGTGTCTTGGTCCTTCGCAATTGTAGCTGATCAACTATCCCCGACCTTGCCAGGTCCTCCTCTGCCTCGGCCTCATCCGCACCCCTGAAATCCCATTTGTGCCATCCCTACACTCTTCTTAGGGGGCCACATTTCTGCCTATACCCTATAGGTGGGAGTTCTATCCATCATCAATTCATAGCTTCTGCAATTATGCTCGTCATTACCTACCGACCTACATAATTTACAGAACATTTGTTGTGGTGTCTGTACCAACTTTTTCAACAAATGGCAGTTATCCGTGGCATGCTTTCCTACCACCTGACATATAGCACACCACAACGCAGGCCCTGCGCTTGGTCCTACCTAAGCTTCCGGCCTCAAAGGCATTGTTCCCTCTCTTACAATATAGTTCGTGAAGACCGGACAATGGTCTTTGTCATGTCCCTGACTCTTGCATTTTAGACACCATACCTCTTCGCACACCTTTGGTTGAGTTGTTTTGTCCTGCTTCAAACTTTGCATCTACATGCAAGTTGTGCATGGATTTGCTAAACCCCCAGATTTGGATCTTGCATAGGTGATTCATGCAGTCTCATTGCAATCTCCAAAGCCTCTACCTGAGTCATTATCTTCTGTTGTGACATCGCAACCCTTAGGTGAGGTAGGAGTGAAGCCACAAACCATTCATGATGTTCTCCATCTATTAAATTCATGTTAGCTTCATGGATTTTACACTTAAACCTCTAATATAATTCCTAAGGATTCTCGCCTAGTTGCATCGTGATTTCCTTGAACCCCACAATCAATTGTGCCTCAAATTTAGGCTTACTAAATTCTTTATTTAGTGTTGTTTAGATATCTTCCACTCCAATATTCATGTTATCATTAGAGTACTTTATGTACCAGGTTAGTGCACGATCCTACAGAGCACTAACCAAGGTTTCCTTCTTCATGTTATCATTTGTAACGCCATGAGCTTCCCATATAGCTTTCAAAACGAACCAGAACTTGTCCGGGTCCTCATTTCCCAAGCCTTTGAACAAACGTAGCTTCACTGAGTTTTCCATACTGAAATGTGGTGGAGGCGGAGGTGGTACATGTGAAGTCACAGGTGATGGTGGTGAAGTTGGAGGTGGTGTGGGCAGAGGTGGCAATCATGGCAACCCCTGTCTTATTAATTAAATTGCACTTCATAGAGAAACTTGCACTATTCCCTCTTTGTCACCTCACGGAGGTGAAATCAAAGGACTATATTTAGGACCCTTTCTTCCTTTGTTCTTGTAAGTTTTCTGCTTCGTGTAGCTCCAAACATCAAGGTAGCTACATAACCCATTTTTCGCACAATAACATTTTAATCCATGTATTCAAAGATTTCACGTACTTACCTCGTGGACCTTTGAAAAAGCACCGCTCCATGTCACTGTAGCTAACTGAGGTGTCGACCACAGATTCAGTCACAAATCCTCCTATGACGTCATTGAGCCAATGATCAACAACATGAGTGATCTTATACTCATATACTTCCAATATCCGCAATAGCTCCAGGGTCCAAACAATAGGACTGTCAAGTTTCCACCTTCGTTGGCTATCTGCTAGCTTCGCGATCCACTCGTATATCTCAAACAAAAAGGAACAGAAAAATATCTTGTGTATTTTTGTATATCGGTACTTTTCTAGCCACTGTTCCATTTTCAGTTGCGGACTTTTGTTTTCCTGCACTGTGAATTCGTGGAGCTTTCTATCCAACTAGTCTCTGATCTCCTTCTTAGTTGGATTCCAGTGATATTACATCAAACATCTCTTATACAAATTCTAGTCTTGGCAACGAAACCATTTGTTGGCTTGTTGGGGCTTGACCCAGGTTCAATGTTAATTAGCCAAACAAATCCCTTCACTACTGGCCCTTTTGGCTTCAGTTCGTGGAGCACAGACTGAAGTCTCACCTGAAGTAATATGGGGGGATGCTGGAACCAAGTTTCACACCCTAAAATGGTCGTGATGTCATTTTATTCCTTCTATTCCCGCCTTTGCACAGGTCACTAAGTTATAGGGCTTGTCAGACTAGCCCTCTATTCCGGCCATCAGTACCTCCACGAAAAGGTACGATTGATCTTCGTGTAGCCCTAACCTCCGGCTTAAGTACTTTTGCACTGGTAGGGTAGTGTACCATGTAGATTCCCAAACTAGTCTAAGTGTCTTACTTATCTTACTCACAGTTAGCACCACGTAAGCAGATATTCTTATTTGTGTTCAATTTTCAAACATAATTACATGCATTTATGCATCACATAAGCATTATAAAGGAAATTCATACATAATATGACAAGATGGATTGATCGGAACAAAGACACAGAATTTGAAGAATACTTCTCTTTATTGATATCTTCAAGCAATTATAGACTCTATCCACCTTCTGCACTCAGTTGCAGACTTCTACCCAAGGCCTCTACGCACTCAGTTGCAGGGCCTCTACCTACTCTATGACCTGAAACTTAGACTCCTTACTTCAGAGCTATGACTCTCTAAGACTTATCTGAGCAGAACTTATGACTCTCCAACTACTTAGAGCTTAGCTCCTTTTATACAATCCCATGGTCCACTAACCATGGGAAGATCTTTTCCAGCCGAATTTACTTTACAAAAATAAGGGCGAACAACCTTTTATGACACATGACACCTTCTTGCTCCACGACCACAAAATGTGGATTCTTTACAAGTTTATTACAAAATTCGACCTAAAACATGGGTTTTTAGCCCCAAAAATGTCCTTGGTGGATCCCATTCCCAACATGTTCCATTAAGTAAAATTTTATGTGTTAAATGTAGGAATCATAGGTTCAGATGAGCAAGGAGTAAATATCCATCTCCTATGAACTGACTAGGGTTTCCCCCACTTGAAACACAAATCTAGAGTAATACATGTATATAAACAAAGGTAGAAAATGTGACGGGGTCATAGATGTAACTGGCTGAATGCCCCAAGAAGATATGTGAGGGGTCGAAGGAGTTATAGCTCTCACCACACTAAGTGGTGGTATAGATGACATGGTAGAAAATATTATCAATGTAGAGGGTAAAGTGGGATGTGTCTTTTCCATGTAATAATAAGTATTTTCACTGGGATTTAAGGAATACACACATAAAAGGTTTTACCACCATCAAGACTCAAATATGGTAAAACTAGTCTGAGAGGGTCAGTCAATGGTGGGTTATAGTGTGTAAAAGGAATTTCTTCAACTACCTCAACAATGATATGATATTCCTCTCTACGCCCAATATTATCCTCCCCAACTTGAGTATGGTCTACGTTTTCCATTATCAGAGTTGACCTACATATACGCAATGGTGGACTTTCCTCTTTGAGAGAAAGGTCTGACAATCTACGAGAACATTGACTACCTTTTTTAGCCATGGTGAATATATGCTTATTATAAAATTAAGATAATTAAGAATATCCTATGGCTAAACTATGACTCAAACCAAGAATAACTCTCGGAAAGAGACTCTAGTGGTAGGCACAGACAAATAAAGAGATAGAGAAGGGATCTTCCCACTATTGGATTCTACTTGATCAAGAAATAGGTTGATAGTGAAGATGTGGTTGGGACAATTATAATAGGTACCTACTTAAAAACCCTTTTAAACTCAATAAAAGTACCCTTATTACCAAAGGGTTATCCTCTAGGAGGATCATGTGCATTTTCCTTAAATATTCCTCAGGTACAGAGAGAACAAACACCTCCCCATCACCCATGTAAAATATCATAGATCAAGGGAACTAAGACTAACACCAACAACAACACCTCCTAGTGGGATAGTCGATAGTTAGGTTCAGATGCAATGGTAGGAAAACTATGCTTAAAACCCCCTTGAGAGATCCCTCAAATCAAGATTTTCTCCTCCCAAGTTTTCCCCAAGTGCTACAATAAAATATGCTAATAACACTATTTCTAATACTTGCAAACAAAACCACTGAGACCAACAAATCGGTTCATGTCACTCTAGTAGCGTTAAGTGTGACCTCATGATTGACCCTTGTGTTAGAAGGGCTTCCTAGGCTGTATCACTAAAGGTGGATTTTCCCTCCCTAATGCAAGATGCTAGGTTTGTTTTGTGGTCTTCGAGCAATTAACCTCACACTCATATTCCAAGACCCTACCCTAGACTAATGTTAGTGTGCTACCAATAAAAATAAAAGATGAGTCGAATAAATATTACTATATTGTTAATTTTAAGTGGCCTTCATTTCATCAATAGGGTAACGATGTGAAAGTAATATGGTGTGAATAGAATATTTAAAGAAAAACCCTAATGAAACTATATGATAAGGAAAAAAATTGATATAAACTTAAATAGGAATGCAACAAAATATAGATATAACCACAAATATAGAGATGAAACAGAAATAACACTTTATTTCATTAATATGAAAAAACTAAAATGTGCTTACAAAACATAATGGAAGTAAAATAGCTCAGGCGATGGTAGCTTATCTATGAGAAGAGATGTGGTTGCTACATGCCTATGAACTATGTTAAAATAAGCCTCAAGGTCCTTATTATTATTTAACAATAAGGGAAAACCCTAAAAACCTAAAACACTAACCCCGAGAGATGGAATGCCAAGAGTTTGTGTGCCCCATTGGGGTTAGTTGGGCAGCCAACTTCTTGGGGTCATCACTTGGTCATATTATCTCTATTTGGCATGTATGGTACCTTGTTGGAAAGATCTTTTTGAGTCCTACAAGATTTTTCATAGGCCCCCACCCATATTTATGGTCATGTTGTAGACCTCAAAAAATGTCGTTTACGGGATCAAAACTCCTCCAGAAGTTCAGGATCCAAAAAAAAATATTCAATGTTGTTTTAGAAAAGGAAACTGATGAAACCTACTAGAGCTATTTGTGGAATAGGTAGATGGCCACCAATATCCAACTCGACAATTCCTCCATCCTTGCGAAGCAATAGTCCCCATTGTGTGCAGAGCCTCCATGAGGTGAGGAAATTTTTGTTGAACTTGGTCCTTGGTTAAACACTTTCCCTAGTGAAGGAGTTGGACTGCTTTGAGAACTTGATATAGATCGATCCTATATTCGTGATTCTTCTTGATTCATGTTTCCATGATCCGATCAATTGTGGCTTGTTCCATTCAGTCTAGATATAACTCCATTGGTGTGAGTTTTCCTGCAATGTGAGATGTGTCCAGTAATGGAAAAAAGTATGGTCGACGATAGTCCACATTGAACGCTAGGTGTAGGCCAAGGAATGCTCGAATGCTAATCTCAAAATAATTATCCCCTATAGCCTTGGCGATGGCGTATGACCCATATCGGAGTGGCCAAAGCTTACGGTGGGGCCCAGCGAGGCAGTCCTTCTATAAATGTAGCCAAAGTTTGTCACCCACCTAGAATTTGTGTGGAACCCGATGTTGATCATGTCGCTACTTGTACTTAGAATTGGATTTGTCCTATATGTCATGGACTTGCTGACGGATGTGTTGGATGTGCTCAGTGAAGTTGTTAGACATGTTAGAGTCAAACTAGACATGGGCTGAAGTTGTCAGAGTAGCTACAAATGGTATGGAAACATCAATGGGACATAGTGGATAGAACCCCAACCCCACCTGAAAGGGGTTGTGGCTAGTTGAGATATGGAGAGCTTTGTTGTAGCTGTCCTGGACATAGGGGAGGGTTTCGTCCCATGTGAAAATATACTTTAAGTTGTACATGCGCAGAATGTGTACGATCATCCTATTGATGACCTCTTTTTTTCCATTAGTTTGGGGGCAGAAAACCATGGACTTAGTGAGCTTGGTATCCACCATCGGCTAGAGACTTGACCAAAATGTACTTAGGGACCTGCTACCCTAATCTAAGATAATGGAATGTGAGATCCCAAAGTGTACACATACTCATTCAAGGAATATCTTAGTAGTGGCTTCTGTTTTTATGCTCTTGTTGCAGGTTTCCATAATGGTCATCTTAGAGAATCTATCGATGACCATGAAAACATAGTCATTTCCATGCTTCGTAGAAGGGAGACCTGATATGTAATCCATGGAGATAGATTCCCAAGCTCGAATAAGAGTAGGAACTTGAGTGTATATTCCTTTCTTCTTGATGGTTGGTTTGGCAATGCTGCAAGCAATGTAGGAACTGATGTACTTCCCAACATCATGTTGAAGGTTTAGCCAATAAAAATACTTATGCAAAAATAAATTTTTTTTCTCTACTCCAAAGTGTCTAGTGACCCAACTGTAATGCTCCTCCCAAAGCATGTTGGAACACTCACTTGAAGGAACACAAAGTTGTCCCATGTGACATGACAGTGTATCCTAGAGGTGAAAAATGGTAACTTTCTTTCCTTCCATAAGTGTCTAGTATGTGTTGTTGAATTCTAGATTTCTCTTGTATAGATGTGTCCACCCCAAAGTCTCCTGCCCATAAGAGTCAAGCAGAGTGGTCAATGGCATGACTAACGGTCAGCTATGGAATTCTACAACATTATTGGTGCTTTCATTCTTATACTTAATGTTCAAATTGAACTGTTGCAGGTATGTGGACATTTTTTATTGTGATCATTCTACAACTTCCCTTGTGTCTAAATGAACTACAGGGGTTGGTGGTCTATGTGGATGACCATTTCCTTCCTCAAAATGTGATTCTTACATTGTCGGTAGGACTACACAATGGAATACATCTCTTTATCATAGGTGGGATACTTTTGGACTGTGTCTGAAAGTGTCTCATTGTGATATGCTAGTAGATGCCCTTGTTGAGTAAGAACTACCCCAATAGCAGAGTAAAAGGCATCTATCTCAATCTCAAATTGTTGTTGCAGTTTTGATAATTTGAGCACTGGTGTAGAGGAGAGGCGATGCTTCAACTCAAAAAATCCCTTCTATTTGGCTTCCAACCAAAATAGTTTTTCTTTCGCTCCTACCTTGATGACTTGACTGAAAGGCCAAGTGATATGAGAGAACCGCAACATAAACTTGGGGTAGAAATTGGCAAGACCTAGAAAGTGTCAAAGCTTTGTTAGAGTGGTTAGGGTTGGACAATCCCAAATGACTTGTCTCTTAGATGGGTCCACATACACACACCGTTCATTAATGATGTACCCCATATATTGAACATGTGCCATACCAAAATTTCATTTCTCCAAATTGGCACAACGCTTGTGTTGTCGTAGATTTTGGAGGAATAGTTGAATACGATGAAGGTGCTCTTCCCAAATTTGGCTAAAGATCAGGATGTCATACAAATACACCACCACAAATGAGTTGGTGAAAGGTCACAAGATGTCATCCATCAACCTCATGAAGGTTTTGAGGGTGTTCATCAACCCAAAAGGCATGACCGGCCATTCGAAAAGGCCCTCCTTGGATTTGAAGGCATTTTCCCACACATCAAAGGGTTCAATTGGTACCTGGTGATACCTAGACTTCAAGTCAATGTTTTTGAAATATTTGGCCCTCTTGAGCTAGTCCAGAAGGTCATCAATTCATGGGTTTGGAAACCTATTCTAGACAATGATCTTGTTCAGCACCCAATAATCAATACAAAGTCTCCATGTCCCATCCTTCTTCTATACCAACATAATAGAGCTCCCATAGGATGATGAAATTGGCTTGATGTTCCCTTTCTACAAAAACTCTTATATCTAACTCTTCATTTCATCGTTCGCCATAACATAGCGTTGATAGATCATTCCATTGGGCAGCGATGCACCTAGGGTCAGAACAATGGATTTATTTACCTGAAAGTGTAGAGGTACCCCTATGGGCGAAGTGAAGATGTTCTTGTACTCCTCCATGACCTTGTCCATCTGCTACTGTCTTGTGGAGGAGCCCTACTTGGAGGCCATAACTACAATATTCTTCTTTCCCTGAGGACGAATCATATGGAAATCAAATTTCCCAATATGGGCATTGATCTTACTACATTTCTTGGTAGTGATTAAAGATATGGTGGTAGGAAGTGCTACCTCCAGTATCCTGTACAACATATTGCCCAAATTAATAATAATAGTGTGGGCCCTAGACTCATACACATCATGTCACTTCCACAAGTATGGTTGTCCTAATAATACATCACAAACTTCAAGAGGAGAAATGTTTCACAATACCTCATCTATGAAGGCCTTGATGCTATAGGAAAGGTGAAATTACTAGCTGACACGAAGATCTCACACTTGGTGAACCCACCCAATGGTTTATAGTTGCAGGTGTGCTATGGTTAGTAGGCCTATCCACTTCACAAACTCTACTGAAATGAGGTTATTTTTTCTCCTGCTATCGACAATGAATTGAAACAAAGAACCCTTCACCCACATATGGGAGTGGAAGAGGTGCTCCCCCTCGTCTGGATCTTCACGCTCATTATTTTGGATATTGGTGGTGGAAATGGTGGCACTAGGATCCAAGTCAATAATCTTTTTCCAATTTTCATTCCCTTTGTTGAAAATTCACTTGAAGTTGGAACATGCATCTGATTTGAAAGCCTTCAGCTCGACCTCCAGTGACTGCTTGGCCCAATAACTTGTGTTGTGAGTGGGGATATTATGGAACTCACACCATTTCCCCGTGCCTTTCTTTGTCTTTGTGATGTTGTTCTTTTCTTGTGGCTTCGATTTGTCCTTTTTTATGTGGCTTGGGGGTGCCTTTCCCTTGATTTGTATTCACAGATCCAAATTCTCACTTCTTTTGTTTAAATTTCTGCTCCATCTCGACATTGTATCGATAGGTCACACTGAGAAAGGAAATGTCTAGGAATTCCATCTCATCCTAGATGTACTTGTGTATAAAGTCATGGAACTTGAGTACTAATTGCCGCTCAGAATCCTTGATACCCAACTTCGTGTGAAGGGTATGAATTTTTTTTGTGAACTCTGACACATCCTGGTCCCTTCCCTGCCACAGTGTGGTCCACTTTACGTATTTATATTCATAGATCTCGATAGGGTAGTAATGCTCCTTGATGGCATCTCAGAAATAATTGAAAGTAGGTGCAACTGAGAATAGTTAGGATTCACTCTCATCCCTCTTCTCGTAGTAGGTTTCCAACCAGTCCTTGATGTGGGTGGCGTCTTTCAATACTGAAAAAAGTAAACATTTCCTGGTTGGAAAAGTCACGAACCAAGAAATATGTTTCTAGCATATTTAACCATTTATCTATGACATTCACATCTATATGACCTTCAAATATGGGGATTTCAAAGTTAACTTGTACCTTAAAGGGAGTGGCCCTCCCGGAGTGGCATCCAATATAGATATAACCACAAATACAGATATGTAGGAGAAACAACACATTTCATTAATATCAATGAACTCAATTATGCTTAGAAAATAAAATGGAAATAAATTGGCTTAGGCGATGGTATCGTATCTTTGATAAGAGATATAGCAACTACATGTCTCTAAATTGTGTTACAATGAGGCTCAAAGGCCTTATTATTATTGAACAACAAGGGAAAATCCTAAACAACCAAAACCCTAACCCCAGGAGATGGAACATGAAGAGTTTGTGGGCCCCGTTCGAGTTAGTTGGGTAGCCAACTTCCCGGGGTCATAAATTGGTCATATTATCTCCATTTGGTGCATACGATACCTCATTGGAAATATTTCTCCTGGTACTACAAGATTTTCCATAAGCCCTTTCATTCCCAGGGGGTCAAAACTCCTCTAGATGTTCAAGACTCGAAAAAATTCTAAAATTAGGGGGTCAAAATTGCTCTGGAATTTTAGGACCTGAAAAATGCTTTAATTGGTAAATGATGCTATAAATAAGGAAGCTGATGAAACCAATTGGAGTTCTAGGTAGAATAGGTAGGTGGCCACCAATATCCACTTGGATCAAAATTTTCTTTGCAATTCAATTAGAACTAGATATAGGAGGGAAGAGAGTATTTTCCTTTTTAAAGTGGAAATAAAAACTTCAAACAATCTCACTAAATAATTTATTGAAATTCACTAAGTTTATAACAAATCATACCCAAGAAAACATCCCAGACAAATCTCTCAAGAAAAGAGCAAAAAGACTTCCAAGAAAGATCACAAGACACTCAAAAGCTCTAGCATTATTTTTGAAAACCAAATATCACTTAAAATCAATCCAAAATAATATAATAGACAACAACAAGTAAAAATCAAGAATCACAGGTGTGGTTCATTGTATAAGAGAAACAATGATCTACACTTGCTTAAACACCAAAACCCCTAATATAATGAAAACTTAAAAGGAATTGGAATACACGAGAAAATATTGATTTTGATACAATGAATAGATCTAAATCTCCAATTAAACCTTTCAAGCTTATATTTTCATAGCCACAATAAATAAATAAATAAATCTCCACTAAAAGCAAGCAAAAGCATGCACAAAAATTCAATGGGAACACCAAAAATGGCAATATCATATCCAATTCAAGAAAAAATATCTAATATAGATATGAAAATATATAAATTGATATGCTCAGTAAGACTATAGATCCAAAATATCAAAGAAAGTATTAAGGGAAAGCCCCTCAAAATAAGCAAACAAACTTAACGGAAACCCTAAAATTGTAAAGAAAACAGACCCAATTTAAAACAGGAGTTGTAAACCTAATATGATGTGGATCTAAAATATAAAAAATAGTAAGAATACATATCCAACAAGTAACAACAAGATATTGAAGATAAGTAATTGTTGGGATGGGGTCCCTTGGGTTAGTTTGGGGTTAAGATAACCCAAGTTTCGGTACAGTTTTGTAAATAATGTAAAGTCTCCACGATTTGTGGATGTGGATCGCATAGTTGAATAGGATTCAAAGGGAATTAACCCCCTGATCTATGTAAAGTTTTGAATAATTTTTTAGATTCATCCATGGTCCACTGGCCATGGCATTATATGAAATGTATATAAGTAGTGAGTCTTAACGAAGGACAAGGGAAGAGAAAAACAAGACAGAGAAAAGATATATATTTGGGTCTTGGAAAAGATCTAGCGTAAGAAGGCTTTGCTTCTTGCGCTTAGATAGGGAAAGAAAGGCTCTGCGACTGAGTGCACGAGGCCTAGGAAGAGTCTCCAGCTGAGTGTGTGGACCCTTACAGTTGTGTGTGCAGGGTAGTTTGAGTCTGTAACCTTGAATTGAAGATCAATAAAGACAAATTTTCCGAAGAATTCTTGAGTATTATGTTTATCTTTATTAATGTTATACACTGCTGATAAATGATTTTTTATGGAATATTGATTGAATGTTATGCGATTCTCTTGAATAAGTATTAATAATGTATGCAATGTATGTTTAATTACTTTCACGAGGACTCTAGTGATCTCTCTTATGTCTACTAAAGACTTAAGTAAATATGTGCGAACACTAATTTAGAACCGCTCTTTGATGCACGTAAGTAGGCAAATTGAATTTTAGAGGTCTGAAAGGACTAATCATAAACCTTTACAAAGGTATAAAAGTTTCTTTAATAGAGTTGCAGCAATGTGCCCTAAGATTTTATCGATCTGCACGGAGGTAGATCTGAGTTGCTGGAAGACATTACACTAGTCTCTGGATGCACAAACTTGGTTCTTGCATCCCCTCATACTGCTTCGGGTGAGACTACAACCTACGCTACATGGGTTGTTGCCAAAAGGGCCAGTAGTGTAGGGTTTTTTTGGTTGGCATACCTAACTTTGAACCTGGGTCAAGACTCCCTCAGCCAATAAATTGTTCCATTACCAGGACCGAGATCTGCCTGAAAGAGATGTGTGATTTCGCATCATTGGAATCTGACCAAGAAAGAAATTGAAAAGTGGTTGGATCGAAAGATTCACGAGTTCACGACATAGGAAAAAAGGAATCTTCTCCTGTTGAAGGAAGTGGTTGAACAGGTATCTGTATACACACATACATGAGATCTTCTTATGCACCTTCCCCATTGAACTGTGTGAGTGGTTAGCTAAATGAATAAAAAATTAAGGAAGGTGGAATCCTGATAGTCCTATAGTGTGGACTCCAGAATTAGTGCAATGATTAGAAGCTTTTGAAAACAAGATCGTGCGGGTTGTCGATCATTGGCTCGATCAGATTCTGTGAGGACTTGTTACAGAATTTGCAGTTTATACCTCAGTCAGCTATAGCGAAGTGAAGCAATAATTTTTCAAAGGACCGCGAGGTAAGTATATAAGATATTTGAATACTTGGATTAAAATGTTGTCATGCAAAAAATAGTTGATGTCGTTACCTTGATGTTCAGAGCTACGCGGAGTAGACAATTCTTTAGAAATCGTGAAGGATTAGGACCAGAGTATAGTCCACTGACTGGACCTCCTCCAAGTGACGATGAAGGGGCGGGGCTGATTCTTCCATGAAGCATTGTTCAGCTAATCAATCATGTTGAGCAAATCATACTTCCACTCCACCTCCAACCCCACCTCCACCACATACACCTTCGCCCACACCTCCACCTCCACTACCACCATTCAACATGGTGAACGCAATGAAGATGATGATCTTCAAGGGTATAGGAAGTGAAGATGCAGAAAAGTTCTGGTTTGTTGCGAATTCTATATGGACAGTGCAACAGATTATTTATGACAATATAAAGATGGCACAGTTGGTTACAACTTTGTAGGATCACGCACTAACCTAGTACATTAAGTACTCTTATGATAATCCTCTTGGAATGATAACAAAGAGTAAGGCAGATTTAAAGAAAGAGTTTAGTAAGCCTAAGTCTGACTCACAATCAATAATTGGATTTAAATAAATAATGATGAGGGTCGATGATATGCCTGGGAATTTGATCAGAGGTTGAAGTGTAGAATCATAGAAGTTAACATGTAGATCACAGATAGCCAGCATCGCGAATGGATTATAACATCACGCTTGCCCCACTTGAGAATTTATTTTTCCCAACAAAAGATAGAAACACAGGAAGAAGCCTTGGAAATTGCAATTAGGCTACATGCATCATCTATTCATGATACGAACCTGGGAGTGTAGCAGATCCACTCACAATTAGATAGCTTACACCTAGAATTACAGAGTTTGAAAAAAGACAAGGAGACTAAACCAGAAGTGTGTGTGAGAGTTTGTTGTTTGAAATGCAAGAGCCATGGGCACGATAAAGGCCACTGTCTAGTGTATGCAAATTATATTATAGGAGGGGGGGTGATTCCCTTGAATCCAAAGGCCTCAGTAGGGCCAAGTGTGGGCGCTACGCTATGGTGTGCTATTTGTCAAGTTGTTGGACAACATGAAATAGGTAATTTCCATTTACTTCAAAAGTTCATCCAGACACACTAGCAATTGTTTTGTAACTTCTCGAAATCTGTGGGCCATGATGTGAGCCACTATCGAAGCTATGAGCTGATTTTAGAAAGGACACATACATACCGGATGCAAGAAGAAACTTGGCCTCCAAATTAGGGCGTCAAAGGAACACATAGAGGTTATCAAGTTTGAGGATGGGGTTGAGGAGGAGGAGGACCTAGTAGAGGTCGCGGTCAGATTATCTGCTACAATTGCAAGTAGCCAGGGCACTATGCGCAGGAGTGCCAGAATCCTACACACCTGTCATGTCAATACTATAGATATTTTGAGCATACTATAGAAGAATGCTTAGTACTGATAGATAAAATGCAAGAGAAGAAAACACAGCCTTAACAGCCTACACAAAATCTATAGATGTTGAGGGCTGAGCTCTGCGAAGAAGATCAAAGCATTAACATTGTACCAAGAAGTGAAATGATAACTGACGCTAATAAGGGTAAACAACCTGAAGAAAAAGTATGGGTCTGCAAAGCTCTGGAGAAAGAAGTCGACATTGATCTGGATTGTGCTAAGGAAACATTTATGGAAGCCAAGAGGAGCTTTACTGAGGCCTCCACCTCAGGGAACCAAGACAAGATGCAAGAAATGAGCGGCCTGTAGAAGTTGATCCCTATATACTCACTACATTTTTGGAGATCTACATGAAACTTCTATGAGATAGCAGGGATATGGAAGGCCTGTAGGAATTAATGAATAAATGGGCCAATAAAGAGAAGGTCCCTGATGGACACTGGGTGGTCAGAAAGATTGGAAAACATAAGGCACGAACAAGGCATGAGATGACGCTCACCACATAGATAGGTGATTATGAGATGGACCAGGTCATTTTGGATCTGAGGTTTGATTTGAATGTATTACTGAAACAAACATGGGAAAGGATGGGGAGACATGCACTGTAGTGGTCTTCGATTCAGCTTAGGATGGCGAACCAGTAGAAAATCATCCCCATTGGATGATTATATAGAGTAACAGTGATATAGAAGGTGTGAGTGGGATGGTCAGCTTTGAGGTTATAGACATCATCGATGATAGTAATCCCTACCCCCACTCTTGGGAATTAACTAGGCTATTGACATGGATGGGGTAATTAATTTGAAGAATAGGACAATGTCATTTGAAAGAAAGTCATTGCAGGTTATAGTGCCACTAGATCCTGTAGAAGGGGTGCACTATACTGAACCAGTCCACGATTATGACGAAAGAGATGATGAATTGGATCTGAGATTTACAGGATAATAGTGCAGGACCAGGACTGGATAAATCTAATGGAAAATGGACAAATTGCATGAGACTGGGAGAGTTCCTACACCTATAATTCAGATGAAGAGTTGGAGCACTAGAAAAATCACTTGCATGAAGTGTCTACATTGAGATGCAATATGATGATGAAGTCGATGTGTTAAGTTTCTTCGAAGATAAGGAAATTACCCTATTATGATGGTTTAACTGACATAGATCTATTTCTTGATGAATTTGAGCATGAAGTCCCTAAGGATCACCGCTTCCAAGCATTAAGGTTAGCATTGTGTGCTACACCTGCACAATGGTGGGGAACTGATAATGACATCTTTGCTAGATGGCAGGATTACCAAAGAATGATGAGTTTATGGTTTGGGCATGCTAACGCTAGAATGACTGAGAAATATACTGGAAGGGATGATCCATATGATCACCTAGAAAAATGGACTAAAGCATGGGGAATTGAGCCACAACCAGAGTGGGTACACATATTTTTCCATACTTTGGATACAATTCCCATGAACTGGTATCTGGAAACGGAGCTCTGCCATGGCGTTGTGGAATGGGATGTATTGAAGGAAGGTTTCTTATTGACCTTCAAATTTGAAGAGGGCTTCACAAGCATCAATGAAGTGCTATAAGAGATTAAGGCAGTTATCTTCAGAACGCCAAAGGAAACTATGGAATGGATCCAACCAGACTGGAGCACTCAGTTGCGCCATACATTGGGATGCTATAATGTAACCGCTAAAGAGGAAGATGAAGATCCAAGAAACATCAATATTCTAGAGGAAAAAGGACATCGCAAAGTTGAAGGACCAAAAATAGAGAACCCAGAAATCTCCACACCCTTGAAGACAAAGAAATTAAATATTGGCACTGAAAAAGAACCGAAGTTCGTGAAAATTAGAGATTACTGGGATGACGCTATAGTGGATAAAGTTGTTTAGTTACTCCGTGAATACCAGGATCTCTTCCCCATGTGATTTGGGCGTTATGAAGATCAGATTGAAGCCAAACGCAAAGCCTATTAAATAGAGGTCGTATTGCCTTAATCCTAAATACAAGGAAAACATTCGCTAGGAGTTGGATATGATGCTGGAGGCAGGCATCATAGGACCTATTGAAGAATCTGAATAGGTGAGCCCGATGGTGGTTTAGGAGAAGAAAAAATGGGTGAATTAAGGATTTTCATAGATCTGCAGAAGCTTAATGATGTGTGTTTTCACGACCCATTTCCAACGTCGTTTACAGATGAAGTGTTAGACAATCTTGGAGGGTAGGAGGCCTATTCCTTTATTGACGGGTTTCGGGGTATCATCAGATTAAGATTGTGCTTGAGGATAGGAGAAGAATGACCTTCACAATGGAGTGGGGTTGTTTTTAGTGCAGTGTGATGCCATTTGAACTCAAGAATGCACTTGTAATATTTTCTCGCGTAGTCATAGTAGCGTTCGAAGAGCTCATTCATAAGTTTTTGGAAGTATACTTTGATGACTGAACGATGTTTGGTTTAGTGAAGCACCATGTTGTAAGTCTGCGCCTGATGTTGGATACCTAACACAGATAACATATCATGTTGAATTTGAAAAAATGCAATATATTGTGTGTCCCCTTTGGGATCTTGCTGGGTCATGTTGTGTGCAAGAAAGTATTGATGGTGTACCCTGCAAAGATTGTGGTAATTTTGAATTTGGAGGACCCTAGGAACATTAAGTAGATACACGCAATATTGGGACATATGTGATACAATAGAAAATTTAAGCTTATGCTCAAATTACTATGCCCATGGAGAAACTGTTAAAGAAGGATGCCACATTTTGTTGGGACGAAGAATGACAACACAGTTTAGATGTTTTGAAAGAAAAGATGGTCACTACACTAATCTTGATATTCCTTGATTGGAAAAAGGAGTTTCATGTACATGTGGATGCCTCTTGCACTACGTTGCATGTAGTGCTAACACAGGCCGATGAAGGAGAAATGGACCATCCTATAGCCTTCACAAGTATGAAGTTATCGAAGGGGGAGAAGAAATATTCAACGAATGAGCATGAAGGATTGGCCATGGTGTACTCGCTACAAAAATTCAGGCATTATCTATTAGGAGGGAATTTCAAGATGTACACAGATCATTCTACCTTGAAATACTTGGTCAACAAGCCTATGTTGGGGGGGAAGATCTGCAGATGGTTGCTACTATTTAAGGAGTATGACTCTGAAGTAATTGTGAAGCCAGGAAGGTTAAATGTAAGACCTAACCATCTGTGGCAGATCGAAACATGAGAGGAGCCTAATAATCTGGAGGAAGGGTTGCCATATGCACAACTCTTTGTGGTGCGCATAGTGGATGATCATTTTGCTGAATTTATTCACTTCTTGACTATGGGGATGGCACCAAAAGGATATACAAGCGAACATAAGAAGGAATTAGTAGTGCGTGTGACCAATTTTTCAGTCATTGTGGGAAATTTATATAAAATGGGTGTAGATGAAATATTGTGAAGATATGTGCCAGACTTTGAGTGGGATAGAATTCTTGCTGAAGCTCATGGGGGAGATGCGGGAGGCCATTATGTAGGAAATGAAACTGCGAAGAAGATTTTGCGCGTAGGTCTATGGTGACATACATTGCACAAGGATACTAAGGCGTATTGTAAGGTGGGTGATGCATGTCAAAGAACTGGAAGACCATCACAAAAAGATAATTTACCACTACATCCTCAAGTATCCTTGCAGCCCTTTGATAAATGGGAGATTGATTTTTTTGGGCCAATCTAGGCCCCTAGAAAGAAAATGCATGCACACTATATTATCACTGGGACGAAATATGTCATCATATGAGTGGAAGCATAGTCAGTTAAATATTGTACATGGGCTACGACAACAAAATTCTTGTTTGAGCACATCATAACCATATGTGGCTACCCAAAAGTATTGATGAGTGACAGGGGTATGCATTTTCTAAACGAAACGATCAACGTGTTGACTAAAGAGTTCTAGGTATACCATCAGAAGAGTATGCCCTACCACCTGTAAGCAAATGGAACTGTCAAAGCTGTTAACAAAATTTTCAACAACACGCTGACAAAGATCTTTAATGCGCAACAGAACGACCTGGATGTGTGCGTACTTGTAGTACTATGGGCTTACAGGACTACTTGTAAGAAGCTCAGAGGGAAAATTCCATTTAGATTAGTATATGGGGTCGAAGCCGTAATGCTAAGGGAGTACATTGTGCCTAGTCTCTTCATAACAAATTAACGAGCATGGCAAATCGCGAGGCCTTGGAGGAATGGATCGTGCAACTTCTAGATCTCGAAGAAGATCGTTTTTTGGTAGTATTCCATCAACAAGCACAAAAGGAACACGAGAAAGCATGGCATGATTGCCACATAAATCTTTGCACGTTCAAGGTAAACAATCTTGTCCTGTTATATGATAGTAAATTCACTAAATTTCTGAGTAAATTCTAGATGCATTGGTTAGGGCCATATATTTTCAAATAAATTACAGATGGAGGCGCAGTTCAGCTCATGAAGCTAAATGGGGAACCCTTCCCGGGAAAATTGAATGGCAGCAGGTTGAAGTGTATACAAGGGATCCTGCATAGTGATAATATGACAGCTTGATAGACTTAGTGCTCCAGGTAGTTACAAGGGAGTGTGGGACTATAAAATACACTCCTAAGTAGGGAGGTCAACACAGTGAGTAGGTTGCATGAAGACTGATCGAGATGCAACCCAGGAACCTGCGTTCAGGAAGTTGCGCCATGGGGGAAGGTACTGCACAGGACAATAGGAAAGTGACCGTTGGAGTTACTATTCATGACTTAACAACCAAAATATGGTTAAGTGGAGTGGGGTGGCGGCATTTAAGGAAAACAATCTTTGAAGATCTGCCACCAAAACAACATTTATTATCAAAAATTGGGAGAAACGGTCGGATTTGAATTCAAAACTCCCTATAAATTACATGTGCCATTCCAATAGAGGAAACTTTGCGCTCTCAGATTTATTGTTGAATTTCATTATCTGTCACTTATGAGCCGAGAATTTTGGGAAGAATTCCTATCATGAGCAAACATTTCCACCAAAGCCCGCGAGTTGTTTATGGAGAGAATGACTTCCACCAACCCCGCCAAAGCCTTGAGTTCAGAAGTAGCTGTGTCTAACACATCAAGACTAGAAGTGTCAAGTGTAGAGGCTATGCCTGTGGTGCCCATGGAGCTGAGGTCACCCAGGCCAAAACAGACCATGACTAAAGAAAAACAACCTGCAATGAAAGAGTAACAACCCTCAGAAAAGGAAAAGCAGAAAAAGTTGGTGCCGGTGTGCGCATCCCCAAGGAAGCATTCTGAAACACAGGCCAAGCAGAAGAAAGATAAGCAGCCAGAGAGAGTAGTGGACCTGGAGGCAGAAGAACTCCACGGAACATAGGATATTGATGCTGAAGGGGTGGGAACCATAATAGGGCTACCTAAGTATATCCCTCCATGCAAGGGAAAAGCAAAGGTCATGAAGGACACAGATTCTAAGAAGTTTACAATTTCCACGCCTGTACTACCTAAGCAAGCCCTTTTGAAGGCCCGTGGCTCGCAAGGATCAGATTGCTAAAAATCAAGGATTCGGACCTCACAGACCACACTAAGTTTCCACACTTGGAGAAAGACAAATATATGTGGATGGTCTATTTTAAAGAAATAGGTGTTACAACACTAGAAAGAGAGGAATGGGTCGACGGTGTCGAGCAATCAGGATTCCTCAATTTTCTATGGGTACCACATTATCACCGCACCCCCATTAATACGACATGTGTGCACTAGCACCTCACACTAGTGCATGATGGGTGTTTATGGCTAGGAGGGACTATCCCCATTACAACAATACTAATTAACAAAATCATGCAGCTACCTTACAAAGGTGCGAACCTGGCTAAGGAGTTTGGTGGAAAGACTAGGGAGAAAGATCTTGAAGGAAGAATGAAGAGGGATTATAGCCTCCTCAAGAGGTCACGAGGGTACTCCATTATTTCCATAAAAGACCAGGCAATTCAATTCACTGCCCAAATTTTAGCATGGAAGGTGATGAGAAAATGTCACGCGGATGAAGTTCCAGTGCCAGTGGCTTCCCTTGCTACACAATGTGCAGAAGGCATACAATTTAATTGGGAAAGACACATCTATCAGGAGTTCCTATTGAATTGCGTGAAGCCCAAGATGAAACCAAGCCATTCCACTACTCTTGGTTGTTGTTGTCAATTATGCTTATTACATGGAAATTACTGCGCTCTCCTTAGCACCATCACAATGCGTTGTCAAGTTACAGAAAGGAAAACTGCTACTGGCATAAGTAGAGGATGCGCAGAAGAAGGAGGACTTACTAAAGGCCAGGTTGCACCCTTCGTTGGAGGAGGCCTATCAAGTCACGACTACCATTCAGGATAAGTTTAAAGGACTACAACAGACACAACAAATAATGAGGTTGGTAGTGGAAGGAACAATAACTAAAAAATTGATCGAGGAATTTAAACAGCCAGTGACACAGAACGTTGTTGAAGTAGCAGTAATCCGGATGGAGCTGGGGGGTCTTCACAATAAGATCATAGCCCCAACAGAGTGACTCGAGTGCAAGTCACGATATTTGTGTTGGGGGCCTGTTGGGATGGGGTCCCCTGGATTAGTTTAGGGTTAATATAACCCAAGTTTTGGTACAATTTTGTAAATAATGTAAAGTCTCCTCGATTTTTGGATGCGGAGCGCGTAGATCAATAGGTTTCAAAGGGGCTTATCCCCTTGTTTTAAGTAAATTTTTGAGTCAGTTTTGAGATTTACCCATGGTCTAAAGACCATGGCGTTGTTTGGAAAGTCAATAAATATTGAGTCTTAGAAAAGGATAAGGGAAGAGAAAAACAACACGGAGAAAAGATAGAAATGTGGGTCTAGGGCAGGAGCTAGGGCAAGAAGTCTCTACTTCCTACACTTAGATAGGGAAAGAAAGGCTCTGCGGCTAAGTGCGTAGAGGCCTAGGAAGAGTCTATTGTTGACTGCATGGACCCTTTTAGTTGTGTGCGTAGGGCAGTTTGAGTTTGTAACCTTGAATTGAAGATCAATATAGACAATTTTTATGAAGAATTCTCGAATATTATGTTTATCTCTATTAATGTTATATACTACTGATAAATGATTTGTTTATGAAATATTGATTTAATGTGGCATGATTCTCTTGAGTAAGTCATAATAATTTAGGCAACGTATTTTTAATTACTTTCATGAGGACTCTAGTGATCTCTCTTATGTTTACTAAATATTGAAGTAAATCTGCGTGAGCACTAATTTAGAATTGCTCTATGATGCACGCAAGTAGGAAAATTGATAATTATAGGTACACAAGGACTAATTGTAGACCTTCATGAAGGTCTGAAGGCTTCTTTAACATAGTAGCATAAACATTCCCCAATATTTTATTGATCTGCATGAAGGAATATCTGAAGCCCTGGAAGACATCACACTAGTCTGTGGATGCAGAAACTTGGTTCTTGCATCCCCCCATACTGCTTTGAGTGAGACTGTAGCCTATGCTATGGGGGTTGTTTCCGAAAGGGCCAATAGTGTCGGGTTTTTTTTGTTGGCACAACTAACTTTGAACCTGGGTCAGGACCCTTCAAGCCAACAGTAATAAAAAAACAAGAAAGCTAGGCTCAATAGAAATCTAAAATAGGAAAATGAAGGAGATTCAATTCAACGCAAGAGTTCAGAATTAGATATGATATATATATGAACTGTAACAACCAACATAAATATAAATCTAAAAAATAAGATCAATATCTTGAGTATAGTGTTAGGTTCCTATACCAGTAGGAGTCATAATTTTGAATGACTAAGGTGAAACCTTGTAATATTGTACATACCTTTGCTTTATGCAAATGTTTTCCATGTTAAAAACTTTAAAAATGTAAAGAGGGTATGTCCTAAAAGAATAAACAAAGGACAAAAAGAATAAGAAAAGGGTCAAAAATGAAAATATATGAACCCCCCAAAAACAAAAAAACCATGAAAGTGTGCAAGTCAAAATGCCACTACTATTTACTTTTATGCATGATAAAAGATTTTTTGCATCTTGTTACTCATGCAACAATCCATGATAGTTAGAATGTTTAAACTTGGCTATTTCATGTTTTGAATTTTATGTTTATAGTTAGAGAATAAATCTGACCAAACAGTGTAACCTTGGTAGATCATTAGATAGGTAGAATAAATAAAAGGAGTTCATCAATTTAATCCGAGCCCTTGGATGATATAAGGTTAGAATTAGAAAGTTTACTTTGTAAACAAAAGTAAAATATTGATAAGGTTTTGCTAGCCTAAATACACCTTAATAAAGTGAAGAAAAAAATGGTAGGATGAGTAAATGGGTAAGTAGTAGAAAGGTTGCAGAAATATCATGTGATTACATAAAAGCACTTATGCCATTGTTTTAAATGCAACTTTCCAATATGCATAAATAGTAAACAAAGGAAAGACAATGGTTCACCGTATGGTTTATTTAACATCTCCTCATTCATTTCACCCCTTCACTTCACTAATTTCCCATAAATAAGTTCTATTACTTAAATCCTACAAGTAAAAAAGGCTCAGAGAATTTCTCTGGCTTTTGGACGGACCAAACTAATGACTTAGGGGAACAAGTACTAGAACCCCATTCATAAAAACACATTCCCCGTTCATAAAATTCCATCTTCCCTCATTAACCTAAGAAAACTCATTTTTCCTAAGGTTTAAACACCAATTACCTAGGAGAGGTGACTCACCCCCCATGTAAATCCTATTTCACCAAAAAACCCACCAAAAGTTTTTATGCTAAGTATAAATCTAAACATGCAATCGCATATACTTTACCCCTTTCTTTTACTTAGGAAAACCCACTCTGCCATCACTTTCATATTAATTAACTAACTCTATTATATAAACCCATTATAACCCTTTTCACGTAAATATTTAAAACCCTATATAGAATATCCCAACCCCTTAGTTTTAAACAAAAACTAATATAAATTACCCCTTATCCCGATATAATCTCACTTAATTTACCTAACCCAGGTAAAATTTAAGTTAATCCTGTGTCGGCCTCACCCGACTCCCTAATCCCTCATTAAAGCCCATCCTGATCACTTAACCATGGATTAGTCCATAAACTAATCTTGAACCACAATAACTAAATCCTTGGGCCCCCCATCAACCCCCGTCATTTTCCCCCGCGTAGCTTTGCCTCCCAACTACTGTTGATCTTCCCTCCGGCACATCTAACGGTGCACAATCATATCGACCGCACCCGATGGATGAAAAATAATCGCCTGATAAAGTGGTTTTCCTCCCAGTGCCCGATGCTACATGTCAGACGATGTATGGCATCAGGCGACGCCTCCCAAATACCACCCGTACCATGAAAGTGGTGCGACAACCCTCCAAAATTGCTTGCCCCACTTAACCAAAAAACCGCACTATTCATCCGAAAGTGAACCCGCCAAAAATTAACTGTTTTCTATATAAAAGACCACGAAGCCTTCCTTTTCCCTTTCTCGCGCATTCTCTGTGTAAATTCTTAAAACCATTGCCAACCACTGCAAATGCCTAATTTACCCACAAACTTCCAATTCCACTCTAGAAGACGCTACAAACAGCCAGCCAACCTTTACAGACCGTACCAAGACTACGCCAACCACTGCAACTGTTATGAACCAGAAATTTTAGTGCTAAATCGCGTAATTCCAGGTATTCCACCACGAAATATCTCTTACCCCTACAAAATTTCAAAAAATTTGGCCTATGTAGTATTTTGAATTAAGAAATTGAGTAAAAATATTGTCAATTAAATAAATTACTTGCCTAAAACCTCTAATAAACCCTCCCAGAGCATAATTCAAATCCACAAGAACAGAATTATGGGCTGCCCCTATTTCTATGGATGTTAGACCCATTACTACTCCAAATTTAGACCTGGACAACGTTCCCCTGGCCGATAGGGATTTCCAAATAAAGGACACAACTGCAATAGAACTCCCACTTAAAATCCATTACTTAAGCAAAGACATATACCTGAACCATACAGATGATATTGGCCTTTGGGAGTCTCATTTACCCAGATACCAATTCCCCCAAGTTCACATCTTTCCATAAATCATCCATACGTGCTATGCATGCTTTGTCCGAAGCCATAGAGCCATAATGTCTCAAGACCAGAAGGTTCTTTTCACTATCACAGCTCAGTCAATTAATGAAATGTTGCAGTTTCAACCAGGGTCAAACCTAACCCGACTCTCAATTAGAGACTTTTTGGACTAGTATCCTAAGCTAAGCCCATCAAGATTGGCCCAGTTGTTTCATACCTTCATCAGAGAAGAAAACCATATCCCTAAGGACCCCCCTCGACGTGTACCAACTATTTTCTCTCAATGGGGCCATAACATTGTAACCATGATATCCTGTGTTCTGGGTTACTCTACCAGTGAATACATTGATGAACTTATTCTTGCTTTCATGTCGATCTATACCCCAAGTCAGCCTCTTGCAATCATATATGACTTTTCCAGTTTCATAGTTGATAGGATGCATGAGTAGTTCACAAGAATGGGAAATGAGAGAGTATTAAAATACTCCTCTATTCTGTACCATCTATTTTTGTATTATCAATTGGATAAGTTTCCTTTCACTCTCCATAAGCTTGACACCATGGGCCATCCCAGATCTGTCATCTTTTGGACCCCACTTTTCCATGATTTTAGATCACCTTATACATACTCTAACTTCATAGACTCTTTTGTGCATCCAATCATGACTATGCTCACTCAGAATCCTCCACCTAGGATAAGCCTAGAGATAAAGAGAGTCCTCCAGGTTTCCAAGAAAACCAAAGTGGGGGATTGGTACCTTTACCAAAACCACACAAAAATCAGAATATATGGTTGCCTGCTTGCACCATATAAGTTGCCAAGATACCTTCCCATGAGGTAGTTTGCCTTAGAATATTAGAGACAGATCATCAATGCAGACAAAGTCAACTTTTTCAATGCCAAGAAGAAGGCCAATTTCAAAATCAAGATGAATTAGGTCCCTTCATATGCAATTCCAGAAAGGCAGGGAAAGAAGCAGACTTAATCTTGTAAACCCTGAATTTCCAAAGAAGTTTCGTATGGAGATATGACCCTTTAGAATTCATTACCAAGAAAAGGAAAAAGATCAAGTTAGGACCTTTTATCCACCCCCCATACCAGAGATAGAGGCATATGCAAATCAAAGAGAATGGGTGGAAAATACCTTAGTAGGCAGTGACAGCACAAGGGTAGATGTAGAAAATGCTCTGATTGATTTGGAAAAGCAACTTGATGAGAGCACTTTCCTGCAGGTACCATAAGAGAAAGAAAGAGCCATGAGCACCCCGCTAGTCACACAAGATCCTCATAATGAGGAGAAGAATCCAAAAAGAAAAAAAGAGGGAGCTTCCACTTCAGGAATGTATACCTATAATTTGCAGCAGGAAAAAAGTCACAGTAAGAGGCAAAGGCTAAATCTAGCGTCTGAACAGGAATACACAGAATGATCAACATAGGTGACCAACACAAAGGAAGACAGAAGCAGGCCCACAACTCCATCTGAAGACATACAAGAGCCTTCCATATCACAGACTCACATGTTGGAAAGGCATCTTAGTGTGGAAGTGTCTTCCTTCAGTAGGCCTGCTGATAAAGATCAGGACATAAAGGATAGGTATAAGGAAATAAAAATGAGGAATGAGAGGCTTAAATCCCAAACATATGCCCAATACCTAAAGCTCACTCCCACAAATCAAAGAAGGCTAATGTCAGCCTTTGACATCATCAGAATACATGAGGGTTGACTTTGAAGTGTTGGCAAGGGATATTCATCCCATAGACCAAATAGAATTGCACAAATAGGCTGGAGAGATGATATACTCTGCCCTAACAAGTAAAGAAATAGCTTCCCATCAGCTACAAAATTCAGTAAACAATATCTCAGCTCAATTTTAGCTGGAGAAGGCCTCATCATAAGCCAAGGATATGAGGATTAAGTATTTTGAAGACTTAATTATTGAATTGGGATATGATCCCAAGGATATTAAAGCTACTGAGAAGTTGATAAAGAAGAAGAATGATGATATTGCTGCACTAAAGAAGCAATTGAAAATTCCCCAGTTGCAACATCCCCAAACGCTGGAAGTCATACAGAACCAAACCAAACATGAAGAGTTGATGGACTTGGTCCTAAATCCCATTGATCAACTTAGGGAGACAAAGAAAGAAATGGATAACTTGATCCAATTGAAACAGACTGACATTGCATCAACTTCTGCAAGTGTCATCCCTACTATGTCTACGGCATTCCCTTCTACACTGGTAGCTTCACTTGCACCAACAACTCCACTTGCTACAAAATTTCCAGTAACAGCAGAATCTATCAAAGCAGCAAATGTATAAGGAGAAAAGGCTACAAAATTAGTTAAATCCATGGAAGAGATGTCAATTCAGGCTCCAAAAATGAAAAGACTAAAGGAAAAGGTGGAAAGTTTAGAGACTAATTATAAACTTGCACATATTATGAGAAAAGAACAAACTCAGAATGCCAATAAAATGAGTGAAAGGGTCAAAGCCTTAGAGAAAGAATTGACATTAGAGAAACCCCTTGGGCAAGCCAAGGAACTGTTATGGGCCAATATCATAGAATCTGTCAAGGATACTTGGCTATCTATTCAAGTTATTTTTGAGCAAACAACACTAATAAAGAATGCTACAGTAGCTATTCATAAAGTCAAAGAGGAATTGGGGGATAAGCCAGAGGATGCCAATAGACTCATCCATTTCCTTAACAAAAAAAACAGATATGAGCTTTAGGAGCTCAATATAGAAGACAAGACTAAAACCATTTTGGAAATAAGGAAGGTACTTTCCAAAAGAAAGCTGATGCTGAACTTAGAAGAAAAGTACCATAACATGTAGGTGGCCATTGATAGATTCATGGCCCAATTCCAAATTTTGAGGGAGAAAGGATTGCCTATTCCATTGGTCATGAATGATAAACTTATGACACAGTTGGACTATGATAATAGATTAAGGCAATTGGCTAAGGAACAAACTGGCACTTCATCTATAAAAGCAATTCCAATAGGCAAAGTTTTGTATAACACCTTTGAGAACTTGTTTTTTCTCCAGCATGAGATTAAATATTTATTCATCACAAAGCCCAATTTTTCCAAGTATACTGAGGCCGATGAGATATATAGGAGGATGATGAATGTAAAATTACCCGATGTAGAATGGTGGGAGACAATGATTGATTTACTATGAGAAATTTACAACAAAAGTTACTGCACAGTAAAAATAGATCAGCCAAGTAAACAAATGGAAATAGGACAGTAGAGTCAAAGAGTATCAGGTTAAAGATCAAAATTGAAAAAGATTCCAGCATGAAAGGGTCACAACTGCAAGCCAGCATAAACGGCTACAAATCCAACCATAAAAGCCAGCAGTACCACAATCAAATGGATAGCTTGAAATAGTTCAATAGCTGTCTCTATCTTCTTGCAAGAAGATACTTGTATTTCCTAGAATAAATCTCAAGTTTGTTTTGAGATATTTTGTAATAGTTTTTGTATAAATACTTCACCATTTGAAGTATGTAGGGTGGATTCTTAGACATTTATATAGACTTTCTTGATCAAAATATTGTAAGCTACTGTATCATTTTTTGGACCAGAAAGCTGGATTAATGAATAAAGACAAGAAATTTCACTCGATTCATGTGCAATGCGAAGTACAGACAAGTATTTTCTCTTGTGTTGTTATCTTTCTTCAAAAAAAAATTCCATTGTATTTAATGTATTTGAAATCTTACTGCTATAATATGGAATGATATCTTAGAATTTGCTTCATTGCACTCTATTTTAACCATTATGCATTTTAATGTTTTCTACAAATTATCTAAATTAAGTCATTCTTAATTGCTCCTTAGTCTAGGTAGTCACACTCTAATCTATAGTAAATAATTCTTAATTGCCCTTTGCTCATGATTAGCCTCGGTTCCTTATTTTAATCATGATCTGAGAATTCTTAAGGGCTCTCCCACCTTGGTTAAGATTCATTTCAACCATCTGCCCAAAGACATGCACTTTACTATGCTAGTTTGCCCTTTGAACACTCCCTTTAATGAGTTAATTCCAGTTTTGCTGCGCTTCTTTGACACCACAGCCCAATAGTCCAAAGACATCATTCTATCCATCTATTTTAAGGATTCCACCATCCAACCTTCAATACAAATAAAAACCCCCTGAACTTTCAGAACTAGCCTAAAATCCCAGCAAACAAAGCTAAATCATACAGAGAGAGCCCTCTCTAAGTCATAGGCTGGCTAGATCCTATACTTAAAATATTGGTTTGTGGTTACCTCGGTCTTTTCCTTCTTCTGATAAATTCTAGGGAAAATTTTTGAGTGATAACATAATGGTGAACATACTGGGGATTTTGAATCCTCAATCTTAATAAAGCTTTAAGAAAATACTAAATTTTTATTTTAAGCCTCTTAAATTCATTTGTTAGAAGTTCTTTCAAAAAAATCTCACAAAAACAGTGAAATTTTTTGAAATTATGGCTTCCAGGAAGACTCATTATACTAGGGCTAACCCAGATCGAAACCCTACCCCAATAGTTGATAATCCTAACCTAATTTCAAGAAAATCCAAAAAATAATAAAGTTCAGCTAGTTACGCACCTTTAGTTAAAGCGAATACATGTCCTGATGAGTGGTTGTTTTTAGAAGATCTTCCCTTTGATGAGAAATTGATTGTCATTATTTAAAACAAAGTCTTAAAGTGAAATATACGATACTATCCTAGACCCTTATTTCATTGCAAACCTTGAAGTCCAAAGGGCCAACAAGTCAATTAATGAATACATTCTGAATTCTCCACAATCATCCCTTAGTACCACCAAGATCCCTGAGCTTTTTGAACAATTTTCCAGTACTCTTCGTTCACTGTTGTTCCCTTCAACTTCTGAATTCCATTCTCCACCACCATTTATATCTTCACTCCCTCACAAACCTATCATATCCCATTCACCACTTATAGTCCTGGTTCTTCATCTGCTCTTCATCCACATCTTAACCCCTCCCAGCCTACAGCCATGGAAAACAAATATGCTCCTCTTATTTTACCAGCCCCACTTGGTGCTATGTGAGCAAATTACATGAGAGAAATCATTCAATTTGATGGCACAGGACATTACACTGCATACAACCATGTCAATAAGATTACTAATTACTTTGAACTACATGAAATTGATATTGTGGATGTTCAAATGAGACTGTTTGCTCAGACTTTAGCAGGTGATGTTAGGAAATGGTTTAGAGCATTGCCTGATAATAGTATTGATAGTTTAGAAGCATCTCATCAGCAATTTTTGAATAGATGAGAAAAGAAGAAAAATCCCCTACAAATCCTTTCAGAATATGAAAATATTAGAAGGGGACCTAATGAAACTATTCAAGATTATTGCACTAGATTTAACAGTATATATAACGCAATCCTAGTTAATCTTAGACCCCCACTTGACTTAGCCTTAATAAAGTTCCCTGATGGTTTTGACACAGATATTCCATTCCAACTTAGGGAAAGAAACGCCTCAACATTAGAAGAAATGTAAAGTGTAGTTGTAGTGTTGAAGCTAATTTGTTAGCTAAAAGAGTTAGAGTTAGAAATGAAAAGAGGTTAATTGCTAAAGATGAAGCTTCACTATCAGACATAAAAATAGATAGTTTAGCCAAAAGTATGGAAATAATAATGGATAGAATAGATAACATAGAAATGAAACCCCAATAGGATAATCAACAAGCATCTCCAGTTAGAAACCCTAACTTTAGAAAAAACCAAAATCAAAACATTGGGAAAAATGGACCGGATCAGAACATTAGGCCTCCTTTTCAAGAAAATTATGAAGAAACATCCCATCCTGAATACCTAGAACAAGACACATAGATCAATTTAATGGGATTAGATGATGAGGATATTGTTTTTCTAACCAAAGATGAGCAAGAATTTCACATGTTGCAGCAATTGCAAATCCAGTCTAGGTAGTCATTTGATTATAAACAAGGTTATGATTCTGCCATCTTTGAAGTGCATAAACAGTATAATCCAAGAAGCAGAAAGAACACTGATTTCCCTAACCAAACCAAGAAAATAGTGCAAAATCAACGTAAGAAAATGAAAGAAGCCCCTATTTCAAAGATCCTTCAATTTCTCCCTAGGAAAAACCCATCATTGTACATATAAATCCTAATCAACCTTTTAATCATCAACCATGCACTTCAATCCCCCCTAAAGAACTAGTGGACAAACCTCAAAACACCAAATTTGAAAACCCAAAAAAAGAGGTCCCCAATAAGGAAAAGAAGACCATCCTACTCAAATCCCTGCTGTGAAAATTCAAAACCCTCAAACAGAAAAATCCCCTTTGCCATTCAATCTGGGAGCAGAGGTGGCTAAGCTAAATATTTCAGTCCCTTTAACAGAACTAATCGAGAATGAAACTTACAAATCACATATAAACTAGACCTTAAACATTTATGAAAAGAAGGATCATGTTAACCTGTTTGATGACCAACCAGAACCCATATTTGGTCCAGATGTTAATGGAAAACCACTAGAAGGAGGAGTACCACCTCTTTACATCAGCCTTGGTATCCATGTTAAAATTCTACACAATGCAATGTTAGATTTTGGGGCCTCTCACAACTTAATGCCCAAAGCAGTGATGGAGAAATTAAACTTTAAAAATTATAAGAGCTTACAAGGACTTATTCTCATTTGCCTCAAGTCAAGTAAAGTGTCTAGGATTGATTAAATATTTGTGTGTTACTTTAGTCCAATATCTTATCAAAAGCATCCTTATGGATATTGCAGTGGCTAAAATCCCACCAAAGTATGGCATGTTGTTGTCCAGATCATGGGGAGCCAAACTTCAGGGATCCTTACAACTAGATATGTCATATGCAACAATTTCTTTTTTTGGACAACCTAAGAAACTATATCGAGAAACCTTAATGAAATACATGGTAAGTAGCCAGGATCAGCCTCAAAACTTTCCCATCTACTCCATACATTCAGACATTGATTCTTTTATTTTGTATAATGCTAATCACACATAAGCAATTTCAAACAGTATTAGCACACAACCAAAAGAAATTGCAGTTTCTACACAAATTGAAAATAACCAAACTTCATAATTTTTCAATCAACATAGTGGCCAAATTTATGTAAGTGATGAAAAGTTTGTTGCACCAGATAGTGAAAATTATGAGCATGAGATATTATGGCATCTTGAATTTGATGGGTCAGTCAATAAGTTTGGAGCAGGAGTAGGAGTGTGGATATATAATTTGGAGAATAATCACTCAGAAGGCCATGCATACAGACTGAATTTTAAATGTACTAACAATATGGCCAAGTATGAATCATTAATTTTAGGTCTTAAATTAGGTAGGAATCTTGGAGCTAAAAGAGTTTATGTCATGGGAGACTCTGAACTATTTATAAAACAAGTTGATGGTGTATATATGAAAAAGGAACCTAGATTAATTTGTTATAAAGGAACTATTGTAGAAATACTCAATACTTTCTTAGAAACCAAGCTTGCAGTAATCCCCAAAAAACACAATATGCAAGCCCATAGTTTAGCAAAGTTTGCCAGCACTTACAAGTTACCCTTCCAACCTAACCATCAATATACTACTAAAGTTAGACATAGACCTACAATTATAGATAATTTGAAGAATTGGCAAGTATTTTCTAATGATAAACAGATAAATCACTTTTTAAATTTAGAAGAAGAGTTTGCAAATCACAACATAGACACTGATACATCCATAGATCCTGACTCTAAGGATGAGTTAGAAATTAATGAGATAGAAGGTGATGAACTAGATAGATTTAACCCAACTAAATTTACTAAATCAGATGTAGATAACTTAGAGTGAATTTAGATTGATGAAAAGATAACTGAAGAAACCGAAGTAATTAATCTCAAGCATAACTTCTTACCAAAGGGATTAACCCCTATGGAAGATTTATTTGATTCAAATGATGTTACTAGGAAACCTAAAATGGAACCAGTAAGGTTTGATATAGAGGAATGTAATATAGGCACCAGTGAAAATCCTAAACTGATCAAACTTTCAAAATCATTACCTCCCACTGAAAAAATAAAATACATTGAGTTGTTGAAAGAATTTCAGGATGTTTTTGGTTGGAGTTATGAGGACCTCAAATCCTATGACACCAACATCATGTAGAACACAATCCCTATTAAAGAAAATCAAAAGCCTTTCAGATAAAAACTTATAAGGACCAATCCTATCTTCTTACCTTCAATTGAAAAAGAAATTTAGAGGATGTATGATGCCAAAATAATTGCACCAATCAGATTTTCTGATTGGGTCTCAAACTTGGTCCCAACCAGGAAGAAAACTAGTGGGATCAAACTCTGTGTGGATCTCATAAACCTCCAAAAAGTGTCACTAAAAGAAAATTACCCTCTCCCCAAGATGCATCACATTTTACAAATGGTAGTTGGATCAACTAGAATCTCATTATCGGATGGGTTTTCTAGTTACAATCAAATTTTGGTTCATCCAAATGACCAACCAAAGATTGCCTTCACTATTCCTTGGGGCACATTTATGTATGTGAAAATTCCTTTTGGGCTAATGAATGCAGGAGAAACTTTCTAGAGGGCTATGGATATAGCCTTTGCGAAAGAAATTCATGATTTCCTTGTGATATACCTAGATGAAATTACTTTTTTTTCAAAATCTGACAATCAACATTTGGATCATCTAAGGCAAGTTTTTATTAAATGCAGGAAATATGGAATATTCTTAAACCCCAAGAAATATTTTTTTGGTTTAGAAGAAGGAAATTTTTTAGGTCACATAATCTCAAAACATTGCATAAGAATAAACCCTGCAAGAATACAAGCCATCTTGTAAATACAACACCCAAGGAACATTAGATAATTACAAGCTTTTTTAGGAAAAAATAACTTTCTTTTAAGATTTATATCTAATCTAGTAGAATTAATTAGATCACTTAACAATATTTTGAAGAAGGATTTGACCATAAAATGGACTATCGAGGCTAAAAAATCTTTTCAAGACATTAAACTGGCCTTAACCAAAACACCTGTGTTAATCAGTACAAAATTTGACAGAGATTTCATCTTATTTTCATTTTCTTTTGAGTACAAAATAGCTGCAGTTGTATTGCAGAAAAATGACTAGGGATATGAACAACTTATTGCTTTCTTTAGCAAAGCCCTGAGATATGCTCCCTTAAAATACAATATAATGGAAAAACAAGCATGGGCTTTAGTCAAAGCCATTAAGGATTTCAGGTTATACATTTTATATTCTCATATAGTGGCTCACATTCCAAATTCAATAGTCAAATACATCCTAACTCAGGAAGGTCCAGAAGGGAAGAGGGGAAAGTGGATTTCTACTATTTTAGAGTATGATATAGAAATCAAACCAACTAAGGTAATCAAGGGCCATGGTTTAGTGAAAATCATGGCAGAATAGAACTATCAAGCCTTGGATATAAACTTTATTGCAACAATAGATGATGGAGAGGAGATGGAAACTCCACTAATCAACTAGGCATTTATTGAATCACCATGGTATGCTAATATTATTTATGTTTTACAGAACTTAGAAGATCCTCCCGAATTATCTAGAACTAAAAGTAGGTTTTTAAAGATGAAATCCTTAAAAAAATTTATATTACACAATGATTTGTTTTGGAGAGATCATGAAGGCATTCTTCTCAATTTCTTATTAAAAGATGAATCTGACAGAGTTTTGCAAGAGTTTCATGTAGGTGACAGTGGAGGACACCTTTACTAGAAGTCCACTGTAGATAAGATCCTTAGAGCTCGTTTCTACTGGCCTACCTTGTTTTCTGATGTCAAGAAATATGTGACCTCCTGTCACAAATGCCAAATTTTTGAGGGAAAGAAAAAACTTTTACCTTTACCCCTCAAGCCAATCTCTGTCGAAATGCCTTTTCAACAATGGGGGTTTACACTTCATTGGTGAAATTCACCCACCCTCCTCTGCCCAACACAAATGGATCCTCACAGCCACAGACTATTTCACGAAATGGATAGAGGCCATACCGTCAAGGCAAGCCACAGACATTGTTATCATTAAATTCCTTGAAACCAATATTCTATCAAGATTTGGATGTCCAACTAAGCTCATTATTGATAATGCAGCAACCTTTAAATCCAAAAGAATGATAGATTTCTGCACCAAGTATCATATAACCCTGGGCCATTCCACAACGTATTATCCTCAAGGAAATGGAATGGCAGAATCCTCAAACAGAAGCCTAGTAAACATCATCAAAAAGTTGCTAGAGGACAATAAGAAAACATGGAACAAGAAGCTAGTCAATGCCCTATGGGCAGACAAACTAACCGCTAAGAAATAAATTGGTACTTATACCTATCAACTACTTTATGGGATGGAAGTTGTTTTTCCATCTTCCTTGGGAACACTAGTGATGAATTTGCTTCAAGAAATGCAAGTTGAACCAAATAGTATCCAGAGAAGAATCAACCAAACAATTCATCTTCAACAAACTAGGGAAGAAGTCTATATCAGGTCTCAAGTTGTGCAGGAAAGGGTTAAAAAGATTTTTGATAAAAGAACCAAGGCTGAAGATTTCTACCTTGGTGACAAGGTGCTCAAGTGGGATTCAAGGAGGGAAGACAAAGGTAAACATGGGAAATTTGATTTCCTATGGAAAGGCCCATATGTCATTTATGCTTTCAGAGGTAATAATGCTTTCTTCCTAAGAGAGCTTGATGGTACAGAAGCAGAAGGTGGGCCAGTGAATGGTCGAATGCTAAAACATTATTTTGAGCCTAGTTACTAATTTTTCATTTCCCATTTGTACATATTTTATTTTCAAAAGTCTAGTTTGGATTGGATGGTGATTTTGAAGTTGAAGCCCAAAGAGAACGCCCTAAGCTTTAAAAGATCTACTATCATAAGTATCAATAGTGCAGAGGAATAGAGGAAAATTTTTCAATGAAACATAAACAACAATTTAGAGGCTATTGATCTAGAAAGTTGTTGATATTTCACTAGAAAATGCCATCCCCAAGTGGAGCCACTGTTAGGTTCCTATACCAATAGGAGTCATAATTTTGAATGACTAAGGTGAAACCTTGTAATAGTGTACATACCTTTGCTTTCTGCAAATGTTTTCCTTATTAAAAAATTAAAAAATGTAAAGAGGGTATGTCCTAAAAGAATAATGAAAGGAAAAAAAGAATAAGAAAAGGGTCAAAAATGAAAATATATGAACCCCCAAAAAACAAAAAGACCATGAAAGTGTGCAAGTCAAAATGCCACTACTATTTACTTTTATGCATGATAAAAGATTGTGTGTGGCTTGTTACTCATGCCACAATCCATGATAGTCATAATGTTTAAACTTGGCTATTTCATGTTTTTAATTTTATGTTTATAGTTAGAGCATAAAATCTTACCAAACAATGTAAGCTTGGCAGATCATTAGATAGGTAAAGTAAATAAAATGAGCTCATCAATTTAATCTGATCTATTGGATGATATAAGGTTAGAATTAGATAGTTTACTTTGTAAAGAAAAGAAAAATATTGATAAGGGTTTGCTAGCCTAAATGCACCCTAATAAAGAGAAGAAAAAATGGTAGGATGAGTAAATAGGTAAATAGTAGAAAGGTTGCACAAATATCATGTGATTACATAAAAGCATTCATGTCATTGTCTTAAATACATCTTTCCAATATGCATAAACAATAAACAAAGCAAAGACAATGGTTCACAATATGGTTCATTTAACATCCCCTCATTCATTTCACCCCTTCACTTCACTAATTTCCCATAAATAAGTTCTAGTACTTAAATCCTACAAGTCAAAAAGGCTCAGAGCAATTCTCTTACTTTTGGACAGACCGAACCCTCAGCTTAATGACTTAGGGGGACAAGTACTAGAACCCCATTTATAAAAGAACATCCCCCCTTCATAAAAATCCATTTTCCCTCATTAACCTAAGAAAAACCCTTTTTCCTAAGGTTTAAACACCATTTAAGGAGAAGTGACTCACCCCCCATGTAAATCCTATTTCACCAGAAAACCCACCAAAAGTTCTTATCCTAAGTATAAATCTAAACACGTAATCGCATATACTTTACCCCTTTTTTTTACATAGGAAAACCCACTCCGCCATCACTTTCATATTAATTAACTAACTCTATTAATAAACCCATTATAACCATTTTCCCGTAAATAATTAAAACCCTATATAGAATATCCCAACCCCTTAGTTTTAAATAAAAACTAATATAAATTACCCCTTATCCCGGTATAATCTCACTTAATTTACCTAACCCTGGTAAAATTTAAGTTAATCTCGCGTCGGCCTCACCTGACTCCCTAATCCCTCATTAAAGCTCAGCCTGATCACTTAACCCTGGATTAGTCCCTAAACTAATCCCAGACCACCATAACTAAACCCCTGAGCCCCCCATCAACCCCCTTCATTTTCCCCCACGCAGCTTCGCCTCCCGACTACTGTTATCTTCCCTCCCCCACATCCAACGCCGCACAATCATATCAGTAGCGCTTGATGGATGAACAATAACCCCCTGATAAAGTGGTTTTCCTCCCAGTCCTCAATGCTACATGTCAGATGATGGATGGCATTAGGCGACCCCTCCTGAATACTGCCCACGCTACAAAAGCGATGTGATGGCCCTCCAAAACAGCTTCCCCCAGTTAAACGAAAAACTATCACTATTCATCCGAAAGTGAACCCACAAAAACCGTTTTCTCTATAAAAGACCACGAAGCCTTCTTTTGCCCTTTTTTGCGCATTCTCTATGTAAATTCTAAAAACCATTGCCAACCACTGAAAATGCATAATTTACCCATAGACTTCCAATTCCGCTCCAGAAGACGCTGCAGACAGCCAGCCAGCCTTTTCAGACTATACCAGGACTACGCAAACCCCTGCATCTACTGTGAACCAACAATTTTAGCACCAAATCACCTAATTCCAGGTATTTCACCATAAAATACCTCTTACCCCTGCAAAATTTCAAAACCTTTGGCATGTGTAGTATTTTGAATTAAGAAATTCAATAAAAATAATGTCAATTAAAGTTACTACTTGCCTAAAACATCTAATAAACCCCTCTAGAGCATAATTCAAATCCACAAGAATTGAATTATGGTTGCCCCTATTTCTGTGGATGTTAGACCCATTACTACTCCACATTTAGACCTGGACCACCTTCCCTTGGTTGATAGGGATTTCTAAATCAAGGACATAATTGCAATATAGCTCCTGCTTAAATCCATTGCTTAAGCAAAGACAGATACCTGAACCATACAGATGATATTGGCCACTGGGAGTCCAATTTACCCAGATACTAGTTCCCCCAAGTTCACATCTTTCTAGAAATCATCCATATGTGCTATGCATGCTATGTCCCAAGCCGAGAGCCATAATGTCACATGACCAGAAGGTTCTTGTTACTATCACACCTGAGTTAATTAATGAAATGATGCAGTTTCAACCAGGGTCAAACCTAACCCCACTCTCAATTAGAGACCTATTGGACTAGTATCCTAAGCTAAGCCCATCAAGATTGGCCCAGTTGTTTCATACCTTCATCGGAGAAGAAAAGCATGTCCTTGAGGACCCCCCTCCATATGTAGCAACTATTTTCTCTCAATGGGGCAAGAACATTATAACCATGATATCCTGTGTTTTGGGTTACTCTACTAGTGAATACATTGATGAACTTATTCTTGCTTTCATGTCCGTTTATACCCCAAGGCCACCTCCTAAAATCCTATATGACTTTGCTAGTTTCATAGCTGATAGGATGCATGAGCAGTTCACAAGAATGGGAAATGAGAGAGTATTCAAATACTCATTTGTTTTGTACCATCTATTTTTGTATTATCAATCGAATAAGTTTCCTTTCACTCTCCAGAATCTTGACACTAGGGGCCAACCTAGATCTGTCATCTTTTGGACCCTAGTCTTCCATGAGTTTAGATCACCTTATACATACTCTGACTTCATAGACTCTTTTTTGCATCCATTCATGACTATGCTCACTGGGAATCCTCCACCTAGGATAAGCCCAGAGGTAAAGAGATTCATCCAGCTTTCTAAGCAAACCAAAGTGGATGATTGGTACCTTTACCAAAACCACACATAAATCATAATATATGGTTGCCTGCTTGCGCCATATAAGTTTCCAAGATACCTTCCCATGAGGTTGTTTTCCTTAGAATATTACAGACAGATCATCAATGCAGATGAGGTCAACTTTGTCAATGCTAATAAGAAGGCCAATTTCAAAATCAAATATCAGTTAGGTCCCTTCATATGCAATTCTAGAGAGACAGGGAAAGAGATAGACCTAATCCTGCAAAGCCTGAAATTTGAAAGAAGTTTTGTATGGAGATATGACCCTTTAGAATTCGTTACCAAGAAAAGGAAAAAGGTCAAGCTAGGAAATTTTATCCACCACCCCATACCAGAGATAGAGGCATATGAAAATCAGAGAGAATGGGTGGAAAATACCTTAGTAGGCAGTGATAGCACAAGGGTAGATGTAGAAAATGATCTGATGGATTTGGAAAATCAACTTGCTGAGAGCACTTTCCTGCGGGTACTAGAAGAGCAAGAAAGAGTCAAGAGCACCCCCCCTAGTCACACAGACTCCTCAAAATGAGGAGAAGAATCCAAAAAGAAACAAAAAGGGGCTCCCACTTCAAGAATGGATACATCTAATTTGCAGTAGGAAACAAGTCACAGCAAGATGCAAAGGCTAAATCCAGCCTCTGAACAAAAATACACAGAAGGATCAACATAGGTGACCAACACAGAGGTAAATAGAATCAGGCCCACAACTCCATTTAAAGACATACAAGAGCCTTCCACATCACAGACTCAGATGTTGGAAAGGCATCTTAGTGTGGAAGTGTCTTCCTTCAATAGGCCTGCTGATAAAGATCAGGACATAAAAGATAGGTATAAGGAAATAAAAATGAGGAATGAGAGGCTTAAAGCCCAAAAATATGCCCAATACCTAAATCTCACTCCCACAAATCAAACAGGGCTAATTTCATCCTTTGACATCAAGGAGGGAAAGCTGCAGATGTCCTTTATCAAACCTATAACTCAGCAGCCCAAAACATCATCAGATTACAAGAGGGTTGACTTTGAAGTGTTGGCAAGGGATATTCATCCCATAGACCAAATAGAACTGCACAAGCAGGCTGGAGAGACGATATACTCCACCCTAACAAGTAAAGCCATAACTTCCCATCAAATACAAAATTCATTGAACAACATATTAGCCAGTTTCAGTTCAAGAAGGCCTCCTCACAGGCCAAGGATACGAGAATTAAGTCTTTGGAAGACTTAATGATTGAATTGGGACACAATCCCAAGGATATTAAAGCTATTGAGAAGTTGATAAAGAAGAAGAATGATGATATTACTGCACTGAAGAAGCAATTGAAAATTCCCCAGCTGCAACATCCTCAAACACTGGAAGTCATACAGAACCAAACCAAACATGCAGAGTTGATGGAATTGGTCCTAAAGCTCAATGATCAACTCAGGGAGACATGGAAAGAATTGGATAGCTTGATCCAATTGAAACAGACTAACATTGCATCAACTTCTGCAAATGTCATCCCTACTGTGTCTACAATAGTCCCTTCTAAACTGGCAGCTTCACTTGCACCAACAACTCCACCTACTACAACATTGCCAGTAATAGTAGAATTTACCACAGCAACAGATGTATCAGGAGAAAATTCTACAGAATTAGTTAAATCCATGGAAGAGATGTCAATTCAGGCTACAGAAATGAAAAGACTAAAGGAAAAGGTGGCAAGTTTAGAGATTGATTATAAACTTGCACATATTATGCAAAAAGAAGAAACTCAGAAGACCAATAGAATGAGTGAAAGGGTCAAAGCCTTGGAGAAAGACTTGACATTTGAGAAACCCCTTGGGAAAGCCAAGGAACTATTATGGGCCAATATCATTGACTCTGTTAAGGATATTTGTCCATCTACTCAAGTTATTTTTGAGCGAATATAGCTGATAAATATAGCTACAGTAGCTATTGAGAAAGTCAAAGAGGAATTGGGGGATAAGCTAGAGGATGCCAATAGACTCATCCATTTCCTTAACAACAAAAATGAATATGAGCTTTAGGAGCTCAATATAGAAGACAGGACTAAAACCATTTTGGAAATAAAGAAGGTCCTTTCCAAAAGAAGCCTGATTCTGAACTTAAAAGAAAAGTGCCATAACATGCAGAAGGCCATTGATAGATTCATGGCCAAATTCGAAATTTTGAGGGAGAAAGGATTGCCTAGTCCATTGGTCATCAATGATAAACTTATGACACATTTGGACTATGATAATAGATTAAGGTAGTTGGCTAAGGAACAAACTAGCACTTCATCTATAAAAGCAATGCTAACAGGGAAAGTTTTGTATAACACCTTTGAGAACTTGGTTTTTCTCCAACATGAGATTAAACACTTATTCATCACAAAGCCCAATTTTTCCAAGTATACCGAGGCCGATGAGATGTATAGGAGGATGATGAATGTCAAATTACCTGATGCAGAATGGTGGGAGACAATGACTGATTTACTGTGAGAAGTTTACAGCAAACGTTACTGCACAATAAAAATAGATCAGCCAGGTAAAATAGATGAAAACAAGAAATGGTCAAAGAGTATCAGGGTCAAAGAGTATTAGGTGAAAGATAAAAATTGAAAAAGATTCCAGCATGAAAATACCATAACTACAAGCCAACATAAAGGGCTACAAATGCAACCATAAAAGCCAGTAGTACCACAATAAAAAGGACAACATGAAATAGCTCAATAGCTATCTCTTTCTTCTTGTAAGTATATACTTGTATTTCCTAGAATAAATCTCAAGTTTGTTTTGAGATATTTTGTAATATTTTTTGTATAAATAATTCACCATTCGAAGTATGTATGGTGGATTCTTAGACATTTCTATAGGCTTTCTTGATCAAAAGACTGTAAGCTACGGTATCATTGTTTGGACCAGCAAGCTGGATTAATGAATAAAGACAAGACATTTCACTTGATTCATATGCAGTGCGAAGTACAGACACGTATTTTCTCTTTTGTTGTTATCTTTCTTTAAAAGTTTTTCCATAATCTTTAATGTATCTGAAATATGAATGCTATAATATGGAATTATATCTCATAATTTGCTTCATTTCACTCTGTTTTAACTATTATGCATTTTAATGTTTTCTGAAAATTATCTAAAATAAGGAATCCTTAATTGCTCCTTAGTCTAGGTAGTCACCCTCTGATCTATAGTAAAGGATTCTTAATTTCCCTTTGCTCATGATTAACCTCTGTTCCTAATTTTACTCCCGATTTGAGAATTCTTAAGTGCTCCCACCTTGGTTAAGATTCATTCCACCCATCTGGCCCAAAGACCTGCACTTTACTCTGCTAGCTTGCCCTTTGAACACTCCCTTTAATGAGTTAATTCCAGTTCTGCTACCCTTCTTTGAATCCATAGCCCAATAGCCCAGAGACATCATTCTATGCATCTGTTTTAAGGATTCCACCATCCAACTTTCAATACAAATCAAAGCCTCCTGAACTTTAAGAACTAGCCTAAAATCCCAGCAAACAAACCTAAATCATATAGAGAGATCCCTCTCTGTGTCATAGGTTGGCTAGAGCCTATACTTAAAAGATTGGTTTGTGGTTACCTCAGTCTTTTCCTTCTTCTGATAACTTCTAGGGAAAATTCTAAGTGATAATAGATAGATTCCTCCAAAACCAAGCAAAAGTAGTTTCAAGGAAACCCTTGTTAGAAATAATGGAAATCTGGACACCATTGAGAGCGAGGGGTGAATTAGTGGTGTGACTAAATTATATAATTCTTCAAAAATGATACTTTTCAATTCTTTTACCAATTACTTATGAATCAATATCACAACTATGTAAATTCTAACATCGTAATCATCATCAAGAACGTGAGAAACACATACATAAGACACCAATCTTAATTTTATTTCATTTGAAATACAAGCTTCAACTTGATTGCATCATTTCCCCATAAGCCACTACCTGTAGGTTTATTAGCTACTACTGAAAGGAACTTCTATCCATTCTTGTTTATTTGTATTTACTAAAAGGGATTATTTCCCTTCCTCATTTATCAACCTTTTCTAAAAGGGACTCTTACCCCTGCTCATTTATTGGCCTCTGCTGAAAGGAGATCTTGCCCCTTCTCATTGTTCAAGCTCTACTGAAAGAGACCCTTGCCCCTGAAATACAAGCTACCACTTGTTGGCCTTGTTCATTCATCTTTCATACATTTTCAAAATAGAACCAATAAAACACTTTATTTCATAAACAAATAAATTTATCAGTTCAACTATTAACCAAAACAACCATACAAACACCTTCAATAATATGTTATGACTAAAAAAATCACCAAATATACACACCAACAACATAAATTCTTACATAGAAGCACCAATCATGAATTCATTATTTTCCTTCTCAGACACCTGTTAGACACCAATATTGGTCTTTGGTTCAACTTTGATGCATACCAACTCTATGCGTCTTATTGCACCAACAACCTTCCTCTATGTTGCTTGAATACCACTTATAAAGAATTTTGACTGATATTTTCGGAATGAGATTTTAGTTAACTTGCTCTTTTATTATTTTCATAAATATATATTTTTTGTCTTTTTCTTGCTTCACTATGTCTTCTGAATCTTCTCTCCAAGTTATCAACATCTACTCTGTTCTTTCTTCTTGAGAAACTTAACTTAACTATCAATTTTTTCTATTCTAGAATTATTACAAGGTTAAGTAGAGGTCTTCTAATACTGGTGAATCTCCAATTTTGGCTTAAATACCAAATCTTCCTCTTAACTCATCCATGTCCCTAATATGTTTTCTAGCATTTTTTCTATGGTTTTAGTTCTTATGTTATGCTTGGAATAGTTTCCAAGTTGCAAGCTATCGACTCATTCATCCATGCAAAAACACTGCCATATCATTAAATACAAAGCATTGCCGTATATAGCTTTCCACCCATTCATCCATGTTCCCAAAGAACTTCAACACAGGCCCAAAGTTGTTTAATAATATGTTGTTCCATATATATCCGTTGGGCCCTTTTGCATATTAATCCTTAAGGGCTCAACTTTACATTGCAAAACTCCGCACCCTTGGTCATCGTGTTGCACATAACCAAGCCCTACTCCCTAAGGCTTTCCCCCTAACTCCTTTATCCCAACACTATTGCATAAACACCTATGAGGTTTGCCTCGTAGGATTTCTTGTTATGTGGGGCTCCTTTCTACCTTCTTCCATTGGTTTTTGGCGCCTCTATGTACTCCCAACTCATCCCAATGCTTTGTTAGCCCTTACGTTCCTTTAATGTGCCTTCAATTTCCTTTCAGTATTATGTTTCCATGTGGGTCTACCTTTGTGCTTCTCCATTGGTTACCACTACTTGATTGTATTGTTTCCCTATCTCCGAGCCTAATAGCCACGAAGTTCTTCCTTACACATTCATAAGTTACCTTCGGGGTTTGGGGATCACGATGAGTTAGCCCAGTCGGTCCACCACTCCACCTACAAACCAACTATCATTGACATCGACCATGCACGCCTGATGCTTAGTCACCCCATAGAACCTCCTTTTTGCATCGCTCAAAGCCTTCTGAGATCAAGCCAATCAGAGGATTTCATGCTTACATCATCTTCGCTGCATGGCACCTCCAAAGTGTGATATCTATCACCCGGATTCAGCCCACTAGGACACCCAAAAACACTAAATCTACCTATCATGTGTCCTTCACACTGACATCATCAAGGTTGACCTATGCCTACCACCTGTGCATCCATGTCTTGTGCCATATCATAATTGGGCCTTGTTGTCATTTATCTATTGGCCCTATATATGTCTTCCATGTGTCATTATATAACCTTGGGTGTCAACATTTTGTTTGTGATCACATGACGTGGTCATGGTCATGTTCTAGTCATGGTTACACAGAACCAAATGGTGGTTTATAGAGTCCACCATGCATGGTTTGAGATATAAAGTAGGGGGGGGGGGGGGGGGGTGCGTTGTCACACAATTCTCCTCTATCATTTATATAACAATCGGTGGTATGGGAAAACTACACATTTCTCACCCCCTACATGATAACGGTCAAGCGCACTTGGCCCTAGACATTTCCTTTGATGGGTTCGTTGGGATGTGTGGTGGTAGATATGCCATAAGAGATTCCAAACATTTAACATTCACCTCCTACTAGCTTCTCTACCAAGTTTGGCTGAACACCAAAATTAACTCCAAATAAGTCCTCCACTCTATTTTGGAAGTACCCTTTTACTGGCCATAACTTACGATCTAGAAGGCCATTCACAAACTTCCACATACCACTAGAAATATATTTTAGAGTTGTTTCCATCTAAGTGGCTTATTCCTACATTTGATGTGATCTTCATCCTCCTTGTGCATGTATCTTGATCACTTGTGTCATCCTTTTCCATCAATGAAAACACCATCAATTCTTTGCCTTTTCCATCAATGAAAACATATTTCTTGCAATCTCCCCATTTGGAATTTATTGAAAAACCATGATCAAATGACATCTCAAATTATCATTAATACATCTCATGCTTTTCTCCTCCATCTTTTGTTTGATCAACAATAGTTCTCCCCCTTTGACATAAATTGAAAAGATGCTAACATGCTCCCCTTGTCAACAATATCCCTCTATCTTTATGATCCCCTAGACCTATCAACTATTTCTTCATATGTTGAAAACCTCAGGTATCTCTTATCTTGATCTAAATAGCTTCCTTTTTGTCATGTGAATAACATTGAGTTTAAAGGAGAGGATAAATTACTTGCAATCTCTTCCTAAATTAGTCAAGAGGGATCTCTTCCTAAAAAAACACATGTTAGTACAACTGAGCCATGAGAAAAATAATTCTTGTTGTTTTGAGTCTCATATAGGCTTACATTCACAATAATGCCTTCCTAGACACATCACGGGGGATTCACTCAGTGAACATTTGACATATCACATGTGTTCAAGAAATATTAAAAAATACCGTTAATTTGACTACATATTGGGAAATCCCTCTAGAAATCACATTATTTAACCCCCTACCAATATGAACCCAATACAAATTCCTAGTTTAGAAAAACCCTACTTTCACTAGATATTGTAGGTATCAATTTTTTCATTAACATTTTTTATACCCCTTTATATTTTTTTCATTATCTTTAAGCTCCATTTTTATATTTACCAATATAAAAACCCTTTACCCCCTATATATCCCCCAATATATTTTCATTTTTTCTTCAATATATATCCCCCAATATATTGTCATTTTTCTTCAATATATATCCACGAATATGAAACAATGTGATATGATTTTTCTCCCCTATTGAATTCCCCATGAGACACTTACACTTGACCTCTACCAACAAACTACCCTATGAATGACATCGCCAACTTGTCAACCGATGAAAAACAAATTACATCACTTAAAAGTGATTTCATGAAAAACATAGAGGGACTCTCACTAATGCATCCATAAACCAACTGCTCATACTCTACTTGAGAGACATATAATGACAACAAACTCACCATAGTACATTTGAATCATCATGAAAAACAACATATAAATCAGGACTCCTTTATCGACAGTTGGACTTACAATCTCATACTGACAACATGAAAACTGATAATACCTTTTATTCTAGGTGTTAATACCTTTGAGATCAATGATACCAATTATTGAATTGATGCCACTAATACCAATTATTGAGCACTTTATAACTTAGTGTTATCCTCCCGTGATCATGCTCTTTTCACCATAAACATCATACTTGATACCTATTACCAATTGGAATAGTTTGAAAGCATCACAATAGTCAATCCATTCATCATATTTTCATCTCAAATTCTCATCACTCAAACAACATTAGTATGAAGAAAAAACCATTATCTTTTGTCTTCCATATTTTTGCTTAAGCAACAAATAACTGATATCAATTGATGATACCAATTGTTAGTGAGTAATTTGATGCTCAAAAGTAAGAACGATACGAGAAGCAGAGCGACTGTAAGGAAGGAAAACCCACAGGACTAGGGTTTGTAGCAGGATTTCGAGGTTGGGCACCATGGAGGGGCTTGAAGGGGGGAGTTCTACTCCCTCCTATAGTCATGTAGTCTCCAATCATTTCAAGAAGCCCGTGGAAGTGGAAACAGGATGTATAGAAAGAGGAAAATAGGAAAACAACAGAGCACAAAAGATGGCAGAAACACAGGAGGAAGTCAGAAGAGAGAGACGTGCAGAAGTAGATAGTTAGAAAGTGGACCTCAGAAGTCGAACAGGACCTTGTAAACCAAGGGCTTCCATCACACCCTAGATGGTGTTAAGTGACCCAATGCTACAAGCGCATAGGGTGCACATGACAAGCTATGCAATTATATGAAAATTCATGGGGGTATGGCCAATGGAGAAGGCCCTACACGTATGGATAAAGAACCATTGGAAACCTAAGGGAGATATTGATCTGCACCTTGGATCAAAGGGTTTCTTCACGATTGTGTTTGCAAACATAGAGGACAAGGACAAAATGTTTGAAGGAGGTCCTTACTTCTATGCGGCTACAGGTCTATATATGGAACCTTGGGTGATGAACTTTGTCCCAGAGCGTGAGACTTTTACTTCGGTTCCAGTATGGATAAGACTTTATTCCCTACCTCTAGATTACTGGCAGCCTAAATCATTAAAAGCCATAGGTAATAAACTAGGGCATTTTATAAAAATATCAGAGGCCACATTGCGTGGAAAATATACCTCCTTTGCCAAAATATGTGTGGAAATGGACCTTTTGGGGGCTTTGCCAGATGAAATTATATTAGAGGTTTATGATGAAGATTGGGTGCAAGAGGTGGATTACAAGCATATACCCTTCAAATGTCACAAATGCCATGAACACGGGCACCTCTTCAGAGACTTCCAATTAATAAAATGGAGAGCAACACTAGAGCAACCTCAGGTAAAGAGACTGGCAACTTTACTAAAGTGGGAGGTAAAGGAAAAGGGGGGAGAAAGAACCAAAAATAAAATCCTATGAGGAAAGGAAACCTAGTCATAATAGGTTAAAGATATTAGAAGAAAATGAGGTGGTTGAAAGAGAGAAGTAAGCAGTGAAGGACAATCTAGTGAAGGAAAAGGAGGAAAGCATAGAGAATAGTTCTGACAAGAGCCAACAAAAGCAAGATCAACCTAGCACGATGGAACTTGATAGGGACCAAGATATGACCTCAAGTGAAGTGGGAACAGAGGAGCAGGAGCTGCAGGACATACTGGAAAGGGAGCATCTAGATCTAGAAAAATTTCTGTAGGAAGGAAGTAACGAAGGTGTGGATTCACCACCTCAAGAGGAATTGAACAGAGTGCAACAACTCTTCCTCTTGAGAACTGAGGCAAAGGGTTTGGGGGTCAAAAGGAATCATGATAGTTAGGATAATGGAGGGGTCAAAACTATGGAGGAAATAGAGGCACACGCTCCCAAGAACCCAGGAAGGAAAAGAGGAAGAAAAATACAAAATGAGTTGCTGATAGAATGTGGTAAACTCATGATCAACTCAGGTAAGATGAAAGACCTAACCAGTTACTCATTCACAAATATTTATTAATGAAGCTTACAACATGGAATATTAGGGGTCTAGGAAGTAAAAGGAAACAATGAAATATCAATAATAGAATGAAGGAGGAAAGACCAGATTTGGTATTTATACAGGAAACAAAATGTTCTATAGACAAAATAAGAGAAATTCATAGTAAGTGTCTTATTAAGTATGAATATCTAGAAGTTAAAGCAGACAACACAGCTGGAGGAATTCTTAAACTGTGGAACCCTCAGAAACTTGGAATCCTAGATGCTAAAGTATCCAGGAACTACCTATTAGTGGTCATCCAACCTTTGGGGGACAAGGAAGTTTATTTGATCACAAATGTCTATGGTCCACAAAAGCTTGAGGATAAATTCAGGTTTCTAACCTCTCTGGAGGAGCTAAGAGAAAGACATATGGGAATCCCATGGATTTTGGGAGGTGAATTTAATATGATCAGATCTCTCTCAGAAAAAAAAGCTGGGACTAGATCACTAGGCAAAGATTCCATAGCTTTTCAGAACTTCATTACCAACATGAGGCTAGTAGATACAGAAACCTACAATGGTATCTTCACCTGGAACAATAAGAGGGGAGAGGAAGCTTAAGTGGCCTCTACGCTAGATAGATTCATTATCTTTGAGGACCTTATCCTCTCAAGCCTTGACATGGCTGCTATGATTCTCCCTTTTGGAGGCTCGTACCACTGGCCCATTCAATTAGAAGTGTCCTTTATAGGAATGCCAAGAAAGAGACCTTTCACATTTGAAAACATTTGGCTTACCCATCCAGACTTCTACAGTAATATTGAAAAATGGTGGAAAGAAGATTTGAATGTGCAGGGTACTAAAATGTTCCTACTATAGTGAAGGTTGAAACACATCAAAATCAGGCTGAACGATTGGAACAAGAATGAGTTTTGCAATATCATCGAAACAAAAAAAGTAGTTGAGGGTAAGCTACAGGAAATTAACCTGGAACTCATATCTAAGGGATTCACCGAGGAGGGTAAGAAGTATGCTAATTTTCTTCAACAAGACTGGGAAGGCTTATATAAGCAAGAGGAAATCTTCTAGAAGCAGAAATCGAGAGTCCAATGGTTAAAGGAAGGAGACAAGAACACAAGGTTTTTTCACAAGTTCGCTATGAATCATCAGGCTCATAACAAGATTCTAAAACTGAAAGATACACAAGGAATACAGCTCAATACCCACAAAGAAATAAAATCTGCTCTGGTTTAACATTTCCAAGGCATAGCAGAGGAGCCCCTCATAGACAAATCACATTTCATCAAGGACTTCACAAAACACATTCCTAGGCTTGTGAGAAAAGAAGATAAGTTTAATCTTAATAGGTCAGTGAATGAACGGGTGGTCAGCAAAGTCATCAAGGACATGTAGAATGGGAAAGTTCCTGGCCCAGATGGTTTCAATGTTGACTTCTTCAAATCATGTTGGAACATACTCAAGCAAGATATTTTGGAGGTGGTATAGGACTCGAGACAAAACAAAATTGTTTTGATGGCGCTTAACACCTATTTCATAGCCTTAACCCCAAATCAGGAAAATGATATGACACCAAATAGATTCAGACCCATAGTATTATGCAATGTGGTGTACAAAATTATTTCCAAAATAATTGCAAACAGGCTTAAGCCCCTTCTTCCAACTCTAGTGTCTGAGGAGCAAACTAGATATGTGGAAGGTAGACAAATCCTAAATAATATCATTCAAACTCACGAAGTGATCCGCTCTTTGAAAAGAAATAAGAAGACAGGCATGATCATGCAACTTGATCTTGAAAAGGCTTATGACAAGCTTAGTTAGGCATACATCAGGGAAGTTCTAAAAGCATATGGCTTTGACCATAACTGGATTAGATGGGTAATGACCCTCGTTACCACCTCAAGCTTTCCAATACTGTTGCATGGCTCACCATCCAAAACCTTCAAGCCTACAAGAGGTCTTCAATAAGGAGATCCACTCTCACCCTTCCTCTTTATTCTCATGATGGAAGGGCTAGGAAATGCAATCAAAGCTGCCAAAGTAGAAGGTAAAATTCAGGGGCTCAAACTCACCATGAATGGGGATGCTTTGAACCATCAACAATTTGTGGATGACACATTGTTGTAGGGTACACCTACGGTCAAGGAAGATTTTGCATTCAAACAAATTCTGAAATACTTTGCTATGGCTGCAGGGACTAAGGTAAGCCTTACCAAATCAAAGATTTTCTTTTTTAATACTGATATTGCTATACAGAGAAACCTCACCAGAATTCTAGGTTTTCAAAGAGAAATTCTACCCTCCAAATATTTGGGAGTTCCTCTAACAGAAAAACCTCTAAGTAAGATAGTTTGGGAGCCTGTTCTTAATAGACTTCAGGACAAAATTTGGAAATGGACAAACAGATCTTTGAATTTGGCAAGAAGACTAGTGCTTACCAAAGCCATCCTACAAACTATTCCTATTTTCATGTTATCTGCACTGCCATCTCCTAAATAAGTTATGCAACACATTAGAAATATTCAAAGAGATTTTCTTTGGGGCAAAGGAGAAGAGAAAAAGAAATGGGCTCTAGTAGCCTGGGAAAAGATATGTAAACCTATGGCGCATGGAAGTTTGGGACTTGATGACCCTGAAATCATAAACAAATTTTCGAGGGCAAAACTATGGTGGAGATGATTAAAGGAATCAGATGCCCCTTGGGCCAATGTTTAGAAATAGAAGTATGCAAACAATTGGCAAGAAAGGGAGCACATCAGAATGTCTAGAATAATCAAAGGATCCCATATTTGGAACAAAGCTTGGGAGAACATAGCTGTTGTTCAAAACACAGTTTTTGGGAAATTAGAGATGGAAGCCTTGCTCGGTTTTGGGAAGATAATTGGCAACAGGAACCAAAAATGCTTAGAGAATATTTTGACAATCTCAAGAAGGATATTGATGACAAAGGGTTACACAAGGTAAATGACTTTTGGGAGTAGGACAGAAACAAGGGAAAATGGAGAGTATGGAGGAATCTGACTTATAGTGAGTACTCTCCATTGAAGACCCAGGAAGAAGCTCTTACAACTATCTTGGAATAGAGAAACATTTTGATCTCAACATCTTCAGACCAACTGAGATGGGGCAAAAAAAATGAAGGGAAATTTAACCTTAAAGAGGCCAAGCGAATAGGCCTTCGAATTGACTTTACAATCCATGATATTGTTTGGAAGGACTTATGGAATAATCAAATTTGGATGAAAATCAAACTGTTCATGTGGTTGGTGCAACATAAAAAGATTCCAACTTGGGAAAACCTATGGAAGAGAGGGGTTATTGGTCCATCAAGATGCCATATTTTCTATTTACAAGAAGAAACTATGGAAAACCTTCTCAACATGTGCCAATTCACCTCCACTTTGTGGAATTGGGTAGCTTCAATCTTAAGACATTCTGACAGGGACAATGGCAGCATCAAAAGCACTCTGAGGAATTGGAGGAGCAATTTCTCTGAAAATGAAATAATCAACAAAGCTTGCGAACTAGTTCCTAGCTTTCTAATTTGGGATGTATGGAAAGAACGCAACAATATAATATTCAAGATCAGGAGTGGTTCTGCACAGAGAATTATGGATCAGATCAGAAGACAGCTCAAAGAGACTGTAGGAAGCCTTATAAAAACAACCCTTGAGAACCAACCTCATGAACAGGACAAGAAGATTCTGCTTCAGTTGGGCCTTTAGGGGCTCTTCCCCTAGGGAATAACCAAGAATTTAAGTCATATATTAGCTGTTAAGGATCTCTGGCAACCCCCCCCCCCCTTGGTTTCATAAAGTGTAATATAGATGGGGCCTCAAAAGGAAACCCTAGCATTGCTGGGTATAGAGGAGTAATAAGAGATGACAAGGGTTTAATAAAAGCCATCTTTCACATTCATCTGGGTAAATCCACTAATAATATGGTAGAGCTCATGGCCCTGGAGCAATGCCTATAAATCCCAAAGGACTCAAACTTACATAATACCATTATTGAAGCTATTCTGAACTGATAATCAACTTAGTCAAGAAAATTTGCAATGGCACAGTGCCAGATAAAGTTTTGAAACACTGGATATTACTGCAAGTCTATCAACTTATTCATTCCCACCTGCACACCATGAGAACCCTTAGTTTCACTCATGTGAGAATAACAAACAACAAGTTAGTGGACATTGTGGCTAATGAAGGTGTTCTATGCACCAAAAATAATAGAATATATGAATGGTCAAAGTTTCCTCAAGGGTGACTGAGGGATGAGTGCCACAAACAGGAAAAATTAGTTAGGGAGAGCTTCCTGAATAGAGGAAATAATCAAGATGATGTATAAGCAGAGTGTTCAAAAGCAAGAGGTCAAGAGCAAAATCTAGGGGTCTTCTCTGGTTATCGGGTCGGAAATGGACACGGTAATCTTTAGTTATAAGTTTCTCGGGCGGGAAACTTATTACAGAACAAGTCTGAAGGAAAACATTAACGGTTGCCTTCTTGTTTGGCACCGATTTTAAAGAGTGGTCAGGTCAGTGTAATCGCAGAAATACAGTGCATTTCACACAGCAAACTGCTCGTAGGTTAACCTTCCTCTCGGATCTGAAAGGCGATAAGAATGGTCTCTATAAGGGCCTTCAGATTCGTTGTTGGTGTTAACATCCGTGCTAATTGCAAGCTTTGTAAGGATTCGTCCGCATCTCATGGATTCAGGCAGTGAAATAGCCCAAGAGTTATCTCCCAGGGTGGACACGATATGACTTTAGAGGCGGTTTTTAAATCATTTTGGGTCCATTTAGTTGGTTAAACAGTGGGCTAGATGAGCTCCCGAAATCACCTCTCAACCATTAGATCTTTGGAATCATATCGTACGGTCATTGGTGGTTGGTAAAGTGTCGTGGGCCCTAGGCTCGGTTTTCGAGACTTTGGCTCGGCTTCTTAGGTTGAGTGGGACCTGTTTTTCTTGTGGGCCACAGTGTCGTGGATTGTAATATGTATTTGTAACTTTTTTATTCAATAATATAGAAGGAAATACTCTTGCTTAAGAAAAAAAAGAGTAATTTGATACTCAAATCTTAACTTGAGTATACCCCCTCGGCTAGGCTCCCTCTTTACATTAGGAATATTTCAACATACTTGCACAAGACAATAAAACTTTGACAATAAATAGATTGTCATCCCTGTTCTCTCATCAACATCTATATGAGTAAGACTATCAATATGATTTGAGAAAAACATTCAATCAACCACACTACTTAGCAACATGAGTCTTCTTCACAATTTCATAGACTCAGAAAAAACAAAAAAAAATTGGAATACTTCCCTTAACCGTCAAATGCAATATTGAACATGTTACTTTTTTCTCATTGCATCTGACCTTTCTAGATTCTCTTGAATCCAACCTCTTCTTTTAAAGGAAGAGTAACAGGAGATCTATTCCCCCATGAGTAGATTCTCTCCCTTTTTCTTCCACACCTAGGTATTCTGATTTTTTACTTGGTCAACACCAAGAGCTAATTTCTTGCTGTGATCTGGTAATTTTTCCAGACTTAGCGACTTTCTACCATTGTTTGAGTACATAAACCACTATCCATTCCTCTTGTTAGCACCAATTAAAGAAAAACTACAATGTAACTCTTCCTCTTCTTTATGATTATTTGAGCCTACTTTATGCTTGTACTGATTTGGAGGACTATCTGGGTTCTTTCTTCTTCTTTTAACTACTTGGAATCAATGCCCATTGCAAATTATCTAATAGATATCAACCACAGGAATTTCAAACTATGATATGATAATATTCTACTGATAATCCTAAAATACAAATGTTGATCTATATTTCCTCCATGAACCATTATAATTTCCCCTCTTATGAGTGTCGTAATAAATCCTTCTCAGCTATCTTTGCTGGCTCTCAACCTAATCCATGCGTCTATTTGAAATGTTCTGGAAAGGAGGTGAATTCTTTCCAAATTTTCATACAACTTCTTTGTGCCCATAATTCTTACACCTATAGTCCTCATCATTATTTTGAAAAGGGGCATAGGAGTTAATCAAATTATTCTTACCAAATCTTCTGCTCATCCAATTTCTTGGAATGATACTCTCTGTCTTGGTTCTATTAGACCACTGGCACTATTGAATTTGAGGGTGAAAGTCTATATGTACATGTATATTTGAATTTCTCTTATAAACTTGTGGGTGTGGATCATATTTAGTGTTCCACTTATGTTGTTGCAAATTTTGTTTCCTTTCTAGACACTTAGAGGAAAAGTGCCCTATGTTACCATAATGAATGAAGATGTGGGGCTACATACCTTTGTCTTCATTTTTAGAAGTCCTTATGGCTCCTTAGCATTGCAATAGCTTCTCTGCTACTTCTATTATTTTGGATATGTATTTTAAAAACATGGTGGGTCCCTTCGATGTCGTTGCTAAGTCACCTGCACCCTTTATATTGTCTTCGCCTGATAAGAACTAGGGATTCGTCAAATCTCTCAAAAAAAATCATAACTCTTTGCATGCTTCTGAATATTCAACAACCGATCATTTAATGTTATATTCTCTACTTCCAACTCTAGATAAGTTTCTCTTATATTATTGATCTCCTAAAGTTCTCTTGTGAGCCTCCTTTTCAAACAATGTTTTTCTTCAAGTTCTTCCCGCTCAACAGAGGAGCAACTAGATTCACAACAAGTGTATATCTCAGTTACATCCTGTTCAAGGGTTTGTTCCCTTGATGACTCTAGGGATTCTTCTTCTGACACATGAGATGTCATTCCTTCCTCTTCACTAGATATGGACCCATTTTCTTCTTGACCATTGTTTAGATATGCTATTGTTATCAAAGTAGTTCCTTGCTCACTACAACTAGATGAGTATCTTTCACTTTCACTAGTACTTTTAGCTGATTAATTTGAAGATAAATGGCCTATTGTGTTACAATAACAACAAAAAATCAACTTACTTTCATATTGCATCCCCTCCGAGTACTAATCAACAACTTGGCCACTTGATGCAATAGAATCATCCTTTGATTCATGATATTCAATACTGTTCAAATATTTGACCGCTCCATCCTCTAGCGAAAGCCTCTTGACATCGCATACAACTTATATGTCTATATCATACATGGATTTAATCTCATGCCTTATATCTTTAGCAGTCTCAAAAAATATTACTTTTTCAATATCTGACATGGAAAACCCTCTCATGATTTCCACCCCGACTTGTTTATCAAATGTTTCATTTATTACTCCATTCTTGACAGATAGCCATACATCCAAATCAAGAGCTTGCAAGTATATTCTCATCCTCACCTTCCAAGTTGTATAATTTTAGCTATTCAAAAATGGAACTCCATTTGAGGTAATCCAATCTTGGTTTTCCATTGTTCCTAATATTCCTTCCAACTATTAAATTGATCCTACATGAACCTAGTTTCTTTGATACCAATTGTTAGAAACAATGGAAACTAGGAAACTACTGAGGGGTGGTAGTGAATCAATAGTGTAACCAAATTATACAATTCTTTAGAAATTATACTTTTGAATCCCTTTAGCAATTACTCATGAATCAACATCAGAACTATGTAAATCATAACATCATAATCATCATCAATCATATGAGCAACATACACATAAGAAACCAATTTTATTTTTATTTCTTTGGAAATACAAACTTGAACTTGATTACATCATTTCCCCACAAGCTACTACTTGTAGTTTTATCAACTGCTACTGAAAGGAACTTCTATGACTGCTCATCTATTAGTATTCATTGAAAGGGACTCTTTCCCCTACTCTTTTATCATCATTTTCTAAAAGGGACCCTTTCTCTTTCTTGTTTATCAACCTCTGCTAAAATGGACTCTTGCCCCTCCTCATTTATTAACCGTTATTGAAAGGAACTCTTTCCCTTGCTTGTTTATTGACCTCTGCTAAAAGGGTATCCTTCCTTTGTTCATTTATCAGCCTTTGCTAAAAGGGAATCTTGCCCTTGAAATACAAGTTACAACTTGTTGACCTTATTGATTCATGTGTCATCCATTTTCAAACTAGAAATAACAGACCACTTTATTTCATAAAAAAATTAATTGCTTAATTCAACTAATCACCAAAACCACCATACAAACACCGTCAACAATCTCTAATCACTAAATAAATCACCAAACATACACACTAGTAGCACCAATTCTGACATCAAAACAACAATCACCAAGTCATTCTTTTCCTTCTCAAACACGTCTTAGACACCATGATTAGTATCTAATTCACCTTTGTTGTGTACAAACACTATGCATCTCATTGCACCAAGAACCTTCCTATTTGTTTCTCAGATATTTCTTATAACGAATTATGATTTATATTTTTGGAATGAGATTTCAGTTAACTTGCTCTTTTATTCTTTGTATAACAATACTTTTTTTCCTTTTTCTTGCTTCACTAAGTCTTATGAATGTTATCAACCTCTCCTCTATTGTTTCTTCTTGAATTATTATAAGATTTAGCAAAGTTCTTCAAATTATGGCACATCTCGAAGTTTGGCTTAACTGTCATATATCTCTCTTAACTCGTCCATTTTTCTAATATGTTTTCATGCCTCTTTCTATAGTTTTAGGGCTTATGTTATGTTTGACATAATTTCCAAGTTCAAAGCTATCAAATTGTTCATCCATGCGAAAACATTGTCATATTGTTATTTCCAAAGCGTTGCCATATATAGCTATAAACCCATTCATCCATGTACCTAAAGCACTTGAACATAGGCCCAAATCCTTTTACTAATATGCTGCTATAAATATATCTGTTGGACTCCTTTGCACCTTTAGCCTCGAGGGCTCAACTTTACACAGAAAAACTTTGTGCTCTTAGTCATCATGCTGCATAGAAATAAGTCTTGGTCCTTAAGGTTTGGCCCTTGGCTCCTTTATCTTGGCGTTATTTCATAACACCTCTAGGGTTTACCTTATAGGATTATGTGTCATGTGGGGCCTCATTTTTTCCTTTTTCCATCAATCGTTGGCTCTATTGTATACTTCTAACTCATCTTAGCACTCTGTTAGCCTGCAAGTTCCTCTAATATGCCTTTAGTTTCCTTTTAGGATTCTATCCATGTGGGTCCACCTTTGTTCCTTTCCATTCGTCGTCATTTCCTAATTGTATTGTCACCGTGTCTTGGAGCCTGTTAGCTTGAAGGTTCTTAGCTATGTTATCATAAGTTACCTCTAGTGTCTGGGGATTGGGATGATTTGTCTAGGTAGGTATGCCCACTACACCTATGAACCAGTAATTCCAAGCTTAGCTTAACTGTCATTAACATCTACCATGTATTCCCAAGGCCTAGTCAACATGCATATCCTCCTATGTCCATTATTCAAAGCCTTACAGGATAAATCATATGGGATGACTTCATGTTTACATAATCTCCTCCACATGGAACATCTAGAGTGTGACATGTTCCACCAGGATTTGAATCACTAGGGCATCTAAGAACATCAAATATGTCTGCCATGTGTTTGTCGTACTGTCATATGTTGGCATCATCAGGGCTGACCTGTGCTTGCTACCTGTGCATCCATGTCCTGTTTCATGTCGCCATTGGGTCCCCTTTTCATTTATCTTATATTCCTATATATTTTCATTGTGTATCACTATATAACCTCGGGTGTCACCGTTTGGTCTGTGAACAAATGATGTGGCCACGGTCATGTTACAGTCATAGTTACATAAAATAGGTTGGTGGTTTGTGGACATCCCGATGCAAGGTTTGTGGTATATATGGGGAGGGTCATGTAATTCTCCTCTATCATTAATATAATAATTGGTGGTATGGTAAAAACACCCATTTCGCACCCCCCTGAAATTTAACTGTCAAGTGCGCTTGGCCCCACACATTTCTATCGATCGGATGGTGGGATGTTTGGCAACATATCTTCCATTAATATGCCCAATGTTTAACGATCAACTCTCACTAACTACTCTAATAGGTTTGTTCGAACTCCAAAAATAACTCGTACTAAGTCCCACACTCTATTTTCAGATGCAAGCTTTGACCTGAGAGTTTATCACCTTTAACTCGCCACAACGTCTAATCCAGGATGAAATTCACAAACTTTGACATACCACTGGAAATATATTTCATAGATATTTCCATATAAGTGGGTTCCACTTGTGTTTGAGGTGGTATGTTATGAAATAATTGACTTCAAAGTCTCTACAATTTTTCACCTTTGTTAATCTTCATTCTTCCTTTTCTTGTATCTTGATCACCTTTGTCATTATTTTCCATCAATGACAACATATTTCCAACAACCCTAAAATTGATAAGCCAATAAATTCAATTAAATATACGAGCAATAAATTAGAAATGAGGTAGATATGAACTGTAAAATAGTAGAAATACAAATCCAAAAAGCAACAACAATATTTGAAGAAAAACCATTCAAAAAATCAAGGAAAGAAACTTGAGGGAAAACCCTAAAATTGGAAAACGAATTAGAAAATAAGTTGAGTTTTCAATCAGCCATATCATCCTTATTCAAACTCTGTTTTAGGTGATTTTTTTATTGGGTGAAATTCCGAGAAGAAATTCAGATATATGGTTATCTCAGTCAAATTTTGTATAGAAAAGTCCAAATTTTGATATTAAAGTCATGGTTTGTCATATTCTTATACAAATAAAAAATTAAAAAAAAATCAGATCTAATATTTGTTTAGTTATAAAGAAAATGAGACTAATGGAGATATGTCATATAACAACAAATAAAAGGGAGCAATTCACAGAAAATTGAAAATTAAAAAAAAAAAAGGAGGTCTAATAAATTTAAGTCTCACTCCCAGTATGGTCATAGTTTTCTTACAGGAGAATTTCGCCTAGCAAGAGTAGGTTACTTTTAGCCTAGTAGGCTCCTTAGAGCCTACCCATAATGAGTGTGCAATGATCAATAGAACAAGAAAATTAGATCCCTATCTAAGCATCATATCCTTGTAATTCATACATAACATTCTCATGCAAAAAGGATGAAACAATACTTGATCCCTTGTAAGTAGGTGAAGGGTGTTGGGCTTGATTCTAAGAATCTTGCTTCTACTCTAAGATCTTACACCCAACTGTCATGATCCAAATTCCTATACAAATACATCAATTAAGAAAGAACACAAGTATTCCACATAGGGCCAATCAACATAAAAACATCATATATAAATGAAAATCATAAACACGTAACATATATGGGAAGGAACCATCTGATTCTATTTATCATAAGTAACAAGTACAAAGGAATTATACCTAACAAATGAAAGCCTCCATTCCAACTTGCATCATGGCCTCCTTCTCGTAGTGCAGTAGAGTTCATGTGCTATAATATGGATACTAACATCATTATGATGATGATGTCATGCTAACATCATTATACAAAATACTAGTGACCTCCAAGTCACATTGCATGGTTACATAGTTAGATGGGGCCAACAAAAAAGGTGATAAGGTCAGTGTAAATATTGGTCATATGGAAACATTGAGAACAGTCACATGATCAATCTTATCCATTGAAAAATGGATAAATTTTGGCTCGTAAGCCCAAAATGACATTGCCCATGGTTGACTTAACAACCTCTCGAGACCACTTGCATAGTATACATGAGATCACAACCATCGTTCAAAGACTACTTAATTAGTCAAAATAGAATGCAAAAAGATCGACTATGTGGAAGAGTATGTTAAAAAAAAATTGTGAAGATATTTGTTTTAGTTGTAGGGAATAGCTATGGTTCCACAAGGTTGAAAATATATAGTCTGGAAAATGTTGCTTATCCATGAGTGCACTGTTCCATCCTCTAGTTCTAGGGCATGGTTATGGTTCCAAAAGGTTAAAGTCTAGAGTCTAGTAAATGTTGATTAGCCATGAGTGCATGGTTTCATCCATATATATATATATATATATATATATATATATATATATATATATATATATATATATATATATATATATATATGCGAATATGAGCTATGGAGGTATTTTTGGGTGAGATATGTTAGTTCCTAGATTTACCTTAGGCTGAAAAGGTAGGATCCAAGGCCAACATCAAACCACGTTCAGCCTGGTAGCTAGCCCTACCAGGTTAGAGGAGGGCTCTCTCCGGGTCAATCTCAGCAAATAATGATCTATGGGGGCTTGAGATGACTGAAATATCTTCTGATATTAGGCTAGGTATGAGTGCAAAAGGGTTTGGTTGAATAGACAGATGATTTGTTGGTTCAGATGGAAAGATGGCTTTTCGGGTGCAGGGATTGAGGCTCAGCTTTTGCAGAGTTCTCAATGGGGCAAGGTAGGCAATCGTTTTGGCACTTAATTTTGAGTGAGATGGAAGGAATAGATAGGTGAGGTGTTGAAGAGGGCAAGAACAATCATGATTTCTCTCCAAATAGCTGAAAACATCAAATAACTAAAGCAAACTTCAAGTAGAGCACTGCACTTTCAATGGATTCTACTTACACTCTTGTTTGCTTAGTTTAGAAGAAAATAAGATAGATAATGGCATGAAATCACATAAAAAAATTCACAATTACAAAGAGAAGCACTATACCAAGACAAATTACCACATGAATCCCAAAGAGTGCTACAAATCCTGGTCTCAATTCCTTAGAAAAAATGAAAATATGAGTGTACAATGAAGTCCTTTTCTTCCTCAAGAGTCCAACCATGTTAATGACTAAAAGATCACAAGATATAGGAAAATAACAACTCATACTAGCCTCCAGGGGTCGAGCTCATGAATTTAGGAGCTGATCCACCTGATTCTAAACTCAGAACTAGGAACTAGGCAACATATCAGCATGCCTCTAGACACAAGGGAACTGATTCATTCAGTTTCAAACAACCTTTAAACTGATGAATCTACCTCTACAAGTGAAAATCTAACATATTTTCATCACGATCCATCAATTTACACTAAATTTCATCACAAATTTGTCATTAGGAAAGTAAAAAAGTCAAACTAGGCAAAGCTGGGCGAAAAACAGAGCAAAACTTGGTCAAACTGGCAATTTTTCCTCTATGCGTTGCGCCTGATTCTCTATGCATAGTGCCTATTTGGACCCACGTTTGAAGGCCTTCCTAGTGTCCAAATTCGCTTCAAGTGTGCTTGTTGGAAAGGCCTACTTGTCTACTTTCCAACCCAAGTGGAAGTTTCCAATTTAGCCTCCATTTACCCCTCCAAAATTCAGTTCTTCCAACATTGCTTCCTGTGTGTCAAAATAGGGGCAGCGAGGTCATTTTTTTAGTGTTTTTGACCTTTTTGAAGGCTCAAAACCTACTCAAATTTCTTTTCCATAGGTATGCAAGCATAATTTTCCAAGACAAATCCAAAGACGCTGAGTTCTTGTCATTTGGAGGCTTCCATCAAAAGCGAGCGCCAAGTGGCATGACGCATTGGGCAGAAAAGCCTATTTTTGATCAAAAATTTCTAGGTCCGCACTTTCTATTAATATTACCTGCGGTATTGAACCCATTGGTCATGTATCCAGTGAACCTGACTGCACCTTTTTTGTGTTAAAGGTGCGGACTAGTAAGTGCGTCGAGCCACTACCCAGGTGCGTCACGCATTTTTGCAGACTAGAATTGGAGGCCTTTTCGATGTCAAATTTGAGCATGGGATAGCGCGTTGAAAATATTGTTGAGTCCACTTTCCAACCCAGCTTGAATTTTTCAATTTGGAGTTCATGTTCCCTATCAAAAGTCAAATCTCCCAAGACTGGTCAAAATGTGCAAAATGAGGCTGACTCAAGGCAAAGTGATGTTGCAGTCAAATTTTGAAGGTCTTCCTCAACTCCAAATTGAGCTCATGATAGCTAATTGGATATATATTCATGTCTAGGTATCATTTGACTCATCAAGCAAGTCATTTGGGAAACCAAGCTAGGACAAAACGTGATTTTCCCAAGGTCACTTCACAAGTGCATCAATTCTCTCGAGGTAACTGTATTTTTGAAATTTCTCTAAAACCATGACACCTGTGTAAAAATTGGAGGCTTTTCTTTCTTGGCCTATTTTGGATAAAAACCTCTCTCAGTTTTCCCAAATTCATCTTTTATTGCTCAGAAACATCATTTAAGTAAAACCTATCGCGATGTGTGGAACAGGGGATTTGTCGAAATGAACCGAAATGAAGGAGATAAGGGGCTTCTAAATTGTTGAGAAAATTTTGGGAAGTAGGGAGGGATATTAGGAAGCAGGAGAAAGTGGAAATTCAAATATTGTTTGAGGGGAAGGGGTCCAAAAGGGAAAAACACAGGCCTAGTCTAGAAAATTGTCAAGTTATAGCAAGAAACTAGGGTTTGTGCGAAAATGAGGAATTTGAGGGATATCAGTGATGGGAAGTGTTTAATAAGGTATATTAGGGATAGGGAAAGGTGTATGAACATCAGGATACAAGTTTTGCTAATGATTTGACCATCCAAGAGAAATTACGTTCAAAACCTTAGGAGAGGGAAATGAACTTTACCTAGGCACAATTGAAGCATGAACAAGGTGTAAGATGACCCATTGGAACCTGACATGATGATGAAACCCTCTAAATGATGGTACACTCAGCTGAATGGTGAAATGGACCAACATTTGGAAAACTTTGATAGGAGTAAAAGCAAACCCTAGACCTAATACCTAGTGACCAAATTTTGCTTGAAGACTCACTGAAATGACAAAATTTGACCTTGACACCTTAAAATCACTTTGTAAGAGAATGTTTGATCACTAGAGGAATGCTACAAAGACTGACACTAACATTGGCTCCAATGGTGATGGCAGCTCCTTGGAGGTGCCAAGAATGGCAGATCTTTGGGAAAGCAGACAGTGCCTTCATCCATTGGGCAATGGAGTCAAAAACTCAAACTGAATAGCATGACTAAAAATTAATGACTCGACGACACAAATTGACTCTCACTCAACTAAAAACTGACTCGATACTTAAACACACCCGACAAACTGGAAATGATCCTCAAAGTAGAGCTTATTCATCAAAACCTACTCTAACAGTTTCATCCATCACCTGATCAAGTGAAATGAAACAACCAATGCAACCAAGTAAGTATTCAAGCTATTGTTTGACTTCTCTGCAAGTGCTTGCTTATGAACAACAAGAGAGAACTATTGAAAGGCATCTCCCATGAAAACTTGTGAACATATCCGTTGAATACTATGGATTCTCTATCCACCTCCAAAAACACTGCATAAGGATCTAGAAATTCATGCACACTGGGACTTAGCTCATCCAATGGATTACTTATCTTCTCCTCATACCATGAATGCAAACTTTGATCTGAGCTTTGTGATGAGACTCTTGCTGAAAATGACAAAGAAACCAGCTGCCGAGTCAAGTTTATATCAGTACACGTTTCAGGCTCACATGTAGTCAATGGAGAAGGACTTTGATTACAAACCTCATCAAAAACATGAGCGATTGGATCATGAAAAACTTGAAAAGGCTGTTGCAACCCATTTTCTATTGGTTTTGATGAGATTACATGATTTCCTATAGGCTGCTCATTTGAAGATATACTATGCAATTTACCCTTCAAAAACTGAAATGATTCAAAACAGAAATGTACGGAATCATCTTGTATCATTTTATCATATGTTGCAGCTTCCATGTCTTCATCTACAACTTGAAAATAAATGGCATTCGGGAGCTGCAAATCTGGATATGAGAAGTCTTGAACAAGGTTTTCATTGCCCTCCAAAAGTTTCAGATCAAGACTTATCGATGATTGACTTTTCATTGCATGAATGTTGTCTCTGATGAAATGAAATGAAGCAAAACAAAAAGGCAAATATCCTTCACTTACTTCAAAATTTGTTGCACTTTCCTCATCACTGTCCTAGCTTATAAGCATCGGCTGATCACTGCGAGCTGCTGAAAGTGAACTTCTTCCTCCCACAATCTAGCTGCTGGTTTGTCTGCAAGATTAGCTTATGTTTGGAGAACATAATCATCGTCATATTTATCAAACTGAGGCAAATCATCAGTGTAAAAAACATCATGAAGCATACATGTCATATCAACAGATCTCTCTTCTCCAAGATGATCTATAAAACAATCATTATCAGATCTATGACAACTGGGATAAGAAACAAAATGTTTTGGATCAGCAACTTGTTCTTCTTCAATCAGTGATCCATGGGTTTGAACATTATACTCATTCCTTGTGGTGATCCTTTGCATCATCTCTTGCACTGCACTTGCCAAAATGTTAAGATTTACCTCTAGAGATGCCGATTCCTCCGGATCTATGTTTTTCATCTCTTCTTCCTTCAACTTTTCCCTTTGGATCAGCAAATGAGCCTCTACATCTACTACACTATTTTGCATCTCTGCAAGTGTTGCAAGATTCCTTTCTCTCAGCTAAAACTCCATTTCCGGATCAAAGGCACCAGGGTAGTGCAAGAGAGAAGATCCAGGAGGAGGTCTTATATTAATCGGCATCGAGAAATAAACTTGGTTAAATTTGGTAGAAAATTGTTGTACTGTCTCTCTTGGTTGTCTTTTTAGTTGGTTATACTCTTCTATAATCAAGGAAGGGTTCTGTCTTACCACCCACTTGTCGAGGAAAACTTTGACGAACTGCTGTAAATCTGAGATGCTCGCATCAGGCAGGGTTTTGAACCAACTCTTGACTTTGCCTTGCAAAGAAAGAGCAAGAAGCCTAATACTGATATCTTCTTCATCAACTTCAAAATGATCAAGAAAAGATTCAAAGTTCAATACATGTCTCTCAGTAGTGATGTTGTCGCGTTCACCATTAAATCTTGGTAGATATAGATCATGATTTTTAGGGAGAGCATGGGATGTAGGAGGTAAAATCAGAGGCTTGTATCGATCTGGAATTTTACAAGGTGTAGGGGTATGTACAGAATGTATAGAATTAGTCTTGGTCTTTTGAGGCTCATCAATTAGAATACGGTCATCACAAGATTCAGAAGAAGGGTCTTGATCAAGCTCAAAAGCATGCAAATCTTTGGTATTCACAATCTTCAAAGGGAAGGAATCAAATGCATGCCGAGGATCTCATCTCAAACAAAATATACTTTGCAAAGCCCTTTTGACATTCTCGGGAAAAGACAAGAAATAATTTATGACAAAGAACAAAATTTATTGGATGAAATTCCAACTTGAATACCTGATCTTTCCATATTGTCCTTTCATGGTTCCGCAGGTCAGGTTCATCCTCCATTGGAGTCTTTGGATCTGATCTTGAAACTGATTTGGAATTGCCAGGTGAATGATTTCAGCCGTTCTGGTGTATGATCGTTGTCCACCATCAACAATCAGATCTAACTTGATACATGTACTAGGGCAATTTACAAGTCAGATGTTCAACTTATAAGACTAGACCAGAGATTGATTGAAGCAGCTTTTATCTACTTGTGCACTCGCAAAGCAATGTGCAGTTCGAAGGCTTCCTGGCATAAATTCAGGCTCCCTCTGTAGTTTATAAAGTAAGAACACTTAACAAACAAATAAGATTGTCTTCCCTAGTATGGTTGCCACTATGTTAGTGCCTAGATTTATCTCAGGCTGAAAAGGTAGGATCTCGGGCCAACATCAAACCACGCTCAGCCTGGTAGCTAGCCCTACCAGGTCAGGAGAGGGATCTCTCTAGGTCAATCTTAGCAACTAATGATCTATGCGGGCTTGATATGACTGAAATATCTTCTGATCTTAGGCTAGGTATGAGTGCAAAAGGGTTTGGTTGAATAGAAAGATGATTTGTTGGCTCAGATGGAAAGATGGCTTTTCGGGTGCAGGGATTGAGGCTCTGTTTTTGTAGAGATCTCAATGGGGAAAGGTAGGCAATAATTTTGGCACTTAAATTTGAGTGATATGGAAGGAATATATAGGTGAGGTGTTGAAGAGGGCAAGAACAATCATGATTCCTACCAAAACAGCTGAAAACATCAAATAACTAAAGCAAACTTCAAGTAGAGCACTACACTTTCAATGGATCCTACTTACACTCTTTTTTGTTTAGTTCAGAAGAAAATAAGATAGATTATGGCATGCAATCACATAAAAAAATTCACAATTACAAAGAGAAGAATTGTACCAAGACAAATTGCCACATGAATCCCAAAGAGTGCTGCAAATCCTGGTCTCAATTCCTTAGCTAAAATGAAAATATGAGTGTACAATGAAGTCCCTTTCTTCCTCAAGAGTCTAACCATGATAATGACTAAAAGATCACAAGACATAGGAAAATAACAACTCATCCTAGCCTCTAGGGGTCGAGCTCATCAGTTTAGGAGCTGATCCAACTGATTCTAAACTGAGAACTAGAAACTAGGCAACATATCAGCATGCCTCTAGAAACAAGGGAACTGATTCATTCAGTTTCAAACAACCTTTAAACTGATGAATCTACCTCTACAAGTGAAAATATAATATATTTAAATCATGATCCATCAATTTACATTAAAATACATCACAAATTCGTCATTAGGAAAGTAAAAAAGTCAAACTAGGTAAAGCTGGGCGAAAAACAGAGAAAAACTTGGTCAAACTGGCAATTTTTCCTCTATACACCACGCCTGATTCTCTATGAATAGTGCCTGTTTGGACCAAATTTTTTAGGCCTTCCTGGTGTCCAAATTCACTCCAAGTGTGCTTGTTGGAAGGTCTGCCTGTCTGCTTTTCAACCCAGGTGGAATTTTCCAATTTGGCCTCCATCTGCCCCTCCAAAATTTAGTTCTCCCAACACTGCTTCCTGTGTGTCAAAATAGGGGCAGTGAGGTCATTTTTTGAGTGTTTTTTACCTTTTTGAGGGCTCAAAACCTGCTCAAATTTCTTGGCCATAGGCAGGCAAGCATAATTTTCCAAGACAAGTCCAAAGATGCTGAGTTTTTGTCATTTGGAGGCTTCCATCAAAAGCGAGCGCCAAGTGGCACGACGCATTGGGCCGAAAAGCTTGTTTTTGCTCAAACATTTCTATGTCCGCACTTTCTCCTAGTATTACCTGTGGTCCCACACCCATTGGTCATGTATCCAATGAACCTAACCGCACATTTTTTGTGTTAAAGGTGCGGACCACTGAGTGCGTCACGCCACTACCCAGGGGCGTCACACCTTTTTAAAGACTAGATTTGGAGGCCTTCCTGATGTCCAAATTGGGTGTGGGATAGGTCGTTGGAAATATTATTGAGTCTAATTTCCAAACCAGCTTGAATTTTCAATTTGGAGTTCATTTTCCCTATCAAAAGTTAAATCTCCCAAGACTAGTCAAAATGTTAAAAATGAGGCTGCCTCAAGGCAGAGTGATGTTGCAGTCAACTTTTCAAGGTCTTCCTCAACTCAAAATTGAGCTCATGATAGCTCATTGGAAATATATTTGTGTCTAGGTATCATTTGACTCATCAAGCAAGTCATTTTGCCAACTAATCTAGGAGAAAACTCGATTTTCAGAAGGTCACTTCATAGGTGCATCAATTCTCCCGAGGCAACTGTATATTTGACATTTCTCTAAAACCATGACACCTGTGTAAAAAGTGAAGGATTTTTTTCTTCCTTGGCCTATTTTGGATAAAAACCTCTCTCATTTTTGCCAAAGTCTTCTTTTATTGCTTAGAAACATCATTGAAGTAAAACCTATCCCGATGTGTGGAACAGGGGATTTGTCGAAATGAAGCGAATTGAAGGAGATAAGGGGCTTCTAAATTCTTGAGAAAATTTTGGGAAGTAGGGAGGGATGTTAGGAAGTAGGGGAAAGTGGAATTTCAAATATTGATTAAGGGGAAGGGTTCCAAAAGGGGAAAACACAGGCCTAGTCTAGAAAATTATCAAGTTGTAGCAAGAAACCAGGGTTTGTGCTAAAATGAGGAATTTGAGGGATATCAGTGATGGGAAGTGTTTAATAAGATATATTAAGGATAGGGGAAGGTGTATTAACATCAGGATACAATTTTTGCTGATGATTTGACCATCCAAGAGAAATTACCTTCAAAACCCTAGGAGAGGGAAATGAACTTTACCTAGGCACAACTGAAGCATGAACAAGGTGTAAAATGACCCATTGGAACCTAACATGATGATGAAAACCCTATGAATGATGGTACACTCAGCTGAATGATGACATGGACCAACATTTGGACAACCTTGATAGGAGTAAAAGAAAACCCTAGACCTAATACCTAGTGACCAAATTTTGCTTGAAGACTCACTGAAATGACAAAATCTGACCTTGACACCTTAAAATCACTTTGTAAGAGCATGTTTGATCACTGGAGGAAGGCTGCAAAGACTGACACTAACAAGATAAAAATACATATCATTGAAATTGACTCAACTAAAATGAATTATGAAGATCTTTTGGTGTGAAAATTGTTATGATAGCCATGGTGGCTCTCCCTAGATCTAAATAAACATGAATGAGCAATGTCGACCATGTTACAGTGAGACATGGAGGTCATTTTACAAGAGAAGTAGGTAGCATATCCACGTAGATATACAGAGGAGAAACGTTGACCCTTCTTCACTAATTCATGGAGGTTAGTTCATGTGAGAAGCTCGTAGCATAGCCACATAGATATATACATGAGAAACATTGACCATATGGCACTAAGCCAAAGAGTATTGGTTGCATGTGAAAATCCATAGTGGATTGACATGGAACCCATGGGCAAGGTTTGACAGAGTAATGGTTTTAGTTATAAAAGTGGTATAACCAAATGATTGGCGCATCATGGCATCACAAGTCACACTAAGGTATCTAAGTTGGTAAGGCATGCATCCTACAAAACTAATGTTGGAGGTTCGACCTTGGTGAGGTGTCAGGTCAATTTGTATTTTGTTTTTAAAATATGGTAGTAATTTTGTTGCATGATTAACACATCGATGACATACAAAATGTAGCACTGATATCAAATTTTGGGATTCTATCTAATGGACCCAAAAAAGGGTATACAATGGCACATTTAGATTAATATTAGAGTTTTATATGGTTATTTTTAGATTTTGAGGCCATTATTTGTCCAAATCGAGTTCCAAAAGAAGTTGGATGATAAGGGATCAAAAATAAATATAACTAAAGGGTATGATGTCGTTTCAACAATTATTTGATGACCAAAATCCATTCTGTATGTTTTGAGGAACTATGGGTAGGTTGTAATGGTTTTTGAATGAAGAGTGAAAATAGTTCAAGAAGGGATTTGATTGACTAGATAGATGTAATGGTAGAAGTAGAGTATGAGAAACAACATGAAAGTTTGTGGCAGTATTTATGAAAATGGTTGGAGTAATAGTGGTTCCAAGTCATTGCAGTGACAATCATTTTAGTGATATTGGATACAAGTTATTGCAGCAACAGTGGTTGTAGGTTATTACCATGGAAATGTTTATAGGTAGTGACAGTGGTTGTGGATGCTGTAGTGATAGAAACTATAGGTTTTAAATTATGACATTAATTATGATTCAGTGATATATGGTGATATTGGATCTAGTTTTCAAATGATATGAAATAGAGGTCCACAAGGAAGACGAAGAAGGAGGTTGGTCCCTCCACTAATGAGGTTGGATCCTAAATCAAGTTGGAGCCTAGATTAGTTCAGTGCCAAATCATAATCAAGGTTGGTGTCTCAATCAAGGTGTATCCTATAGTGACCAATCGCTTGCATTATTTCAAGGGTGGTGCCTTAATTAGGTTGTAGCCTATAATCAACAATTGGTTGAATTCTTTAAAGGTTGGTGGCTCAACTAGACTGTAGCCTACCACAAGTGGAAACTTGTGTTTCTTGTGGTGTAGCTTCCTCCAACAAGTCATAGCATTTAAATTTATGTAAATAATTAAAGATAAAGAAGAAGAAGAATGGTGGTTTTCTCCCATGTGGGTTTCCACCTAAAAAAAATGTGTGCCTCTTTGTGATGTTATGGTTTCTTGATATGTTATTGATATGATGGTTGATTGATGACGAATTGTTATAGTTGATGACACAATAATTATGATTCATTACTTCATGGTTGTTTGATTATCAAAAGTTATGAAATAGTAAAATTGATATCACACTAATTCACCCCCCTCTTAGTGTGTCATTTGGGCCAACAAGTGGTATTAGAGAAGTTTAACTTTAGAATAGTTAGCTAATATAATTTCTAAGATCAAGGAGAAATGGATATGACCAAAATAGTTAGGAAATCCCATATGTTTGATGGAACCAATTATGCATTTTAGAAGATATGGATGGAGACATATCTCATCTCCTTGGGATAAGAACTTTAGAAAATTTTTGGGACAAAATATAAAGTTCCTAATGTTATTCCTATAGATGCAACAAAGAAGGAATTCTAAACATATAATGCACAAGCTAAAAATGATTTCTTAAGTGGCTTTGAATTTTCAAAATCCATCAAAGTCATCTCACGCGGTATGGAATAAGCTCAAAAATTATTATAAAGGTGATGCCAAAGTTAAAGAATTCAGGTTACAAGCTATTAAAGGTTAATTTGAAATTTTGAAGAAGGAAGAACATGATTACATTGCTTCATATTTTTTTGAGTAAATAATATAGTCAACTTCATTGTAGGTCTTGATGAAGAAGTCCTGGATAGTTATTTTTCTTGAAAGTTTTGATATCACTTCCCTCTATATTTAATCCTAAAGTCTCTCCTCTTGAGGCATTATCAAAATTAGATAAGATGTATATGGATAAAAATTCAAGGGACCATATCTTCATATGAGTAAGAAGCAAGAAAGAAAAATCAGGAGTCAAAGAAACAACTTTCAAGGAAATAAAAGAGAAGGATAAAAAATATCAAGAGGACTCTAACTCTGATGAAGAAAAAGTCAAGTTTGTCAGGAATCTGAAGAGAGGAACTGGAAAGTTCAAAGATAATCTTCCCTTCAAATATTTTGAATGCCAAAGGATGGTTCCTGATGTATCTAAATTTCCCTATGCTGAAAGGAATGAGAGTGAAGATGCATCAATATTCTATCCAAAGAATCCAAAGAATAAGAAAGGTAGTAAGAAAATTAATTTTTATTGTCATGAGGAACGAGTTCAATTATCCTTGGGTTTGTCATAGTTAGACTCTGTCATTTGAGGTGGATCGGTGTGCAACCGCTTTGGGTGGGCCTGCCTAGGGATTCTACTATGAAAAGAAAAATAATAATAATAATAATAATAATTTTTACTCAAAAAACAAAAGGGAGAGTGAAAGTAATAAAAGTGTGACCAATGAAGAAAGGGGTGAAATATTATTCATTACTTAGGTCGAAAAACCTGAAGCATAAGTTGATTATAAAGGATAAATTAAAATTGCATTAAAGGAAATAAGGACCCTTAGAAAGAAATAAATTCAATCAATGTAGTGGCTTGAAGTCAAAAGTCTAAATGAAGACACCATTCTTGCTCTCAAGGTTGAACTAGAAGAAGTAAAAAGGGTAAATAATTTCTTGTTTGAATAGGTAAATTAGAACAAGAAAATTTGCGAAAGACTAGAAGAGGAAGTTATCCTTGTAAAAGAATAATTTTAGTATTTGAACTCAAAATTCCACAAAGGAACTAAGTCACTAGATCACATACTTAACATGAAAAGGTCCTCCCTTATTAAGATAGGTATTGGTTATCAAGAAATTACAAATTGGTCCCTCACGCTCATTTGGTGAAGATCATCTGAAAAAGATTTATCAAACATTCATAACATCCAACCACAATTCGCTTGAAGATCTAAAGAAAGGCTAGATGCAGTAGGCTAAGCATGTTCATTTTAATGCCACTCGAGACAATTCTAAGAAACAGTAGAATTGAAGGAACCAAAATAAAGAAAAATGGTCTACACAAAGAAATAATGTAGGTGAATCAAGGAATATGTCTCATCTTAAAGAATCCTCAACCAGCAATGATGTTGGTATTAAAGATCGAAAATTGAGTATGGCTCATCATAAATAATCCACTAGAAAAACTCAAGTAAGGATTGATCAACAAGAGGACATGTCTCCTTCAATAAGTAACTTTATAAGTTTAACATTTCATTCTATGCCCAGATATCAAAATAATTTATTTGGTTATTGTTTCTTATGCAAAAATTTTCTGCACAAAGTGTAGGGTTATACAGCCTATGACGTGGTCATGTATAGAGAATATTATCATGTACCTGGATGGAGACATGTGGAACAAATTAGAAGAATCACTTAGCCATTTTCTGCAAGTATTGAAGACCAATGTTAAATGTCACATATGTTCATTGTTCAAATTAAATGTCACATATGTTCATTGTTCAATGTTAAATGTCACATATGTCACAATGAAGGTAATTATATAGCATGAGATTATAGAATGAACTCTAGATGGTACAATAGAGAAGGGCATCCTATCAATGCTTCTCGATGGAGAACATGTCAAATAGGACCTTGATTAGGTATGACTCCTTAGATCTAATACCTTGGGGAAATATTCTTCAAGATCATTAGTTTTCAAACCAAAAATTGAAGGAGCAACACCTTGTGTGAGGGAAGTATGTGGACTATGATATGATGTTATCTCATACATAAAAGTAAATAAGGCATGTTTTAGGAAGAATATAGAATGAAACAATGGCATGCACTATGGAAGCATGGTATTAGGGGGGATACTTTTAAGATTAGTCATGAGTAGTAAGAGACTTAGATTAGGAAATGTTGGCTTGTATGGGCCTAACCCAAGTTCAGAGGTGATTTAGCCAAGAAAATCCCGGTACTATTGGCCCTTTCAGTAATAGTCCACGGAGCGTGGACTGAGGTCTCAACTGAAGTAGTATGGGAGGGTGCTAGAACCAAGTTTCTGCACCCTTGGGATGTCTGAGGGGATTTTGGAGGTCCACGATCTAACCTATCCCTACGCGCACTTGTGATCCCTTTGCAACCTGTGGTGCAACTTCCGCGCAACCCTACTCGAGGTGTGGCCCATATAATACCCAATTTCCTTGCTAATTAACCAATTACTTAACTTGTGTGTGTAAGATTTATGGTTATTACAACATATTCAGCAATCATATCAGTGTGCACGATACATAAACAAATACAAACATAAAGAAGATAATGCATAGCAATTACACAGAAATATGAATCAAATTCTCTTTATTTAATCTTCAATCTTGCTTACAAACTTGACACCGCCCTGCGTACTCAACTCCAAGGGTCCGTGCACTCAACTGCGGACTCTACTAGGCCTTTGCGCACTCAGCTGCAGAGCCTCTTCCTATACTACGACCCAATACACTTAGGATCCTACTCTAAGCTTGAACCATTCCTTCGCTACTCTCTCTCTCTCATCAACTATCTTTACAACTTAGAGCCTCGCTCTATTTATACAATCCCATGGTTTGTGGACCATGGGTAGGCTGAAATGACTTTACATTACATTACATTAATTTAGGGTGGAAATCCATATGACTTAACCTCTACTTCGTGCTCTGTGCCCACAATTCACAAATTTTTACAAAACCTTTGACCAAAACTTGGGCTTTGGGCCCCAAGACCTACTATGGGGGGATTCCATGCCCAATCTATCTTAGCGCATATAGTCTTTGCATCTACACTAGCTTTCCATCAATCTCGACCATAATGGTGAAGGCCTCATCAATCCAAGGCTGGATGCATGCTTTGAGAAAGGCCTCTTTCTATCTTGCAGCATCCACCTGCTCCTTCAGCGCCCTCGCTTGCTGCATCTTTACTAGCTGTTGGGTGAGGATGACTATTTCTAGGCACTGTATGTTAGGGTATTCTTGCAAGGATGTGAGGACATCAAACGCTTGGTCCAACATACCGATGCAGTCTTGCACCGCCCTTCCAATTTCTTCCAACCTTGTTTGAATCATGCTAACGTGTTTTTCTTTGACTTCCAGAGGAGTGGAAGGCTACGCCTTCATTTGCAGCTCAACAATCTAAAGGTTCAGCTCCAGCTGCACTCGTGTTGTTCCCTTGTGTGCGCTTCAGACTCCACTTGCCAGACAATGGATCCACATCTCGGTTGGTAGGTCTGCGGCGATGGATAATTCTGAAACGCATCGGCATGCTTCATCCACTATTTGCGCGATCTGTCGATTTTGTGACACTAGCTTGTCACACTGTAGGCTGAGCTGCTCGATGTTGATCTTTTTCTCACTCAATACCTGGATCATGTGGCCTTCCCATGCATGTAGCTCTATTGTTATGACATCCTGCAACTAGTACAATGTGTCCCATGGAAGGGTAGCCAAATTTAGGGCAAGTCCCTTGATTCGGCCCACCACGGCTCTGTCCTCCTCGCTCTCCGCTGTTAGCACTCCTTTCGACAGCACTATGGTGTTGTCCATTTTTGCACGCAGTAGCTGTTCTGCTATTGATGTAACTGCGGTGCCCTAGGTGGCTACTGTTCCTTCCTATGGGACCCACACCCGAAGTTCCTGTAGCTATGCCCTTAGGGCCCCCAACACATTCTATTGCTCCATCATAGCTTCCTGGAGCACTTCCAGGGTGACCTCGTGAACTATGTCGCCGATGTCATAGGGGTCACCTTCTGTCAATGTAATTGGCTTGATGTCCAATTTGGAAGCCTTAGACTTCTTTCGTGGGCCTGATATTTCCGTAACGCGTGGCTACTTCAGCTGTGTAGATGTTGTGCTCGGTTCCACGCCTTCTGCTGCATTCTCTGCTCCTTGTCCTATGGATAAGTTTGGTCCCTCTTCCCTCGGTTTCGTCGTGGCCGCTGTTGCCTATGCTGTTGCAGCTTTTTACGTGGCCTTGGCCTACTCTGCAACTACCTTCGTTGCCTTGCAGGCAGCTCTTACCTCTGCGGTGAATTGTTCGTTGCACTTCTGTTGGGCCAACTGGTTGATACGCAGCTTGGTGGCATCCTTCTACTTGTGTGCTGCTATTCTATCCTACTGCACCAGATTCAAGGCATGCCACTCGAGAGGCCACGACTCGAGCATGGAGAAGATGGCATCATAAATTACGATGAAAGGAAGCTTGGTCCAGTTTTGTGCTAGATCCTTACGCGCCATATCTGCCTTGAAGTTTGCAAAGCTCTGCAGACTATTGTACACTATCAAGGATAGTTGTAGCCTCCTGTTAATCCACATTCGGACACTCACCTCCATGAGCACCAAGAAGATCTTAGTTTCGCAGATCTGTGTGGCGTCCTTCGTAGCACAGAGCGACGCATATTTTGCAACCTCTGAAAACTCCTATTCAATATGAGGGAACTGACTATCCTCAGGCAGTTCCCCTGTCACTGATAAGATAAACAAGAGAAACCATGCATAGTGGAAGGTATTTCCTTGCTCCTAAGCTTCGTTACAATTGGTTATGAATTCTTCGCAGAGAAATTCGGCCTAGTTGAACTAGACCCCCTTCACACATTGTTCTGCTAGCGCAATGACCGGTGCTGGTACCTCGCCTCAGTGGAATTTTCCCATCACCTTCTCAGCCAGCAGTTGGGTGGCTACATGCACCCCTTTATCTTTAGTTCTTCTGATTGCGTAGCCTCTCTTCTTCTTTTCCAATTTGTACTTCTTCCTCATGGCCTCTGCAAGCACCAAATCTTCGCTTTTGCTAGCTATCTCTGCGGGGTCCTTTCCCTTACAGGGAAGCTGGGAAATTCTATAAATAAGCTCTGCCATGATGGGAATAAGCTCCTCCAGGAATAAGTACCCATCATGCACCAGGAAGAGCATCTACCTAATGACAAAGATCATGATAGGTGAGCGATGAAAGTGTAGAATCCATAGTAGGTGGAGTAGTCTGGCCTTCTCCACACCATGCAACCATTTCTGTGGCTCTAGCATTGTAATTGATCCCTCCTTGCTCTGTTCCATGAGGTTCTTAGTCTCTAAATGTGGGAACTTTTCATTGTCCATGAGGTCCCAATATTCAAATTTCATTGTGGGCACGTGGCCCAAGGCTGAGCCCTAAAATAGAATTCCATCTGGGAGGAGCGGGGTTTGGAGTGCGCTCTTAGTAGAATCCAAATCATTGGGTAATTTAGCTTTCCCTTTCCATGGAGGAATGTGCTCAGGTAGTTTTGCTGTAGCGCGCACCGACTGGATGTCTTCTTCCATTTCTTCATCCACCTCTATCTCATCTATGAGAGCCTGGAGGTCCTCCTCCTCATCATCTGTCTCAATGTTGATAGCCTTACCCTTTTCTTCCATGGAGAGTTTACCAAACTGTAGATTTTGTGAGGACATGTGGACTAGTTCCGCTACCTGTTTATCCTTCTTGGGCCTTGTTGTCCGAGGTGATTTCTTAATTTCCAACACATCCCTCACCTGCACCATAGGGCTCTACATGGCTTCCTTACCAGTACTCTCTAGAAAACCCACACCTCTCCTGGTAGTTTCAATCATGTTCGAACTATCTATGGTTGTTCGCAAACTTGGGGGATCAAATACCACTTGGCACTCAACACTTTGTGCTCTTTGTAATAGCTCAAATCTAAAATGAACAAGTTTTGTCTTATGGCTAGCCTTGGGAGTTTTATAGTGTCTTTTGAATTTAAATTCGACCATTCCCCCCAATTTTGAGTCATTAATGCATTCTTGGTTGCATATCATCCCAAATCAAACTCTTAATTCATGTCTTAATTTCCCGCCTTCCACTCCCTTTTGCCTTAAATTGGACATCTCATCATGAACAATGATGCCAACGGTTACTACCCAGTTTACTCATGTGGCAATGCAGCCCCCTGTGCACAGGCGCGAACCTTATACCATGTTGATTTTGTGCACACCTCCTTCACCACGCAGTTCCCAAACAATCTCTTTTAGAGTCCCGCACTCTCTTTCAATTGTCTGGAGTGCTGAGACTGTGCTCCCTATGACTAGTCAGGTGGTCGTACCATCTGTGCGAGACTTCAATTTCCCTTCCAGTATAGTCCATGGAAACTCCTCAATTTCCCTTGTGATAGCCGACACCGCGCGTTTTATCTTATGTGGTGCACTCCCCTTGTTACTGTGTTTGGTAAGGTGTGGTCTCAGCCATGGTAGCAGAGTCATAAATTCTCAGCGACAATCTTCTAATGCAGTGGTATGACCATCTGTATCTTGCCTTGTCATCCTTGGTTTATCGACAAGACATACTTGCATGACCTCATTTTCCAGTCTTTTGATCTCAGCGTCCTTCAACATGATTTTCTTCCTCAATTGTACCCGATCTTCTTCGAGACCACAAAGTCTAAGGTTCCCTCATTGAATGGCTTTCTGAATCCTTATATGGTCCTCCTCCTGTAGCTGTGTGATTCCTTCATCCTGGTCTTTGCGCGTTGTCATAACTGCATGATCTATTATGTGTGGATCCCTTTTGGTACTCCCTTCAAAAGTTTCAGTTTCTACGCTATTTCGCACCTTTGGAATCATCTTTGCGCTCAGGTTTTTGCACATGGTCCTATAGACCCATCGAACCATTGGCATCTGCAGGTCCCAATTAGTTCATTTCACTTGGTGAACCTTGTTCAATACTTTGTGCACCCTATGGAATGCCTCGTCGTGGAGAATTGGTAACATGCGTTGCCTTTCTTGCTGTTGTGGTTTGTTCCGATTCTTTAGGCTAGGGGTGGTGTGTGCTTGTGTGAACTGTACAGCATACATCTACACCCATCGAGAAAGGCGGGCGCGCAAGTTGTTCTGTCCCTACTGATTGGCTTTCGTTTGAACCAGGGTTTTTTCAAAACGAAGGCACATAATCCTTCTACATCCACGCTAGTCTTCAAAAGTTCCTTGATGCATACCCCACCATCGTGCAGGCATTGCGCGCAGTGCCCACTTCAACGCATCAAATCACTGTTGTTTTGGTACTGTACTTTAGAATTTGCTCATAAATTCATCCACTGCTGACCATCCATCATATGTCGGCAACTCCCTTGCCTCTGTTGTTATGCAACACAATGACTTGATCATCATGTTGCAGTTCAGTGTTGTTACTTTGTGCAACCGAATCTACCATCGCTCTATCTCTTCGTCTAAATATGAAGTGCAAGATCTTTTGTGCTCCCACGAAATCCTTCCATCTACAGTTGGATTCACCCAATCCTCTCCCTGTGCAGTTACCTTGTAGATACAGTCGAGATCATTATCACTATCATCGTCGCGCACTATTTTAGTGTATCATGCTCCTTCGGTTGGATCTAGCGGTTCTACTATGCGTAGTGACTTTTTCTCAGAGATCATTTTCTTCTTCTTCAAATTTATGAATCCGTTCATATCGATAGCCCAGTCTGTTCCTAGTAGCGTGGGATAGGGATTGTTGTCATCAACAATCTCTATCACTTCAAAATCTGCCTGCATGCTCGCGCCTTCAATATCGACTATCACCCGTTGCAATCTTCCCATGGCCAAAATCTTTTGTTGGTTCGCCATTCATAACTAAATAGGGGACCATTGTAACACAGGTCTGCCCATGCGTTCCCATGTTTTCTTTGGTATTGCATTTGCTTCTGAACCCAGATCCATGATTACCTGATCCATTTCATACTCACCTATTTGTGCAGTCAACGTCATCTCCCTTCCTGTGCACAATGCATGCTTTCCAAGTTTTCAGACCATGTGTGGTTCTCCTAACCCTGCGCACCCAGTGATAAGTTCCTGTAGCCCTTTGACTGCCTTGTTGTCATGCAGCAGTTTCATGCATGTCTCCAGAAAGGTAGTGGGCATCGAAAGATCCATCCTTAGTTCTAGTTGATTCTTACTACCTGAAATGGAGGCCTTTCTGAAGCTCTTCTTATCTTCCATGAACGTCTCCTTTGCGCGTTCTACGTCAAACACAGGTTCCTTTGTAGGAGCCTTGCGAACCTAGCATTGTATTTTAGCTGCTTCCCTTCATCAACTCCTGTGGCCATACTGCTCCTGAGCATCATGTTTACATTTGGGTCTTCTTCGCGTGGTTCAGACCTCATCATTTGTAAATTCTCGGTCGGAGGGGGTTGGAGTACCCCCTTTTTGCGCATCTTCACTATCAACAAAGGGTAATATTCTGCCTCATGATCAAATTGATTAAAGTACCAACATGATATCCTAGTTGGGTTCGTACAATTGCAGGCATAATCCACAATTGTAAGAAATTATCTATTTGCGACCCCTTCCTCGTCCCATTCCACCTCGACCCCGACCGCGCCCCTGAAACCCAGCACATGCCATCCCTGCATTTGGGTTGAGGGTTCTCGTTTAGGTCTATACCTTGTAGGCAGGAGTCCGACCCATCATTATTTCATAACTTTGACAGGTGCGTTCGTCATGGCCTACTGACCTGTAGAAATTACAAAATAATTGTTGGGACATCTGCGTATACTTTTGCAACAGATGACAATTATCCATGGTATGTTTTCCTCATATCTGGTAGATCGTGCACCATAATGCAAGCGTCGTGCTCGGCCCTACCTATGCCTCTAGTCTTAATGGAATTGGCCCTCCCCTTTCCAAGTAGTTCGCGAACACTGGACAATGGTCCTTGTCGTGCCCCGGGCCTTTGCATTTTATGCACCATACTTCCTTGCGCACCTCCAACCAAGTTGTCCTGTCCTATTTCAAACTTTGCATCTCCAGACATAGATTCTGCAGTTGCTCGTGGATTTGTTGGACTCCCAACCCACGGTCTTGTATAGGAGTCTTATGCAATCTCATTTCCATCTCCAATGCTTCGGCCTGGGTGGAAAGTTTTTGCTATGACAGTGTCGTCCTTAAGTGTGGCATAAGTGAGGCCACAAACCCTATTCAATGTTGTGCATCTGTTGGTGTCATATGTTCTTCAAGGATCGTACTCTTTAGCCTTTGGTCCAAATCCCAGGGGGGTCTCACCCAGTAGCATTGTGATCTCCTTAAACCCAATGATTGATTGTGTCTCTGATTTTGACCTGCTAAATTCCCTGTTCAACTCAGTCTGGATCTCTAAAATTCCTGTGTTCAGGTGGTCATTAGAATGCTTGATATACCACATTAATGCGTGATCCTGCAGTGTGCCCACCAGTGTATCCTTTTTAATATTATCATCCACAACACCCTATGCTTCCCATACTTCTCTTACCACGAACCAGAATTGGTCCGGATCTTCATTTCCTACTCCTTTGAACATCGATAGTTTGATCGCACTTGCCATATTGAGCTGCGGTGTTGGTGGAGGTGGAGTGGGTGGAGATGGAAGTGAGGAGGGTGAAATGCGTGGCGGTGTGGGTGGGGGTGGTAAACGTGGAATTATCTGTCTTATCAAACTGACTGCACTTCTCGAAGAGACTTTCACGAGCTCCTCCCCGCTTTCCCGCGAGGGTGAAATTAAGGGACTATTTTCCAACTCCTCACTACTTCCGCTTCTACAGATATTTCCGCTCCCCGTAGTCCCAAACATTAATTTATTTGCATAACTCGCTTTTCACACAATAGAATCTTAATCCAAGTGTTCAAAGATTTAATATACTTACCTCGCGGTCCCTTGAGAAAACGTCGCTCTGCCTCACTGTAGCTGATGGTCGTGTCTATTGTGAACTTAGTGATAAGTCCTCCTATTATTCAGTCGAGCCAGTGGTCCACACCTTGTGCTATCTTATCTTCTGAGGCTTCTAGTCTACACACTAGCTCCAGAGTCCACACTATTCGTTTGTCGAGCCTACACCTTCCCTAGCTATCTGCTAACTTTTGATTCACTCATATAGCTCAAACGTAAAAGATGCAGAGAAAATTTCATGGATTTCAGTGTACAAGTAGTGATCCAACCACTATTCCTTAGATACTCACGGATTTCTATTTTCCTTCACTGCGAACTCATAAATCTTCTTGTCCAACCACTCTTCAATTTCTTTCTTTGTAGGATTCCAGTGGCATGACACCAGACATCCTTTATGCAGATCCCGGTCTTGGCAACAGAACCATTTGTTGGCTTCTATGGGCCTGAACCAATTTCAAAGGTGATTTAGCCAAGAAAATCCCATTACTATTGGCCCTTTCGGCAACATTCCGTGGAGCATGGACTGATGTCTCACCCGAAGTAGTATGGGAGCGTGCTAGAACTAGGTTTCCACACCCTTGGGATGTCTAAGGGGCTTCTGGGGATCCGCGGTCTGACCTGTCGCTACGTGCACTTGCGATCTCTTCACAACCTATGGTGCAGTTTCCGCGTAGCCCTACTCGGGGCATGGCCCGTATAATACCCAAGTTCCTTGCTAATTAACCAATTACTTAACTTGTGTGTAAGATCTATGGGTATTACAGCATATTCAACAATCATATCAGTGTGCACAATACATAAACGAATAAAAACATAAAGAAGATAATGCACAGTAATTACACAGAAATAGGAATCAACTTCTATTTATTTAATCTTCAATATTTCTTACAAACTCAACACTACCCTGTGCACTCAGCTACAGGGGTCCGCACACTCAGCTACAGACTCTACTAGGCCTGCACGCACTTAGTTGCAGAGCCTCTTCCTACTATGACCCAATACACTTAGAATCCTACTCTAAGATTGAACCATTCCTTTGCTACTCTCTCTCTCTCTCTCATCAACTATCTTTACAACTTAGGGCCTAACACTCTTTATACAATCCCATGGTCCGCGGACCATGGGTAGGCTGACATGACTTTACATTATATTACATTACTTTAGGGTAAACAACCCTATGACTTAACCTCTACTTCGCACTCCACGCTCGCAACTCGTGGAGTTTTACAAAACCTTTGACCAAAACTTGGGCTTTGAGCCCCAAAACTTGCTGTGGGGGGATTCCATGCCCAATAAGAAACCACATGGTCTCATAGGGATACTTTATAAGTATGGGAACAACAATGAGAAATAGTGAAATCATGGTCTCAAGGGGATACTTTCATAGTACAACATAGTTTCTAAGGGGAAAATTTATTAGCATAGAAGTAGGAAGGAAACATGGTTCAGTCAAGTCCACATGATCATCAAAGAATAGGTTATGGAAAAATGATTATGAAATATCATTAACATGTTAGTTTCAATAGGCATTTGTGATCCTTTTCAATTGATTTCAAAGTAGGAGACATTATTGAAATTGATATGGAAATTGACATTGACCAAGGAAGGAATTTGTGTAGGGGAGTTTTTGATTAGATGACATCACTCACCATCAATTTATAATGGTGTTGCCATTAATGTTAAAGGGGGATATTATTGCATAGAGTTTTTTCATTGATGACAAAAATATGTCATTGATGACAACAAGATGTCATTGATGTCAAAGGGGATGTATGAGATAGAAACAATGCCACCTATGAAGCATCGTCAATATTTATGAAGAAATATGAAAATTGGATCTCTCATAAGTCCTCATCAAGAGAAGTTAAAGGTGTTTAAATTTTTCGAGTTTTTTCGTAGTTATTATGTACTAAATCTTCTACAAATATCTTAGCTATGTAGGTCTTGTTAATATATATCCAATGCTATATATTACTCACAACAACTCCTCCCTGATGAGAATTTATGGCCAATTGAAGTTTAAATATTAATCAAGGGGCCAAAATTTAGGGAAAAAACATAAATATTAAATTTGTTATCAATTGTGCATGTTTAGGTTGGATCCACCATTAACATACCAATCAATGACCTTAGGCATGGAAACCTGTGTACTATTTAACACCATTAAAATGAGTGCATCTTTCAATATTATTAATGACACTTGTAACATTTCAATAGATGGATGATGGTAAAGATACATGAGGTTTAATCAACCTTATTAGCCCAATTGGATGAAAACACATGGTAGCACCACATTTGATGATAGCGTTGACCTGTTGATGAATGACACATGGAATTTCTATATAGTCAACATGACACAATAGAAATATTACATCATCATAGTCACGTGGTGCCACCAGGGTCCACCACTTGGCATGGCGATTTGGCATACTTTTATTAGTGAGAAGTATGAAAAGAGGTGACATGTGGCACCCATAGAAGACTACCACTTGGAATGATGAAATTATCATGTGAAGTATCATTGAAACCCATGTCACATAGGGTGGACACATGGTCATATGCAGCCAAAGTCAATGATGTTAATGTCAGCTCAAATCTTGGTCATATGCACAGGTCGAGAAGGGTGACATGGTGGGACATGTCTGTCGAAAAATGGGTAAATTCGGGTTTGTAAACCCAAAATGATGTGGCCCATGGTTAGCTTAACCAACTATTGGGACCACTCAGATAATATATATTAGAGCCCAAACATCCTTCAAATACATTTCAATCACTTGAACTAGAATAAAAAATTATTATTATGTGGAAGAGTTCGAGCAATTTTTTGTTGCGGAGATATTTGTTGTGGTTGTAGGCATGGTTATGGTTATGAAAGGTTGCAATTCTACAGTTTCGTGAAGATTGATTGGATATGGGTGTATGGTCTTCTGCACGTGGATATATACATACACAGGCACCCCCCCACACACACACAATGATGAGTTACAGAGGTTTGTTCACGTGAGATAACCATATGTTGTGAATGATCTTACTACTAGGGGGGGTGAATTAGTAGTAACTATGATTCTGTAACTTTTAATTCTTTTTACCAAAAACCCAAATGATTAGTGAGCTAACATCAAAACAAAATTAATAACATGTAGAATCATTATAGAAACAAAGTAAAAATGTCATGAAGAATCAACAATAAACCATGCACATAACAGGACACAATGTTTCTGGTGGAAAAATCTATACAAGGAAACAATTGTGGGCATTATAATGCATGTGTTGTCCTTGATGGTAACTCACTTGTAACAAAACAATTATATGGTAACTAGACGAATCCAAAGGTAAGTTCATAGGTGACAGAATGATGGAAAAAAATAATAGAATGATGGGACAAAGGTTTACATATCAGAATTAGAAGTTTGATAAAAGTGAATATTTGAAGATCTATACAGGGGTTCATCAAGGCCAAGTCGTGTATACACACATGTACAAAGAAGAAAAGTCGTGTACATGATAGGACACTAATTTAATAATACCAAGGGTCCTTACCATGGTATTAGCCCACAATATTGAGCAAAGTAACGGTTACTTGATCTCGTCCAAGATTACCTCTCACACTAGTGTAGTTTTGGTCCATGGTATTGGCTAAGGCTCTAGTAAGTCTAAGAAATGAACTTGAGAAAATAAAAAATTTGAATCTTAGATTTTCTAAAGGATCTAAAACCCTAGATGAAATGATCAAGGTACAACTCTCTCCTCTTATGTATACAAGTCTTGGATACAATGGAGAAACATCTCAAACAGAAAAGTATTCAACCACCACCGAAAGCTATCTAAATGCAACAGACACCAATAAACAAATCTTCAGTCCTAAGAAAAAGAATAAAGGCATTCCATAGCTAAATCATGTTCAATCTAATCCAAGGATGAACAAAAATAGAAGGAATAGTCCAAAGGCAAACAACACAAGAAGATTCTATGATCACATAAATTTCTTCTTTAATGGACAATGTTTCTCACGTCATAATTTTCATCATAAGGTTGCTCAATGTGTTGCATACAAAACAATCATGACTAGAGAATCAAGAATACAAATGAATGAGACAGGAGTCAAGAAGAACACTTATAATAACTTCTCACCTCTTATAGATGAAATTGAATGCCCATTTTGCAATCAATTTGGACATGAAGAATCTGAATGAAGGAGAAAATTACAACCAACATCTCAAAAAGAGAAAATATCAACAAATTCTAGGATATGGAAAGTGAAGGAGTTAAAGTCTGAAAGTTGTGGCATAGCATTGTTTACAGAAGGACAAGAAAATCGATGGTACATTGATAACGGATGCTCAAAACACATGACAGGTGATAAAGATAAACTTATTTCATATAATGTTTTAGAGAAAGAAAATAATGTCACTTTTGGAAATGACTCACCCACTATCATTAAGGGTGAAGGTTCTACTTTTCTAAAAGAAAAGGTTAAAGTCGGTAATGTTATGTATTTTTGTGGATTAAAGCAAAACTTTTTGAGTGTTATCCAAATGTGTGACCAAGGAAATGAGTTGGTGTTCTGATCAAAAGAATGTGTGGTTCATGAACCTGACAAATGAAAGACCATAATAAAAGGAACACGAACACTGAGAAATCTATATATATTGAAAGGTGGCCAAGAAAAATGTTAGCTAGACAAGGCAGAGGAAAATTATTATGTCACAGAAGGTTGGAACATCTAAGCTTCTCTCAAATAAGAAAATCAAGCAAGCTCAAAGCTTTTCATGATCTACCCAACATCACCCTACCAGAAAGTACCATATGTAAGTCATGTCAATTTGGTAAGAAAACCAAAGTTCAATCCAATGCCAAAGAAGGGTAAGAAAGTAATCCTGTTGAACTTATACATATTAGTTTGTGTGGACCAGTAAGGAAAAGGTCACCTCGTGCATAACAATACTATATCTTTTCATTGACAACTTTTCTAGAATCTGCTATATTGATTTATAGAAACACAGAGATGAAGCATTTGATAATTTTAAAGTCTTCAAAGCATTAGTTGAAAAAGAATTAGATCTAAAACTTAAATATCTCAGATCTTACCAAGGAGGAGAATACATTTCAGATGAATTCTTTGATTTATTTGAACAATGTGGCATAAAAATATAGTTTTTTGTAGCTAAAAATCCTCAACAAAATGGCGTGCAAGAAAGAATGAGTAGAGCTATTCAACAAATGGCTCGTGCTATGAATGATGAGTCTAGAACTCTTGACAACTTCTGGGGTGAAGTTGTACATACTAAAGTAAATATTCTCAGCAAGGCTCATGTTCATGCGAATAGTGATAAAAATGCGTATGAGATTTGGTATGATAAGCCTCCCATTGTAAATCATTTTAGATTTTTTGGAAGCAAATGTTTCATAAAAAATAATGATGAAAAGCTTGGTAAGTTTGAAGCTAGAGCAGATGAAGGAATACTTATTGGTTACTCATCTAGAAGAAAAGTATATAAATGTTACAATAAGAGACTTCGAAAAATTATTGAATGCATTTATGTTGTGATTGATGAAGCACGCATCCCAAAAAGGTAACATCATCAAAAGAGGTTTATGATGCTGGATGATCTCCCACATCAAATCACAATTATATAGAAGAAGAAACTAATGAAGCAGTAGAAGAAGACACATCAGACAAACAAAAGGCTCCATCCAGGTATGTTCAAAAGAATCATCTAGAAACTCAAATTCTAGGAGAAAAGTAATCTGGGGTACAAACAAGAAGAACCCTTGTAGGATCTCGTATTTATCTAGCTTTATTATCCACCATTGATCCAAAAAATGTAAATCAAGCTAGTAAAGAGGAATGTTGGGTTAAGGCCATGAATGAAGAACTTGACCAAATTGAAAAGAATGATACTTGTGAATTGGTTTGAACACCTCATAATAAAAATGTTATTGGGAAAAAATGGATATTCAAAAATAAGTTGAATGAAAATGGAGAGGTAATTACGAAAAAATATAGAATTGTTTGTAAAGGTTATGCTCAAAAAGAAGGTAGAGAGTTTGAAGAAACATTTGCACCAGTAGCTAGACTTGAAGCCATAAGAATGTTTCTTGCATTGTCAAGTTTTCAACATTTCAAAGTTTATCAAATGGATGTAAAATCTTCTTTCTTTAATGGAGATCTAGAAGAATAAGTATATGTTGAACAACCAGAAGGATTCATTTTGGGGAATGATGAAAATCTTGTATGCAAACTCAAAAAGGCTTTATATGGGCTAAAACAAGCTCTGTGGGAATGGTATTATCATCTTGACAAATATATTCAAAAAGAAGGTTTCACAAAGGGTCTACAAACAACTTGTACACAAAAATTGAGGATGATAAATTGCTAATTATTGTGGTTTATGTCGATGATATCATCTTTGGCAGTAATGAAGAATCTATGAGTGCTTTTGTTATGCAACAAGAATTTGAAATGTCTTTACTCCGGGAACTAACCTATTTTCTTGGTCTACAAGTGCAACAAGAAAAACATGTCATTTTTCTCTCATAAAAAAAGACATTTCAAGAGATTTTGAAGAAGTATGGGATGGAAGATTTCAGACTTGTATGTAGTCCCATGATGACAAGATGTAGCCTTAGTTAGAATGATGATTCTCCCACAATAAACTAACTAGAGTACAAGTCTGCAATTGAAGTCTGCTTTATCGCATAGGTACCAGACCAGATATGATGCATGCATATGGGATTGTTGGACATTTCCAAGCTAATCCAAAGGAATCACATCTTCAAGCAATAAAGAGAATATTCAAATATCTCCAAGGAACCCAAGAATTTGGTCTATGGTATCCTAAATATGAAGACCTTACCCTTCATACATACATATATGTGGATTGGTCTGGAAATGTTGATGCCTATAAAAGCACTAATGGAGGTGCATTTTACATGGGGCCCTAATTGGTATATTGGTTCAGCAAGAAACAAAGTTCCATTTCTTTATCTACAACGGAAGTAGAATATGTGGTTTTTGCATCTTGTTGCACACAACTTCTCTAGATGATGCAAACATTACAAGTTATACAAATCAAATGTTCTCCACCCATCTCCATCCTATGTGATAATACAAGTGCTATTAGTAATTCAGAAAATCCTATTATGCACTCCAAGACCAAGTATATACCTATTAGGTATCACTTTCTACGAGAACAAGTGCTTGAGAAAAAAATTAAATTAGAGAATGTTCCCTCGAAAGAAGAAGTTGTTGATATATTTACTAAACCTCTTCCAAGGGAAGCATTTGAATATCTCAGACAAAAACTAGGAATTATCTCTTCCTCATTTTGTTGTTAATCTAGTCTCCTTAGTCTATAGGTGAAAATTCAGAAGGCTTCTTTCTATACACAGGTTTCATGAACTATAGTCATCTATATAAGAGAGTTTCTTTGCAGATAGTCATGTATGTTTTTCTCTGATAGAAAAACAGTGGGACAAACTCAAGATTAGCCTCTATAATGCTACTAACAACTGTGACTTGATTTTTCTTGGTCTGGTGTTGATGGTTACATTCTGATGATATGGTATTGAGTTATGTTTTTCTCACTGATATTTATCTAATTGTTGAAGATGCTTTGATGAATGAGTTTTTGACAATGAACATGTAGCATAAGTTCACGGGGAGCATTAGGCTTGCAGAACGTAATGCATTGTTGGCATAATGGTTGCTAATTTATGTTGCTATTAATATTTTTTGGTTTGAGTTATTAATGTAAAGGTCGTGAGGATACCTATGATGTAATAATTTTCATATTCGGTCATGTATGTACTTTTGAGGTCATGTCAAATATGTAATCCCACTTGGTTGGGTGCTTGAGTCAAATATATAACCCCACTTAATTGGTTGATTAGTGTAAGTATGAGTTCTTGGTGATAGGAAGGTTATAATTAGTTGAGTTATAGAATCATGTTCTTCATTTGAAAATCTCTCCAAAGATTCAGAATGTGCTCAGGGGGAGCATGGACAATATTGTGCACATCAAATACAAAGGGGGAGATTTGGTCCACCCTTTTCCCTTGATGTCCAAGGGGGAAAGTATCTTGGTGTTTTCATAATTCCTATTGGATGTATCTAACATGTTTCTAGAGGTTGAAGTGATCAAAACCAACATGGTTTCCATCAAGTCCAAAGGGGGAGATTGTTGGCATTATGATGCATGTGTTGTCCTTGATGGCAACTCACTTGTAACATAACAAGTATATGATAACTAGATGAATCCATATGTTAGTTCAGAGGTGACAAAGTGATGGAATAGAATAAAAGAATGATGGGACAAAGGTTTACATATTAGAATAAGAAGTTTGATAAAAGGAATATTTGAATATCTATACGCAGGTTTGTCAAGGCCAAGTCGTGTATACACATGGATACAAAGAAGAAAAGTTGTGTACATGTTGACACACTAATTTAAGAATACCAAGGCTCCATACCATGGTATTAGCCCACAATATTGAGAGTAGTAGCGGTTACTTGATCCCATAAAAAATTACCACTGACACTATTGTAGTTATGACCCATGGTATTGGGTAAGGCTCTAACTATATAAGGAGGTGAAGATAAAAGTGCTAAGGGTGCAAGTGAAATGGTTTTTGATGAATACTTCAATCTAAAGTATATTTGTATTGTAGGGGCCATAATTGACACATATATCTGAAATAATTATGCACTGATGAATACAATGATGGATTGGGATCATGAGACCTGAAATGGCTTTCCATTGTATGACCTGCTCATGGATTGACTAGATCTAAGTATTGACACATGTTTTTATCTCTGAATATTATGATCCACGTCTTTCTGAAGTTCTGAAGAACTATACAATTTTAGGTCAAAATTTGCAAATCTGTATGCAGGCTGGTCTCGGTCAAGTTGTGTATGCACATGAGTTCACTTCCTCAAAGTCATGTACATAAAGGAAGGGTTTCTATTCATAAATGACTGATCAACCTGATCAGTGTTGATGTATCTGTTGTCTTTCAATAATGTCCTCATATTGATCTTGTTTGAGTGATAATGTCTAAAGTAGAAATCATTGAGTGATGAAGTTGAATTTGGTTACATGTTGATTGGTTGAAAATATTATTGATGATGCTAACTGTATGAAGGTTCTGTAAGCTAACATAATATTTTAGAATAACTCTGGTCAACTCTATCTCTGATTCAGAATTACAAGTTTTTTAGTATATTGAGATCTGTTAGGTTGCCTTAAGTGAAGTAGCATATACATGTTGGCATATGAATGATCAGGGTCGCAGTTGATTGTCTGTGTTGATGCAGTATTATGAGTTTAGCTTTGTGTTCTAGTTACAATGATGTAATTTTTCTATTTAAATTAAGTTGGTTTTTGCTTCAATTCATCTACAAGTTTTGATGTATTAAAGCAGGTGGATCGAGTGTGAAAATTTATGAAACGTGGCCCACGAATGTTACTGAGCGTTGGAGCCTTTAGTGAGGAAGTCAAAGCTTCCTACCAATAGTATGTGGTAATCATATAAGGGGTTGGAGCTCCCTTCTAGTAGGAGTTGGAGTATGAGTGATGGTTGTAGCCCTCAACAGGTGGGTGCCTGTGTACTGGCATGACTCTGCACCAGTATACAAATGTAAGAAGTTTTTTTATATTAATAAGTGTTACAGATCTATTTGGGCATCACTCCCTCAAAATCAGATCAGTACAAATAGGGATCATAAAACCCTAATTCAGTTTCTACATGCCCTATACAAGTCATCATATTGAGTGTTTTCATCCCTGAAAGTTTCCTAGTTTGAAAACCTACTGAAATGCCTCCTTGGGACATCAATGCACCCTTGGTCAAGAGCAACTGCTCTGTATAGCAGGTAGGCCCATTCAGACCTGTGTTTCATAGCACTTAGGCCCACTTAAAGCTGCGCTGGGTGAGGATGAGTGAAATTGACATAGGATTATGGGAATATTCCTTCATTCTAGAACATTCTAGAGGATGCCCAACTCTTATCTCATCATATTAGCTCGACTTTGGATAGGCTACAGAGCATTCAATCCTCTATCCTCTCATCCCTTTCTCCATGGAAACTAACTATCCAATTATGGAAAACCATTCAATACCGTATTTATGACAAAACCACTTGCATTTCCCTATAAATTGACCACTCAGCATAGTGATCATGGGGCTGGAGCTTGGATATTATAGGGAAATACTATTGGTTTATAGATTTGAAATCATTGTCAAGTAATTTTATAGTATTGGATTGATGTTTCTATTGGTGTGATGAGGGTTTGGACTAAGCTGGATGAGTGACATGAGATCGAACCAAATTGGGTGTAACTTCTCATTCTATCAATCAATAAAGTTGTTTTTTCATTTTCCAATACTTTTTGCTATATCTATGATGAATGTATGTTCAAATGTTGTTGATTCCATTTGCTTACAATAAATAGATCATATGATTTGATTGTTTTCATCTTCTGTTTATGTTGGCAGGTAGCAATTGAGCAGATTTAGTTTGAGCGGGAGCGACGGAAGAAACTCAAAGGAGATCAAAAGGAGTGAAGGATAACAAGTAGGTTCCTTTATCTTATATGTTTATTGTAGGAAAATATTAAACATCTTTACTTCAGTTGTTCTAAGTGTAACCACCCACTTAGGGAAGATATACTTATCCGTAGGTATAAATTCCGTATAACAAATTGACGACTCCACTAGGGAATGATGATAGTTCCTAGTGGTTTACACTTATCATATTACATCCTATTAGACTTTACTTGAAGTCATTGATCTCTTTTTAGTCATTTTGAAGTTTTTTTGGTGAAAAATTTGCACTAGAATGCCTACTCTAGGAATGTTTTGTTATCAGAGCACCCTTGGTCAGGGGACAGTGCTTTCTAGAGCACCCTTGGCTTAGAGACAATGCTCTACAATGCACTCTCTCCAAATAAGGGCTGCGCTAGTCCCTATCAAGGCCAACAACCCATCTTTTTCATGATTTTTTCCAAAGTTGCTTCTGATGTTGTTTGCTGAAGATCAATGCTTTTATTTGTCTCTGAAATTAGTTTTCATTTCCTCTCCTAGCGCTACTTTGACCTTGATTGTTTATTGTTTCTTAAGATATTTCTTTATCATTATCAATTCATTGTCAAAATTAGATTACATTGATTAGTCTTTACTATTCTGAAAAAGAATTGTTATAATGTCTTCATTTCTTTGAAAAAGAAGCTGTTGTAAAGTCTTCGTTTCTTGTGAAAAGCGTTGATTGATCATTTGTGCAGTTAGTTTCTTTATGTTCATCTAAACATTAAAGGAATGAAAAGAAAAACATTTGCAACACATTTAGAAGTTTGTGTGTGCATGTAGGAATGGTATAGGGAAAGTTGCATTAGATGTGCTCTATGCTCTTTGTTAAAAGATTTTGATTGCTCTATCCCTTTTAGTTACAGTTTTCATTGTTTAAATCAAATGAAAAGAATGTTTCCCATCTTAGTTGCATTCTATGAGTTTTAGAAAACATCATGTGATGAACCTGAAAGGCAAAATTTTAAACAAGATCAACTAAAATTTATCTCAATTAACCCAATGGAGCATTGTAACTTAACGCATAACATTTAGAGGTCTAGGCTAGAGACGTGTTCCGGCGTCGTTAAACATAATAGTTGTCACTAATGGTCCAAAATACATTCCGAGTGTGATACCTTATTCCATGTAAGTAATTATATCGTAGCTCATCCATGTACTTTCGGGTATATTAGGCGGTGTTATAGTACGAAAAGTATAAGGGAATGCTCTCACTGTGTGGGTTTGCATTAGACAACACTAACACGGATTAGGCATCCATGTACTTTCAGGGATATTTGGGAGGACTACATTAGGTTTCTATCCATCCATAGGTAACCGAGTTGGCCACCTTGTATATTGTGATACACCGAAAACAACATTTGGGGAGATTGCCTGCACGTATTGTTAAGTCCTTGGTTTACTGAGGTAGTATATTGCAGTTCACAGTTACTTGGTAATCCTTTTGCCTAGATTATCTCTCTTTGTTTTGTTATGTTATTTTGATTAAAATAAAATTAATTGATGGCGGATAACATCCTCCACATCAGTCCTTAGTTGATGTTAGGTTTAGACATATGGCAACAACTTTGGAGTCCACCAATCAAGGAATTCCTTTTGATGGGAATCCTAGTCCTTTTCCTCCTTTTGGAAATATTAGTGCTCCTTATATGTCTACATTGTAACTTTTGGGACTTAGAATTGGCTTGCCAGTATGGTTGTTCTCAACCTCCTTGGGCTCGCAACTGAATATTCCTACAAATGGGAAAAATCAACCTCCAGTTGATCCTAAAGTTGACCCTTTACCTTCTTCGTCGATTGTTTCTTCCTCCCCTTCTTCCTCTTCCCCTGGTGAAAGTATTGACACTAGTAATTAGGTGGATAAGAAGAAGAAGAAGAAGAAAATTCAGTAGGGTGTCAACCAAGAAACCATTGCTTTGAATGCAACTTCTGATGAGAAACTGTCTGATAAGCCTCACAAACTTTGATATCCCTGCAAACTTTGTATGGGAGACCATTTCTTTGAAATTATTCTAGTATTCCTCAGATCTTAGAAGAATGGTATTCTCATTCACATCATCGAGTGTCATCAACTTCTGGAGATCATGCTAGTGACACACCATCAACTAGTGGTAGTAAAGTTCATGGAAAGAAGGGTAAATTTAAGTTTCCCTGTAGGTTATGTGAAGGGAATTGTTGAAAATGGTAGCAAGAAATGCTAAAAATAGCACTTCTATAAATAGCAGTTTAGGTACCAGTGCTGGATTGAGCAACATGAAATGAAAAATGCAAGTGCTAAAAATAGCATTGCTATTTTTAGCAGTTCGGGATAGATTCCTATTTTAGTTAGTCCCTATACCAAAATAGTGAAGTAAAATTCGAATTTGATCTTAGTAGCTGTTTGTAAAATAATTAATTAATTCATCTTGAGTTAATTAGTTAAGGAAAATCAAACATGAAGTCTATGTGGGGACATGCAATAGTTTCTCCATTAATTGAGGAATTTATCCATCAGTTAAAGAGATAAGGATAAGTTGTAATATTGATTTGTAATTAGTTGGCTTAGTTGACTGAGTCAAGTCTAGTTAGATTAATTCAAACAGTTTGTTGAATTAATTGTGAGTTTAGTTAGTTAATGCTTGCATGCATGTGATTGTTGCACTTCAGATAACTGAATATTCTCTCATAAATAACTCATGCATGCCAGTTCAGATAAAGACCTAGTTGAGATCAGAGGAGGGACAATGTACTATTAGTTGGATGAATTTTTCCTATTAACGAAACTCATCCATGCAGAAGGGTTCATCTCCTTAATGTTATAGACAATTTTGTGCCTTACAGCAACAAGCATGAATTGTCAATAATCCAAGGGATCCAAAGTTCCCTAAACATGATGTTCCTACCCCTAGAGGAACAAGGTCAGCAAACCAACAGCTCTCAGATCAGTTCTCCACCTGAAAACACTCAAAAACAAGCAATCCTGAAATCAAAGCAGGTGCTCCACTAGGTTTCTGCGCTGAAACTCAGTTGCTCCATGGTGTACCTGCGTTGCAAAGCAAGTGGGACAAAGGCCACCTGCGCTGAGCGAGAAGAGACAAGTGGCACAGTGAGTCATTGCTTTGGAATCTTCCAAAAATGACACTTGGATCAGGTATTTCGCCTTGTGATGAGTCAGAGGCTCTGTTTCTCCAAGTGGAAGCAAAGTTCTCCAAGTGGACTCAAGAACTGAAGATCAACTAAAGATTAACTGAAGAGTGAGAGGACACAAGGCAGCCACACATCAGTTGCAAGCTGACTCATCCTTTCTCAATTCATCTATATATTGAGCTCTCTCCTATGAGCTCAGGAGGCTGGAATTTTGTGCAAAGTAATGATATGCTGTTGGTTTCACTATTGAGTTATTGGGTGATTGTTTGAGAGAGGTGAAGAAGAGCAATTCTTTCTGCTGGGAGGTGTTGCTGGGTTGGAGCCTTCAATGGTTGTAATACTCTCAGAACCTTTATTTCTTCATTAATAAAAGCTATTGAGGTTCTTCTATGTGCTCTTGTTTCAATTATATATTGTGATGATTGCATGTTTGGTTTACACTAATCCATGAACCAGTTATGATTGCATGCCTCTTGTAGTTTCCTTCTTTGTTATTTTGCAGGATCTCATCGTAGCTGGGCGAGCAGAAGAACAAAGAGCTAGGAGCAAGCGGCCAAAGAGAAGAGTTTGGATTCGACATTAAGCGCAAGGCAACGGTTAGTGCTTTCTCCATTCTCTTTTGCTTTCATAAAGAAGTAAACCTTAAGTAGTTTGTTTTACAGTTGTTGCTAAGGAACTGTCACCCTTAGAGTGGGATAGGGTCATCCGAGTCGGATACTTTTCCCTACAACAAATTGGCGACTCCACTGGGGAGCGTATCCATTTGATTGTGTTTGTAGTATTTTGCTATTCATTTCCCGAACAAAAGAGTACCAAATCGAAAAGCTTTTGACTATATCAAAAGCGAAGTAGAGGGCAGCTACTCTTGCTCATTTTCTGAGCAAATTCATGATTTGAAGAGCTGATCTACAAGGATCCTTGTAAGCTCTTAGTGATAGCTTTGCACCTTCCTAATCATCCCTTTGAGTGTGCTTGACTGATTGCTTCTGATTTGAGCAAAAACCGTGCATTTTTGAGAAAATTATGACCCGGAAACTGTGAAAACGCAATTCTCGTTTTCCAAAGCAGGTAGTACACAGGCTACCTGCTTTGCAACGCAGGTCCCGAAGGGGCTACCTGCGCTGAGAGCCAGTTTGGCTGTGCAGAGCCTGCGTTGGCCCAAATTTGCCTAGTGCATTTGGGGTTTCCTCCTTTCTCTTGCCTGTTTTCACTTAGTTTTGTTGCTAGGTGTCAGTCTTGTGCCTGTTTTGAAACCAATATTACTTGCCATCATTCTGCCTCTGTTATATAACGAAATTGTACTTGTTCTTTGTATTTCTTACTCATTTACAATTTCCCATAACGAAAAGTAAACTAGTCATGCTTTTGGCCTTTTAGATCTGAACCTGTGTTAGGCATTTTGCTGGTCTAAAGAGTTAGCTTGTTTGCTGTCCATAGCTGATTAGTCATTTTACTTTCGTTAGTATGGTTTGATTTCATGTAGTTCCAGTGATTAAGCAAGTGAATCTTAAGGTGTCTTTTGATTTTGGACAAACTTGTTTACTTTCGCTTTAAATCGAAATCAAAGTTATATAACCACTTTCTTTTTGTAATCCATCCACATTAAGAAAGGGAAAAGAAAATACATGCATTGTGCATTTTGCATTTGACTGTGTGCTTGACGATTTAGGAAAGATTTGCATTTTAGTGTGTGCTCTATGATCTGTGTGAAAAGATTTGCCTTTCTTTTCCCTCAGTAGTTAAGGTTTTCAAAGTTGAAAGATTGAAAAGTTTGCTTCTCATCTTAGACTGCATTCAGGAATTTGTTGTATACATCTCGTGGTGATCCTTAAAGGCAAACTAATAAGCAAGATCAACATTAAAATAAATCCAATTTACATAACAACGCTTTGTAACATAACGCAAACACATAGAGGTCTAGGTAGAGACGTGTTCCGGCGTCGTTAAACATAGTGACTGTCGATCTCTACGAAGGTGGGTGATTCCTCCTGAGAGTCGGTGGCACTAATACGGACTTGTGCTCCCACGTACCGTCGCGTATATATTGGGAGACCCCTATAGGCAATTATCCTTTATCCATAGGAAGCCGTGTCGGCTGCCCTACTGATCGTGATGCAGTGAACACAGCATTCACGAAGATCGACCACCCGTACCGTAAAACGTATTCTGTGGTTTCGCGAAAAGTTTGGCACACCCTCTGCCTAGATCTCCAGAGAAGTTTCTTTTGGCTTTTTTCAAACTCTATAACTGAAAAAGTCCATCCGAGCATTTGTCACTTCGGGCTTGTTAAAACATCGAAGGCGACTAGAGTCATCTTTAGCTTTTTCTCGACTCTTAAAACATGAAAAAGCAAGTTTGTGTCTAAAAGCGTCGTTAATAAAATTTATTTTAAGCGGAACATAATCACCTGTTATTCCCACGTTGATCTTTCAGTTGAAAAGTATGGAGCCCACCAACCAAGGAAACAACCTTGGTGGAAGTCCAAATCCCTTCTCCTCTTGGGGAGATGTTGGTGCGCCTCATATGGCAACATTGTCACTTCCAGGATTGACAATTGGCCTACCTGTATGGCTCTTTTCAACTAATGTAGTCCAGATCGCCACTAATCCTGAGCAGTCAAATCAACAGTCAGAACAGTCTAGAGCTACCCACCAGCCTTCCACTTCTTACAATTCTTCCTCTGATCCTTCATCTTCACAAGGAAGAGCCGGCAAAAGTCAGCCTCCCATGGAGAAGAAGGAAAAGAAGAAGAGAGAAAAGAAGCAGAAGGGGCCTATGGCGAAGGCGACTGGGGGCAAGCAAAAGACAGCTGACAAAAACCCACACACTGCACCAACCGGGCCTAAATCGCCATGTGTCATTTGCAAAGGGGCCCACTTCCATCGTGATTGTCCCTGTATTCCCCGGATACTAAGGGACTGGTCCCCAAGGTTGCACAATCCGGTAGCATCAACCTCTGGTAGTCATGTTGATTGCAGTCCGTCAACTAGCGAGAGTGAAGGATGAAGAGGGAGACCAAGATCACCCTGTATATTGTGTGAAGGCGATCATGCCATCCACAAATGTCCATTCTTAGATGAGGCAAAGAGAGTTTTGGAAGATCGTCCGGTTTCACCGTTACGACTTCCTCCTGGATACCAAAAACTCGCGCCTAATCCCTCGGTAGTTGAAAATCCAGCTGACCCGCTCAAGTGGTCAGCTGAAGTGTCGGTCATTGAAAATGAACCTACTGAATCCAGAACAGACGAAAGTCTAAAGGTCGAAACGGCAGTCGACCCCGTTCTTCCTTCGGAGGTTTCATCCTCCAATGACCCCGTCATTGAAGACCCATCTTCAAATGACACCCTCACTGAAGAGGATAAGGATGACACCGTCCATATTCTTTTCATCAACACAGACTCTGATGAGCATCAGGGCAATGCGCCCATTCCTTTATCGCAGGAAGGAACATCGTCAGGGTCGTATCCGGCCGTATATTCGGTCCCACCACCAAGCAACCTAGTTGTATCCTTTGATTGGAATCAACTAGGCAGACCCCGGTTACTAGCCAGTATCCCATTCAGAATCATAGTCCAAATCTACATAATGGTGATGGCTGGAACTATCATTGATGAAGGGGCATCTGTGAGTATCCTTTCCTCTGTTGCTTGGAAAGCACTGGGTTGCCCGGCGCTTTTACCTGAGATGAGAAATCTATCAGGTTTTGATAAAGGAACCAGTCACCCGTTAGGGATTCTCACCAATGTTCCAGTTACATTGAAAGGGAAGACAATTCATATGAACATCATGGTCGTCCAGGGACCCTTGGCATATAACTTACTCCTTGGACGAGACTATATATATTGCATGGAGGCAATAGTGTCCTCGCTCTTTAGAGTCACGTGTTTTCCGCACGAAGGAAGAATGGTCAAGCTCGTAGACCAACTTTCATTTCCAAGATCACGCATTGCAAATAGTCAAATACCATCCCTTAACGGTTTATTCAATCAAGGAATGCCACCGCCCCCGGTTCTACTTCCCGATGAATGCGAGTAATTCGAGAAGAAAAGAATGGGGACCCACGGGGCATGCACCCTGGCCTGCCTCGGGCAGAGAAAACCTTAGGTATAAAGTTAATTTCCGCAGAAGAATGGACTAGTCCGTACCCCGTCCAAAAAAGGAAGAGAGGGTTGTTCTAGGATAAAATTCTTTTGTCAAAGTTATGTTGAAGCGGAAGAATCGCTCCCTTTGTCTAAAGAAGTGGGCTCTCCTAAGGAGGGGATCTATTTGTGGCAGCAAGAAGGCACCATCTTTGAATGTCAAGCCTCACCCATTAAAACAATATGTTTTAAAAGAGAAGTAGGGGAAGTCTTCAAAGAAAGAGAGGAAATTGCTGCAACAAGTAGTCACCATCCTTAGCAACCTAATGATAGACATCGCCGAAAAGAGAGTTTAGTTTGCGGCAGCAAACAAAACCATTTTTCGGATAATAAGTAAGAGGACCTCTCCCCCGTAACACCAATGTTTTATCTGTTGCGATCTTGCAAAAATCAAAAAGTGAACTGATGGGAAGACAAGTACCATCGGCACCGAAAAATAACGAGAAGACAAGTATCGTTAAAAATATAGCAAGACGACAAGTAGAAAAACAAAGGTGGGACAGAGGAGAAGAAGAGCCTTCAAATTATACTTTATACCTGGGGGCATGCAAACCTTTTGGAGTGCAAGCACGGGACGACTATTTATTTTTTGTAAATTTTTAGGTCCTCCCTTTAAACCTGTAGGTCTAACCCGTTAAACTCGTAGGATTAGCCGTTTCCAGCTTGCATAAAGAAAGGATGAAGGGAAAAAGTTAAAACCTGCCAAATTGGAGTAATTAGTGAGGTATCGCTCCTTAAATAAGATTACCTCACCTAAAGCATTCCTTGTATTAAGACTGGTATAATCGAGCAGTTTTAGCAATGTTCATGCTCGTTAAAAAATAAACGCAGGAATCGAGCAGTTTTGTACAGAGTTCATGCTCGTTAAAAAATAAACACAAGTTGTGAGCAATCTTTCCCTACAGTTCAAGCTCATCCAGAAAAAATGAACCGGTAAACAACCTCGAGAAATGTAACCTTTGAAAGCCATATTAAAAGCCCTTGGTCGTGTTTATATGCCACCACCTCCATCCGTTCATTTGGCCAATCGTTCACCTCCATATGTTTGTTTACCCATTTTGAGGAACAGCTGCGAAGAGTGATTTCACTTAGCCATCCTTGTGACACTGCCGTGATTGGAGAATTCCAACCTGTACCTGGAATCTGCTGCTATCCCTGTTCATCACTCGTTCCTCAAAAGACGAGTCTTCTTTGAGCTCTTTTCACTGACTCGTAAAATATGAAAAGTTTGCCGAGTTTTGGCCTTCCAGCTCGTTAAAGGACAAGAAGAGCTATCCCTCCTCTAGATTTTAATCTTTTTGGACCTGAGGGATTATTACACAAAAAGATCGAGCGCTTGTTTTGTTCGGCTCGTTAAAGAAATCGAAAATTCATCCCTTCTGTATTGTTTTATACTTTTTCGGACTTAAGGGATTAGAAGACGAAAAAGGAATTTTGGAGTTAACTTTTCGTACCTTTTCAGACTCTCTAAAAATGAAAAGGACCGAGTTTTCTTTGTCGTTAGACTCGTTAAAATGATTAAATAGCGACAAACTTGTCTTTAGACGAGAACGAGTTTCCCTATCGCTAGGCTCGTTAAAACATAGCGATGGGCTTGCCCGAAGGGCAGGTTATAGAACAAGCATATGTTATCCTCCTCAAGCTTGACAAAAATAAAGAGGTACTGGTCAGCAATGACTGGGGAAAAATTGGGAGAACCTCACAGCATTAATGGTAGCAAGTCGCTCTTGAACATGACACTTTGTCCTCCGTATCACATCGGGTTGGGTTGTTTCATTCACCGGTCTCATAACCATGGTCTTCGCCACACCATCCACAATTGGGGTAATGCTACCAATCCATCACATCAGTGTCGTTATATGTTCAAGAGATGTGGTTCTGTAAAGAGTCAACCGTGTTCCACCCACTGCCATACATTATCCTTCATCCACTTCATGACCGCCACCCTGAATCATACATCACAGTTTGTTTTCACCTCATCACAATCACTAGCTCCGTTCCGTGTCACTGATGTGGGATTCATTAAGGCCCTCCTTTGACGGATCGCTCCTTGTCGACATCAGCTCATTATCCAAGGAGTTGATCTAGGAACACCCCCCTCAGTACTTTGAAGCTTGCATGCCTCAATGGCAAGTTTCTCACTTCCGGCGACAGGTATACATCAATGACCTTCGACCAGAAGATTTTGCATGGTGGTCGACGCCAAGTCCTTTATTCCCACCATGTAGATTGTACTGCCGTACCTTGAGGGTCATCATCCTTATCGGTGACTCCTCTCGCGCTTGTTAACGGTTTACATCATTGACCGGTAATCAAGCGATGTCTTTCCATGTTCGACTTCAAGAAATTCTCACATGGATCGACTTGTACATCGAGTGAAGATCGGAAAAGATTGAAGACCCCGGATCTAGTTTCATCCATCCGGGCTGCGATATATATTCAGGACATAAAGACATTTGATATGTACACCATTACAGCAGATGATCATCCTTCTCAAAGGATGATAATTTCAGCAGAGAATTATCAGTCTACAATCAGACGATCGTCTGTTCTATGTACCAAAATGTATTTATAAAGCTGAGCATGGGAATGCCCGCCTCAGCTAGATCATGAAAAATGTATGAAAAATAATGTATTGTATTGTATCTTATTACAGGACACTTCTCAGCAGATTGAATGAACTTCGGATCCTCTCAATAAAGCATTTCACCCGATAAACGACCTCATACTTTAGGGGGCATCTGTTATAGACAATTTTGTGCCTTACAGCAACAAGCATGAATTGTCAATAATCCAAGGGATCCAAAGTTCCCTAAACATGATGTTCCTACCCCTAGAGGAACAAGGTCAGCAAACCAACAGCTCTCAGATCAGTTCTCCACCTGAAAACACTCAAAAACAAGCAATCCTGAAATCAAAGCAGGTGCTCCACTAGGTTTCTGCGCTGAAACTCAGTTGCTCCATGGTGTACCTGCGTTGCAAAGCAAGTGGGACAAAGGCCACCTGCGCTGAGCGAGAAGAGACAAGTGGCACAGTGAGTCATTGCTTTGGAATCTTCCAAAAATGACACTTGGATCAGGTATTTCGCCTTGTGATGAGTCAGAGGCTCTGTTTCTCCAAGTGGAAGCAAAGTTCTCCAAGTGGACTCAAGAACTGAAGATCAACTAAAGATTAACTGAAGAGAGAGAGGACACAAGGCAGCCACACATCAGTTGCAAGCTGACTCATCCTTTCTCAATTCATCTATATATTGAGCTCTCTCCTATGAGCTCAGGAGGCTGGAATTTTGTGCAAAGTAATGATATGCTGTTGGTTTCACTATTGAGTTATTGGGTGATTGTTTGAGAGAGGTGAAGAAGAGCAATTCTTTCTGCTGGGAGGTGTTGCTGGGTTGGAGCCTTCAATGGTTGTAATACTCTCAGAACCTTTATTTCTTCATTAATAAAAGCTATTGAGGTTCTTCTATGTGCTCTTGTTTCAATTATATATTGTGATGATTGCATGTTTGGTTTACACTAATCCATGAACCAGTTATGATTGCATGCCTCTTGTAGTTTCCTTCTTTGTTATTTTGCAGGATCTCATCGTAGCTGGGCGAGCAGAAGAACAAAGAGCTAGGAGCAAGCGACCAAAGAGAAGAGTTTGGATTCGACATTAAGCGCAAGGCAACGGTTAGTGCTTTCTCCATTCTCTTTTGCTTTCATAAAGAAGTAAACCTTAAGTAGTTTGTTTTACAGTTGTTGCTAAGGAACTGTCACCCTTAGAGTGGGATAGGGTCATCCGAGTCAGATACTTTTCCCTACAACACTTAAGGATTGCGTAATTAGATCAGAGGTTAGTTAGTGTGTAAAGAGGCAAATTCACATAGGTGGCAGCATTGGACCCCAAGGAAAACTGCGCAAGGAAATAGGAGGCTTGGAGGGTAGAGGAGAAGGTTTGTGAGAAGCCTTTAACTCTCTATGAGTGGCAGTTGGATTGCAGAGAGAGAAGAATAGCTTCTGAGTTGATTCTTTTTGTAATTTGAAGATATTTCCACTTGTATGATAATACAGAGATCACAGTTTTCAGCTGAGGCTTTCCCCAGAGTATTCTTCTATGTTTCAGGTGTATGATTTCTTATTCTCTATTATATGTGTTCTGATTGATCTAGCTCAAATTGATTAATCTTCCACAAAGTTTGATTGTAGAAGTAGATCTAGTATTTTTCTTTAGTATATTACATTATCAAGTGATCTACAGTGGGAATTTCTACATGGTATAGGAGAAAAGGTGATCAAGGTGAAGAACAGTATACAAGAAGGAGGAGTGCGAAGTTTGTGGTTCTTGAGTATAGAAATCATGTTCTTATCACATCTCAATTTCATCTATGGTGTTCAGTGGTTTAAGACTCGAGTATGCCCTTAATGGCAGCTTGAATTATATAGCCTAGAAGGATTGCATGGAGGCAATATTAGAGAATAATGGTCTAAAGTACTTCACTGATCAAGAAGTCCCCAAGCCGACGGATGCTACTCAACTGGTGGAATGGAAGAAATGTGTGGCTAGAGCAAGGAGAATCCTCCTGGAGGGAGTTCGAGAACACATTGTCTCGAGCCTCCATGGGAAGGAGACACTGTTTTCGATGTGGAAAATATTGAAAGATCTATATCATAATAGCAGTGATTAGAGGAGGTTGACACTAAAAGATAAGCTTCGGAAGATCAAGTGTGAGAAGGGAGACATGATATGTACATATCTAAACAAGCTCACCACCTACAAGGATGAGCTTGGAAGTGTAGGGATCACGACCGCTGATGATGACATGGTGAGTCTGGCACTCCTTGGTCTTCCTAAGAGTTGGTATAGCTACCAAGACTTGGTTAATGGAAGAGAAAAATTGCCAGATTGGGAATGACTTTGGTCAGATCTGATGTAGGAGGAGATAAGAAGAAGCACCAGAGATGGATCTTCTTCATCCAAGAAGGATGACGAAAATTGTGCCTTAGCGAGTAAGGCAAAGAAACGGAAGTAGAAGGATTCTCATTCCAATTCGAGTTCTTCCCATGGTGGGAAGAAGTTTGAAAAATCAAAAGTGCAATTCTTTCGTTGTCATGAGGTGGGACATTTTGCTACAAATTGTCCACTAAAGAAATCCAATAAGGGATCCTTGGAAGGATTAGAAGGTGAGGCACTTGCCTCACAGTTCGAGTTGGATTTCACACTTTTCGCATGTATGGTTTCATCCATGGTGGGAAATGGTTGGTTTCTTTACAGTGGAGCTTCTTTCCACATGACCAACAACAAGAGTTTGTTCAGTACCTTGGAGGAGAAGGATCTCCAGATGCAGATCACAATGGGTGATGATGAAAAGTATGGTGCCTCAGGTGTAGGCACAATTGTTTTTCAAAGGGAGCATGGAGCTCGCATTACCTTGACCGATGTCAAGTATGTACCAGGACTAAAGAAAAACTTGGTGTCAATCGCGATTTTGGAAGAAAAAGGCTATGATGTAGTCTTGAGTAAGGGAAAGTTTTTCCTTAGACACATCATCACTAGACAGGTGAAGTAGATCAGTTCACGAGTCAAGAACCTATATGCTCTTGAGGTTCAAGATGCATGCAAAGCCTTGAGGAGCAAGGCAACTGATGGAGACTTGGTGGTTGACAGGGAGAGTACATTACCTCTCAACATGCAGCCACAGGAGAAGTCTCAGATGATTATGGAGGAGCACATCAAATTCAGGAGGTTGTGGAGCAGCCACAATTGGGGAAGTCGAGAGGAGACAGAGTGGAGGCATCCACTCATGCAAAGACCTCCAGTAGGGGGAAATTTTGAGCCAAGTGGGCAAAGTGATCACATGCACCCATACCTCCAAGTGGGAGGTGGGGCGATGTGGAGTGGTCATCCCATGAAGGCTAAAATAGGGGCTCGATCCTTGAGGTACCCAACCTTTTGGATTTGACTTTGTTATGGGAGCCTTGACGAGGAGTAGCAGGACTAGTTGAGTGGGTAGAGACAGATGCGGATAGAGTGGTAGAGAGAGCTATAGTGCAGGAGTCTCAAGACTGTGTAGAGCTAGCAAGCTGCAACAATGCAAGAGGCACAGGAGTGTTGCACCAGTGCAGGATGGCACAGAGAGGTGTGCAATGGTGTGAGATGCATAGAGTTTTGCAATAGCTCAGAGGTCAGAGAGGGAGCACTTGTCAGCAGCATATGGATCTTCAGCATTAGAGTATGTTTATAGCCCAACGGAGAGGTTAGTTGGGAGTTTTTTTTGTTTCTAGATTTGCTAAAGCATCCACACTTGGAAGAAGTGTTGCATGAAGAACATTCCAAAGGTTCAGGATCTGGTTCAAGGTGAAGCCTTTCTTGTTGAGTGGGAGTGTTGAAAATGGCAACAAGAAATGCTAAAAATATAAGTGCTAAAAATAGCACTGCTATAAATAATTGTTCAAGTACCAATGCTAGACTAAGCAACAATGAATGAAAAATGGAAGTGCTGAAAATAACATTGCTATTTTTAGCAGTTCGGGATAGATTCCTATTTTAGTCAATCCCTATACTAAAATAGTGAAGTAAAATTCGAATTTGATCTTAGCAACTATTTGTAAAATAATTAATTAATTCATCTTGAGTTAATTAGTTAAAGAAAATTAAACATGAAGTCTATGTGGGGACATGCAACAGTTTCTCCATTAATTGAGGAATTTATCCATTAGTTAAAGAGATATGGATGAGTTGTAATATTGAGTTGTAATTAGTTGGATCAGTTAACTAAGTCAAGTCCAGTTAGACTAATTCAAATAGTTTGTTGAATTAATTGTGAGTTCAGTTAGTTAATGCTTGCATGCATGTAAATGGTGCACTTCAAATAACTAAATATTCTCCCATAAATGAATCATGCATGTCAGTTCAAATAGAGACCCAGTTGAGATCAGAGGAGGGACAGTGTACTATCAGTTGGATGAATTTCTCATATAAAGGAAACTCATCTATGTAGAAGGATTCAATTCCTTTCGGATTACACAATTAGATCATAGGTGGGTGAGTGTGTGAAGAGGCAAATTCACATAGGTGGCAGCACTAGACCCCAAGGAAAACTGCGCAAGGAAATAGGAGGCTTGGAGGGTAGAGGAGAAGGTTTGTGAGAAGCCTTTGGCTATCTATGACTAGCAGTTGGATTGCAGAGAGATCAGGATAGCTTGTGAGCTGATTCTTGTTGTAATCTGAACATATTTCCACTTGTATGATAATATAGAGATCAAGGTTTTTAGTTGAGGCTTTCCCCAGAGTATTCTTTTGTGTTTTAGGTGTATGATTTCTTCTTCTTTGTTATATGTGTTCAATCTGATCTAGCTCAAATTGATTAAGCTTCCGCAAAGTTTGATTGTAGAAGTAGATCTAGTATTTTGCTTTAGTATATTGCATTATCATGTGATCTACAGTGGGAATTTATATAAGAATGACCCCATTCACCTTTGTCCCCATATGGATGAAGCCAAAAAAGTGTTGGATAACCGTCTTGCTTCTCCGCAGCAACTTCCATCTGGTTACAGGAGACTCTCCCTTAATCCTTCACTAGCTAATGAAGTGACTAACCCAAATCAACCAATGGTCAAACCCACTCACTCTGAATGTGAATCCCATGAGTCTATACCTGACCAATCAAAGGTCAAGGAAATAGTTGACCCAATTTCACCTTCAGTTAATCATACCTTTCCCGTAGAGAGTGAGTATGATACCACTCGGGTTCTTTTCATTTCTTCAGATTCCAATGAGCTTGGAGGAAACCCTCCTGATCCAAGAAGACAAGAGGAAAATCATCATGTTCTCTTAACTCAAGGGGGTAATTCTCCCATTCTTATGGTAACCCCTCCAAGTATTATGGTCATTTCCTTTTATTAGAATCGATTGGAAGGATGTCGTCTTCGTTCTTATGTGCCTTTCCAAATCATAGTACAGGTTTATAATATGATTTTATCAACCACTATTATAGATGAAGGTGCATATATTATTATCCTTTCCTCCACTTCTTGGCAAACAGTTGGTTCGCTGCCACTTGTGCATATTACCCAGAATCTATTGGCTTTTAACAGAGGAACTAGTCAACCATTAGGGATCCTTCCTTAGTTTCCTATTCCTTTGGGAATTTTTTTTTTATCTCAATTTGATGGTAGTCCTAGGTCCTGTAGATTACTATTTACTTCTTAGGAACGACTATTTTTATGACATGGGAGCTATTGTTTCAACACTCTTTCGAATGATGTGTTTCCCGCATGAAGGCAAAATTGTCACTGTTGACCAACTTTATTTCCCGATCCAAATATGGATTCCAGTCAACCATCTTCCCTAAATGTTCCATTTGTCCCAATGGTATCTTCCCCACCACAAGACAATTATGTGGAAACCCGTTCCATGCCTACATCAACTGACGATCAATTCCTTGATGTTGTGCATTATGTACTAGGGGCATTGGAACTAGATCTCTCTAATGGATTCGTTGCTACATATCCCTTCCAGAGCATTGTTCTCCCATCTAATGAGAACCTCAAGGAATCATGAGGATAGTTCTTAGTCTTGTGGCAACTTCGTTAAAAAGTGAAACAAAGGGTATGAGGATAGTTCCTAGTCTTGTGTCAACCTCGTTAAAAAATGAAACAAAGGGTATGAGGATAGTTCCTGGTCTTGTGTCAACCTCATTAAAAAATGAAACAAAACGTATGAGGATAGTTCCTATTCTTATGTCAACCTCGTTAAAAAATGAAACAAATGGTATGAGGATAGTTCTTGGTCTTGTGTCAACCTTGTTAAAAAATGAAACAAAGGGTATGAGGATAGTTCCTGATCTTGTGTCAACCTCATTAAAAAATGAAACAAAGGATGTGAGCATAGTTCCTTGTCTTGTGTCAAGCTCATTAAAAAATAAAACAAGGGCCTCGAGGATAGTTCTTTTACTATTTCAACCTCATTAAAAATGAATTTCCAAATTGAGTATTTGATTAAGATCTCGTAAAATCCCAGTCGAGTCTTTCCAAAATTTCAAAAGTGAACCTTCATTCCGTCCACCTAGCTGAATGAACAGAAGCTTTGGGGGGCATGTACCTCGAATTGAGTCAATATGTTGGGGACATGTAAACTTATAACAAGCATAGTTTTTCATTTCAAGCTTGTGTAAAAATGAAACTGAATCCAAGCATAGTTTTTCATTTCAAGATTCTGTAAACATGAAACTAAATCCAAGAATAGTTCCCAATGGTTCAAACTTGTGTAAAAATGAACCCATCTCCAGTTTAACCCTCTTGATTGCCATTCTCTCAGCCTCTTTCATTAGACGAACCTTAGTTTTTCTCCTTCCATCGTCACTATCTTCTTCGCCAATCATACACTTTCACTTGGTTGTTTTACCCTTTTTGAGGAACAGTTGCAATGAGTGGTATAATTAGCCAGACTCTTGACCATTACATGTTTTGAGTAGTTCCAACATCACCGGAATAGGTTGCTACCCTTTATACCACTTTTTCCTCCAGGATGAGTCACCTTTAAGCTTTTTTCTGGCTCGTAAAAAATGAAAAGATTACTGAGTATTTTCTTTTTCTGACTCGTTAAAAGAAAATAAAAATAGGGGGTCTACTTTCAAGCTCTTTTCCGACTTTCAAAATATGATAATATTGCTAGGCGCTTATCCTTTTCACCTCGTAAATAGATTGGAAACAACATATACTCAGTATAAGTTTAACCCTTTTCCGGATTGAGATAGATTACTTACGAAAAATGAATATCTTGATCGAACATGGTTAATAGGTTCTCTCTTGTATTACTTTACACTTTTTTGGACTTGAGAGATAAATTTACGAAAAAGAACTTGTGGAGTTTTATTTTTGTCCCTGTTCAAACTCTATAAAAATGAAAAGGATCGAGTTCTCATTGTTGTTAAACTCGTTAATGTGTTAAATAGTGACAAAATTGTCTGTCATGAAAAGACCAAGTTTCACGTTCACTAGACTCATTAAAACATCACATAACTATGGATTCACCCGAAGGGTAGAATTATACATCAAGCATATGTTATCCTCCTCAAGCTTGTTAAAAAAATAAAGAGGTACTGGTCAACAATGACTTGGGAAAATGGGAAAAGGGATAAATCACTTTATGGTAGCAGGTACTCTTCAACATGACACTTTCACTTCATCTTTGTGGCTATTTGGGTTTGGTTATATACTTGATGGTTATCATACCTATGGTCTATCACACCATCCATAACTTTGGTTTTGGGTTAATGCTTCCAATTCATGTAGTGTCGCCAACATGTTCAAGATAAGTCACTCAGTAAAGTTCATCCTTTGAAATAGTCATAAACATTCATTTTCATGACCACCGTTTCTGAACATTGTGTCATTAGTCACATTCTGTCTCCAAAATCATTACATTCGTTTCGTGTCGCTGATGGGGGATACATCAAGGCCCTCTTGCAATGAGTCGCTTCTTGTTGACATCAACACATTATCCAAGAAGTTCACTTAGAAACACCATTCCAGTACCTTGAGGCTTGCATACAGTAATGGAAAGTTTCTCACTTCTGGCGATAGATTAACATCACAGGCCTTCAACCGAAAGACTTTGTATGGTGTTCAATGTCAAAACATCCATTCACACCATGAAGAATGTACTGTAGTACCTTGAGAATCATTATCATTAATGGTGATTTCTCTTGCGTCTGTTAATAGCTTACATCATTGGCTGGTAATCAGACGGTGTCTTCCCATGTTCGACTCCAGATCACATTTTCACATGGTTAGAATCATACTTGAGTAAACGATTGAAGGAGATAGAAGACCCTGGATCTAGTTTCATCCATCCGGGCTGCAATTTCAAGAGAGTAATAAATCATCTATACGATTTCTTTACATAGATAGTCATGGATCTATATCTGTAGATGACTATCTAATTTATGTACATGTAATGAAAAGTTTATATGTATAGTATGGGTATGCCTTCCCTCATCAATTCATGAAAAATTCAAAGATATCATGATATTATGTATTGTAATTGATGCAAGTCACCATCTTCTTTAGATCCTCCTCATCACATCATAAAGTGTATCGATCAACATTATGATTTATTACTTCATGCTTTAGGGGGCAGCTGTTGCAGATCTATTTTGGCATCACTCCCTCAAAATAAAATCACTACAAATAGGGCTCATCAAACCCTAATTCAATTGATACATGCCCTAGAAAAGTCATCATATTGAGTGTTTTCATCCATGAAATTTTCTTAGTTTGAAACCGTGTTGAAATGCCTCCTTGGGACACCACTGCACCCTTGGTCAGGGGAAACTACTCTGCATAGAAGGTAGGCCCATTCTGTAGAAGATTTGTGATAGGTCAACCTGATAATGCAATATAAATCAAAGAAGAATACTATAACCTACTTCTACTATCAATTTGCGGAAGCTTAAAGATCGAGCTAAACAATATAACTAGAAGAAGAAGAATCAATGGCACAATACACATGAAAATACTTTTGGGAAAGTCTCAGATAAAAACCCCACACTATTATATTATCATACATGGTGGAAATACATAGGAATTATACAAAGCTTTAGCTCTCACAGTTAGCCAGCTCTCAATATAATCCTCACAGATGCTCATGGGCAATCCTGGATTCTCTCCAGCCTTCCTCTCTACCCTCCAAGCTCCTATTTCCTTGTGTTTTTCCTTATGGATGATTATCCTATTACCAAGTCGAAAAACAAGCCTTCAAAATTGTGCAATCCTCAAGGATGAAACCTTGAATACACGCATGAGTTTTCTCCATGAGAAAACACATGCAACTTATAGTACACTATCCTTGAACATTAATCTCAACTGAATCTTTCTCAGAATAGACATGCATGAGTTTCTGATGAGGGAATCTTCAGTTAACTGGAGTAGCACTAGTTGAGTGCATTAATGCATCAATTGACTGTTAACTCGCTATTAGTTCCTCCAACAGTTTGGAACTAATTTAACTGGACTTAACTCAGTAAACTGAGTTAACTAATTAAAACTCAAATATAACTCAATCTTATCTCCTTAATTTAAGGGATAACTATTGACTTCAGAAAGACTTCTAACTTGAATTTCTCCATCTAATTAATTTAAAATAAATTAATTAACTATTTCCACGCAACTATTAATACTAAATTAGATTTTAATTCACAATTTAATTCAAGGACAAATTAAATTGGAATATTATTGTTGCTATATTTAAACACTCCCTCTCAACAAGAAAGGGATTATCTTCCACCCCGATCTTGTCTCTATGCAACTTGAATTTACACTTTGGCAATGCCTTTGTCAAAATTTCAACATCTTGCTTCTCTGTCGAAATATACTGCAGCAACATGATCCTCCTCGCTACACAGTCTCTGAGATGATGATACCAGATATCGATGTGCTTGGACCTATCATGAAATAATGGATTCTCAGATAGTTTGATACGACTCTGATTATCACAATAGATCATAGTTGGATCCATCCTCTGATCAAACAAACAAACTAGGATTTTCCGCATCCAGATGGCCCCACATGATTCCTGACTTGCAGCCATGTATTCTACCTCTGTATAGCTAAGTGCAGCCGACCTCTGTTTCCTGCTGTACTAAGAAACTGCTACTGACCCAAGGTTGAAAATCCATCCTAATGTGCTCTTCCGATCTAATGGACTCCCTACCCAATCTACATCAGTGAAGCCTTGTAGCTTCACTCCCTCTGTCCGTCTGTACCATAATCAATACTGAGATGTGCCTCTGAGGTATCTCGATACATGCTTTGCTGCCTTCCAAAACATCTTGGTAGGCTGAACCATCGCTTGACTCAGCTAATTCACCACATAGCACAAATATGGTTGTGTGTACATTAAGTACATCAATGAACCCACAAGATGCATGTACACAGTATCCTCTACCACTTCTCTTGAAGTAGTAGCCTCCTTCCTCCAGTTACCTACTAGAGGAGTCTGCATGGGCTTGCACTTCTCCATGTGGAATCTCCTGAGTATCTCATTGACATACTTTCCCTGAGACACAAACAACTCCCCATCCTTTTGCCACACTTCCATGCCAAGGAAGTAATGCATGAGACCCATGTCTTTCATCTCGAATTATCTTGCAAGGTCCTCCTTGTAAGACATGATCAACTGATCATCACCAGTCAATATGAGATCATCAACATAAAGTACGATGATCAATAGCTTACCTTTCACCACGATGTCGTACAGGTTCGCATCTTCTTCACTCTTTGTCAAACCCAACCCGGTGAAGTAGTTGTCTATCCTGGTGTACCAAGCATGAGGTGCTTGCTTCAGCCTGTACAATGCTCTCTTGAGTCAGCACACATGTGACTCATGATCGAAGGTCTCAAAAGCTTTTGGTTGCTCTATGTACACCTATTCCCCAATCTAGCCATTGAGGAATTGAGTCTTCACATCCATCAGATGGATCTTCAAACCCATATGTGCTGATAGTGCCAACATATATCTGATAGATGAGCACCTTGCGACAGGAGAAAAAGTCTCATCATAGTCAATCCCCTCAACCTGTGAAAAGCCACGAGCAACAAATCTTCCCTTATGCTTCTCCACACTACCATCAGTAGCTTTGTTTACCTTGTAAATCCAATGAGAACTCACAAATGACTTGTTCTTAGGTCTCGAAACCACGTCCCAAACAATGTTACGGACTATGGAGTCATAATCCTTCACCATAGCATCAATTCAAATCAGTACTGATTCCTTGAAGGAAGATGGCTCAGTCTCAACATATTCCCTAGCAAGGGCCATGTTCTAGTGTACCTCTGAGGTGACCTCCTCCGTCTACACTGAGAAGATGGTGATCCCACATTCTCTCTCACATCCTCCAAGAATTTGTCAGCTTCTCTTGTGCACTTTCGTCCATCTCTGGAAGACTCTACTTGAGTGGGTGTCTCCACTCCTGGAACTCTGCATGCGGCTGCTCCACATCAGTCTGAGGCTCCTCCTCCTTAGGAACCAATAGTTCCTCCACAGCCTATAGTTGGAGCTCCCTCTCAAGGGAAACTCGCATGGCCATTTGCTCATCAAACTTGAGATCTATGCGAACCACTGTCCTCCGATTGGTAGGAAAGTACACCTGATAGTTGTGAGGTGTATCAATGTACCCCACAAATAACCCCAACTTCGTTTTTGGCTCAATCTTCTTCCGTGCATCCTTTTTCACATGGTAATATACTAATGAGCCAAAGATCTTGAAGTGACCCACATTTGGTCTCTTACCAAAGAAAGCTTCCTCTGGTGTCTTCATCCCAAGTATGAAATGTGGGCTTCTATTTTGCAATTAGACCATTGTGTTTCATGCCTCAACCCATAAGTGAAGTGTTAGAGCTTAGTCATGCAGCATTTCCCATGCTTCCCCTACAATAGTTTTGTTCATCCTCTTGGCCAGCCCAGTTTGTTGTGGGTTATGAGGTGCCATCAACTCTCGTTTGACTCCTTCTGCTACACAGAAGTCCTTAAAATCTTGAGAGACATATTCTCCACCATTTTCACTTCTCAAGTCCTTGATCTTCTTCCCTGACTCTTTATCGACCAAATCTTTGAACTCACAAAACTTTGTGAAAGTTTGGTCCTTTTTCTACATGAAATAAATCCAGAATTTACGAGAATAGCCATCAATGAAAATCAGATAATAACTTTGCTTCGTTATGGATGCCGTTGAGAATGGTACACACAAATCTATATGAACTCACTCTAAGATAGCCTCTCTTCGACTATCTCGATCATGAAAGGAAAACTTGATGTACTTTCCCAAGGCACAACCTTTGCATGTGTCAAATTTCTCAAGTTCACCTTTGGGAAGTCCTGTAGATATCTGCAGCATTATCTTCAAAGCCCCATGATGCAAATGGCCCAACCGTCTGTGCCACAACTCACCAATGTCTTGGTTTTGCACCAATTTTGCTTTCATACTCAATGTTGCACAATAATCTACCTCTAGTTTATAGAGATTCTTCATCCATATCCCTATCCTCTTGGTCTGACCCATGGCTATGTGTCTTAGGAACACCTTTCCTTTACTGAAGAAAATATCGTAAGCTTTGTCCTCCAACATTTCGACTGATACCAAGTTCTTCTTCAGTCCAGGCACATACATCACATCTGTCAAGGTGAGAGGAGTTCCATGCTCCCTCTGAAAAGCAATTGTGCCCACTCCTGAAACACTATACCTTTCGTCCTCACCCATCTCTATGAGCATCTTGAGGTCTTTCTCCTCCAAGGAACTGAATAATTTTTAATCACCAGTCATGTGAAATGAGGCTCCACTGTCAAGATACCAGACACAACCCATCATCAATGACACCATGCATGCGATGAGGGTAAAGTCCATTTCAAACTGATAGGCTAATGCCTCACCTTCCGATCCTTCCGAGGATCCCTTCTTGGACTTCTTCGATGGGCAATTAGTAGCATAATGTCCCATATTGTGAGAATTAAAGCATCTTACTTTAGACATGTTACCCTTCTTCCCTCCATGAGAATAATTCGATTTGAAATGGGAAGCCTTTTCCTTTCCTTTCCTTGCCTTAATTACTAGGGCCATATTTTCTTCATCATCAATCTTGGATGAAGAACCATCTCGTGTGCTCCTCTTGATCTCCTCCTGCATAAGATCCAACCACAGTCGTTCCCAATCCAACAGTTTCTCCCTTCCATTCATAGAGTCCTGGTAGCTATTCCAACTCTTTGGAAGGCCAATGAAAGATAGGCTCACCATATCATCATCAGAAAGTTATTCCCACACTGCTAAGCTCATCTCTACAGGTGGTGAGCTTGTTCAGATATGTGGACATGGTATCACCCTTCTCCATCTTAATTCTTCAAAGCTTATCCTTGAGCGCCAATTTTCTCTGGTCATTGTTGGGCCTCCAAAATGTTTTCAAAATGACATCTACTTTCACCTTTATCACCACCATTTCACTCACATGTCACATCACCATAACCATATAACCTTTTATCAGCCACCATTTTCATAAATATATGGGTTAGGATCCTTATTTACCAAAGTTATTTATTTTGTGTCTTTAAAGTGAATTTATGATTAAAAACTAGGAAATTAACATGTTTTGATGTATCTATATATGTGGCTTGAGTTTCATGACATGTGTAGGTTATTTGGAAGCTTCCAAGGCACCCTTATGTGGCCTCCATTGCTAAAATTCGAATTCCCTTCAAAGGAGATTTGGATAAAAGGTCATAGAAGGATATGTGTCCTATTTGGATTGTAACTCTATGAGGTGTCTCATCATTTCCTATTTAGATTAGAACTCTATGAGACATCTAGGGGATATGTGTCTCATTATGAGCTATTTGGTTGTAACTATATGAGATTTTAATAGATCCTCATTAAATATGGTAGCTTCTTATGTTTTTGTATAAATAAGAAAGCCTTTTCCTTTGAAAGCATGTGTAAAGTTGGGGAAACGCTCATGTTTTGAATATAGAATTTGGATTTGGCACCATGCTCATGAGTGATGTTCACATTGATTTGGTTATGCTTGCATTTGGAGCCTCTCAACTTGCCATCTCTCATGCTTTTGGATTGGCTACCAACAATGTGTGAGATTTGTTGTTTTTCATAGACTTAGATTTATTTCTTTCATAGATTAAGATTTATTTCTTTCATATTTTTTCCTGTGTGAAAGGTTAAGAGTGATTGTTTCTATTTTCTTTCCACCTAGAACTTAAGAGCAGTTGTTTTTATTTTTTTTCATATCTTTTTCTGTGTGAGAGGTTAAGAGTGATCGTTTCTATTTTCTTTCTACCTAGAAGTTAAGATCGTTTTATTTATTTTCTTTCATATCTTTTCCTATGTGAGAGGTTAAGAATAATTGTTTTTGTTTCATTTCTGAAAGAGTGGTGTGTTTTTCAATTCCTGCAAGATTTAAAGATTAAGATTTCAATTCTGCGCGTTGTACTATAATTTTATTATAATTTATTTTCAGCTGATTGTTGAATTAGAATAAGTGAATTTGGTTTTTCATTATTTGGTTTCATAGTTATATTGATATAAATTGAAAGTTAAATTCTAGCATATATAGTGCACGCATGCTTCGCAAGTTTTACGTAAACCCCCGGGTTGACAATTAAATGATAGGTAATTAATTTGCCTCAACATTTTGGCGTTGTTGCTGGGGAAGTGTGCATAGGAACTAACTTTCATTTTAGAGTGTATTTTATGTGTTTTTGTTTTTACTAACCATTTATGGACAAAGGTTCTAGAATTCAGCCCAAAGACTACATTGAGGAATGGTATCAAGAAGCGGTTACGCCACAATATTCATCAATTCTTCAAGAGATCCTTGCTGCAAATCGAAAGGTAAAGTCAATTTTGCATATCCTTACAATCAATCAGGTACATTTTTCAAGTTGGGATATGAGCATTTCAAAAATTCTAATTCGTAAATGGCTTAATCATGAATATACTTAAAAATAAAAAATAAATAAATTTAAATAGGTAGGAAAAATAAAAATAAATTTTTATAGTTTTTAGGATAAAATTGATGTTTTTTGGTGCAGTAAGAACCACCCATCTACTAACCCTTTGTAGGAAAAATTTGCAATAAAACAAATGGTTGAGAACAAGAAGAAGATCAAAAACAATAATTTAAGGTATGAGATCAAGACTTTTCATTTTATTTTTGCAAAATTTACGAAGGAATCGATTGATAAAATCTTGACAATGCTGTTATAGAAATTTTTGGGCACTGCAACCCCAAGCATAAAATTTCCATAAACCAAGGGCTCCTAAGTCCCTAAGAGTGTTGTTCTAACCCATAAAGGAACAAGTTCAACTGATTAAAGCTTATCCCAGAAGTTCTCCATGAAAAACTACTCAGAACTGGATCATTTCACCTGATCCATAAGCAAAGTGTGTTGCATCTCACCTAAGTACACTCAATGGGTGTGTTGCATTTGAAAAATCCCTTTTATGGGGTGCGATTGGTGAGAAGAGACAAATGGCAGTGTCAATCCGCGAGGTGGAGAAGCATGGAATCTTCCAGAAACTTCTCCTATGACACTTGCCTCTCTGAATTCGATCAAGGATGAGTAAGAGATCATCAATCTCCAAGTAGAAGCAAGAACTATCAGAGGGAAGACACTAATCAAATCACAAGCTGACTCATCTCCCTTACAGACATCTATATATGGATCCCTCATCCCAGAGATCTAGGGGTTGGAATTTTGCATCTTGTAAGGAATTGTTGTTGGTTTCTTGAGGCAACATCATAGTGTTGGGTGATCTAAGCTTTTCATGAGGTGAAGAAGGGCTTACTTGCTAAGAGGATGATGCTGGGTCAGAACAACTGGTTGTAACTCTCTTGGCTCTTTCTTGATTATCAATAAAGCTATTCAAGTTTTCCTCCATACTCTTGTGTAATTTATGTTTTGTGCATTTGTATGGTCAATTTACATCTGATCCTAAGTTGTTTACGATAATAGATCCATGTTCTCGTATAGTGTTATGCTGCTATGATTCTACAGGTACTCTGTGAAGCTGGGTATACAGGGAAGCAAGTAGCAAAGGACTATCAGAAGAGAGAGGAACCGAAACAAGGAACCAAGCGCAAGACAGAGGTTTGTCTCCTATATTCTTCTCTCATCTATCTTTGATAAAGGAAAACGAAAGTAGTTTTACTTTGTTTGTTTCCAAGGTAGCTACCCGCCTTAGTGGGATTAGCAGTTTTGCATAGACATTTTCCCTGTAACAAAATGGCGACTCCGCTGGGGAGCGACTAGGTTGTTTGTTTATCTACATTTGTTTACTTTATAAACTTACAGACAGAGCTTGAAGTTGAGCCAGGTAGCTTTTGAACTTCATTTTCTATGCAAATGCAAAGTAGATAAATGCCACTTCAGTCAATCTATGGGTTTTGTTTATGAATTAAACAACTAATTTACAAACTCTCTAATTGCCCTTGTGGTGGCTCTAGTAACCTCCTTAGATCTACCCCTGTTGTTGATTTACTGATTACCACTTTCTCGACCAAAATCCCTGATCTAAACTGCAAACTGTGACCCGGAACCCAATCAAAGTATCGTTTCTGGTCCAACACACTGTCTGTTCTGTGAATCTCAAATTCAGTGCACTTCTCAAGTGTAGTAGGTGTGTTGCATTTCAAATTCACTGTGTTACAGGTGCGCTAATCAGACTAGGCATTGTTCCTAAATTTTGGTTTCTGTGTTCACTCTTTTCAGATCTATTCAAGAGTTTTTCTTCCTGTAGTAAGTATACCTCTGTTTGAAACCCCTTTCCTTGCTGTTATTCCACCTCCATTATGCAAAGAACTGTAAATGTTTTTGTGTATTTGTTGAGTCATTTTCAGTTCTCCTTTTCAAAAAGTAACGTAATTGTATTGTCATTTCTTGATTTGAAAGTGTTGCAAGTGTCGTTTTCAGTCATAGAAGAGAGTCTAGTTGCTCTTGATAGTCAATTACCCTGTTACTATTGTATTTGATCTGAATTAGTAGTTTTTCTAGTGTCAAAAGCAAGTTTTCATTCCCAAATCGCAAAGTTTGTCATTGTCTTCATTTTGATTTTGAAAAGAAGCTTGTTAGTAATTGTCACTTTGAAAAGTAATTCATATTTGCGCAGTAGCTTTCTTTTTATCATTCACATATTAAGAAGGCTGAAAACAAATACATGCATGTGCATTTGCATTTAGAATGTTTGATTGGTTTGATTTAGGACAATGCATATAGTGTGTGCTCTTTGCTCTTTGTTGAAAGAATTCTGTCTTTCTTTCCTTAGTAGCTAGGATTTTCATTGCACAAAGAAGATAAAAAGATTTTTTATCATCTTAGATTGCATTTTAGGAATTATACATCTACATCACACGGTGAACCTGAAAGGAAAATTTCTTAAGCAAGATCAACTATAAAATAAATTTAATGAATCTAACAACGCTTTGGAACCTAACACACAACATCTAGAAGTCTAGGCTAGAGACGTATTCCGGCGTCGTAAAGCCTAGCAACTATTGTTCTCACTATTGGTTGGGTGATTCCTCCACTTTGAGACGATAAGTTCCAGTACAAACTTGTGCTCCCACGTATCGTCGAGTATATTTTTGGAGACCATAATAGGCTTAATCCTTTATCCATAGGAAGCCGTGTTTGCCTCCCTGTCGATCGCAATTCACTGAACACAGCATTCGGGAAGATTGACTGTCGTACCGTAAAAAGTATTCTGTAGTTTTGCGATTGGTTTAGTAATCCCTCTGCCTAGATTTCCAGAGCAGTCCCTTTCGTTCCTTTTCAGACTCTTTAACGGAAAAGGTCCATCTGAGCACTTGTCACTTAAGGCTCATTAAAAATCGAAGGTGACTAGAGTCATCTTTTGTTTTTCCTCGACTCTTTAAAATTGAAAAAACAAGTTGTGTCAAAGCGTTTAAAATTTATTTTAAGCGGAATAATCATCACCTTTCCTACGTTGGTCTTAGGTTGAGAGAATGGAGTCCACCAAACAAGGAGTTCCCCTTGAAGGAAATCCTAGTCCTTTCTCCTCTTGGGGAGATGTTGGTGCACCCCATATGGCCACATTGTCGCTTCCAGGATTGACAATCGGCTTGCCCGTATGGGTTTTCTCAACCTCCATCGTTCAAAACACCGCAATTCCTGAACAATCGAGTCAACAACTAGACAATTCCAGAGTTACCCCCCAACCCTCTACTTCATCTAATTCTTCCTCTCCTCCTTCCTCTTCACTTGATGAGGCTGGTAAAGCCAAAAATCAAGTACAAGAGAAGAAGAAGGAAAAGAAGAAGAAAGAGAAGAAGAAGATGGAGCCAAAGGTGAAAATGGGCAACTAAGCATCATCTAGTGAAAATCCACACACTGCACCAACCAGGCCTAAATCACCATGTGTCATTTGCAAAGGAGACCACTATCATAGAGATTGTCCTTGCATCCCTCAGATCTTAAGGAACTGGTCTCCTCGTTTGCACAACCCGGTGTCGTCAACCTCTGATGATCATGTTGAAAGCACACCGTCGACTAGTGAAAGTGAAGTCCCTGGACAAAAAGGAAAGTGAAAATTTCCTTGTAAACTGTGTGAAGGCGATCACACCATCCACCGTTGTCCCTTCTTAGACGAGGCTAAAAGAGTTTTGGACGATCGTCCTGTTTCATCGTTACGACTTCCTCCTGGATATAAGAAACTCTTGCCGAGTCTGTCGCTAGTTGAAAATCCAGCTGACCCGCCCAGGTGGTCGGCCGAAGCATCTATCATTGAAGATAAACCATCTGAACACATACCAGACAAAAGTCAAAAGGTCAAGGTGGCAGTTGACCTGGTCTTGCCTTCAGAGGTTCCATCTTCAGATGATACAGTCACCGAAGAAACAAGGATGACACCGTCCAAATTATTTTTGTAAACACAGACTCCGATGAACATGGGGGCAATTTACCCATTCCTTTACCACAGGAAGGAAGTTCGTCAGATTCGTACCAAGCCGTCTATTCGATCCCACCTCCAAGCAACATAGTTGTTTCCTTCGACTGGAATCAGTTAGGAAAACCCCGTTTACTGGCTAGTGTACCATTTCGAATCATTGCTCAAGTATATAGAATGGTTATGGCCAGTACCATCATAGATGAAGGGGCTTCTGTGAGTATCCTTTCCTCAACTGCTTGGAAAGTGCTTGGTTTGCCATCGCTTTTGCCTGAGATGAGAAATCTAACAGGCTTTGATAAAGGAACTAGTCGACCATTAGGGATCCTTCCCAATGTGCCCATAACATTGAGAGGGAAAACTATTCACATGAACGTAATGGTAGTCCAAGGACCCCTGGATTATAATCTACTCCTTGGACGAGACTATATTTATTGCATGGGAGCCATTGTCTCATCACTCTTTAGAGTAATGTGTTGTCCGCACAAAGGAAGAGTGGTCAAGCTCGTAGACCAGCTTTCATTCCCCGGTTCATGCATAGAAAATAGTCATATACCATCCCTGAATGGTCTTTTCATGCAAGGAATGTCTCATCAATCTCTAGTCCGTCCAACTGATGAGCGCGAGTAATTCGGGAGACATGACTGAAACCTAGGGGGCATGCACCCTGGTCTGCTTTGGAAGGAAAATGTCAAGTATAGCGTAGGTTTCCACGAAGGATATATGACTAGTTTGACACTCCCGTCCGCAATTGGAAAAGGGGGTTGGACTAGAACAAGATTCCCTCGTCAAAATTTTGTGGGTGGAGGCGTCTACGCCACTCGCCTTTGTCTATTTTGGTAGACATCGCCGAAGAAGTGTTTTTTTTGTGCTGTGAATAGAACAATCTTTGGTAACCTGAAAGAGGTAGACCTTTTTGGCAAAACAAATGTTTTGTCTGCGAAATTGCGAGGTAACCTTGAAACTCTATGTCTCTATACCTGGGGGCATGCAAGCGAAGAGCGACCATTTATTTTTTAATTTTGTAGGTCCTATAAACCTTTAAACTCATAGGATTGGTCATTTCTAACTTGCATAAAGAAAGGATGTGGGGAAAAGCTTTGAAATAATGTCATTTTTATATATGAGACATTCTTATTATATGACTGGATTGATCGAGCAGTTTTAACACGGATTTCATGCTCGTTAAAAAATAAACATAAGCAATGAGCAAATGTTTCCCCCAACGTTTAAGCTCATTAAAAAATGAACAAATTTCCGGTAAATAACCGTCGTGAATGTAGTACTTCATCCTTTAAAGCCTTGGTCGTGTTCTCATCATCACCTCCACTCTGTATTGGCCGATCATTCACCTCCATTTGATTGTTTACCCCTTTTGAGGAACAGCTGCGAAGAGTGATCCTATTAGCCATCCTTGTAACATTGCCGTGATTGGAAAATTCCAAACCTTAGCTGGAATCAGTTGCTACCCAAATTTATCACTCGTTCCTCAAAGACGAGTCTCCTTTAAGCTCTTTTCAACTAACTCGTAAAATATGAAAAGATTGCCGAGCTATTGGCCTCTCTAGCTCGTTAAAGGGACCAAAAGTGCTATCCCTCCTTTATATTTTAATCTTTTTGGACCTGAGGAATTATTACACAAAAATATCGAGTGCTTGTTTTGTTCGGCTCGTTAAAAGTATCGAAAATTCACCCTTCTGTATTGTTTTATACTTTTTCAGGCTTAAGGGAATAGATGACGAAAAAGGATTTTTGGAGTTTCCTTTATGTCCATTTTCAAACTCTCTAAAACTGAAAAGGACCGAGTTATATTTGTTGTTAAACTCGTTAAAACCTAATAGCGACAAACTTGTCCATAGCAAACAAGAACGAGTTTCACTATCGCTAGGCTCGTTAAAACATAGCGATGGGTTTGCCCAAAGGGAAAATTATATAACAAGAATATGTGATCCTCCTCAAGCTTGACAAAAATAAAGAGGTACTGGTCAGCAATGACCGGGGAAAAATTGGGAAGAAAACTTGAAGAAACTTTGTTGGTAGCAAGTCGCTCTTGAACATGACACTTTCACTCCGCATCCAAGTTAGGTTGGGTTGTTTCATTCACTGGTCACATCACCATGGTCACATCACACCATCCACATTTGGGGTTAATGCTACCAATCCATCATGTCAGTGTCACCGATATGTTCAAGAGAAGTCACTCAGAGAATTCGCCTGTGTCTCACCCACTGCAATACATTTCCATTCTTTCATGACCGCCACCATGAACCTTATATCACCAGACCATTTTCACCTCCATTAAAATCATTTGCTCCTTTCTGTGTCATTGGTGTGGGATTCACTAAGGCCCTCCTCTGATGGATCGCTTCTTGTTGACATCAGCTCATTATCCAAGAAGTCGATCTAGGGACACCCCTTTCAGTACTTTGAAGCTTGCATGCCTCAATGGCAAGTTTCTCACTTCCGGTGACAGGTTTACATCAATGGCCTTCTACCGAAAGATTTTGTGTGGTGTTTGGCGCCAAGTCCTTTATTCACACCACATGAATTGTACTGTAGTACCTTGAGGGTCATTATCATTATCGGTGATTCCTCTCACGCCTGTTAACAACTTACATCATTGGCTGGTAATCAAGCGATGTCTTTCCATGTTCGACTCCAGAACATCTCTCACATGGATCAACTTGTACTTTGAGTGAAGATCGAACGAGATTGAAGACCCCGGATCTAGTTTCATCGATCTGGGCTGCGATATATATTTAGGGAAATAAAGATGTCAAATGTACATGTATCATTGTTGCACAGATAATCATCCAATCAAAGGGATGATGGCTCTACCAAAATCATCAGTCTACACTCAGACGATTGTCTGTCCTATGTACATGAAAATGAATTTATAAAGCTGAGCATGGGAATGCCCGCCTTAGCTAGATCATGAAAATATTATGAAGATAATGTATTGTATTGTATCTTATTACAGGTCTCCTCCCAGCTTGAAGGAACTTTGGATCTTCATGATAAAGCATTTCACCCGACATCAAAAAAGATTAACGACCTCATGCTTTAGGGGGCAACTGTTATAGACATTTTTGGGCACTGCAACCCCAAGCATAAAATTTCCATAAACCAAGGGCTCCTAAGTCCCTAAAAGTGTTGTTCTAACCCCTAAAGGAACAAGGTCAACTGATTACAACTTCTCCTAGAAGTTCTCCATGAAAAACTACTCAGAACTGGTCAAAACTGGATCATTTCACCTGCTCCATAGGAAAAGTGCATTGCATCTCACCTAAGTACACTCAGTGGGTGCATTGCATTTGAAAAAACCCTTCTATGGGGTGCGATGGGCGAGAAAAGACAAATGGCAGTGTCAATCCGCGAGGTGGAGAAGCATGGAATCTTCCAGAAACTTCTCCTATGGCACTTGCCTCTCTGAATTCGACCAAGGATGAGTAAGATATCATCAATCTCTAAGTGGAAGCAAGAACTATCAGAGGGAAGACACTAATCAAATCACAAGCTGACTCATCTCCTTTACAGACATCTATATATGGATCCCTCATCCCAGAGATCCAGGGGCTGGAATTTTGCATCTTGTAAGGAATTGCTGCTGGTTTCTTGAGGCAAGATCATAGTGTTGGGTGATCTAAGCTTTGCATGAGGTGAAGAATGGCTTACTTGCTGAGAGGATGATGTTGGGTCAGAACAACTGGTTGTAACTGTCTTGGCTCTTTCTTGATTATCAATAAAGCTATTCAAGTTTTCCTCCATACTCTTGTGTAATTTATGTTTTGTGCATTTGTATGGTCAATTTACATCTGATCCTAAGTTGTTTACGATAATAGATCCATGTTCTCGTATAGTGTTATGCTGATTTGATTCTACAGGTACTCTGTGAAGCTGGGTATACAAGGAAGCAAGTAGGAAAGGACTATCAGAAGAGAGAGGAATCGAAACAAGGAACCAAGCGCAAGACAGAGGTTGGTCTCCTATATTCTTCTCTCATCTATGTTTCATAAAGGAAAACGAAAGTAGTTTTACTTTGTTTGTTTCTAAGGTAGCTACCTGCCTTAGTGGGATTAGCAGTTCTGCATAGACACTTTTCCCTGTAACAAATGCTAACAAAATAAATCTTAATAGTATGCTCTCCTTCTGCACTTCATGTGATCTGCAGGATCAGAAAAAGAAATTGTTTTGTTAGTATATCATAAAAATTATTTAGCTAAAAGGATGCAAAGTCTACAGCGAATTTCTTTTCATGATTTGATTGAATTAAATCTGATTAAAGAAAAAACAAAAAAACAAAAACAAAACAAAACAAGGCAATAAAAAAAATCCAAATGCACTTTTATTATTTTGTTTTGTTTAATGAAATATGTATGTAATTTAAAAAAAAAAATTGGAAATATAACATGTATAATTTCATTTAAAAAAACATAGACAAAAAAATATAAAAACACAAATGAAAACAAAACAAACAAAATTAATAAAGCACATATGATAAAACCAACTGTCAGGACAACGAATTGATGCAAACATTATGTGTGGCTTTGAAAAAACGGAGGTTGAGAAACGGAACTGAAGCATTTGGTCGAAGCTTCCATGGTTGGGCTTCGACATTTAACCTACGAATAAAACATATATCATCGAGATCTCAGGCTTGGTTGACTGATATACTCTGCATGTCAGTGTAATCATCTGGATTTATGTAGTTCAACTTCTGCTTGCAATTCAATATTTATTTGCACCACATATTTGTTTTCAAATCTGATCCCGATATTTGCATAAAACAATAACGATGCTCTTGTTATAATTTTCTGGATTGTGGTTCAACTAATGGATCATGTGAGGCGAATTCAATGAACCATTGTTGTTTCTTGAAAGGATTCAAATCATTGAAAACATAACAATTCTGTATATGGATCTATGACTCTCGTTTACTGAATCTGGTAATCAACTGAGGATCTGTAATATCTTCACCTCCCAACATCAAATGCTACTGCTGCAACCAAGGAGAAAATGGAAAAAGCCAAGGCATCTGCTGAGAAGAAGGTCCATAAAAGCACTGCCCACATGAAGGGAGAAAAAGAAATAGTACACCAAGGAGGTGAGGACAGGTCCTGGTCAGACTCTTCTTGATGGAAACCAACAACAAACCTGCAAAATAAAAAAATTCAACCACAACAGTTATCTGAGCATTTGCCAGAAATGTGTAACAACTGAGAAACTTTGATTTTTAAATGAAATTTCCAGCCAAATGAAAAGAAATTTAGGAAAACCGAGACATGAGTTTTTTCAAGAATATGGTGAATTAGATAACCCAGAAATGGTTTCCTCAATTTCGCAACCGTTTGAGAGAAATCAGAGATTATTCATGACCTTGTTTCACTGACTGTGTGAGTAAAAACGGTCTCTAATTAATACATAGTGAATTGTTTGAACACAACACAGGTGTTCAAAATGTGCACGCATTTCCTCATCTCTCTTGAGCCTTAGAAAATCTTTTTCGTTGGTTTTACATTCACTCTTGCTTGCTTGTCCCACTCCGCTGGTTCTTTCTCAGTACTAAAACACTTGCTCAGCATTTTCACTATATTTATATATTTACTGAAGTTATGCCTTCCAAAGACGCACTGCTTGGAATCTTGAACAAGTAAAGAAATTTATCCAGTTTTGTAAAAGAGGACTGCGTTGGAATACAGAATTTGGGTTTGAAGTTACACAAAAGTGTTGAAAAATATGAATGTTTAAATTGAGTGAATTGTAGTCAGTTTTAATGATCAAAACTTCCTCAAACTAAAGGTCTATTTCATACTTATTTTTTTCTTTGAAAAAAAAATTGTTAATTTTTCTTACAAGAGGCATTGCAATTATCACTGGATTTTGGCTCCAATAAATCACACATTTTTTCTTTCTCTTTAAATTCATTTTTGGTTATTTAATGACTCGGGTCGTTTATTCAAGATTTTAGCTACAGAAACTGTGCACATTCTACAGTTGAACAATGATTGTGCAGCTAATTGACAATTCTGCAGCTGAACAGTGATTCTGCAGCTAATTGACAATTCTGCAGCTGGAAAACAATTCTGCAGCTATGCATTTAACTCAATGATTTATTTGTCAAATAATGCATTCTAACCATTTTATCTGCATACATCATCTTTCACTGTAGCATCATGTTCCCATGCCACATTTCCATGACAATTTTCACTGTTTCATAAAAATTTCAAAACTGTATAAATTTCTCATACAACATCGGAATTCGATGATTCAAGCATCGTTGGAAAGATCTCGACGAGATCTAAAAATTGAGGAAGCTATTATTAGATTTTGAAACAATAAAGAATGAATAAATTGCTGAAAAGAAACAACAAGTAACTTGAGGCACTACCGATTCTTATTTTTTATGTAAATGTCATTAACAAAGTGATTGATCACCTCTCTTTTTTGATAACTTTACAATCCATTGGAGAAGAAGTACTAGTTTTTTGCAGGTTCCAGGAGGAAGAATAGATGACAATAAGCAAATAGTGTCTCGCAAATACCACATTTATTTCACAATCAAATGATCAGAGCAGCAACAGAGATGAAACATCAATGCATGAGCACATGCTAATACATATCAGATCTACCAGATGCAAGCCTTTCAAATGCCAACTTTTCCATTACATCCATACTCCTTGAGTCAATAAAACCTTCATCTCATTTCCTTTGCAGTCACATTGCATTTCACTTAGTCAGTCAATAAAATTCTCATCTCGTTTTCCTTCACTGCTCATTTTTTTCCTGCCTTACTTTCACTAACTCATAACCCATTTTCATAAAGACATTCAGCTCGCTTACATGTTGATTTGTCCTTTTATTTTCCATTCACTTGTCATTTTCCTTTCCATTAAATAAACCTTGATCCACTGCAAAATTTTCCATTCATAGTCCTTCAAAATCATTGTTTCATGCTCGCGTTAGATGATAGAGGATTCCTTAACGCCTTCCTTATAACAAGCCTTGGCCTAGCGACATCAACACATTATCTAAGTCCAAGGCTAGAGTCCTCATTAGTACCTTGAGGCTTGTATGCCTTAATGACAGCCTCTCTCGCCAATAATCATGGGAATACATCAATGTGCCTTGATCGTTGGATCTTGCAAGTGGCTCGACATCAACTCATTTATTCGCCCTTCGTAAGATGTACTTAGGTACCTTGGCACTCGTTGACATTAATGGCGAGTTTGCCTCGCATTGGTTAACGACATTCATCAATGATCGGTAATCCAATGACCTATCTGTGTGCTCGATACCAACACATTTATTCGCATTACTAGAGTTGTACCATCAGTTTTATAGCGATTGAAGACTATATCATTTCAAAATTTTGCAGTAGATACAACAGATTTAGCAGCAGAAAGAAAGAATCCGCTTCACAACCTCATCCACCATTTATGCAGCCAAGAAGCAGATAAATTCTACATTTCATTCCATGATCCAGAAGCAGCAACACCCTTCAGTTTCCATAACTCATGCACATTGAAGGTAAGTGAAGTTATGTGGTTTTCTAATTTTTAGTCATTTAATTCCTTAAAATTCTAAAATTGTAACTTTGGGAAATTCCTCACTTCCTCTTTCACATTGTCATATCTTTAGTTGTGGGGAAGGGACATCATTTCATATTCATATATCATACACCATCACACATTTTCATTTCATCCTAACATACTTTTCATAATCAATTATGATTGCATTATGGTTCAAAAAGTTATATGGTTTGCAAATAATATCTAAATTAAGAACACACTATATGGCTGATTTTAAATATGCATTCTTAAATATGTTCAATGAATCTTGTTGCAACAAAAAGAAACAAGGTATTGAAACACAAGAACCAATACCAATTAGAATTTGGTTGAAACACAAGAACCAATACCAATTAGAATTTGGTTGAAACACAAGAACCAACCAAACATGTTGCAATTCAATGTATGACAATGAATACTTTGCAAAAATAAATAAAATTGTCAAATGCAAAGTTTAAGGGCATATGATATAAGCCAAGCTTATTCAAAAGCAAAGACGTTGCAAGCAAATCAAAGGAATTAATGCAATATTTGCATGAGGACATGCAATTTCTCTAGTTGGGGGGTATGTTGGGCCTCTAAAATGTTTTCAAAATGACATCTACTTTCACCTTTATTGCCACTATTTCACTCACATGTCACATCTCCATAACGATATAACCTTTCATTGGCCACCATTTTCATAAATATATGGGTTAGGATCCTTATTTACCAAATTTATTTATTTAATGTGTTTAAAGTGAATTTATGATTAACAACTAGGAAACTAACATGGTTTCATGTATCTATATACGTGGCTTTAGTTTCATGACATGCGTAGGTTATTTGGAAGCTTCCAAGGCACCCTTATGTGGCCTCCAATGCTCAAATTCGAATTCCCTTCAAAGGAGATTTGGATAAAAGGTCAAAGAAGGATATGTGTCCTATTTGGATTGTAACTCTATGAGGTTTCTCATCATTTCCTATTTGAATTAGAACTCTATGATACACCTAGGGGATATGTGTCTCATTATGAGCTATTTGGTTGTAACTATATGAGATTTTAGTGGATTCTCATTAAATAGGGTAGCTTCTTATGTTTTTGTATAAATAGGAGAGCCTTTTCCTTTGAGGGCATGTGTAATTTTGGGGAAATGCTCATGTTTTGAATATGGAATTTGGATTTGGCACCATGCTCATGAGTGATGTTCACCTTGATTTGGTTATGCTTGCATTTGGAGCTTCTCAACTTATCATCTCTCATCCTTTTGGATTGGCCACCAAAGATGTGTGAGATTTATTGTTTTCCATAGACTTAGATTTATTGCTTTCATAGATTAAGATTTATTTCTTTCATATCGTTTCCTATGTGAGAGGTTAAGAGTGATTGTTTCTATTTTCTTTCTACCTAGAACTTAAGAGCAATTGTTTTTATTTTCTTTCATACCTTTTGCTATGTGAGAGGTTAAGAGTGATTATTTCTATTTGCTTTCTACCTACAAGTTAATAGCATTTATTTTTATTTTCTTTCATACCTTTTCCTGTGTGAGAGGTTAAGAATGATTGTTTTTTCTTTCATTTATGAAAGAGTGGTGTGCTTTTCAATTCCTGCAAGATTTAAAGATTAAGATTTCAATTCCGCGTGTTGTACTAGAATTGTATTATAATTTATTTTGAGTTGATTGTTGAATTAGAATAGGTGAATTTGGTTTTTCATTATTCGGTTTCATAGTTAGATTGATCTACATTGAAAGTTAAATTCTAGCATATATAGTGCACGCATGCTTCGCAAGTTTTATGAAACCCCCAGGTTGAGAATTAAATGATAGGTAATTAATTTGCCTCAACAATCGCTACTCTTCTGGTATAGGTCCTTTAATTTCTTCCACATTGAAAATGGAGTATCCTTCCCATGGAGACTCGAGACAATATGGTCTCGAACTCCCTCAAGGATGACTCGTCTTGCCTTCAGCACACACTTCTTCCACTCAACCAATTCTTGTGCATTAGTTGAAGCTGGCTTTGGGTTTTGATCAATGAATTCCTTCAAGCCATTGGCTTCTAATACATACTCCATTCTATAGTTGAAGCTGGCTTTGGGTTTTCTTGATCAATGAATTCCTTCAAGCCATTGGCTTCTAATACATCCTCCATTCTATCTTTCTGTGCTATGTAATTCGAGCTAACTTCCAAGGCATACTCGAGTCTCAAGCCATAGAACGCCATTGGAAAGCCTTGAAGTATGATATGAATTCGATTTGCACCTGCAACCCCAAACTTCAAACTTCAAATTCTCTTCTCAGTATACTGTTCACAGCTCCGATACCATGTAGAAAATATGTGATAGATTAACCTGATAATTCAATATAAATCAAAGCAGAATACTATAACCTACCTCTATTATCAATTTGCGGAAGCTTAAAGATCGAGCTGAACAATATAACCAGAAGAAGAAGAATCAATGGCACAATACACATGAAAATACTTTGGGGAAAGTCTCAGATAAAAACCCCACACTATTTTATTATCACACATGTTGGAAATACATAAGAATTATACAAAGCGTTAGCTCTCACAGCTAGCCATCTCTTACTACAATCCTCACAGATGCTCACAGGCAATCTTGGCTTCTCTCCAGCCTTCCTCTCTACCCTCCAAGCTCCTATTTCCTTCCGTTGTCCCTTGTGGATGGTTAGCCTATTACCAAGTGGAAAAACAAGCCTTCAAAACTGCGCAATCCTCAAGGATAAATCCTTCACTGCATGCATGAGTTTTCTCCATGAGAAAACACATGCAACTTATAGTACACTATCCTTGAACATTAATCTCAACTTGGTCTTTCTCAGAATAGACATGCATGAGTTTCTAGTGAGGGAATCTTTAGTTAACTAGAGTAGCACTAGTTGAGTGCATTAGTGCATCAACTGACTGTTAACTCACTATTAGTTCCTCAAACAGTTTGGAACTAATTTAACTAGACTTAACTCAGTAAACTGAGTTAACTAATTACAACTCAAATATAACTCAATCTTATCTCCTTAATTTAAGGGATAACTATTGCATGAATTTAGAAAGACTTCTAACTTGAATTTCTCCAACTAATTAATTTAAAATAAATTAATTAATTATTTCCAAGTAGTTGTTAAGACTAAATTCGATTTAATTCACAATTTAATTCAAGGGAAAATTAAATTGGAATATTCTTTTTGCCATATTTCGACACATTCAGACCTACGTTGCATACCACTTAAGCCCACTTAAGTCCACGGTGGGTGAGGATGAGTGAAATTGGCATAGGATTATGGGAATATTCGTTGATTCTAGAACATTCTAGAGGATGCCTAGCTCTTATCTCATCCTATGAGCTCATCTTTGGATATGATATGGATCATCTAATCCTCTATTCTCTCATCCCTTTCTCCATGGAAACTAACTATCCAATTATGGAAAACCATTTAGTACCCTATTTATGATAGAACCACTTGCAATTCCCTATAAATTGACCACTGATCATAGTGATCAGGGCGCTGGAGCTTGGATATTATAGAGAAATATTGTTGGTTTATAGACTTGAAATCATTTTCAAATAATGTTATGCTACTAGATTGATGTTTCTATTGGTGTGATGAGGGTTTGGACTAAGCTGGATGAGCGAGACGAGATCGAACCACATTGGGTGTAACTTCTCCTTCTATCAATCAATAAAGTTGTTTGTTCATTTTCTAATATTTTTTTCTATATCTATGATGAATGTATGTTCAATTTTTTTCGATTCCATTTGTTTACAATAAATAGATCATATGTTTTGATTGTTGTCGTCTTCTGTTTATGTTGGTAGGTACCAATTGAGTGGACTCAGTTTGACCGAGAGCGGTAGGAGAAACTCAAAGGAGATCAAAGGAAGTTAAGGATCACAAGTAGGTTCCTTTATCTTATATGTTTATTGTAGGAAAAGGTTAAACATCTTTAATTCAGTTGTTCTAAGTGTAACCACCCACTTAGGGAAGATATACTTATCTGCAGGTATAAATTCTATATAACAAAATGTTTCAAGACTAAGATGAAAAAAACGACGGTTTTCTCCCACATTGGGTTTCCACCTTAAATCTCGGTGTTCATGTGTGTTTCTTATGTGTGATACTTTATTATGTTCTTACTGCACCTACTTATTATTTATCAAATTCCTAATAAATCTCTTACAAAAATTGACTCACTACTATTGGTGCTCAAATATTCTATTAACTTTTGAACAATTTTTTACATGGAAGACCTAACACCCATTAGCTAGAATACTCAACTACTATGATAGTCTACTAGAAATACCAAATAGAAATACTCTTCTCTCATGAATCTACGAACACTAGCCATCCACTGAAATCCACCACGACTAACAAGCGTCACTAAACACTACTTGACTCTAGATAAATATGCTTCCTCTTCCTATTTTATGGCTACAAGTCCCTCACCTTCTCTACTCATTATTTTATATGAAGCCTCAACACATTCAACACCTCCATGCAAACCACATTTCATGCACTTCAAATTGGGCTCTCAAACCTGCTCAACATGAGAAACCCAATGACCTCACTGATTTGAATCTAAAAGTAATATCTGATAGCCACACATTGAAGTCAACTATAAATGTACAATATTCTATACATAACACTATAGCACACTCACACACCATCAGATAAAAAAATTAATATTCTCTCACACGTATATGCCAAAACAATCCACCAATTTCCAAACCAATTCCATAAGAAAATACCATAGTTATGCCAATACCTAGGACACCTGTACCATGGTAATCTCCAAACCAATACCATGGGAAAATACCATGGTTATGTCAATACACAAGACACTTGCACCATGGTAATATCCAAACCAATAATTGAGGAAAATACCATGGTTATGTCAATACGTAGGACACATGTACGATGGTAATATCCAAACTAATACCACATGCCAACTTGCTCCACAACACACCAATACCAAGGTAATTATCTATTCATAATTGAACCTGCAACTGCATGTTAAAAAAATGGAAAAATTAGTTGTAACCATACCAATAAGACGACATCTGTGTCATTAAAATCCTACAGCAATACACATGAGATTGACTCCATATAGTTGGGGAAAATTCTAAGGAAAAACAAAGAATCTTAACACAAAACATTTGCTAACCTTTTTTTATAACCCTCCCAGCGCCTAGACAATTGTCAAAGCATCGGTGGCATACACTACAATGCATCTGCTATAGAAACAAAAAAAAAAACTCCATAACATAACATCTGCCATAAAATTTGACCAAAGCCACCTGCAACAAAAAACATCAGTAATCAATGGCACAAACCAACAAGTCCATTTGTAACAATATACACACTCGATTATAGCTCATGTCACATCATCCATACACATAATAAGCTGCTCCATCTACCATGGGATCCATATAAACGCCAATAACACCTTCATCCAGTCAAACATATGCATATACAATGAACTACATCTCTTGTTTTCATCTTGCTTCCAAGTTGAAATCAATGCTAAACAACAACATTACATCCAAAAACTACATCATCAATGCCAACAATGCCCCATTTTGGTAGTGATGGCAAACCCAACTAAATCATACAAAAAACATCTGAAGAATCAATCTCCTGGCTGTCTCCCCTTGGAAATCAATGGAAAAGGAAAAAAGTCATCAAACAGTATATTGCAAACACAATAACTCCACCTGCAGACGAGCTAGATCCAATCATAATGCAAAAACAAACATTACAGCCTCTCACTCCTCATGGAAGTATGACAACAACGATAAACAACAACAATAACACAAGACCCCATATCATGGAAGTAGTAGCAAAACATATGTATACTGGCAACAAAATCAAGTAATAGCTCCATCTAAATCAGCAACACTATCAAGGAAACCCAAATAGTAGCAACATACTATGACTATCAGTAGCAGAAATATAGAGTAGACAACATCACTAAACTCATAAATGTATCGTAGTAACAACAATCTTAACCAACTCCATCTCTATCAACATCACTCTCCAATCAAAACAACATCAACAAATTATAAGCATAAGCATAAACACCAACACTCAACTTAACAACAAAAAATAAAGATATCATGAGCATCAACAATAGTATAACATGAGAAACAATACCCACTCTATCAACATCATTAGTAAAAACAACAACATTGTAACTCAGTATGTTAGGTCCCTATAATACTAGTGATTACCCCATTCCTATTCTAGTTGTATCCCTTATTAATATTGTTGTGCCCTTATTGTCCCCATATTTTTATTACTTTGCCCCATAGAATCTCTCTATTGTTATTTTTGTGGCTTTATATTATTATTGTTAGGTCGGCTGGGTTATATTGTCACTCCTTAGACTCCTATATATAGAAAGGAGGTTTTGTCCTTTGAATAATCCAAGAATTGTTCATTTGTGTAATGTAAAGGAGGTTGCCCCCTCGAAGAGGCTGAATTCTAAGGTGTTGATCTCTCATTTCTATCTTTTTGTGAGCTGGTTTCATAACATTTGGTATCAGAGCTTTGGATTCTAGGGTTTCACTGCTCCAAAAAGGTCATCGTGGCATTTTCCCTATAAAAATTTTTCTGCGATGTTTCAGAAGTGAAAAAAAAACCCATTTGATATGAAATCATACTGAACCTCAGCACCGAATTTCAGAGCTTTTTGCACTATATTTGAGGAGATATGATCTGAGGAAGTTGGTCTTTTTGTAGAACCCTGAATTACATTACAAACAGGTGACCTGGGGAAAATCGTCATAACTTTCTCTCTGAGAATTGGATTAAAATTTTGTAAGAAGGTACAAAAAGAGGACAGACTCTAGTTTCTTGCATATATTTTTCAGAGCCAAAGGTTGAAATAGTGACACGTGGCACTTCATACAAGTTCGCTCTTTTGGAAAGGTCTATAATAAGGTCATCTTTGGAGATTATGCATAACTCTTCCTTGGAGAATCCAATTTGGATCAGATTGGTGGCATTGGAAAGAGGACACAGAGGGCTACTACAGGTCGCAATTTCAGAACTGGATGATCTGAAATTGCAGAGATACATCAGATTCAATATCGAGCTTCTACAAAGTAAAAAAAGGTGTGTAGTTTACCAATAACAAACTCAATCAGTAGCACAACTATAACATCACTTCTTGAACCAACATGACAACACTCACTCCTAAAATCAAGGTGCAACAAAACGTACAAATCAACAATCATGACCATTCATATCAAGTAGCAACATCTGAGCAGAAACAAAATATAAGGCATACTCCCCTTGAGCATCATCATCATCATCATTCTGCAATCAAATCCTTCTTGCTGAAGGCTATGCCTCATTGACCAAATGATTGACTCCATAAACCGTGATTCATACATATGCCGGACAAAAACTCATATATGGTTTTAATAAGAATATATTACAAATGTACGACTCTACTTGCTTATCACCAACGACTTGACATGACATGACCATAAGATTTGAACAAGTGTTACAAGGTTTCATAAACATTTTACAAGGCTATAGCATTCAAATGACTCCATGGACCATACTTTTACATCTATCACTTAATCAAATGAGGCTACATTAATGATATTCTCTAACTCAACTAAGAAAAACTTTGCAGTAAAATGTGCTTACATGGTTGAAAAATATTTACATGACAATGACCACCTATACCATATATAGTTGCATCAAAACTTTTATATGCATGCTTATTACAACCACTAAACCATATCGACAAATGCATAGTGGCCTAGTAGTGAGAATGAAAACCACATGAATGAATTGCTTCAACAAAAACAACATCTCTTTATCATCCAATACTTTAACAACAACAACCAATATCTTAATAGATATATTCTCTATAATATAGCCCTAGAATCACAACAACATTAGCAGCAAGAATAAAAGTCCAACACCAACATGAATCCTATACAACACACCTAACTTCTTGGTCATATAATCACATTCCTCTGAACTCACATTACTCAAGTGCATCATTGATTCGGCCAGGTAACTCTATAGTCTCAACAATACAATCAATGTCCCCTTGATTACTTATTATATGTAATTATTTCATCATTTGAAACACTCAGATCATATCATTATAATGTTTCATCATTTCTCCAACATCCATCATCAACCAGTTCAAGTGTCAATTCACAACTTGGGTACACACAATGCATTAAATCAGACTGTTAACACACATGTTAAAATGTGCAACCACTGTAACACTTGACTCACCAATGCACCACCTCTTTCGTCCAAACGCACACATCCCTTCTATCCAAATGAACTAAACCACACTAATAAAGTCTAAGATTAAGTATTGGAGGAAGATACCACTACCCATGGCCAGGGGTCACCACCATTCCATGGCCACAACCAACACCAAAATAAAAGGATTCCCATTGTGTGCGATACCCACAAATCTGAACCTGCATGATCCTTTCCATGGATTTTGATCCTTGTCCCAGTGCTTGCACAAGCACACTCACTTCCGTATGAGGACATAAACCTATCCATAGTTTTTGTTCTTTCAAAATTAATAAGCCCAATTCCTTGATGAATAGTTAGATAACTATCTAAACCAGATCTTTTTTTGTGGAAATGCCCACGTGTCTCTTTGGAACCATTGGTTTGAAAATCCCTACACCATCAATTATCAATTTTTCTCATGCATTCTAGATAACCTTCCCTATTCGTGCCTATAAAGTTAATTCCAGAGGTTACTGAATTGTGACTAGTTGGTTTTTCAGAATTTGCTAAAGAAGGCCACCTTCTCATTTTTTAAAGGAAAATAAATCAATCCACGAATTTGGCTTAATGTTTCCAATTTCAACTCACATCAATTGTTGTATAATGTCAGAAATTATTTACATTATTATTAATGCATTAATCCAACTATCCCCTGGCTCATCATTCAAGGATTTTCAACTATTTATATACTTATGTCTAAAATCCTCCTCACTTCTATGTTGACACCGACATTCTTTGTTGAGTTCTCATCATCCAAATCTGTGCCATGGCTTTTATCCTTGGCATAATTTTCTAAGAACTTAGGCAATTTCATGCACAAAAGTTCATTTTTCTTCAATTGTGCACCCTACAACATTCAAGCATAACAATCATAAGAAATATTTTTCTCCCTTTCATAAGCGTCGAGCACATTGAAAATTTCCATCTGCCTCCTTCAAAATCTATTTGTAGGAGCTACAAATTGTGGATTTACACGACTCTGGATGATAAGACATGATATATGTATTCTATGCACATACACTCCCTTAATTCTAGATCGATGTAACTAACAAAGTGTGCATAAGAAAAAACTCGGTTGGATATCCTCAATTAAGTTTCTCCAAGACTACTTTGACCAGATCAAAACATATTGTGTACCATTTAGATTTATTCCATAATATTTGGAAAACAAAATTGAGCAGAAAATAAAGTGTCTAGATTAAAAAAACTTTAGCAACTTCTATAATTAATTATTCTTTACTCATTGGGACCACGTTAGAACATTTTTGGACCAAATCAAACTTGACCTGAACAAAAACCATTTTACTCATTTTTGGGCCATGTGAAAATGTTTTTCTCATTGGGATCACATCAAAATTGAACTTCGTTCTTTTATCTCATTTTTGGGCCATGTCAAAACGTTTTTCTCATTGGGATCACATCAAAATTGAACTTCGTTTTTTTATCTCATCAGTTAGATCAACCATCTTTCCCAATACTTTATCAATCTACAAAATTTGCATGATTATTTAGTTCGAAAACAAAATACTCGTTTATCTCATCATGAACTGGCATATTAATCTCAAATTCTGCAATTATATGTTGACTTTTCTCTATTATTCTGTGATGCATCTTTTGTGTGATATTATTTTCCAGTATACTAACTATAATATAAATCACATTTAATTTTCTCCATTGATTGCAGTTACTAGAAAGCACTCAAAATGGACATATTAGAATAGTCTAACTATATTATTCACGCATGAGATTTTTGCAATAGAACCATAGATAGATCAAAGGTGAACTATTAAGAAAAAACCTATGATTTTTTTAATAAAATTGATCGAACCTCATATTCTTGGAGATCCCCCTAGAATTATGCACATTTTGTGTCATGCTCCCCTTAGGTCGGGTTTCCCTTAGTTATCTTTTTGCAACTTCTTGTTTCTCCTTCAAAAGTCCAGTGATATTAGCCTTTTGTATTTCATGTTTTCTCTTCCATATTTTCCTCATCTTAAAAGGTTGAGCTAATCCTTTTGTAGGATTGATCATGTCATATCTACAAGCTAGAGCCTTGTGGTCATGTTTTCCACACTTCAAGCAATAGTTATCCACCAATATTTGTTTTGTTGCAAAATATTTAAATTCTACAACATGATGTCCATAATTATTGCAAGAAAACAGTACCCATAAAATAAACTTAGATACCATGGGTTTTTATTTGTCAAACCATAAACACTTTTCTTCCTCCTTGCTTTTCCGAAGTGTTGCATGTACTCGTGATATGCTTTACTTTTTTGTTGCTGATAATTTATTTTCTTTCTTGATCTCCTTTGTTGATGCGACTTCTTCAGGATTTGCTTGAATTGATTTTTGATGGAATTGTGATTTTCTACAATATGGTTGTCCTCTACTTTCTCCTTTTCCTTCATGGAGCATGATTCAAAACCCAAACTATTCTTGATAAGAGGATATTTTTGAATGATGAGAATCTAATCTAAAATTCCAGTGATTTTCTCCAACATTCTATATTGAGATAGTTGATTATTAATCTTTTCTAATTTTTGATTCAATCTAATAATTTCTTCTTTAAGTTCATTCTCCCTCTCATCACAAATATGGAGTACTTTATTATGGATCTTGTTTTCAATTGTAAGTTTAAATATTAGAGAATCATATTCAAAATGTCCCTCATTAATTAATCAACAAAAGTCCTTAACTCTTTCAACATAATGTGACCCACCTTCTTCATAGATCCAATGCAATTGGTCCATCATTTCTTTGGTTGTTTGACAATATATTAGCTCAGAACAATCATGAACTGATAAACCCTTCAATATGATTCTTCTGGCTTATTCATTATCCTCATCATGCAAAACATATTCAATTGGTAGAAAGATGTTCTCATTAACAGATATAAAATATGCCTCCAAATTCAACCCATCACGAAAGAGAACTATAGCTTCTACGGTCCTCTCCATGATTTACCTGCCAGCGATGAAGCTACACAAGAAGGTACCAGGCTCGGATACCAATTGTTGGAAATGATATTACTGCTGAGGGTGGTGGAGTCTGGGGGGGGGGGGGGGGAGCGGGGGTAAATCAATAGTAACTGTGATTTTGTAACTTGTAATTATTTTAACCAAAAATTTGAATTATTATTGAGCCAACATCAAAAAAAATTATATATATATATATATATCATGTAGAATCATTGTATAAGAAAAGTAAAAACACCATGAATAATCAACAATAAACCATTCATATAAAAGGACGCGATGTTTCCAGTGGAAAACCCACTTCAAGGAAAAAAACCACCTATTCTTGCTGATGCTCAAATATTATAGTAAGTGTCGAATTTTTTTTTACATGGAAGAGCTAACACCATTTAGTTTGAATATTCAACTATTATGAGAGCTGATAGCAATGCTAGATAGAAATAATCTTCTTTGACGACTCTAGGAAAACACATCGACTAGAACCCACCACAACCAATGGGCCTTGCCTAACAGTACTAGACTCTGGAAAATTCTTCTTCATTTTCTAATTTTATGTGTACAAGGGCCCCACCTTGTCTACAAATTGTCAACTATGAAGCCTCAATGCCTTCAACACCTCCATGCAAACCGTGTTTCATGCATTTTAAATGGCCTCTCATACCTGTTCAACATGAGCAACCCAGTAGGCTCACTGATCTAAATCTAAAATTAATATCTGATAGGCACACACTAAACTCAACTACATATGTACAATATCCTATACAAAGAATTGTAGCACACTCATATACCATCAGATAAAAAAATAAATATTCTCCCATAAGTTTATGGTAAAATAATCTCCACAAATATCCAAACCAATACCATGGGAAAATACCATGGTTATGCCAATACCTAGGACACATGTACCATGGTAATATCCAAATCAATACTATAGGAAAATACCATAGTTATGCCAATACCGAGAACACATGTACCATGGTAATATCCAAACCAATACCACAAAAAACTACCATGGTTATGTCAATACGTAGGACACATGTACCATGGCAATATCCAAACCAATACCAGGTGAAAACCTTCTCCACACACATACAAATACCAAGGTAATGATCTAATAATAATTCAGCCAACAACATCATACAAAAATCGTGGAAAACTCGGTTGCAACTTCACCCATAAGATGATATCCGTGTGGTTAAAATCCTACAACCACATGCATGAGACTGAATCCGTGCATTTGGGGAAGATTATGAAGGAAAATATATAACCTTAACACAAAAACTCTACCAACCTTCTTCCACAACTCTCCAATCACCTAAGAAATTGTTAAAGAATCAATGGCATACCCTACAATGACTCTTCCATACCAACCAGAAAAGGAACTCCATAACATAAAATCTTGCATAACATATGACAAAATCCTCTTAGAACAAAAACCATCTGTAACCAGTGGCACAAACCAACAAGTCCATTTGTAACAATACACAAACTAGATCATAGTTAATGTCACATCATCCATACACATCCTAAGTTGCTCCATCTACCATAGGATTCATACATAAGACAATAGGAACTACAACCAACAAAACATATGCATATAATATCAACTACATCCCATGCTATTGTACTACTACAAGGCTGACATGAATGCCAACCGAGAACACTACGTCCAACAACTACATCATTGATGCTAACACCATATATATGAGTAGTGTCAACGCAGTTATGATGAACTATGATGGTTTATTGGTGTGAAATATTGGTATCACAGCCATGATAGCTCTATCTACATCCAAATAGACATATACAAGCAGAGTCAACCTGTTGGGTCCCTATAATACTAGTGATTACCCCATTACTATTGTAGTTATACCCCTTATTTATATTGATGTACCCATGTAGTGCCCATATTGTTACTATTGTGCCACATAGAAGCCCACTATTGTTATTGTTGTGCCCTACAATATTATTGTTATGTAGGCTTTGATTGTATTGGGACCACTTAGACTCCTATATATAGAAAGGAGGTATTTTCATTTGTATCATCCAAGAATTGTTCATTTATGTAATGTAAAGGAGGTTTCCCCCTCAAAGAGGCTGAATTCTAAGGCGTTGATCTTTCTTTTCTATCTTTTCTTGAGCTGGTTTCATAACATTTGGTATCAGAGCTTTGGATTCTAGGGTTTCGCTGCTCCAAACAGGTCATCGTGGCATTTTCGCTATAACTTTTGTTCTGTGACGTTTCAGAAGTCGCAAAAAAAACCCATTTGAGAAGAATTGGCTCTGAACCGTGGGTCCGAATTTCAGAGATTTTCGCGTGATATTTTTGGAGATATGATCTAAGGAAGTTGGCCTTTTTGCAGACTCCTGAATTACATTCAAAACAGGTGACCTGGGGAAAATCGTCATAACTCTCTCTCTGAGGATCGGATTGAAATTTCGTAAAAAGGTACAGAAAGAGGACGGACTGTAGTTTCTTGTATGTGTGTTTTAGATTCAAAGGTTGAAACAGTGGCTCGTGGCACATCGTACAATTTCGCTCTACTGAACCAGTCTAAACGCAAGTCACTGTGGGAGATTTCACATAACTCTTCCTTGGAGAATCCAATTTGGCTCAGACTTGTGGCATTGGAAAGAGGATGCAGAAGGCTACTGCAGGTAGCAATTTCAGAACTGGATGATTCGAAATTACAGAGACACATCAGATTCAATATCAGGCGTCTATAAAGTGAAAAAAAGGTGTGTAGTTTTTTTTTAAATTTTTGTGTAAGCTTGGTTTAAAGGAATTCAAAGGGCATAGTAAAGAATTATTATCGGTAACTGATGCCCCGAGGAAAGAAAATGCAAACACCTAGTAAGGAACCTAAAAGCTCTAGCATGACTCATGAAGAAGAAGAAGAAATGCTACGTGATATATCAAAATTACAAGAACAAGTGCAACAAATGTCACGATCACAAAAGCTAACAGAAGCTAAGATAAGTGGCGTGGAATCTAAGATAAAGGGCATGGAAGCTAAGATGGATGATTCAAAGACAGATTTGAAGAGAGACATGGCAGATTTGAAGATAGATTTGAAGACAGATTTGAAGAGAGACATGGCAGATTTGAAGATAGATTTGAAGACAGATATGGAAGAATTGAAGAAGTTCCTACAAGAAAGTGTCACTAATGGTGAAAAAGGTAGTAAAGGAAACTCATGATGAGAACAAAAGAAATGTTAATCATGATACCATAGACGCTAATGTTGGATCGAAGACTCACCATGTTCCAAAAATCGATATGAGGAAGTTTGATGGCAAGGATCCCGCCACATGGATATTACAGATGGAGCAATTCTTCGATCTCAATAATGTGCAAAACACACAAAAGGTACGTATGGCAACTTTATATTTGGAACCAAATCAGTTTGTATGGTATCAATGGCTTTGTTCTCGTAAACAATTTATCACTTGGGAAATTTTTACGGAAGAATTGATAGCACATTATGAGGATACAAAAAGCAACACTTTTTTTAGCCAATTGATGAATCTCAAACAAAAGGGTTCAATAATGGAGCACATTGAGGAGTTCCAAAAATTGAACATAAGGATAAAAGATATTCCAGAGGAGCATAGGATTGATGTGTTCATAGGGTCTTTAAAGGATAATATCCAACATGATGTGCGCCTTTGGGAACCTGATTCATTAGAGAAGGCATTCAGGTTAGCAAGAAAAATGGAAAGCAAAATTATGGCAACTAGGAAGCATACCATTCACAACTATAAAGATGGAAGTGTTGTTGCCCATAGTCTTCCACAACCTACAAGGTTGACACCACAACAATTGGAAGAAAAAAGAGCAAAAGGGCTTTGTTACAATTGTGATAGAAAATACACAAAAGGTCATAAGTGTGCTGAGAAGAAATTATTCTACATAGATTGTGAAGAGGAAGAAGAAAAGGAGCAAGAAAGGTCAAAAGAAGAGGATATATTCCAGGAACAAAGCCTAGATGAAGAACAAATAAATCCGACCATATCTTGTAATGCATTGGCGGGAATTACCACTCCTCAAACCATCAAGATAGAAGGACAAATCAAGAAGAAAAAGGTAATAGTGTTGATTGATTCAGGAAGCACCCACAATTTTATTCATTGTAGGGTAGCAAAAGAATTGAATTGCTTCCTATATCCAGCACCAGAGTGTCAAGTGATGATTGCAAATGGAGGAACAATAAATTGTTCTGGAAAGTGCCATAATATCAAGCTATCCATGGGAGAATATGTATTGACTAGCCCAATGCTTTCCATTCCAATGGGAGGTGCTGATGTTGTACTAGGAGTCCAATGGCTACAATCCTTGGGTACAATAGCTTTTAATTTTCAAGAACTTTTCATGAAATTTTCTGTGGAAGGAAAGGAAGTTGAATTAAGGGGTATTGCAGGGAAACCAGGAAAGATAATCAGCTCTAATGGTATGACAAAGCTTCTAAAAAAGGAGCAAAGGGGTGTAATTGCACAATTATGTTCGCTAGATGTTTCCACATTAGAATCATCTATTTCTCCAGATCTCCAAAAAGTCCTGGACAATCATTCCAAGGTATTTGAGACTCCCAAAGGTCTCCCACCTATGCGTGATCATGATCATGCTATTCATCTGATTCCAGGAAGTGTTCCTCCAAACATCAGGCCGTACAGATATCCCTATGTCCAAAAAAGTGAAATTGAACGTATGGTTGCAGAAATGCTAGAGGCTGGTATAATTCAACCGAGTCAAAGTTCTTTCTCTGCTCCAGTAGTATTGGTGCACAAGAAGGATGGATCATGGCGCATGTGTCCGGATTATAGGGAGCTCAACAAGCTCACTATTAAAGATAAGTTCCCCATTCCTGTCATTGATGAATTACTGGATGAATTGCATGGATCAATTTACTTCACCAAGTTGGATCTTCGTTCAGGATATCATCAAATCAGAATGAAGATTGAAGACATTCCGAAAACGGCATTTAGAACTCATGAGGGTCATTATGAATTTTTGGTCATGCCTTTTGGCCTTACCAATGCACCTTCAACATTTCAAGGTTTGATGAATTCAATTTTCAAACCATTCCTTAGAAAATTTGTGTTAGTATTTTTTGATGATATACTTATCTACAGCAAGTCTTGGAAGGATCATGTTGAACATGTTGACAGGGTGCTACAACTATTGGAAGAGAAACAATTATATGCCAAAAGATCCAAATGTTTCTTTGGAGTCCAGGAGGTGGAATATTTGGGTCATATTGTATCTCATGAAGGAGTTAAGGTAGACCCTACCAAAATTAAAGCCATTAAGGAATGGAAAATCCCCACATCCATAAAGCATTTGCGCGGATTTCTTGGGTTGACAGGGTATTATCGCAAGTTTGTTAAGAATTATGGGAGAATAGCAGCACCTCTAACGACATTATTGAAGAAAGATGCATTTTCATGGACTCCGGAAGCAACAAAGGCCTTTGAACATCTTAAAGAGGCAATGTGCCAAGCACCGGTCTTAGCTACACCGGACTTCACAAAAACCTTTATTGTGGAATGTGATGCTTCAGGAAATGGAATTGGTGCTGTTCTAATGCAAGATGAAAGACCCATTGCCTTTGAAAGTCGTCCAATCAAGGGAAAGTTTCTAAGAAAAGCTATTTATGAGAAGGAAATGTTGGCAATACTCCATGCACTTAAGAAATGGCGACCCTACCTAATGGGAAGACACTTCAAGGTAAAAACAGATCATGATAGCCTTAAATACTTTTTAGAACAAAGATTATCCTCTGAAGAGCAACAAAAGTGGGTCACAAAGATGTTGGGTTATGACTTTGAAATCATCTACAAAAAGGGGAAGCAAAATGTGGTGGCAGATGCACTCTCAAGAAGGATGAGGATGTGGAAGCATTGTTGTGCTCTATTTCTATCATCCAACCAGATTGGATAAATGAAGCAAGGGAGGAATGGAAGAATGACGAAGAAGTATGGGCACTTATTCGAAAGCTACAACAAGATTCCAGTACGTCTGATACATTTAGCTGGAAAAATGATTCGTTATGGTACAAAGATCGCTTATACCTCTGTAAGAATTCCCAGCTAAAACAAAAGATTCTTATGGAATTGCACACTTCTCCCTTAGGAGGGCACTCAGGATTTTTAAAAACTTACCACAGGGTGAAGAAGGAATTTTTTTGGGATGGCCTTAAATCAGATATTCAAAAGTTTGTGGCAGAATGTTTGGTTTGCCAGCAAAATAAAGTTGAAACAATTAAGACACCGGGTCTATTACAACCTTTACCCATTCCAAGCCAACGTTGGGAGGAGGTATCAATGGATTTTATCACAGGTTTACCCAAGTCTGAGGGAAAGAGTGTCATCATGGTGGTAGTTGACAGACTTACCAAGTATGCACACTTTTGTGCATTATCACATCCATTTAAAGCCAGTACAGTTTCTACTGCATTTATGGAAACAATTCAAAAGCTACATGGAAACCCAAAGATTATTGTAAGTGACAAAGATCCCATTTTCACTGGAAATTTTTGGACAGAATTATTTTCTTGTCTTGGTACTCAGTTAGCTCATAGCTCATCTTATCATCCTCAATCTGATGGGCAAACTGAGATAGTAAACAAATGTTTGGAAGGATACCTTCGTTGCTTTGTATCTGATAAACAGACACAATGGGTCAAATGGTTGCCTCTGGCTGAATGGTGGTATAACACTTCCTTTCATACAGCAACAAAAATGACCCCATTTATGGCACTTTATGGGTATCAACCACCATCCATCACATCATATTTAAGAGAAAATTCTAAGGTTCAGGCAGTGGAACATCACATCGAACATCAACAACAAGTCCTCCAACTCTTAAAGGATAACCTTGTGTTGGCACAGAATAGAATGAAACAACAGGCAGATCAGCATCGCAGTGAAAGAAGTTTTGATGTAGGTGATTGGGTATTCCTACGGCTACAACCATATAAGCAAATGTCCCTCAAGCAAGCTAAGAAGGATAATAAATTATCACCAAAGTATTATGGTCCGTACAAGGTGTTGCAAAAGATTGGTACTATGGCATACAAATTGGAGCTTCCTGCAGCTTCTCGATTGCACCCAGTTTTCCATGTTTCATGCTTAAAGAAGGTTATAGGCGACAAGCTCCCAGTTCAAACAATATTGCCAGAACTTGACGAAGAAGGAAAAATTATATTGGAACCGGAAGCAGTTATAGAAACAAGAACTCGACAGCTACGAAATCGATCAATTTCAGAGTACCTTATCAAGTGGAAGAACTTATCCGCTGAAGATTCCACATGGGAGGACGAGAATTTTATGCAGAAGTATCCTGAACTACTCAAGCGTTGAGGACAACACTTTTTTGAAGGAGAGGGGCATGTTGGGTCCCTATAATACTAGTGATTACCCCATTACTATTGTAGTTATACCCCTTATTTATATTGATGTACCCATGTAGTGCCCATATTGTTACTATTGTGCCACATAGAAGCCCACTATTGTTATTGTTGTGCCCTACAATATTATTGTTATGTAGGCTTTGATTGTATTGGGACCACTTAGACTCCTATATATAGAAAGGAGGTATTTTCATTTGTATCATCCAAGAATTTTTCATTTATGTAATGTAAAGGAGGTTGCCCCCTCGAAGAGGCTGAATTCTAAGGCGTTGATCTTTCTTTTCTATCTTTTCTTGAGCTGGTTTCATAACACAACCTTATTAGGATGAGACACAAAGTTCAGTTTATGTGAGAACCTAGTAGCATAGTTATGTAAATCTACACATAAGAAATGTGGACCATATTGCATTGAACATCAGAGGTTATTACGCATCGTAAATTAGTAGCATAGCCATATAAATACATACATGAGTAATTTTAACCCTATGGAATTGAGCCATGAAGGACTCGTCGCATGAAAAAAGCCATGATTCATCGATGTGGAATACATGTGCAAGGTTTGGTAGAGTAATGGTTTTAGTTAGAGCACTAGTATAACAAAACAATTGGAACACCATGGAATCACAAGTGACATTGAGGAAGATGAGTTCATAAGATGTGTGCCCTACACATAAAAGGTCACGGGTTCAACCCTTACGAGGTGATAGGTGGATTTATATTTTATTCCTAATAATGGTTTTCATTTTGTCACATGATTAACATAGTAGTAGTGTACAAATTGTAGCACTAGTACCAGGTTTGGGGATTCTATCTAAAGTTATTAGAAAGGGAAATTTGTAGCACATTTAATCTACTATAAAGTTTTATATGGTTATTTTGAGTTTTTTAGGGCATTATTTGTCCAAATCGAGTCCAAGGATAAGATTGGTGACCAGGGGTTAGAGATAGATGTAGCTGGAGGTGTATGATGCCTTTTTCACTCTTATTCTAAGACCATAATCTATTTTGTATGTTTTGAGGAACTATGCGTAACTTGTAGTGGTTTTTGAATACATATTGAAAACAAGTATTGCGAAGGGGTTTGAGTGACTAGATTGATGAATTGGTAGAAGTAGAGTATGGGTAACAACATGAAAATATGTGGCAGTATTTACGATAGTGGTTGCAGGTTATTGTAACAATAATGGTTGTAGTGATATTGGTTCTACTAGTTATAGTGGGTGTAGTGACAGTGGTTGCAGGTTATTACAGTGGCAGTGTTGCAAATTGTGATAGAGGTTGATGACTATGTAGTGATAAGAATTATAGGTTGTAGATTGTGACAATACTTATGATTCAATGATATATGATGACAGTGTATCTAGTTTTAAAATGATATGAAATATAGGTCCATGAGAAAGCTGGAGCCTCAATCATGTTACAGCCTAGACCAAGTTGGTTCTCACTCATCATCGTGGTTGGGTCCTTAATTAAGTTGTAGCTTACAATGAGCATTTTGTTGCATGCTTTTAAGTTTGGTGGTTCAATTAAGTTGTAGCCTATAGTTATAAGTTGTTTGCATCCTTTCAATGTTGGTTCCTTAATCAAGTTGTAGGTTGTTGCAAGTGGAATATTGCATTTCATGGGGGTAGTTTCCTCGAGAAGAAGAATATTGTTGGTTTTCTCCTATATGGGTTTCCACCTAAAACATCTTGTGTTTCTATTTGATGTGATGGCTTCTTAATATGTTATTGATATGATGGTAGCTTGATGATCCATTGTTATAGTTGATGGCATGATTCTTATGATTCATTTATATATGGTTGTTTGATTATCAAATGTTGTGAAATATTAAAATTTATCTCACATTGATTCACCCCCCTCTCATTGTATCCATTGGGCCAAAAACAACCACTATGATGAATCAATCCAATGTTAAAGGAGATATTGAAAGAGCTTCAAAAGTTATTAAATGTATATTTTAGCTATCATACCTCTAATATTTAGCACGTTTCTCCTCTGGTTGTAGTATGTATTCGAAATGGAAAATGGAGAATCTATTATGACTATAAATAATTAAACAAAAAAACATTCGAGGATGAATTTCCCCTGCCATTTATTGGAAAAGTCCTAGATACATTAACTTGGAATAAGTATTCCTCTCTCCTTGATGAATTTAGTGGCTACAATAAAATGAATATAGCTTTTGGAGACAAAGATAATTGAACTTTCACATGTCCTTAGGGGACATATGCTTATAAGGTATTATATTTGGCCTATGTAATGTACCAATTAAATTTTGAAGGAAAATCTTAGCTATCTTTACTAATGTTATAAATGAATGTGTAGAAGTATACATGGATAGATTCTTAGTATATGGGAATGCTTTTGAAAAATATTTGATTAAGTTAGAAACAGTTCTAATAAGATGTACAGAAACGAATTTATCCATTAGAAATGAAAAACAAATTATGTTTCTAATTGAAGGAATTATATTGCAACATCATTTATATTTTTCAAGGATAATAGCAGATCTAGCTAAAATTGAAATCATTGTTAAATTGCCAGTACAATCAACTTAGTGAGATGTGAGGATTATCCTAACCTTATTTAGGATATTATCATTGATTTATAGAAAATTTTAGTAAAATAGCTCTGACATTGTTTAAGTTTCTTTCCAAAGATGTCAAATTTTATTAGGATTCCAATTATCAAATTTCTTTCAAGAACCTTTAGAAAAATTGTCTACAAAACCAATATGAGGAGGGTCTAATTTTTATTTTCCATTTCATATTCTATAGATGCATTTAATTTAGTAGTAGGAGTAGTATTAAGCCAAAAAGGGAATCTTCATACCTATGCTGTCTAATTCATTAGTGAAAGTTTATCTCCAATTCATCTCAATTATACTATTATTGAAAAAGAGATGTTGGTATTTATCTATGGATTTCAACACTATATCATTGGTTACAAGGGAATTATCCTTACAAACCATTCCTCTATTAGGTATTTGACGAATAAACTTATCAATAATGGTAGAATAACAAGATGGTTTTTATTACTATATGAATTCAATATTATTGTAATAGATCAAATTGGAAGGGGAAATCAAATGGAAAATCTTATTCCTCATATTAATAATTCTGGTGAGATTGTTCCAATTTCTAATAGTTTTCCATATCAATATTTATTTTCTATATCCATTAAAAATCTATGGTTTCTAATTAATCAATTTATTTATCCTTAGGAAAGTTACCACCACATTTTACACAAAAAAAAATAAAGAGAAACATAATTAAACAAAGTTCTAGATATTTATGGATCAATGGAGATATTTTCTACATAGGGCCATGTTTTATAATTCAAATATGTGTTATAGAAGAGTAATTTTTAGATATTTTAAAATTTTGTCATGGTTAACCTTGTGGTGGGATTTTGTAGATAATAGAACCACATACAAAATACTTCATGTAGGGTATTACTGGTCAATTGTTTTTAAAAACGCCAGGAAATATGAAAATGATTTTGAGAGTTGTCAACAATATATTTTAATGAAATGAAGCTACAATTAAAAATTATTGTGAATGTTATAAATTAAGTAACAAAACAATGAAATATAAAAAATATTATGGAAACACAAGCACAAAAGAACATAATGAAAGAGAGACACATATATACATGGTTCACCAAATTTGGGCTACGTCCATAGAGAAACAACTAGACGTTCCTTTTATATTATCCAACAAAATGAAGAGATACAACCTACAACAAAACCGTTGTAATTTCCTCTTTGCTCTCACACAGTCTCCACTCTCTTTCTCACTCAGAATAATAATACACAACTAGAACACAATTCCCTCATATGAACTGAGGGTTCCATTCTAGGGCCAAAAACCCTAAATTAACATAACTTCTACCATCATATCATCTACCTAATGAATGACAAATATTGACTACGAAATTGCATTATTTTACAAGGAAAACTTTCATCTATTTTTAGTTTTTGGGGTTCTGCCATCGAAGCCATGCTGGGGGGGGATCGTAAAAGTCATCATCACCCCCCTTGAACCCCCTTGACAGTGATTAAATAGGTGACCTTGATGCCCCATTAAGAACAAGGATTTAGCACAACTAAAACGAAAAACATTTGAACAATTAGGAAGATAATCATGCCCCACACCTAATAATCTCCCACTTGGAGACTGATTATATTAAATCCATCGTTGCTTCACTTACCAGAAAATGAATCCACTTGGACCTCAAAATTTCTCATCTTCACCATCATACTTGAAGACCAATTGAAACTAAGGAGAATCTTATTTTCTCCCTAGTTACAACTTTTCTTAACATATCTGCAAGATTTTGGCTAGTGTGTATCTTTTCGAGCTTCAACTGTCAATCTTCCAACACTAATCGTATGAAATGGTATGTGAGTTGTATATCATTAGTCTTGGAATGAAATTTTGAGTTTTTTGCAAGATGAATGGCACTCTGACTATCACTGTATAAACTTCCCATCTCCTGCTTCTTTCCCAATTCATCCATAAACCTTTTTAACCAAGTCATTTCTTTACTAGCCTCTGTAGCATCAACATATTTTTCTTTCGTTGTTGAAAGTGCAACAATGTTTTTTAGTTTTGAAACCTAATAGACATTTGTTCCACCTATAGTAATCACATACCCTATGGTGCTCCTCCTATAATCTTTATCACCTACCATATTTGTGGTACCTCTCAAATACCTCAGAATCCACTTCACTGCCATCCAATGCTATTTTCTTGGATTTTTCATATAGATTCTTACAACTCCCACTACATGTGCAATATCAGGCCTTTTGTACACCACTGCATACATTAGGCATGAAAATTTTGATGCATATGGAACTTTACACATATAATCCATCTATTCCTAAGTCTTTGGAAACATCTCCTTATTTAGTTTGAAATGGATAGCCAAAGGTGTACTATCTGTTTCCACATTTTGCATATTAAATCTCTCCAACACATTTTCTATATACTCACTTTTAGACAATGTTAATTTGAAATTTTTCCTATCTCTAGTTATTCTCATACCAAGGATTTGTTTTGTATCTCCCAAATCCTTCATTGCAAATGAATTTGCTAATTTTCCTTTGAGAACATTTATTTCCCGCATGTTAGACCCTACAACAAGCATATCATCTACATATAATAACAATATAATATAGTTTCCATCATTTTTGTTTTTAAGATAAACACAATGGTCAGAGTGACATCTAGTGCATCCTTGTTCAAACATAAACCTGTCAAATTTTGTATTCCACTTCCTTGGATCCTGTTTTAAGCCATACTAACTCTTCTTCAATTTGCACACTAATTTATCCTTTCGTTTTCACCTCATATCCATGTGTATGTTTCATATATATATTTTGATTAAATGACCCTATAATTGCAAATTCTTGTGGAGCATTTTGAGAAATGGACTCTTGATTTCATAGGACCTTTTAATAGTACTTCAAAAGATTAAAAGGTACACCTTAGTAGGTACTAGCTATGTTACTGAAAGGACAGACTAGATTTTTCTGTGTATATTTTTCAGAACCAAAGGTCGAAACTGTGACACATGGCACTTCGTACAAGTTCGCTCTACTAAAACATTATATAATCAGGTCATCTTAGGAGATTGGGAATAACGCTTTCTTGGAGAATCAAATTCTGATCAAACTTGTGGGGTTAGAAAGAGAACTCAAAGGGCTATTACAGGATGAACTTTTAGAACTTAAAGATCTGAAATTACAGATTTACAGTTGTTTCAAGAGTGAGCTCCTAAAATCAAGAAAAAGCGAAATGAGGAATTTTGATGGCAAGGATCTGATAAATTGGATACTACAGATGGAGAAATATTTTGATCTACATGGTGTACCACTACTAAAAAAGGTACATATTTAATCTTCGTACTTAGAACAAGATAAATTTTTATGGTATAAAGGGCTTTGTTCTTGTAAACCACTTTTTACGTGGACAATTTTCATAGAGGAAATTATGGAACATTATGAGGATACAAAGAGAAACACCTTCTTTAGCCAATTGATAAATCTCAAAAAAAAGTGTTCAATGGGACATTGAAGACTTTCAAAAATTGAATATAAGGGAAAATGATATTCCAGAGAAGTAGAGGATTGATGTCTCCATAGGGACTTTAAAGGATAGGATTCAACATGAGGTTCGTCTTTGGGAACCTGATTCATTGGAGAATCCATTCAAGTTGGAAAGAAAAGTGGAAAGAAAAATTATGGCAACAAGGAAGTCTACCCATCACAACTATAAATATGGAAGTGTTGTTTCACCTAGCCTTCCAGAACCTACTAGTTTGACACCACAACAATTGGAAGAAAAAAGAGAAAAAGGGCTTTGTTACAATTGTGATAACAAATACATTAAAGGGCATAAGTGTGCTGAGAAGAAATTATTTTACATTGATTTTGAACAGGAGGAAGAAAAGGATCAAGAAACGTCAAAAGAAGAGGATATACACCAGAAACCAACCCCAGAGAAAGAATAAATTAATCCAACCATATCTTGTAAAGCATTGGCAAGAATTTCCACTCCTCGAACTATCAAGATAGAAGGACATATCAAGGAAAAAAAAATCAAGAAGTGAAAGATCACATCGAGCATCAAGAAGTGAATTCGATTGTATATTTTAATGCATTGGAAGAAATTACCACTCCTCAAACTCTCAAGATAGAAGGACATATCAAGAAGAAAAAGATTCAAGCAGTGAAAAATCACATCGAGCATCGACAACAAGTTCTGCAAATTTTAAAGGATAACACCACTTTGGTGCATAATCGAATGAAACAACAGGCAGATCAACATCGCAATGAAAGAAGTTTTGATGTAGGTGATTTGGTATTTTTATGGCTACATCTCAAGCAAGCTATTTATGAGAAGGAAATGTTGGCAATATTACATGGACTTAAGAAATGGCGACCTTACCTAATGGGAAGACACTTCGAGGTAAAAATTGGTCATGATATTCTTAAATACTTTTTAGAACAAAGATTATCTTTAGAAGAACAGAAAAAATGGGTCACAAATATGTTAGGTTATGACTTTGAAATCATATACAAAAAAGGGAAGCAAAATGTTGTTGTATATGCACTCTCAAGAAAGGATGAGGATGTGGAAGCATTGTTTTGTTCTATTTCTATTATCCAACCAAATTGGATAAACGAACCAAGGGATGAATGGAAGAAGGACGAAGAAGTGTGGCCACTCACTCAAAAGTTGCAGAAGATCACAGTTCAAACAATATTGCCAGAACTTGACGAGGAAGGAAAAATCATATTGGAACCTGGAGCAGTCACAGAAACAAGAAATCGACAGCTACAAAATCAATCAATTTCAGAGTATCTCATCAAGTGGAAGAACTTTCTCGCTGAAAATTCCACATGGAGGACAATAATTTTATATAGAAACATGAAGAAATACTCAAGCGTTGAAGACAACACCTTTTGAAGGAGAGGGGCATGTTAGGTCCCTATACTACTAACCCCTTGTTGTTATCAGTACAACCCCCTTATTATATTGTTCTGCCCATGTAGTTCCCATATTGTTATTATTGTGCCCCATAGAAGCCCACTATTGTTATCATTGTGCCCTTACATTATTATTGTTAGGTCAAATCTCATTATCTTATGGCCCCTTAAACTCTTATATATAGAAAGGAGGTCTTGTCATTTGTATCATCTAAGAATTGTTCATTTGTAGGACTTGTCATTTGTATCATCTAAGAATTTTTCATTTATGTAATGTAAAGGAGGTTTCCCCCTCGAAGAGGCTTATTTCTAAGGCGTTGATCTATCTTTTCTATCTTTTTGTGAGATGGTTTCATAACGTACTCACATGCCTCTCATCCTAAATTGACTTTTTAAGGAAAAGGAAATAAAAATATCTATATCAAAAAATAAAGAAAAAATAAAAAAATTTAGTTGTGAAAATCTAAGTTCATGACAAAACCTAAACTAAAAGTTTTGTTGAAAGACAAAGGAATTGGAAAATAAAGTTCTCAATAAAATACATACCAAGTTGTTTTTATTTTGTTTAATATTGCCAATCATTTCTATGAGGTTTTAATATTTTCAAAATTTAGACTTTTTCGATTATTTTTGTGCGTAGAATTTGTTTCTGGCCCCATCGCATAAATATTGGTTGTATTGACATTTATAACAATCATATGTGGTTCATCATTAGGATTAAAAGAGACATATGAAAATCTATTCAAAAGGTGGATACATATTTGTCAAAAATAGTACTTTCAAAATAGAAAATGTTTTAATATTTCCTTTTGAAGAAGCACAAATACTATTGTGAATATATTTTTACAAGCATAACCTTTCTATATAACAAGGTAATATCATATTTTGAAGTCTCCAAGAGTTTAATTTCTAATACAAATTAGAAGTGAAAATAATTGTAAGGGGTCATTCATTCCTACAAATCCTAAGATCATTTCAAGGTCAATCTAACATCAATCCAAAATTAGTCCAAGATCAATCCTACAATGTAAAATATCAATGTCAATAATTTTGATAGAAATTCGTTTTCAAGTGGAAGAGAGAAAGCACGTGTGTAACTATCATCAAAGCATGAATATAATCAATATAAAAATGAAGGATTTAAAGCCCAAAAGAATCATGGAGGTAACAACAACATTGTTCCTATGTTATGAAAATCATGTTAAGTAATTTTCAATGCCTTACATTTGCTAAGAACCTCAAATTAAGAGTGAATGAAAATACATTTTGTAAATCTATTTCCTCTATCCTAAAGTTATCCTAAAATAATTGATAATAACTAACCCCAAAATTTTCAAATTTGTTTTATAATTCCAATAAAACATATTTTATTATCCTATTATAATAGGCTAAGGTTATTTGCTCATAACCTTTATAGTATCAAAACCTAGCTTATTTGTTAAAAAGCCTATTCTATTTTTCATATTATCTCAATAATTACCCACTATTGTATCTATTATTCTACATAAATTTACAATCCTATCACTACATTAAACACCCTTATTACTCCACTACCCTATAAGCCTCATCATTACTCCATTTGACAAATATGGTTATTTCAACAAACTTGCCCTCAATTGTACTCATAAAATGGTTTCAAAAAATGTCACATAAAACATTAGAAAGTCACATTTTGTTGGCAAGAATATACTTTTCAAAACCAAAAAATCCTTGGTTTGAGTTATATTCTACCATCCTGATTTCACTTATGTTGCAGTTACTATGGATATCAATTGTCATCCAAATCAAACAAATTTCGCTAAGGTTTTCTCAAAATGATATCTAATCACCAAGTCAAAGTTTTTGTCTACACTAAAAAGGGAAAACATGAATAGGATTATGAGTAAAGGAGATTGAGAATAGTGAAAGGAATAAATCAAAATTTAGGTATGCCATTAGTTTGAATTTCCAAGAAAAAATATTGAATATCAAAAGCTTTCTCATAAAAAATATTTTAAGTGGCATAATTCATAATGCTCAATTTGAAACCACATGAAATTTATGAGTCAAAAAACTGTGACATAACGAAATTGAATTGTAATTTTAGAATTTGTTTATGTCTATTGAAATGTCATGGTAGCAACAACGTTTATCTTTTTCTTTCTCTAGTTTTGAAACAAAGGAGGTAACTCTTCCAAACTCAAATTTGATAGCTAAGAATATTCACACAGGGTATACATAGAAATTTAGAGAAATGGAAATAAGAGTGGATCAGGCTAAATTTAAAACACCAAAATTTCAGCCATAAATTTTAAATTTCTTCAAACAAATGGCATAGTTAGTGTTCCTTGATAAATTTAATGGACGCAATGGAGGCGACAAGGGGCTTTTCCCATACCTTTTATGGGGAAAGTTATAATTATGTTTGAATATAGATATATCTACGTATACAATTGAACAAGTTGCATGGGTAGGTCAATCTAGAGAAAAGTGGTTCATGAAGAGACAATTGAAGGAAGAAACATGGGCCCGTGCTTAAATAAGTCCAAGAAAAAAACTGATTGGAATATAGGAATACCAAGTAGTTCATTGAAGCAACCATCGAAATAATTAGTCTATTTGATTAAAAAAATTCATTACATTTGGAGGGAGATATAATATAATATTTTTATATCATATAATACTACTACAACATCTCAAGGGATAAAATCTTATGAATATTCCATTCTACTTGTTGAATAGCATTACAAAAACGACTAAGAGCATTCAAAGACTACCCAAGAATGAACAAAGGATTCTCTATCATTGTGGTCTTGTTACAATGATAGTAGAGAATAGTTGCAAAAACAAGACAATACTTGGGAGTAATTCCTCATTGAGAATCACTTTAATAAAGGGTTCATTTGAAGTAGTAGTGCTAAAGAAGAATTCTGTGAGGTTCCTCCACCTACACCACATCCTAGGCAAGTAACATAAAAGTCTAAGAAAAAAATTGTCATGTATAACAAAAGAATAATGAGAGATATGAAAAAATAAGGTAATAATAATCAATAGGAGTGACCTATTGTCAACATCGAAAAAATACTAACTAAATTTTCCACACCAGTAACCTCAACATTAGATATTGTGCATTATCAATAAGTCTTATATGATTACATTGAGTCTCTTAAAGCTAAAGGAGGGAAACACTCAAAATGTAAAGAAACAAGTGAAGAATTAAACATATTAGTAGAGAAGGAACCCTTATTCATTGAATAACAAGTGTCGCCAATTGAGGAAGAATTTGATTATGTACTATGAAACACTCCCAAGAAATAAAAAGGAGGCATCCTAGATACTTTTTGGAGCAAATAGGAGACTAAGAGATTGCAGGAAGAAAAAATGATGATCTCCAAATATCCCTATGAATGATACCAACAAAAGAAGGAATTAAAGGTCAAGGATAGAAGCTTGAAGGTGAGAGTGTTCATGCAAAGACCAAGATAAGAAATTTAGAGGAAGTGTACATACAATATGGATGTAATTGTAAAAGAAGTAGGGGAAAATTTTCAGTCTCATCACTACATTTTTGTGCGTGACAACATGCAGCAACATCTGCTTGAGGACTCAATATTGGTCCTCATTTTTTGTGAAAACAACCATCATAATAAACATCATTCTAGCCATAATAAACCCATCATCCACCAATATTGCCATAATTATAATCAATAGAACCACTCAAAAGGTATTTCTGTCATTATCTTGTATTTTTTTATTTTATTTTTGGCAATTTTTATGCATTGTCAAATTGTTTTTTCCATATTTTACAGGAAAATAGATGCTATGGTAATTTATGATTTGTTGAGATATATGGAACTATGCTGGGAAAAAATAAAGAAATGAGTGTTTTTCTTTGGTTCCCGTAAATGAATCATGTCCTATTGGTTCCATGAAGAATACTTTGAATTGGTCAACATGACTACCTAGGAGAAAATGTGTTGTTACAACTAGAAAATCTACCCTCATTTCATAAGGTCAAGTTTTGGATGATTTTGGCCACTTGAGAGGTCAAATTTGATCTATATACATGATAAGAATAAATATTAGCTGGTTAGGTTGATAATATTACCATTTTAGTTTCACTTTGTATTATATAAATACATAAACAAGTGAAGCTTGAGAGGATCAAGTAGTTCTAATTTTTGAATTCTATTTAATTCCTAATGCTCATAAGAGTTTTTCATAAAGCTCTATACCAGTTTTCCTTTCATTTATATGTGCAACAACATTAAGTTTGTTAAACTTATATAGTTTATTTGTGTACACATTGAGGCTTCGATGACCCCATTCTTTGACCTATGCACCATTATTTTCCCTATGCATATTATAGATTGTTGTATTTTTTTTTTTGGGTAAATATCTTTGTGGTTCCTCTTTCATTCTTATATTTACATGTGGTAATTGATCATTCTTTACATTCATCATTAGTTTCCTTATTTATATACTAGATGCTACAACTTCCTTTTGTTAATATATTCACTATTTACTTGTAGTGTTAGTGTTCATTCATGGTACCTTAATTGTTTCATTGTTTAATAATGGTATTATTTTCCTTTACATACAAGTTTTGTTTCTTTTAAAACTCAAGTTTAGTGTTTCTTGATTAAGTAAAAGGTTGAGTAGTATAATGAGACATCGTTGCAAGTCTTTGAGCCACTTGAGGGAGTTAGACAAAGACACTACAACTAGAGTTTCTACCTTAAGGGACCCTAATGAATGCCTAATCAGTCTATTAAACCTAAATTAATTATGTTTTTACTACTTTAGAGTAGTTTTTCATTTCAAGCATGTGTGCTTAGAATTTGTTCTTTACTCAATAACCTATGTAAGTGAAATAAGCATTATTGTGTAGTCCTAGCCCTATATTCTCGCACCCTATTTTTCGGTTAGTGTAAGCTTTTGTAGTCTAAACAAAAAATTATTAGTTTCTTTCTTGTTAGATTGATTAACTTGAACATTTCTTTAAGTTTTCAATTCAGAGTTTGAATCTTCCATTGTAATGACTTAGCTATAATTCATGTTTTCATCTCATATTTGTTTAAATATCATTTTAAAATTTCATGATTAGTTTAATCACAATAGTTACAACTTTTGATTTCTTAAGAATTGAGAATAAGAAATATAACTCTTTAAGTACCAGATGACAACAGGGAAAATCACTAACTATCTCTTCATATATAATGATGTGCTTTCAAGTTTACAAATTCATAGATTGATAAGATTTATGTCCTAATTTATGTAACTAAATTAGACCAACAATAGGGACGATATTTTGACTTTGCCATAGATATGTGATTATTTTTCACTTCCACCCAACACATTGGACTGTCATGCATTTTCAATATTTGGTATGTGCTATAATTACAACCAATTCGATTCTCATGATGATTTTCTCTCATTCTATTTTCACATCAGTGCACATGTACTAGTTATCAAACTCATCTTTATAGGAAATTATTTTCCCAATTTTTCTTTTCTGGCATCCACTTTTTGCAATTTTATGGGTTGGTATTTATAAATGTTCATGTGATTTAAAACCACATGTATCATATTGAAGACTTAGATATGTTATCAACTTTGCATCAATCCCTACTTCTTAGTTGATACACATTGCGAACATATAATTAAGGGGGGTACCTTTAATATTTAATTCTTAAGATTGCTTCAATAATGTCTTAGTAAATTTCACTATCCTAAGCTACTAGTGATTAGTTATGAGGATATTGAAGCTACATATTGAATTCTTGCTATATATATATATATATATATATATATATATATATATATATATATATATATATATAGATATATGTATATATATATATTCTCAAGTAAAAAATTAGGGTCTATGTAAATTTTTATAACATCCTAGGAATTCAATTGGATAAATTCCCAACCAGTTATCTTATATGTTTTCCTATGGAAATAGGAATTGGTAGGATCTATTGAGAATCACCAAATAACAAAAGAAACAAAATTGTACAATCATGGGATTAAAAAATCCTCTTTCTAGGTAATGAAATATTTTTCATAAGTTAAGTTTTGTGTGAAATGTCTATAAGTCTTAGCTAAGTCATGGTTTTCTAATAATGTGTAATTTTAGAGATTGAAGTAATAGTCATGCACTAGATACCGACCTATATTCATCTTGATTTAGGTTTTACCAAGACTCATTGATAGGGATCAAATACCTAAAAGTGAAAACATTCACCACAAGAAAAAAGGACATTGGTGAGGGGTGAAAAATTTCACCATAAACTCATTGGTGACGGTCAAAAGAGCCTTCGTCACCGAAATGTGAACGTCACCAAAGGTGACGTCACCAAAAGTATAGGTGTTCTGGTGACATTCAAATTTCATCACTAATAATGATTTATAATGACGGATAACGACTATTACCATTTCATATGAGAAATGGTTACAGACCATAGCCTCCGTCACAAAAAATTGAATGTCACCAAAAATGGCATTGCCAAAACTATAGGTGTTATAATAACATTCAAAGTCCGTCACCAATAATGATTTATAATGATGGATAGTGACCATCACCATTTCATATGAGAAATGGTGACGGACCATAGCCTCAGTCACCAAAAACTAAACGTCACCAAAAGTGGCATCGCCAAAAGTATAGGTGTTATGGTGACATTCAAGGTCCGTCATGAATATTGATTATAATGACAGATAGTGACTATTATCATTTCATATGAACAATGATTTATTGTGATGGATCTTTCATGGCCGTCACTATTGGTGCATATATATGGTGTCGTTTGTTGACCGTCACCAAAAGCTACATTGCCAGAAGTATAGGTGTTGTGGTGACATTCAAGGTCCATCACAAATAATGACTATAAAGATGGACATTGACCATGACCATTTCATATCAACAACAATGATTTATGGTTATAGACCTTTGAGGGTTGTCACTATTGATGCGTATATATGGTGGCGTTCATTGACCGTCACCATTTCATATTTTGGTGAGAGTCGAAAAATCTCACCAAAGCTCATTGGTGATGGTCAAAAAAGCCTCTGTCACCAAAAATTGATCATCGCCATTCCATATGGATGTCATGGCATAATAGAATGAACCACCAACCTCCTGCTTGTAAAGCAGGTGCTCTTCCATTGAGGTGGCACTTTTTAAAGAATTAGACTTTTAAAAGTTAGACTTTGAAACTTCATAAATTGTAAATTCTACAACTTTCAATAAATTAAAGTCTCGACAATATTTTACTAAACAAGCAAAGAAGCATCAAAGCTACAGGTCCCTACCTAATGGTTATGGAAGTTGTGAAAAGTGGGTGGAGAGAAAAATAGTTATGTATAAGAGAATCAATATGTTCAGTTGAATACTCAATTAGAAGTGAAACTTTGAAGACATTTATAGCCTATAAATGACCTATAACTAGCAAATGCACCAAATATTGCAAAGGAAATGTCATAAGCGAATAGAATATGGAAGAATATAATTGATTAATACAGATGCAATATGTTATAAGTTGAGTGAAAGAAAAATCTAAATGTTGTTGTTTGGTGTTTAGATATCTGAATGATATCTAAACTTATGTGAAAATGTAACACAGATCTCCGGAAATCATATATATATATATATATATACCCCCTTCACATAAACCAACATGGAATTTGGAATTTCACAAGTCCGCACACAAAACATGACAACAACCAACAAATAAAAAATTTTGAGTTGCACAGAAAGAAATAGCTTCACCTTCATTTTTGAGTTTCTTCTGTTTATTTTTTTCTAAGTTAGTTTAACCTATTAATATAAAACAAAAATGTACAGAGAGGACCAAGCCTCAGCAGAGTATAACATAGTGTTTCAGAGTATATCTAGACTACCCCACTATTGGGGAAACCAGTCCGTAGAGATAAAAACCAGATGGGATATCAGTCCTTAAGCCTAGAAACAACAAAAACCAGTGAAGTTTTACCATGAAAAAAATATCCAGACAGTTTCCAATAGAACTAACATAACAAAAAAGACCAGACAGAAGACACCTGGCAACCACGTCAGATCATTCGAATTCATCCGAGATGGGTTCCTCAACAATTGGACACACCCATTCATTTTCCTCTAGCATCGACGCTCTACCATGTGGCCCACTTCCTCCACCATGTGGCCCATCAGCTGGATGGACGTCACCATGGCTGCCAGCCACCACCATCAAAGCAAACCTTTCATTTCCAGTTCCACCTGGCTTGTGACATTCTTTATCTGACAAGGAATCAAAATCATCACTACTATTAAATTCATCCCACACAGACTTTGGATATCCCACTGACATCTGCATTTTTGTTGCCATGCTTGAAAACCATGGAGTTTCTTGTCAATAGTAAAATAAGATGTGTGCCTTTTCCTCAAGAACACATTCCTTATTAACCGTTGTTACCCGACAGAAACCAAAGAGACAACACAATATACGTGTACACAAAATCCCCTACCAAAATATAATCATAACATAGCTAAGAAGTCTAAAAGATGTTCTTAATTAATAAACTTTGTATTTGGAAATTCTGTTCCTTTATATTTAAAAAATGCTATGTTGTACAACACTTATGTCTATTTATCCAGGTAATTATATCATAACATATGTCACGTAGTAGCGATCTACAATACCTAAAGTAAAAAAGACAAATTTGCTCAAGAAAATAGATTTAGAAAAGAGATTTGTAAACTATAAGTTTGTAATCAAAGCTTTAATTAGTTTAACTACAAACTAGTTGCAGTTTGAAAATCAAAAGCATTCATAAGATAACTTGAAACAATTAACATGTATCCTAAAAAAGCTCACATTTGAAAAGGAGATAACTCAAAGATGTAGAGTATATATCTCACATTTATATATCCTAATTTCCAGACATTGAAATGACACTTTTTAGCATACTATTGTGAATTCAGACCAAAATTCTTGAAAAAAATATTGATGGTTATTTTGCTAATATAGAAGTTTTATACATGCATTTATTTAAATAGTTAGCTTGAAATCTCAAACATATCTAAGGATGCACACAATATGTTGCATCTTTAGTGTTGGTGTGTGAACTTGAGACAACGAAGTCCAACACTTAACAATTTGCCTACAATATGCACTAGACGAATAGGTGAATAATAGTATTGTAGGTATGTGTTATGAATATATGTATTGTGGGCCAATAAGAGTATAGTTGGAACAAACATGTCCAACCCTTCCAAGTTTGCCTATAATTTTCACTGGTCTAATAGGTGAACAATAGAACTGTAGGTGTGCATTCTGCATCATTTACCTAAATCCAACACCTTCAGCATAGAAATTTCGAAGAATATGTCCAGAATTGGTAGGTAATTTTCAAAATTAAATAGTTGGCTTGATTGTTTCTGGAGAAGACTAGATTATTACATTGTTCAATGTAAATTCATGACACTTTTCCAAGCTTATATGGAACAAAAAAGAACCAAACTAGAAGGTTATTTAAAGGATCCTTATTTAGCTAGAGTAAAATTTTAGCCCTTTTTTGTCAAAAAGCATAAATGTAAAATAAGAAATTCAGTGAAGAGACTGTAGAAATGTTCCTATCATACCACTAACATAAACAAAGCTAAGAAATATTGCTTTGTAAAAGAGATATTCATGGTCAAATTAATAAGAAAGTGACCTTTTAGCATAGTTAATCCATTAGTGCCACTATTACAATATTTGGCCCAAACAATAAACAAAAAAGCCCATTTTAAATTTAGTAGGAGCATGTTGGGCAAATAATCTCACAATAATACCCATCATTGAACATTCTGACCCACTAAATCACTTTTACATCATTTTGAAGTCCTTCAACAAAGTACTTAAAAGTTGTGAACAATGTCATAACAATACTTCTAGCTATAGAATAAGCATTTCAAGCTTGCCTCTGTTTTATGATATGGATATTTGTCCTTCAAACAAAGTTATGTGACACATAACCACTTTCACCGTTAAGAAAAAATGTGGTTGTAAAAGCATGGTGAACTCCATGGTAACAACTGTGGAGCGATAAAAAGGGTCTTTTTCACCTCTAATTACCTTCACATTAATTATCAACCCAGGGACGACTTTTTATTTCAAGAGTGTACTCAGTCTGAGGCGGCTATTTACTCAAGAGTAATGTTTTGCAGTATAGTGCTTAAAATACAAAAGTAAATGAAAGCTGGAAACAAAATCTAATTGGAACAGCAAGAAACTGAAATGTTCTAAACCAAATCATTCATTCAAACAACCATCAATCGAGGATACAGTAGCAATAACTCATTCCTCTAGAAATTGATGGAAAGGAAAATAGAGTATGGACCAAAGATCTGGGAGCTAAGCAACGACTTGCTGACTCACTACAGCTTTAGACCTTCTCTCACACCAAAGCAGCAATTGCAAGTAAATGGAATGGCAGAAAGTAAAATGGAACAGCAATCAAATAAACTAAGTCTCGCGAGTCAGAACTAAACTTGAAGCAAACTCACATTCTGCAATAAAATAACAATCTTCTCTTTTAAGGAAAATTTGATGGAATGTACTTTATGGAACAACACTCATTGATGAATTAGCAAGAATCAACCATACATACACACGACACGCTAATATGGTAATCTGACGATTAAGGTGAATACGACTATGTTTCCAAATAGAATAATATCACTTTTCGGATTCCAATAATTAGGATTTCAAATGAATCCAATAACAGTAATATTTAGTACAAATGCTCTGTAATAGAAATAGCTGGTTTAGACTAATAACACGCAATCAACTCTGAAAAGATTCACTATACAATGCAGAGTCACTACATGGATTTCCTGAAAGAACCATTAATGAATTAATCGTAGCAGAGCATGGAATAGCACATGAAAAGCATATCATATTACCGAGCAATAAAGATAAGCAAACCACGCATAAAACAAAAGAATATACTATACAGTAGTGGCAACAGCGTACTCCACCAGAGGCTGGGCCCTTAGCCACCAGCGGATGCTGCTGGGTTACTTCAGATGAACAGAATGAACAGCAACTCCCAAACCATGTATTAATCAGCAAATTGTGGAATCATTACAACAGCAAATGCTTGAGAATTACAGCATGCAACAATCCCTATCCTATCATGGATAATCCACCATCATTCTTCATCATTTTTCTATCATTCTTCCATCATTCAAATTCCCAAAGTCATCCTGAAGTCTCCCCCTCTCTGATCTTTGTTTCCATTTAAATAGAGAAAGATGAGAGAGCAGTTATAACATAGATAATTACAACATTATTTATTTTACAAATTTTGGTTGATTCTAACCAGATGATCAACAAGAAAATATATTTCCTTTCATCTCTCAACAAAAGCAAGGCGAATTTGGGTTTGCAGCTGAGATTTGGAGGATGGTCGCAACAGCAAATCTGAGAAAATTGTGCTCAAAGAACCCTACGTTGCTCTCTGTACAAGTCGAATTTGGGCAAACCGTTCTTTGCAAAAGTTAGTTGGGCCCGTTCTGGACAAAACCCATGTTCCGGATTTCTCAAATTCATCTTCATTTGCTCAGAATCTCAACCGAAAAACTGTCACTCCTTAAACCAGCGAATTTCTGAGTTGGCAGATTTAAAAATCAAATCTTCAATCTAGAAGTTACCTTGGAGGCTAAAAATGGTGAATAATGTTATAACCAACTTATTAGAACTATCATTGATAAAATAATGCATAATCATCAATTTATTAGAAATAAAGGAGAATAAATAATATTCATCCATGAGAGCATAAATCATTTATAAAATGGATTTAAATGATAAATTATAACAAATGATATGATGAAGAATAGTGGAAATGGGTGGGATAAGTGTTCAAAAGTGATAATAATAATGGCATATTAACGACCCAACATACCCCCACAATCAATATGTTGCATGTCCTCATGCAACGAAAACTGAATATATTGCATGTCCTCAAACAACCCAAAGACAAAAACCATGTGTTAACCAAGCAATAAAAATTTGAGAACAAATGAATGCTTCCTTAATTAATGAATATTCAATTTTAGTAATCTTGATGAAGGCATAACAATTAAGTTGCAGCAAAATATGACATAGATAACAGCAAACTTCATTAACCATTTTCCCAAAAACTACAAACCAGATTTTGTTGAAATGTTGCAAGTAGATTTGTAATATATGAAGGCTTCTATGATCCAAAAATCAGATCGTTTTGATGCATGGATCATGAGATATAGACAAAATGGCTGTGGGTGAGAGTGCATGATTTCCAAAATTTTTATGAACCAATTTATCTTGCAATTATCTACGTATGTGTATTTTAATAGTATGTTTGTGTTTCCTAGAGATCACAAGAATTGAGTTCATAGTTTTTTAAAAATATTATGGAAATCAATTTCTACACTGAAATTGTATGCCTTAAATGAGAAAGAAAATAGAAAACATCCATCATGCGTAGCAATTCCTCCCCCTCTTTGAAAAATTAGCATGCCCTCATGCGATGCTAGAAAACAAATAGAGGTGGTAGCTACTATCTGTTGAATTCTATGCTTGGTGTAAAACAACATGGAATAAGGGAGGTGTTGAGAGTAAATAAGAATAGCAATGGATGATAAAGAATATGAATGGCGTGGTCATAAGAAAGAAATGAATGAAAGGAACACTCCCCCACACTCGAAAATGACATGCTGCTGAAAAAGGGGAAGTGGTAAAGATGTGGAATGAAGGATGACAAATAATGCTCAAAATGGATTTTCATTAGATTATCCTAAATTTATAATAAATTAGAAAACTATGCAATTTTACCTCAAGTTTTACCTCCAAAAATGTGGAATGACATATATGGACTGGCAGTTGTTGAAGCTGATGTAGGCAGAGTTGGTGCTGAAAGTGATGCAAAAGGTGGAATCCAGGGAAGCACATCATGTCTGAAGAATTGTTCACGTTCGCGAGCCTCTACTGTGAAGTGCAATAGTGTGGTCATGCTACGAATAAAATTCTCCATTCTTGTTGTTTTCCTGTAAACAAAGCGCTATTTTGCATACAATGTTCTTGAATCCATAGTGTTAGTTTTGAATAGCAACAGATAAAATGCATGCAAAATTTCAATTAGAAAAACTTATGTATACATGCAATACTAATATGTTGTCAAATCAACAAGGTATGGCAAAGTGCATTAATCATATCACATGCAATCCCATAATGCATACATTCGCCCCTCCAATTGGAAAATGAATTCCATGACCATAAAGCATATGAGAGGTGTTGTGCTGATGGAAAGGCAAGGGAATGAACAATACAGTAGGAGAGTACACATATCAATGATAGGACGGTGAAAGTTATGGTTATATTGAGAGCAAAGTGTGTAAAGATAGTTATGAATAAGAGATAGGATGCTTTAGATTGATGATAAGTGATGAAAAAGAGAAAAAGAACAAAAATATGTCAATAAGATGCTTTACTGAAAGTATTCTAGCTGAAAATGATGCGATTGATCATAAAACAATTTCTCATGCATAAAGGTTCAAAACAGGGAAAAAGTTAAGGAAATAACTTCTCTGATAAAAAGAAAAATAAGAAAAGGGTATTATAATAATAATTGACGATAAGATATAACTTCAATACCATAAGCAGAGCCGCTGCTGCCAGCAGGCGTCCATAGCCTCGGCAGGGTTGCTTTTTAACCCATATGAGCCAGAATCCTCAATTTATAAATGGAGAGTTACAGTGCTGTTCTACAGAAGAGATCAGTGTGCTGGCGTGGTAACCAGATAATCACACTGCCATTCACTGGGATGTAGCAAAAGTGATCTGGCCGGCTCGTGATGAGACCTCCTATTCCAAGGATAATTTGGCTATCCAATGGATCATAACCTTGGTGTGGTGGCCATAACGGGAATGTCACTCTGTTACAACCTTATGAACATGGTAGGCTGGCTCGTAATGAGACCCCCTATCCTCCATCTGCGAACAAAATTTTGTTATTATTACACATTTTGATGATAAAAAGAGGGAGGCTCAGTACTCCTTAAGAGCAGAAATGGCGGAAGAAGTTGAACATGTCAATATAAAAAAAATATACCCATAATCTCATTTATTACAGATAGAGAAGATTATAACCAGAAAGGGTGGAACCAGCATGGTATTAAGATGATCAATCAGTATCATGTACAGCAGAAAAAGATGCAGTAAAGTAGTATATAAATAATTGTGTCCCTTTTTGAAAAGAATCTATCATCAAGGAGCTGTCCTATTAAAGATCATAACGTGAATGATATTAACTCGCTTCAATAGAATCCATAATTCTTGTCCTCATAAAAGTAGTGTACTTCATGCCATGAAAGAGAATCAGGAAAATGTGGTTGAGATGAACTAGGAATAATTCCACAAGAGGAAGAAAAGTGTTGCTCTCAAAAATACTCCCAAAGTGTTGTTTTTTTGAATAAACAGCAAAAACACTCAAAAAGTGTTATTCTTTGTAGGGAACAACAAAGGAAATGCACACAAAAAAGCAAAAATACACACAAAAAAAGTGTGAAAATGCAAATGGCATTCCTTTGGAAAAAGGAACAGCAAGAACTAAAAGTGTCGTTCCTTTAGAAAAGGAACAGCAAAAATGAAAATTGTCGAAGTGTTGTCCCTTTCGAAAAGGAACAGCAAAACGTGAAAGTACAGAAGTGTTGTTCCATTCGAAAAGGAGCAACAAAACGTGAAAGTGCAGAAGTGTTGTTCCATTTTGAAAAGGAACAGCAAAAACGTGAAAGTGCAGAAGTGTTGTTCCATTTGGAAAAGGAACAGTAAAACGTGAAAGTGCAGAAGTGTTGTTCCATTTCGAAAAGGAACAGCAAAAATGAAAGTGCAGAAGTGCTGTTCCATTTTGAAAAGGAACAGCGAAACGTGAAAGTGCAGAAGTGCTATTCCATTTCGAAAAGGAACAGCAAAACGTGAAAGTGCAGAAGTGTTGTTTCATTTTGAAAAGGAACAGCAAAACGTGAAAGTGCAGAAGTGTTGTTCCATTCGCAAAGGAACAACAAAAACGTGAAAGTGCAGAAGTGTTGTTCCATTTCGAAAAGGAACAGCAAAACGTGAAAGTGCAGAAGTGCTGTTCTATTTCGAAAAGGAACAGCAAAACGTGAAAGTGCAGAAGTGCTGTTCCATTTCGAAAAGGAACAGCAAAACGTGAAAGTGCAAAAGTGTTGTTCCATTTCGAAAAGGAACAGCGAAACGTGAAAGTGCAGAAGTGCTGTTCCATTTCGAAAAGGAACAGCAAAACGTGAAAGTGCAGAAGTGTTGTTCCATTTCGAAAAGGAACAGCAAAACGTGAAAGTGCAGAAGTGCTGTCCCATTTCGAAAAGGAACAGCAAAACGTGAAAAAAAGAACAGCAAAATGGACAATCATAAAATGCAAACATGCAAAAAAAACAGATTAGTTGTTCACGGCATTGATGCTGAGGATGAGTTATACTTTGAGTGAAGCAACACCTGAAATACAAAATATAAGAGAAATTAGAAAAGAAACAACATTTTATTTAAAAACAATATGTAAATAACTAAATTAAGTTACAACAGCTATGATATTATGTAAAAAAATGATCTTTTTAAAAAATGTTTTGGCAGTAGTGACAAGACATGAATCTTCAAATCAAAATCAATTCTTTATTTGTTCTATTATGAATCCGTTGGATAATGAGTTGGATGAAATTCCTTTGTTTCATTTAAAATTTCTTTTGAAAACTCACTCATCCATAAATTGAACTTCTTTATTTTCCAAGACCTGCAAAAAACGAGTGTCTACCTGCAATAAAACATTAAATCATGGAGAAAGAGAGGTGATCGGGCTCCCCTAATCCAAGAACTATGCAAAAAACAACAAGTAGTTACCCTGTATAACAAATCCATTAAGAAAATAACAAAGTAAAATTTATCTATCACTTGCAGGAGAGCAATGGCCAATCATGCTAACCTGTAGTGTTTTAATCACAACTTCTTTGTTTTTCATCGAAATTGAGTGATTCCAAAGCAAAATGAGAGCTAATTCAAAGGGTTATCTCCAGTAGCAATAGGTTTTAAAAAGTCAATTCTATGATATGTCAAATTTGTTTAGAACAACCTGCATAATAGAGTCATTTTCGATTACCCAATCTAGACCAACGATTGATATTTCAAGCATAGATTCTTCGTTTGATGTAGGATTCAAATGATTCAAATTGGAAATGAAAGTATATTAATTTATTTATCTCCAATAGAAACATATTTTGAAGACAAGAAGAATTGATAGGCAAAATATTGTAAGGAACAGTCGAAAAGACATAGTTTTAAGGGTGCTGATTTATGATAAGCAGTCAGTATTTTAAGCATAACTTCCCCATACGATATCGAAAATGAGTGATTAAAATTGCATTGTAAACTATATTCATAGGGGAATCTACCATAGAAACAGGTTTTAAAAATATGGTCATTTAGGCCTCCAAAAATTGACTGTCCCAACTCTGTTCTTGAGCTGCCCGCTAGATATCCGGTCAATGTTTTGGTTCTAACTTTTTCGTTTCAAATCCAAATTGAGTGGTTAAAATTGAGTTAGAAAGTAGACATCAAGGGCTACTTAGGATAGAAACAGGTTTTAAAAATATTCACTTTTGGTCCCTCAAAACATGATTGTCCCGACTGTTTTTCCAGAAATTTCATCAAGCCCGCAAGCCAAAAAATGATATTCAAGCATTTGGTGATAAAAATGAAAATGAGTGTTTGTAGAACTTATTATTTCTATTATGATTCATCTACATACACAAATAGATTGAAATATTTATCACCGATGTTGATTTCGATAGCGTGTTGCAACAAAAGAAACAACTAGTTTTACAAAAATAAAAAAAAGTGTTTGTTTTATTTCTTTATTTATTTTATTTTCTTCACTAACCTATTTTGATTTGAAAAATGAATATTACTACGTATATGAGTACTTCCAGTGAAGCCATTTTCGAAATAAGGCTTCACGTATGCACATACCCAAATTTGAAAAATGCGTGTTAATGGATATTAGGGTATGAGAAGCCAACTTCCCTTCAAAAAATGGTATCAAAAATTGTTGAAGCATAGAGTGATGCTGCAAACAAATGATGGAGTGAAACCAATCTTCAATATATCCTTTACTTTTTTGATTTCACATAGCCATCATATCATGAAGTTCTTGAGCTTTTAAAATAGCTTGTTGATGCATAGTAAAAGAAACCTCATTTTCTTCCATAGCTTCTACAATTTTTGCATTTAAAACATTCTGAATCTCATTGTAGGTTTTCTCTAATAACACATGTGAGATAGAATGGGTGGGAAGGGTGGGTAAATTTGCCAGTTCAACATTGTAAGTATGTTGTACTGGTTTATTATGGTGAGGGTGTGGAATTAGTTGAGCAGGAAAATGTGTAAGGAATGGAGCATTTTGATGATATGGTTGATTGGGTTGTGTGAATGGTTTTGATGGGCAAGCAAGATATTGTGGAAGAGCTGGTGGAGAATATGGAGAATGTGCTTGTGCTACAAGATGGGGGAGAGTAGTCATGCAATCATAAGGTGAACCATGCCAAGCTTGTAGAGAAAATTGCTGGTGGTTATATTGAGATTGACATGGCTGCCCTAACACATTAGTATTCCATAATGGATTATGCAAGTAACAAAGTGGAGACGGAGTGTTTTGAACCATACCTGTAGGCCATGATTTCCGTGGTTTTGACCTTGTTGTAGCTTCCTTACCTCTTTGATATGCTACTTCCATCCTAGATAAGGAAGAGTGAGTATCTATGAGATGCTCCTTTCGGTCTTGAGGGTAAAACACTTCATCCAATTCTTGATTTTTATGAACCTGCAAAACATCCAATTTTTCATTTAGAGAGCTAATAAAATCAACTTTAAAATTTTCAAATAACACATTGATTTCAGCTCTTATGTCTCCTATTCTTGTAGCAGATTTGGAAAAGAAAGAACAAACATCTCTAGAATTCTTACCAGCCTTGGAGATTCCTCTTGAATACCTTATGCACAACTCACAAACATCATCATATGATAACTGGAAAACATCATCTTTTCCTATCAGATTTAAGATTTCTAAACATTCATCTTTTATTCCTTTAAGAAGGAGTGTTTTTAAGATCTCTTTCTCCAAATGCTTATATTTTGATTTTTGAAGGTTGTATTGAAATCGATCTACATAGTCCTCCAAACTTTCATCTTCCCCTTGTATCATACCGAAAATATCTTCATTGGATTTGCAATAGTCTTGGTACTTCTTCAAGAATATGTTCTCCATGTCCTCCCATGATTGGATGCAATTCCCACCAAGGCTCATGAACCATCGGAGAGCTGCTCCTTTTAGAGTAAGAGGAAACACTATCAATCTTTGATCATTAGTACAATAATCATATCCTCTACAAAGTATTTCGAACTCAAATAAAAATGTATCTGGATCTTCATTTGCTAAACCATGAAAATTTGGTAAAGATGGGGGAATTATGTGCATTTGTGTCACTCCTAGATCTTTGATAGGAAATTCAAAAGTAGAAACGTGAGCCATTTCTTACCATAATAGAAGATGTTCTTCATGTGTTTCTTTGAGGCTCCTTCTTCAAATGTTCATGTCAATTAGTTAGTGAAATGGGTGGTGCTTACATCACCACTTGCGTGAGATCATGTGATTCATCTTTTAAAAATTTCTATCTTTTTCCTAATCATTCACACAAAAATTCAAACATCTATTTCTACCCTAGGTTCTTTAACAGTCCTGCTGGAAAGCGGACGGGGGAGCAGGGCTTTTACATGCTCCGTACGCAGGTTCTTACCTTCTGTTTTTAAGATCCAACTCTTCCCTAGTAGGCACTCATCAGATTCACACTACTCTTTAGAAATGGCTACACTCTCCCCGGCAACGGCGCCAAAATGTGGAGCGATAAAAAGGGTCTTTTTCACCTCTAATTACCTTCACATTAATTATCAACCCAGGGACGACTTTTTATTTCAAGAGTGTACTCAGTCTGAGGCGGCTATTTACTCAAGAGTAATGTTTTGTAGTATAGTGCTTAAAATATGAAAGTAAATGAAAGCTGGAAACAAAATCTAATTGGAACATCAAGAAACTGAAATGTTCTAAACCAAATCATTCATTCAAACAACCATCAATCGAGGATACAGTAGCAATAACTCATTCCTCTAGAAATTGATGGAAAGTAAAATAGAGTATGGACCAAAGATCTGGGAGCTAAGCAGCGACTTGCTGACTCACTACAGCTTTAGACCTTCTCTCACACCAAAGCAACAATTGCAAGTAAATGGAATGGCAGAAAGTAAAATGGAACAGCAATCAAATAAACTAAGTCTCACGAGTCAGAACTAAACTTGAAGCAAACTCACATTCTGCAATAAAATAACAATCTTCTCTTTTAAGGAAAATTGGATGGAATGTACTTTATGGAACAACACTCATTGATGAATTAGCAAGAATCAACCATACATACACACGACACGCTAATATGGTAATCTGACGATTAAGGTGAATACGACTATGTTTCCAAATAGAATAATATCACTTTTCGGATTCCAATAATTAGGATTTCAAATGAATCCAATAACAGTAATATTCAGTACAAATGCTCTGTAATAGAAATAGCTGGTTTAGACTAATAACACGCAATCAACTCTGAAAAGATTCACTCATACAATGCAGAGTCACTACATGGATTTCCTGAAAGAACCATTAATGAATTAATCGTAGCAGAGCATGGAATAGCACATGAAAAGCATATCAGATTACCGAGCAATAAAGATAAGCAAACCACGCATAAAACAAAAGAATATACTATACAGTAGCGGCAGCAGCGTACTCCACCAGAGGCTGGGCCCTTAGCCACCAGCGGATGTTGCTGGGTTACTTTCAGATGAACAGAATGAACAGCAACTCCCAAACCATGTATTAATCAGTAAATTGTGGAATCATTACAATAGCAAATGCTTGAGAATTACAGCATGCAACAATCCCTATCCTGTCATGGATAATCCACCATCATTCTTCATCATTTTTCTATCATTCTTCCATCATTCGAATTCCCAAAGTCATCCTGAAGTCTCCCCCTCTCTGATCTTTGTTTTCATTTAAATAGAGAAAGATCAGAGAGCAGTTATAACATAGATAATTACAACATGATTTATTTTACAAATTTGGGTTGATTCTAACCAGATGATCAACAAGAAAATATATTTCCTTTCATCTCTCAACAAAAGCAAGACGAATTTGGGTTTGCAGCTGAGATTTGGAGGATGGCCGCAACAGCAAATCTGAGAAAATCGTGCTCAAAGAACCCTACGTTTCTCTCTGTACAAGCTGAATTTGGGCAAACCGTGCGTTATCAAAATTAATTGGGCCCGTTCTGGACAAAACCCATGTTCCAGATTTCTCAAATTCATCTTCATTTGCTCAGAATCTCAACCACAAAACTGTCACTCCTTAAACCAGCGAATTTCTGAGTTGGCAGATTTAAAAATCAAATCTTCAATTTGGAAGTTACCTTGGAGGCTAAAAATGGTGAATAATGTTATAACCAACTTATTAGAACTATCATTGATAAAATAATGCATAATCATCAATTTATTAGAAATAAAGGAGAATAAATAATATTCATCCATGAGAGCATAAATCATTTATAAAATGGATTTAAATGATAAATTATAACAAATGATATGATGAAGAATAGTGGAAATGGGTGGGATAAGTGTTCAAAAGTGATAATAATAATGGCATATTAACGACCCAACAACAACCACCATTTTTCCCTTTGAAAGGATCCTTATTTATGTTTCATATCATTGTAGCAATGACAAGGACGTTGCCTTGTCTACAACAGGCAAAATTGCTCACTGATGATACATTGACAAAGATTCTTTTACCTTAGAGATGTCCTCTTGCAGGCATAGCATGTTATAGAAATAGTCTTCTAGCAGGAAATGATCACAAGGATCCCTGATGAGAAGGTTCTTCAATATATGGAAGAATCTTGGAAATAGTATATTCCACTAGAAGTTTATGGATGCAGTATGGAATATTATGGATGCAAGAATCAAAGAAGTTTACTAGTTTAGTTGCAGCATGAAGGCATAGTTGAAGTATTTTATCATCTTGAGAAAGGAACCACATCATAGAAATTTTCTTCAAAGAAAGAGCAGTTCATGAAAGAAGTTGACTAGATGACAAAATTAAGGAAAGAGGTATGCACATCTTCAGATAAGATATCTTCTTTAGAAAGTAGAATTCATGTATTCAAAGATATGGTAGGAAGAGATAGATGTAGAAATATATTTGGAATCATGTGCATGGTATGCCTTGGTTAAATACTAGATGAAATAAGGACTCTTCGATATGGGTACTCAATGTATAGAAGCATGATAGTTGTGAATAAAACCTGGTGATATTGATCAACATCCGATATGGTATCTTGAAAAATAAAAATGAGCCATGATAACTTCAGAGGGAGATGTAGAGACCTTGATGAATACGATGTTGAAGCTTACTGATTGATATGTTTCAGGAACATATTGATTGATGTTTTCAAGATGAAGAGCATGGAAAAGGGAACTCTGAGTATTATGTGAAAATAAACCAAGTAAAGGGATGTTGCTCATAGAGGAATCAAGTAGTAGCATTTGATATCATGACTAAAGGTTTTTATGACTTGGTAACTCTAATATTGATGGTTTTTTTGAGATGTGATTTGGCTACATGTTGTAGGAGTACATGCTAGAAAGATAACAATTGAGATAATATATATGTAGCTGTTTGGATTAACTCTTAAGAAAGGCAAACTCAAGTCTTGGAAAATAAGAAACCTTGGGTGCTTGAGCTAATTCATAACCATATTTTGGAGAATCAAATGACTGAAATTATGCTATGATTCGATGGGTTTGTGGAGCAGTGTTAATTGGAGAAAAACCCTCTTACTCATACCCATACAAATTCATGCTATGCATCATAGTCCGTTGCATATCTTCAATCTGATATGTTCAAAGCCATGTATGATTTAACTGTCCAGCGTAACCAAAATGTCATTTCCAAGGACCAAAACAAGAAAACTTGTTTATTCTTAATTGACATAGATTGCACAACTTAAATAACTAGTTGTCTCTGTTAATGAAATGATGTTTTCATTTATTTACAAATGAAGTACTAACACATGCTAGACAATTCCAAGGCATGATAGGAATGCCAAGATGAGGAGTTCCAACCAATTTCCTATAGCTCTCAGTAAATCTTGACGAGAAACTTGTTGTAGGATCTAGTCAATTTCTCTTTGTTGTTCGGAGTAAACTGTCTCATTCTTGGGATCCTCTAATTGTTCCAAATTCGCAGAAGCACTATTGGTGAGATCCTATTTCTCTCGTTCTATTTGGGAGTCTCCATTTACCCGGATTTTGTCTGCTACCATTTCCACTTCCCTTAAGCGAGACCGAGATTTCTCGAGTTGATTGATAGATCCTTTACATAGTTCTCCCAAATTCATAATAGTATTCAATATTTTCTGTTTACAATTATCTAATAGATTACTTAATGAAAGTAGATTATCTATTCACAAATTTCACAAATTCATAATCTCTTCCAAAACTGAAAACAAATTGTTTGATTCATTTGGCTCTCCTGCTCAATTCTTTTTTATTTCCTGGGAACATAGATGTTCCCTTCACACTAAGGCTTCCCTTTCCATTCCATTTACGGAAGATTAGAATCAATTTATAAAAGACCGAGATCTCCGAAGGGCTCTTCAACAAAAGGGATTTGCAATTATAAATAAATTTTTGTGTTGCTTTTGTTTTCGTTTCCCCTTTTCTCTCCACTTCTTCCATCATGAAAATTGAATCGTTCTGTTCAATTAGTTAATTTGTGCCTCCTCCTTTTTGTTCTATCAAATAATTTCCCTTATGTTTAGGTCATCAGTTCAACATTGGAACTAAAATTGGATGGGTAAATAGTTCAAATTATTCCACTGATATGAATTTTATATATCAGATCAATCTCCAACTATGCCTTTAAACCCATCACATCTTGACACAGTGGTATTAGACTTCAAACAGTTTAGATTTAACCATTCTAGTGGTCCTCCCTCATTGGTTGGTATAAACTAGGAGTTCATTCCCCGATCAATTATGAAATTCTATAGTTCTTCTCTATTCCCAGTTCGGAAGTAATTCATTAAGATTATGCACTTTTCTATCTCCAAAGTGCACCTCGTTGGGACCAACTATATTATTCGAATATACAACTCGAACACTCCCTTTCCAAAATAGATTAGTACACTAAGCACCACACTTGAATTTATTATATTTGTTTCTAAAATATTGGTATTTGATCGGAAAACCCTAGTGGAACACCAAAAACTAAAGTAAATGAAAGGATCAACTACATTTTTCATACACTCTCCCCTCATAGATAAGGATATGTTCTACATAATTTTGTTCTTTTTTTATTTGATCCTATCTAGTTCTGGATAAGAATATTTGGGATACTTAACTTAGTCCTAGGTCTTTTATAAGGATAAAAAGTTTTTGCTTGCCCTATCCACTCCCTTACCTGCCGCACATGTCATGAATATTTCCGACCGAAGTATAGTTATAGGAAGAATAATTCATTTTCTAATTATTCAAATCTACCTCTCCTGCAGCTGAACAAGGAAATTCTTCGAGAAATGCTAATGTAATTACGACGTGTAGGGATATTTTTTTTTAGTATTAAACAAAGGGATTCGTAAAAGAAGGGTTAGGGCCACAACTAGTCCATAAACAGTTAAAGCATCCATAAAAGCTAAACTTAGTAGTAAGGTACCTCATATTTTACCTTTTTCTTATGTTTGGCTCACAATACCTTCTACAGCTTGGCCATCAACAGTGCCCTGACCAACGCCAGGTCCAATGGAAGCAAGCCCTACAAATAATCTAGTAGCAATGACGAAAGTAGCAAAACATGGAGATCTCCCAACACTAAAAAAGCAATGCACATCGGAACTATCATTCTCAGTAAGGCTTGTTGGTGTTAGATTGAGTTGTTTTTCCATATTGAAGCCATAGTTGATCTGATACGAATTTGTGATATGGATATTCCTACATTGGGAGACATTTATGAGCATATTGATTGTATGTTCGAAAGAATTCAATAGATTTTTGAGGAGTGGGACCCTCTTTTGTATGAAACCCATTAAGGGGATAATTATCAATATATGGGACATATGGAATACCCATTTGCATTATTTAGCCTATTCATTGAATCCAAAGTATACAACGAGGCTTACTTGGATAAATTTGGGAATGGAAGGAAAGCTCCAAACAAAGACAAGGAAATGGTCGATGGACTCAAATCAATAGTTTCTATCATTTTTCCTGAACCAAGGGAGCTCTAAAGAACTAATTTACTACATTTATCACAAGGAGTATTGCATTTGAAAATGTAAATGTACTCATTGATATGAATACTATGAAGATTATTGCATGTTTATCATATTTGGGTTCTGAAAATATGAAATTGCAGACACTTGCACCTCAAGTTTTTTCACAAGTTCCCAACTTCTCAGTAGCAAAAAGACCATTTGTACCGCTATTTGTAGCACGTGCCTGAGGGGGAGAATTCTCAGCATATCATTTCCAGAACTTTCACAGGAACAAATATCTATTTTATTTAGATGTCCATGTCCCCAATGATTCAAATTAATCAAGGTTGAAATCATCCTCCCTTGAGGAATTTTCCAGATATATTGACTTCTAGCTTTTACACTCGGATTAGGACTGCTCTTACATGCTATTTGACCAGAGTCCATTTTATTCTGCTACTTGTTGAAAAGATAGAATTTGAAGTTTGAACTTGAGTTCACCAACTTAATTTATAAGAATCCTTTTGCATTAATATGATGCTTTGAGCGTCAAGTTTATGCTAAATTTCCAACTGTAGCATTGAGAAGAATATGCTTCTTCTATCAAAATGTAGATCCAAACTCTATTGTCGATACCCAATATTGATTTTCTCAAAAATCTGTTCTTATGCCATCATCATACTTCCGAAATCATGCTTGAACATCGTGTCCATTTTTGGAAATATAGGACTACCTGACAATATAGTGAATTTGAAGCATGCATGTACAAAGAAATAGTTGACCTGGTTAAAAGATTCCTTTTATACTCGTGGACATAGCCATGCAACCATCTATTATAGGTGTGCACATTGAACATGTACCCTTTATCACTTGGGTCCTAAATAAAATTTGTGACATGCATAGCTATATGCATTAATTTTCCACCGTTATCAGACATATCACCTAGGAGAGGATAACATGTTTTTTTGCCTTGGGAGACCTTCCATATTCCATCTCATCAATGATCATTTTGGCATGCCATTCATGTTCAAAGATACAATTGTGTTCATTTCTTCCAACAACATCTAGGGTTCTATCACAGTTTCTACTAGTCATTTGGCTAACTGATTATCCATAAAAAATAGAATCTTGATATGAACTCCCTTCCCATGAAATTTCCAGTTGTATTCATCCACTTGAGTTTTTGCTGATCTCTGTGAAGTTTTCTTTAAATGTCTGTCCCACAATTCATCAAGTGTAAATATCAAGTTAATTGTTCCTAAGATCTCCAACATGGTTTTTAGGATATTATATCCCTGTAAATCAAATTACTTCATATGTAGACTACATTTTTTTGTCTAAGGGCTATTCTGCAATACCGTTGTCTTTCAGGGTTTTTTATTTGAAGAAAATTTTGAGTTAACCTTATTTCAAACCTTAATGCTAAAATTCTCCTTTCTGTTGCAATATCCCTTCATTTTCCTCATGTGAAATACCCTTTGTTTCAGGCATAACAATCATTACAAAGCACTTTCACTGATATAGCCCCAACAACTAAGAATGAAATGAAAGTGCTAATGATTACATTCATATTGAAAAATGTTTGTTCCAAAATTGAATTAGAAACCCAATTTGAAGTTGCAATCAAGCTTCCACCAGTACCCTTGTACCTTAGAGGATAGAACTCAAGGTTGATGACCCAACAAAGTGTTCTCATTCTCGAGGTGAAATAAATAATGTTCAGTTCCAACTCAAGAATAGCCACCTAACCATGTTGGCTTAGGAATCCTCAGTGAACCATGGCTAAGACTCATCCTCATGAGCATGCCTCACTATTGAATTTGATAATAAACAAGCTTTCATAAACAAATAGTTGCCTCTAGATGAATGGTATCCACATCAAAGGCCATCTTTTATACATCTCATACAGTCTCATGCTATACTTGTAGAAATATTTTGTGGACATTTGTAACCTAAAAATTGTTGGGTTGTTTTCTTTCTTATCAAAGCACTTAAGCTAGAAGTTATCAAAGACAACATATGGCGTTCCTAGCCATGCTCCCACACTGACCACTGGGCATCCACTTCACCATATCTCAATGATTATTAATTTCCAACTCCTATGAAAAGTTGTTTCCAGTGCACCAGCGTTTATACCAACAAGAATATAATGATTCCCAAGGAAAAAACAACCACAAACATCATAACCTGCTTTCACTGTAGAGGGGAAAGAATAGTACTTTTTATGGCATAGAAAACTTCTTGGGTATCATGAAAACTTAATATATCGAATGTGTCTATCAAGACCCTCAAATCTCTAACAAAAACATGCATAACAGTTAATCAAAACCTATGAAAATTTGAGGGGTAACAGTTCACATCTTCACAAATATCATCATTATAATTTTGTGGCTAATTGCTTCATTGTTACCATCAGTGAAAACTCTATTCCCATGTACTACAACATTATTATCTTCTGCAGTACCCACTTTACCTTTAGTTCTACTCTTCTTGCAAACACACTTCCCAAGAAATGATATAAGTGGAGGGTCTGTGCCTCTATGGTTAGATGTCCAAATAGTATCTGAACATCCTACTACATATGAATGGATAGTGCTATATCATGGTCAAGAATAGTTAATCCATTTGGTGGACATTGTAACAAACCATGAAGATATTGATCATACATCTGCATAGCAATTGATGGTCTAGCCACTTGACAATTGTGACAAACCATACCAGCCTTAATAACATGTCTACAGAGATTTCCCGACATATACCATGAGCAATCATAAATGGAAATCTATACTATGTTTGTGAATGATCACTTTGGCTAACCACTTTAGAAAACTTAAGATATTTGTCACTCAAAGTAACATCACTGTTAGCAATGTGCAGTGCCCTATGTCATGAAATGGAGGAAAGTTATCCATCTTTCATATATCCACATAAGTCATCTTCCTCTGAGAAGTGGTCAAACCAATAATAGGAATGCACCTCAGTAGTCAGCTTGTGCACCAACCAATCAGTCCATTGATTTGCACCTATGCCTGCTTCCTGATCTTTCACTTTATTGTTTATATTTTTGTCCCTTCTCTGTTCACTTACTCCAACCTTAGAAAAAGTAAATGGACAACTTCTATGCCAGTGGGCTTACTATTAACAAATTTTGAGGATCTTCCCACCAGTGATGTAACATTTTCTTCAGGACCTATAAGAGCTAAATTTATAAGGACATCAAGCAATCAAGATAGTGATGGTGAAAGGTTTGGATGTGATTCACCCTACCTAGTAGCATATTGATTCCTTGTCATATCACATAAAACATTAGAACTGAATGATGATGTATTTTTTTGTGACTGCATGAATCAACTAAGATTAATTGTTCAATCCGATTTGCTGAGAGCTATATACTTATAGTGTAAACCAAAACTAAATGAGAAAAGGATAGCCATGGGTATTTTGTATATCATCCCTGAGCCTCACTTACCCAACTTTTGATCTATACAACAACTCTACACACTCAAGCAACAATTTAATTATTCCCATTGTATAAGCAGCATCCCCTGTCTTGGTGTTAAAATCCTTTACTGTCATTAGGAGTACTTTAATTAGTTGAGAAAACCAAACTATATGTATTATGGGAAAAATGAGCTAGTAGACTGGTAAATTTAAGGGCAAAATTTTCTCCCTCTTGCTGTTGTGTTAACTTCTATGTTTCCTCATGTTCATTTTTTGCATCATCCCTAGCCAGGAGCTGGAAGTGCTTTCATTTTATTTAAATCCTTAGCTGGTTCTTCAAACATTAGGCCAGGACTTTGCAACTTCTTTCGCATGAGAAGATGGCCTCACACTTAAACATTCCACCAATTTCCTAAGTAGTTGCTCATAAATCATTTTCACTTCTAGATAATTTGAGGTTCCACGCACTCCTATTCTTTGCACATGTTATAAATGGATTCTAGTTCTCCAACTTTATTTCATTGTTAAAATTGGCAACTAGGGCCAAATTCCTCTTTGGACAGCTCAATGTTGCTTGGGAGCGGGAGCAAGAGCGACCATTTTCAGAAGCTCCCGGTTTAGGAGCGAATTCAGGAGCGATTTTTTATATATATATATATATATATATATATATATATATATAGATATATAGATATATTAATTTTTGATACATATGTGTCAACAAAAACATGTAGAATAATGAATTAGACATAAAAAACATAAAAAAACATAGATTGATCGTTGAACCATATCACATCAGTCATCTAGAAATTATAATCGTCATCGACCATGTCCACAAGTTAGTAAAATACATATTACAACTGCAACATATTGGGTCTCGTGAATCATGATTCATCAAATTCAATCTTAAAGTTTCAACCTCAAGCTTTCAAATTGAAAATTCAATAACATTTATCATCATTGATCACCAAAGGTGTACTTGTAAGCTAAGTAACTAAGTTTAACGATTACAAGAAGTAATATCTTAGGTATTTCTAAGTCCTAACTTCTAACTGTTAACATGATATGCAATGTTATAAATTTATAAAATGAAACATGAATAATGAAATGAAATGAAACAACTTTAGTCTTTCACAAAGCATCATATTCATAATTCACAATCATTACCAACGAGTTATAATTGCCAAGGCCCAACTTCAAACTTCAAATTTTCATTGTCACACTGATATATTGTTTACAAAAAATATCATTATGATATGAAAGAGTCAAGAGTCAAGAGTCAAGGACTCAAAACTCAACAGTTATGAAAACTAAAGTCTAATAGAAGCTAAAAAAGACAAGTAAACTGTAAATCTACATGTGGCCCTTGCCACAAGAGTCTCCAGGAGTATGAGCAGGTCGTGTTGGTCTTCTAGGAGTCTCTCGCACAGACCGATGACCAGAACTAGATCCTCCATGTGAGGGTGTAGTTGGAGGTGGCGACAACAAAGGAACAAGACTCAGACCTTGAGCACTACTACTGGATGGTGGAGGTGGAGGTGGCATGGCTGCTGCAGCTGCTTCATCTTCATCCCTTACAAGTTCCTCTTCTAGTTCTTCAAGATGTACAATGTCATCCTCCAAATTGTCATCCTCTGGGTGATTATCACAAATTTTATATGTGGGATCCTCATAAACCCGATCACAGTAATGACTCAACAACCTCAAGTTGTAGTGCACATAAACCAAGCTTTCTACTCGGTTTTCATTGAGTTTGTTTCTTTTCACATTATGTATGTAGTTGTAGGTGCTCCAACACCTCTCTGCAAAAAAAGTATTCACAACCTGTGAAAGAACCTTTTTTGCCAATTTTGGCAAAAGTCCCTGGCCGCCATTTGTTTCCCACCATGTGAGAGTATCAAATCTATCTCTGTCGTCCATTGCATGGAAGTTACCATACAAACCAGTGCCACTGAAGCATCTCCCTATTTAAAGGTGCACAGCTGTACATTCCTCCCTGTCAGGTACTAACTTTTCTAATGCTTCCAAATATCCTCTAGTTACCTCTGCATCTAAATGGGGTCTGGTCCTAACCCCACCTCCTGGTGCACATTGGCCTAACCAAGATGTAGAGTAGTATTTTGGTGTAAGGATATACACCAAGCAATGTAGTGGAAGATTAAGTCTATTCCACCATTCACACACACAATCGTGAATCATTTTGTACAAGTCAGGATCTCTATTATGAAAAATATCTTTTATTTCCCCCAACATGGTGTCCATCTACTCATACACCTCGCCAATCACTGGTTTCTCTATATCTGCAAACCGAATCATGTGATAAATGGGCTTGGTGAAATCCAATACTTGCCTCACACTTGTCCAAAACTGACCATCAAGAGCGGCCTCATCCACCAGTTCAAAACCTCACCTGTCAGCTGCATTTGTAGCCCTTTCCTTTAATACCTACCAATGTGGACTTGATACCATGCTAGCCAATGACTCTCTTACCTTCAAAAGGCACCTAAAGGTGAGGTAATAGCTACCAAGGCTGGTCTTCGCAATCTTCAACAACTCCAATCTCGAGTGACTGTGGAAAAGGCCATGGGTATTGGTATGATTTGTAATAAATTTTATCATTTGTTTGCCTTTCTTGTAAAAATCACCAATCCATTGGTATTGTGCATTTTTGTTTTTGACAACATCATGCATCAGAAGGTTTAATGTGTGAACCAAACATGCAGAGCAAAATATGTTGGGGTATTTATCCTCAATAATTTCTCCCGTTGCCTTACAATTAGGAGCATTATCAGTGATGACTTGGATGACATTGTATGGCCCAATACAGTCAACTGTTTCAAGTATTGCTTCTGCAATGTTGATGGCAGTCCTAAACTTGTTTGAATAATCATGTGCAGTTAGAAAGATGGGACCACTAATAGACATAGGAAGAACACTTATCAATGGCTTGCCTTTTACATTTGTCCATCAATCAAATAAAATGGACACCCCATGGTCAGTCCAAGAACTTGTCATTCTATTGAAATAATGTGATATTTTTTCTTGTTCATGATCAAGGCCAATGGTTCTTTCCTTTTCATACCCAGGGTTCTTGTATCCTTTATGGGCATCATTTATGGCAGAAAACATTTCGTGCCAATAAGGTGAGCGAAGAACAATGAATGGTATCCCACATGCATAGAGAAACCTGTAAACCTTTGAATCCACATCATTCCTACACCCCTCATCAAGCAAATCTGATATGGTTCTATGCCTTAAAGATGATGACCCTATGCCTCCATGTCCACTGCCTTGGGAGGATGCTGAAGGAGTTCATTGTGATTGTGAGCTTGGTTCAAAGAAACCCCTTGATTTTTTTGATTTGTATTGGGATTCCTCATCTTCCCTTATGTATTTGTCTCTATCTGCTGCTGACACCGCTAGACAAGTTTTGATTCCTATTTGTTTGTCTCCATCCCATGGCCTTTTCCCACAGAGGTGTCTTCTAGCACGGGTGTATGAACCTCTGTAATCATTGTTGCAATGGGGGCAATAAAATTTAGTGGTTCCACCCCCTCTCCCTGTTTCAGCCCTGTTAACATATTTCCACAATGGGGTTTGGTCTTGTTTAGTTTTTTGACGGTCATGTTCACCCTCCTCCAGCTCCTCCTCACCGGGGTTTTCATCAATTCGACTTTCTCCAGCTTCTTCATCCCCCTCTTCATTTTGGCCCCTATGTTTCCTACTCTCCAGCACCATAATAACCATAAAAGGGACCAAGAAGAGGAAAATGCCAAGAAATATAGCCAGGTCCATGGTGTTTGATGTTTGAAGGGTTCTGAATCTGCAAATTAATTTAATTTATTAATTTAATTTAAATTCATGATTTTTAAACGAAATAAACTAAATTAACTAAACTAAATTAACTAAATTACTACCTAACTAAATTAAACTAACTAAATTACTAAGTTACTTACCTCTTTGCAGGCTTGCTCCTCGCTCCTCGGCGCTTGCTCCTCGCTTCTCCTTGCTCCTTTTCTCTTGCTCCCCAAGAAACTCAACTCAATGAAATGATAATGAATTTTCTTTAGGCCCATTGGGGTTTTAAAACATTTTTTTTTGGGTCCATGGAATTTTTTTCCGCCGGATCACTCTCGGCACCGCCCGAAATGTTCCCGGAGCGCTTTTTTAATGTTCAGGAGTGATCGGGAGCGATCGCTCCCCGATCGCTCTCGGGCTTCAAATTTCGCTTCGGGAGTGACGGAGCAATCGCTCCCTACAGGGATCCCGAAAATGGCAGGGAGCGGAAATTTTTATTCGGGCGCGTGCTCCTGAAAATCACTCCTATCTGGGAGCGATTTCGGAAGCGCGCTCCTGAGGTGATCTAGAGCCGCTCCCACCCAGAGTGCGATTCAGGAGCGGGTTCGAGGGGGAGGGGTGGCGCTCCCCCGCAACTCTGGGACAACTCCTTGGAGGAAGATAATTGTGGCATTCAATTCCTTTTTTTTAGAGGACCAAAATCGACCTAAAGATCATCAAATTTGGATAGGGAAAAATATGTTTTTGAAATTAAGCCCACGCATGTGCAAATTGTCAAGGTCATCTTGGGGTAAAATAATCAAATTGAACCCCTCTCCAAATCCTATAAAAGGAAGTCCCCTCCATCATCATTACACACATCTTATCGCACATCTTTCTCTCTCTGGAATGGCCACAGAAGGAAGATAGCTCCCGCAAAGGAGGAAGGTCATGATTGACATCTTGATTGGGCTGCTTGATGGACCAGTTCCTATGGCAAAAGGCCAAGCCTGTAAAAGGAAATTTTGTGCTTGTTTGAAGACTATTTTGGGCTTTTCTATTTCATATTACAGGTCTGAGTTATTCCTCAAGATGACAACAGACATAATGAAAGAGTTGGACTTTTTAGGGTTGATTTTATGGTGTGAAAAATCTCTCCCAAGAAATATGCATCTACAAGAAGTCCCTCTCAAGCAGGCCACATACCTTATCCTACTTAACAGTAAGCCGAGAAGACAATCTACTACCCTGGCAGACTTCATACCTATTTTGATTGGCATGAAGATTTATTTAGCGTCCGGATCAAGCTCAAATTAGAAGCTAGAGGAGAACAAATCAACATGAATGGAAGTGAAAACTATAGTAGGCTATTTGAAGTGTACTGGTAAAGGCTGTAGCATTGTGCTTCATTCCCTAACCAGGACAAGCAAGCAATGGAACTCCAGTTGTTATAAACATAAGATATGATTTTCTCATGTAATATTGAGTAATAGAAGAATGGTTAACCTGATTAAAGCAATTCCTTGATAGACAAGTATTAGCCCTAACCAGTCAACTTCTTCTACAGTATGACATCAGCTCCAAAATTGCATCTATTATTGAGGACAGTGATAATGGCTCTCCTATTCCACTAGTCAAGCTTGACCTTGAATTATTGTACTTTCTCTCTCTCTCTCTCTCTATTGAACACTTGATGTAACTAATAATAAGAAGAATTGATCAAGGGTTTCTCCATCTTGGGGTTTTTCCTTGGCTTGAGCCATATTCATGTATCTTCTTGTCTTAGCTTGTCCTTTGCATTATTCGTTTATGTTCTTTCTTCAATTACGATCAATGTGATAATGACTGGTGTGATTGCTAATTAAAATTAATGAATTTATAAAAGGGTTAAAATGGAAAACTGAAGTAACTGTCAGGTAAGGACAAGCCCAAGCAAGGAAGAAATCACTAAAAGAAGGTTGAGGGCTAAAATGGAAAATTGAAGTAATTGTCAGGTAAGGACAAGCCCAAGCAAGGAAGCAATCACTAAAAGAAGGTTGTTGACAAGTCTCCATGATTTCTTCCTCTGCAAATCTGAAGGTGAGGCTTCTTGAAGCAAAATAATGCTTAAATTAATTAGAAACAGAGTGAAGGATGAAATTTATGTACCTGTGGAAGAAATTGGCAAAAATTCAATTAAAAATTATAAGGCTATGCTTGGGTTGCTTTATTTTTTGAGTGAGGGATCTTCGTTGGGTATTAATCCTTGTTGGCCAGTGTCTACATATCTCTCTAAACAAGAATTTGTCACTGTATTATTCTTTAAGTTTTGGTATTGTTGGAGGGATCCGAATTCTGTACCAACAAAGGAGGAAGCTCAATCCTCTGTTAAGGCACAATTCTGCAACTTGGAAAGTTCCCTGCAGTCATAAAGTAATTTCTTGCGGGAGTGTGTGTAGTTCTGATGTAGTTGTTTCTTTCCTCCAAAGGACAGACCTCAAACCTACTCTTGGTTTCCTAAGCATGGATATGTCAAGAGTTTGTTTTAGAACAAGAATGATGGCTGAGATCTCTATTCATCTTTGTAGGCATCCCTGTGCAAGACTAGGTTATAGCCAGGATTGACCTAAGGCTCTTACATTCTAAGAATATTCAAGTTATAAGTTTGATTCAATCAATGAAAGGGGCAAGCTTGTGGCAGGACATTTCTAAGAATATTTCAACCTTCATATCCTTTATTTGAAGTATTTCAACCTCCTTGATTAGTTCTAGAGAACTATTGTTTCAACCCTTAAAGAAGAAAGTAAAGGATCATTGTTGATATCTTACAACCAATTCTCAAGCCTATCTCCAATCATTTGTGGCATCTCTTGAGGCTGGATCTGCTATCATATCAAGGAACTCTTGTGTTTTGGTTACCCAGTTTTTAACACAGTCATTATCTGAAGACTTTCATTGAGGGTTTGAATTGTTTTATTGTTGAGTCAATCAACTGAGTATTGTAGAAGCGGCCAGACCTATTCAACCCTCCTATCTAACCAATACCTTTTGAGTTATTCAGTAGCAACATTGGACCTTATTTTGTGAACAAATGATCGTTGATATCTCATGAAGAAAGGAAATTCAAAATTGTTCACTGGCTGAAGTTAATCCTATGGAATTTTGCAGCATTGAGAATCAAGATTGTTCAAACCCAAAGGATCCCCTTCGTGCTTAGAATCATCACTAAATGAATATCTTAGATGAGACATCAACCTCGGAAGTCAATATCCAATTCATCAACTTTTGAAGAATTGAATGATGCCGATACGGATTAGCATTGATTCTAAGTGGAGAGACCAGTATGTGCAAACTACAGAGCTATGTGAGAGGCATTGCTGATGGAAGAGACGGTATTTGCTTCATATTGTTCAATGTACGTTGACCTGTGGAGACAGTATGAATACATGGGATATGAGATTATTGATGTGTTTCTTCATCAATATCATGATCAACATAGATATATAGATTCACAGTTTGAACATCTTATGTCAATCAAGCTGACTTATGGAATCTTATTTATTGTGATGATATTGAATAAAATCTATACTAAAACCCTACAGTATAGTTATCAGTGAATATTGAGTGGCAATAAAAGGAAGAAATCTTCAGGCATGAAGAAGTATCAATCCTCATTCAGTTCTGAGAAGAATCAGTCATCTATCTCATAGCCCTCGAATAGCATCATTAAAAGCAACATCCCTAAAGGTGTATAAATATGTGTACACCTGAATATTGTCTCACGATCATACATTCTTTATGACAGAAGTTAGTTTTGGGTCTTCCTCTAGCCTATGAAATGAGTTTAGTTGTATCACACCTTGTCACCTATCCTAGGCTACTGCTAGTATTCACTGTCTTTCATCTCCATCATTCGATGGCAAGCATCCGAACCTAGAGGGTGGAAATCAGTTTCTTGTTAACAATTGAAGTGCATTGACTATTGGCCACTTTATTTTTCCTTGGAAGAAATTTAGTATATCAGATATATATTTTGTTTTAAATTTATTTTCCTTGTTATACCTAGAAAATGACAAAAAATGTTAAGATCAAGGCTAGAACTCTGGATCTATGGGATAATCAGGCCTGAAAACCATTCTAAGGATTAAGACCCTTGGTATATTTATATTGTCATTGATATTTGTAATATGAGTAATAAGGTTCTATTTGATAGACTTTTGTTGAGGTATGAGCATGGAAAGAAGTTTGCCTGTGTATTGAAGAGGTTTGGTATGATAATGAAGACGAGAAACATATTGATAAAATACTGATTGTCCATCTGAAGCAAGGATTTAGAGGGAGCTATATGGATGACAGGAATAATGACGAGAGAAGCAGTAGGTGTCAAATATCTCAATGATTATTTGGGAAAGTTACTTTCCCGATATCTAGAGGGACCCATGATCAAAGATGTAGATGATATCCCTCTCGTTCACAAATGGAAAACTAGCCTTGATACACTATTTCCTGCACTTAAAGATCTGATAAGATGAAGAAGTTTCTAATCTGATTTTATATATATAGAGATATATATATATATCTTGTGGGATCCCTGGTGTTCTTGATAATCACCTATCATATGCCTTGCTCTATATAGACTCTGAGTCAATCTTTGGATGAGCCTCATATATCGATAGTTGCTTGTCCTATAACCTATGGTTTGACGTACTCTGCCAGGAAGCCAAGATTCCATATTAACTGAGCTGACAATAAGAGGAATAGAAAGAGAACATATAGTTCCTATATATTTTGGGATCTGCCCTCATCATAGATGAATCATTGACTAAAGTCAGTTTCTTTGAGTAAGCATGGCTTATTATGAAGCCACTCAGTTGAAAAAATATTTAGTGAGCCCTTTTGTGCACATGCTGAAAACCACCATTTTATATTGCAGAATGGGCACCGTCCTTAAGAGAATTTTGTGTTCTGTGATTTTTTTTGAACAACAAGGAGAAATCAAGCTCCATTATTTGAGGATGGATGTGTTAATTACCAACATCCTCACAAAGCCTTTTGGTAAGGTCAATATTATCTTTCTTCAGAGGGAGGCTAGGAATCATGGAAAGACCCTTCTATGAAGGTTTTGTTTGAACAATGAGCTCTGGGGGCTCCTAGGGGCTTGGGGTACTTCTTAGAGCTATGATCAACCATAAGGTGAGTGGTTCACCTTCCCCTATAGGTGCATTGTGTACAAGGTGAGTGGTTGACCTCCTTTATCATACCCCACGACAGTTGACATGTGTGTAGGGTGAGTGGTTCACCTTCCGTTATGATTAATGACACATGTATGTAGGGTGAGTGGTTCACTTTCCCCTACGATTGATGGCATATGCATAGGATGAGCAGTTCACCTTCTCCTGCGGACAACCCAGTAAAATATGCATATAATCATTTGTTGATTGTCACATGTGGACATGTCAACAGGAGGTGGTTCATCCTTCCCCACATATAGGATACTCATCCCCTATGATTTATGGTTGACATATCGATGGGACATGGTTTATCTTTTACCCATGAGTAGGATCCTTCCTACGATTGATTGGTTTGCATGCATGTAGGATGTGGTTCATCCTTTCCCTACTCTCGGTGGTTTACATGCACGTAGGATGTGGTTTATCCTTTCCCTACAATGGTTGTGACATGTGACTATAGGATATGGTTTTGACCTTTCCCTACATGTGGTTGGGAGTAGGATGTGATTTTTCTTTCCCTGTTATTGCCCCAGCATACATCCTACCCATGTAGTCCGGGACTCATGGGAAGTACCTCTCATCTGGCTAATGATATGGGAAAAGTGGATAGGAACCATAGCACTACTTATGGATGCATCATGTATTGTCATACTCCCTATGACTAGGATGCCTGACGTTGAACAACTTGACTTGGGATCAAGTCTAGACTAACTTTTGTCAATGGAGAGTGGTAAGGGCTTGTGACTCACTCTCAATCAATTCTTCTTCATTATCTATATCAATTTTCTGCAAAGTAGAGGCGAGATGCAGAGATGATTTATAAATGGCATGATAATGGATGGATTGGCAGGAGGAATTTTCCCTAGTTGAGAGGGAGTGTTAAAATTGGTAACTAGGGCCAAATTCCTCTTTGGACAACTCCTTGGAAAAAGATAATTGTGGCATTGAATTCCTCCTTTTGAAAAGACCAAAATCACCCTAAATATCATCAAATTTGGACAAGGAAAAATGTGTTTTTGAAATTAGGCCCATGCATGTTCAAATTGTCAAGGTTAGTTTGGGGTAAAATAATCAAATAGAACCCCTATCCAAATCCTATAAAAGGAAGTCCCCTCCATTATCATTACACACATCTTTCTCTCTATGAAATGGCCACAGAAGGAAGATAGCTCCAGCAAAGGAGGAATGGCATGATTGACGTCTTGATTGGCCTACTTGTTGGACCAAGTTCCTCTGGTAGGAGGCCGAGCCTATTAAAGACAAGTTTGGGCTTGTGTGAAGATTGTTTTGGGATTTTCTATTTTATATTACAAGTCTGAGTTATTCCTGAAGATGACCACAAAGATAATGAAAGATGTGGAGTGTTTAGGGTTGATTTTATGGGATGAAAGCTATCTCCTAATTAATCCGCATCTATAAGAAGTCTCTCTCAAGCAGGTCGCATACCTTATCTTGCTTCACAATAGGCCAAGAAGACAAGCTAGTACCCTAGTAGAATGTAGGCCTATTTCGATTGGCATGGATACTTATTTAGGGTCTGGATCAAGCTTAGATTAAAAGTTGGAGGACAAATCAACATGAAGGGAGGTCACAAGTATAATACGTTGTTTGAGGTGTATTTGTAATGGCTATAACATTGTGCTTCATGCCCTAACTAGGTCCAACAAGCAACAAAAATCCAACTCCTATAAACATAAGATATGATGTTCTCATGTTGTCTTGGGTGATAGATGAATGGTTGACCCGATTAAAGCAATTTGTTGATAGACATCTATTAGCCCTAACTAGTCAGCTTCTTCTACAGTATGACATCATCTCCAGAATTGCATCTATGATTGGGGGCAGTGATAGTGGCTCTCCTATTTTGCTAGTCAAGCTTGACCTTGAATTATTGTATGTTCCCTCTCTCTCTCTTGAACACTTGCCATTAATAAGAAGAAGAATTGATCAATGGTATTCCCCATCTTGGGGTTTTTACCTCGCTTGAGCCATATTCATGTGTCCTCTTGTCTTGGATTGTCCTTTGCATTATTTGTTTATGTTCTTTCTTCGGTTATTGTCATTGTTATAATGATTGATGTGATTTCTAATGAAAAGAAATGAATTTATATTCGAGCTAATATGTAAAATTGAAGTAATTATCCTAAGAAAAGAACATGTTAACCTAAAATTAACATTCATTCTCCTGAATATATCTCAAATGTCTTGGCACAATCTTGATACTCCATGTTAAAGAATATGCTAGTTCATCTGACAAAAATGTCCCAAGGTTTCTTAACACAACTCCCACATTGGGAATAACAAGCATGAACTAATTTGGCCTCATATTTGCCAAATGCATTTGATGAAATATGTTTAGTGCTAGCTCACAATATCCACTCTGAGCATACCCTGAAATCATTGCATTCCATGAAAGAAAGTTTCTTATAGCCATTTTTTAAACAGTAAGTATTCATACTATACACTTAGACATTTCCCATACATGGAAAGAAGTGCATTCCCTACCAAAAGATCTTATTCAAATCCCAACTTGATCAACAGAGAATGAACCTGCTTTCCGTTCTCTAAGTCCTCTTGTGAGGTGGAAATGCAAAAAATGGAAACAAAGGTCATCGAATCCAATTCCACCCCTCCTTGTTGCGCTCAAATAAACAATTTCAAGGAAACCTCACAGTACCACTCCTAAGCACAACTTGTTTGACTTGTTTGGCATTTACACCACAAGAAAACATCTAGAAAACACTTACGAATGTGAATCTATCTGGCTTATGCTCCATCTAGCCAAAAATATTTAATACCTCGATGATATACCCAACCTAGGAATATCCTATTCATCTCTCTAATCAAATTCTAAGCTTGAAAATACCTTAAATATGCTTGTGAAAGTTAGTCTATTGGGTTTCATTCCTGCCAATTTCATTTAAAAAAAAACAGTCTCCTTACACTGCTCACTCTATGCATAACCTGCAAGAATTATCTTCCAAGAAACCACATCTCCTTAGGCATTCCGTAAAATAGTTTCCATGCATCTGTTAAAATACCACTTTTTCCATACATGTTGATAAGATTATTCCCCACAAGCATGTTTGAATGAAACCCAGTTTTAATTATGTAAGAATGGACCTGACCTCCCTCTTCTATGGCTTTTGAGCCAATGCATACTTGCAAAATATGCACATAATAACTTCACTAAGCCCAAATATCTACGTGTTCTATATGCTTCAAATATGATAGTAGGCCATGCCATTGTTTATTCCATCCTTCGTTGAGAAAAAGTTGAAATGCCAAAGTCCAGAATGAAGTTTATTTGATTCCTTGGGTGTGGCGTGGCAACATTCAATACAGATCTCAAGCGAGCAGTGCATTCAATATTTTGGGAAATCCATTCAATGCTTTCACTAGTGCAAAGGAATATCTGATCTCAAATAGGATGTTTACAATAAGAACAATAATTTATGGATGAGAAACTCATTGCCTCCTCTAACAGTGATGAATATGTGTGGAAATGCATGATTATTGAATTACCTTGGTGGTGAAAATCCATTTTTTTAATGCTTGGCCTATAGTTTTGAATCATGAGATCTTCGTTCTAGGTTATCATTCTCACAAAAGAACTTATCGTATTTGTACGATAATTTATGATACATGGACAAAATCTCTCGATTGTAAGGCATCCATGATGAGCCCTAGAAGGAACATTTCTTGTGTGTTATTCCTGATAGGAGTTACACTGTTGGAGGCTCCATGAAATGGAGGTGTCCTAACAGGGAGGCCATTATGTACATTCCCAAGTTTAATTTATGGAAACCTATTCAAAAAATGCCCACAAATCTACTTGGTGTTTTGGCCACTTCCTTATGTTGAATAAAAAATTATTACTGGCATTGGCATGAAGGGGTATGATCTAAAATCAGTGTGCATCATCAATGCCACATTACTTTCCAATTTCCCAATGAATCCATGCTGATGGAAAAATATTAGTGAGTTATTAGTGTCCATGACAGTCAATTTTTTTAGTGGGTTATTACTGTCTGTGACGGTCAATTTTTTTTCCCAGGACCCTTATAGCATGTTCATCTACCCAACCAAAAAATAAATTACACAATAGATTACATCACAGCTACTCAGTCTAATCATCCATGGCTACTACAATAAATAGATAATAATTTCTTAAACACGTACCTTCTCATAGACCTCCTCCATCTGGACGACCATCTTCTTTTTCTTGAAACTGAATAATCGCTTCGTCGTATTTTCCTGTCGAACCCTCATCACTTCACAATATTTTCCTGACTTGAACTCTCCAATGCACTATGTGTATCAATGAGAGAATTTTTAGGCTTTCTCCTCCAGCGCTGCTTTATTGTGTTGTTAACATAATCTTATCCATGTCTGGTTTGCCCAAATTGTTGGCCATACCTGGTTAAAATTTAAGTGTTTGGCCATACCGTGGGAAAATGAAATTCAAATCTATTAAAATCTAAGTGTTTTGGCCATACCCTCTTAAAATGTGGAGTGGGAAATGAGTCAAAAGCATTTTAAGTAAGGGTCAGAAACTTTTGTCATAATGTAAAAAACTAATAATAATAATAATAATAATAATAATAATAATAATAATAATAATAATAAAATATTTGAATATAATAAATATGTTTTTTTTAGTTATTCAAATATTATAAATGTTTTAATATCTTTCTATAAAATGTAGAAGTCATGTTAAATTTGTAAGCTATTTTGTTTTCACAATTTTTTTATTCTTTTCATTCTATATGACTAATCTATATCTATCTTAACTTTGGATCTATCAATTGTTTAGAGGGATTAAATATCTTTTTATTCTAAAAGAGGTTTGCACCTTAAGAGATTCGATCTCTCCCTCTTGGTGTTTTGTAGATCCAAAGTTAAGATGGATCTAGATTAGTTTAATTATTAATTACAATTAATTATCATTATTATTATAATCATTAATTTTATGTTATTTTATTTTATTTTCAAAATGCTAAAGAGGACATTACACCATCTCTACCATGGGAGAGGGATTCAACAATTGAGAAACCCTAGAGGCCCATGGAAAAAATGCATGAGAAGAAGGGGATGTGGAGTTTTAGACTAGAGCAAGGCATAATTTTGATGAAGAGTGAATGGGTTGTGGACAACGTCGGGCTCTAATATCCTTGTCAAAATACAAAATAAGTTAAATGATAGTCATGTGCTTTTATCCACGTGATATATATTATTTAAGTACAAAGATATTCCTCATGATAAACCATTTGAAGGCACACAACTACTCATCAAATATGTTTTTCAAATAAGATGTTGGTTTCTTACTATCGGACCCAAATGAAGGAGGAATTGGTGGATTATGCATTGCAGGAGGGCATTTTCAAAAATATGGGATAGTCCCAATGATTTTATCCATTTGCATTTGGAAGTCGAATCAAAAGGTCATCATGTCGCAGTTTTAAGGCCTACGAGGTCTTTGGAAATCAAAGTTAAGAATTTGATAGGGTGGTTGTCTGGCAGTTCAAAGGCCCTAACCCCTACTCCAATTACGCATTGTTCAGGTTTTCTAGTTTCAGCCAGCCCAAGACTTGAGGTTATTTGTTAGAGGTTGCAAAACTCTTCTTGGGGTTTTATGGCTCTGAGTTTGGTTTTCCTTTCATCCCAGAGATTGGGGGTAGACATACAATGTGTTACGACTTTCTTGGGGTTTTCAAAAGTTTCGGAAGTTATACCTTTCTCCAATTTGTTTTCTTGCTTGTCCTTCATCTTAAGTGTCATTGGCCTCGCCCTCATTAAGTAAACTAGTGAAGGGGAGCCTTGCCTCGGTGATGGAGGAAGGTCGAGCTGATGTTGATAATGGTGTTGGGGTTTTCGAGGAGAAACCCTCTTATGAAAAATAAGGAGTTGGATGGTTGAGGGTGCTAGTTGGATGTATATAGAGATTAGGAATTATTGTATGATTTTAAGGAATGTTTGACTGCAATGGAAAATAGTGACAGAGCAATAATATGTTAAAGGAGCTCTCCTTTGAAGGATCTAGAAGGAGATGGTGTAAGTTTTGACACAACATTACTTATCAATTGTGATGGCATGACTATACAAATTTGTAATACAAGAGGCTCTTTCATGTTGGTATGTCCATCTTACACAAATCATCTTTTGGCCAAGTTTGAATATAGTGATTGTTGGGTAGTTGTAGTCGTTTGTTTTCTCACAATCTTTAGGGGAAAGCTAAACATGACATATGTTTATCATGATTTTATTAATGTTGAGTTTATGATGCTTCTTGCATTGCACATGTAGAATAGGTAACCCAAGATAAGATGCCTTAAACTATCCACAAATAAGTATTGCAATGTTTCTATGCTTCAGAAATACTTCGCATTGTTTAGAAATAATTAACAATGTGATACCCAATCAAAGTCTTTACAATGAAAGGGAGAGAATCCACTTCTATCCAATGAGGGGGTTTGCATAAGGAGGATGAAATATGGGTTTGTAATCACTGTGAAAGTAGGTTGAGATCCTCACTGTAGTTACCACAAAATTCTGCTAATGAATTGTCAAGAATTTGGCCCTAAAACCCTTCGTCAATCTTCTGGAGTATGTCACATAAAAGAGCGAGGTTCTTTGTAGCTTCAACCTCAAAATAATCAATAAAACAGAGATTAAGATGATCCCAAAGCTTGAAAATTCACTATAGTCAACGAACCCTTGAAGGAGATCCAAACCAAAGTAAAAAACAAACTTCTTTATACTCTTCTCACATCTGGATATCTCTGTAATAGAAGACCGAACTTGTTTGTAATTCCATACTTCATTGTTGCGTTGGATAGATGGTGAAATGAGGATCAACAAGCTCTAATTTATAGGCATATGTGAGGGATAATTAGCCTTAGTAGGGAAAACATGATGTCTTCTTGGAGTCAACTTGTATTGGAGCTAAGTAGGGCTGACTTGAGATGCGAAAAAAGCATTTCTTCTTCATGTTTCCAATGAAAAATTTCAACCATGACTACTTAATTTTTCAACACTCCCTCTTAGCTAGGGAGGTAGTTTTTCATTCTCTCTCAAAATCATTCTTCCTGACCAATGCATATGTCTCACAACCCACAACCTAAGGAAGAGAACACAATCTAAGTTTCTCTCTTTCAAACTCATCATAAGAAAAGATACATAGCATCCATCTCAAAGCATCTCCCTGACCACGAGGTTTCATCTTGAACAGAATGGATAGAGTCAATAATTGTTTCATTGATGGAAATATGTGTTGGCTTTTGAGGGATTTATAATGAATTAAGGTTTCCTTCTAAGTTCCAAGTTCTCGCACACAAGGAATTCATAAACTAAGTTGGTGTATTAGCTAGCCAACCAAGCCATTGTTGGAGAATCGGGTCTTGATATTATTAAGATTAATAATGTGGTTAAGGAAGTGAAGGACCTTAAGTTCCCCCTCACCTCCTTAATGATGGAATTTTTGGGAGTACGAAACAAATCTCTTATAAATATGAGATTAATAATAAGTTAAATAAATCCACTACAAGACAGGGATTTTTCATGTAGGGAGGAGGTTGGGAGAGGTGATAGACACAAACTAGGTAGATGGAAGTCATTAATGGCAAGGGGACCAAGAAAAAGATCCGAGGTATAAACCTCTAGATTACCTTCATTCAATATCAGTTTGAAGTGGTATGAATAGCAGAGGAGTGATGAAGTCCTCACCATCATGCTATGGACATCCAATGAAGCTAGAAGGCAACCATTGTAACTTTCCAAGATTAAAGCATATTCATGTTGGGAATCTACAAGCATGTTTGAAAGTAGTATGCATAGTGATAGTAAAGCTTAGTTAGAGCCAAGTTTCATACATTTTGAAATAGGCAACAATACCATAATGCAAAATTTTGAGAAACAAATGGATAAACAAGGGTAGGAAAAATAATCTTAGAAAGGAAAATTGTTAGGCCCCTATACTACTAGTGTAACCCCTTATTATTATTAGTTCAACCCACTTATTATATTGATGTACCCATGTAGTGCCCATATTGTTACTATTGTGCCACATAGAAACCCACTATTGTTATTATTGTGCCCTTACATTATTATTGTTATGTCAGTTCTGATTATGTTATGACCCCTTAGACTCCTATATATAGAAAGGAGGTCTTTTAATTTGTATCATCCAAGAATTGTTCATTTATGTAATGTAAATAAGGTTTCCCCCTCCAAGAGGCTGAATTATAAGGCGTTGATCTATCTTTTCTATCTTTTCTTGAGCTGGTTTCATAACATTTGGTATCAGAGCTTTGGATTCTAAGGTTTCGCTGCTCCAAACAGGTCATCGTGGAATTTTTGCTATAATTTTTTTCTGTGACGTTTCAGAAGTCGCAGAAAAAATCCATTTGAGAAGAAATCGCGCTGAACCTTGGGTTCAAATTTCAGGGACTTTCGTGTGATATTTGCGGAGATATGATCTGAGGAATTTGGTCTTTTTGCAGACTCCTGAATTACATTCCAAATAGGTGACCTAGGGAAAATCATCATAGCTTTCTCTCTGAGCATCGGCTTGAAATTTTGTAAGAAGTTATAGAAAGAGGATGGACTGTAGTTTCCTGTATATATTTTTCAGAGCCAAAGGTCAAAACAGTGACTCGTGGCACGTCGTACAAGTTCGCTCTACTGAACTAGTCTATAATCAGGTCACTGTGGGAGATTGTGAATAACTCTTTCTTGGAGAATCCAATTTGGATCAGAATGGTGGCATTGGAAAGAGTAAACAGAGGGCTACTACAAGTCGAAATTTCAGAACTTAAAGATTTGAAAATACATAGTTACAGTTGTTTTAAGATCGAGCTCCTAAAATCAAGAAAAATCAAGATGAGGAAGTTTGATGGCAAGGATCCGATAAATTGGATACTTCAGATGGAGCAATATTTTGATATACATGGTGTGCCACTATTACAAAAGGTATGTATTGCATCTTAATATTTATAACCGGATCAATTTTTATGGTATGAAGGGCTTTGTTCTCGTAAACATCTTGTTACGTGGTCAATTTTCACGGAAGAAATGATAGCACATTATGAGGATACAAAGAGCAACACCACAACAATTAGAAAGAGTAAAAGGGCTTTGTGACTTATCGGAAAGAAAAATTATGGAAACTAGGAAGCATAACCCTCACAACTATAAATATGGTAGTGTTGTTTCTCCCAGCCTTCCACAACCTACAAGGGTTACACCACAACAATTGGAAGAAAAAAGAGAAAAAGGGCTTTGTTACAATTGTGATATCAAATGCACTAAAGGTCATAAGTGTGTTGAGAAGAAATTATTTTACATAGAATATGAAGATGAGGAAGAAAAGGATCAAGAAACATCAAAAGAAGAGGATATACGCTAGGACCTCACCCCAGAGAAAGAAGAAATGAATCAGACCATAACTTGTAAATCATTGGCAAGAATTACCACTCCTCAAACTCTCAAGATAGAAGGACATATCAAGAAGAAAAAGGTGCAAGAGGTGAAATATCACATAGAGAAAGAAGAAATGAATCCAACCATATCTTGTAATTCATTGGTTGAAATTACCACTCCTCAAACTATCAACGTAGAAGGAAATATCAAGAAGAAAAATGTTCAAGAAGAGAAAGATCACATCGAGCATCAAGAAATGAATCTGACCATATCTTGTAAAGGATTGGAAGAAATTACCACTCCTCAAACACTAGGGATAGAAGGACATATCAAGAAGAAAAAGGTTCAAGCAGAGAAAGATCACATCGAGCATCAACAACAAGTTCTCCAGCTTTTAAAGGATAACGCCACTTCGGTGCAAAATCAAACAAAACAACAAGTAGATCAACATCGTAGTAAAAAATGTTCTAATGTAGGTGATTGGGTATTTTTACTGCTACATCTCAAGCAAGCTATTTATGAGAAGGAAATGTTGGAAATACTACATGCACTTAAAAAATGTCGACCTTACCGAATGGGAAGACTCTTCAAGGATGAGGATGTGGAAGCATTATTTTTTGCTATTTCTATTATCCAACCAGATTGGATAAACGAAGCAAGGGATGAATGGAAGAAGGACGAAGAAGTATGGCCACTTATTCAAAAGTTGCAAAAGATCCCAATTCAAACAATATTGCCAGAAATTGAAGAGGAAGGAAAAATCATATTGGAACCTGGAGCAGTCACAGAAACAAGAACTCGACAGCTATGAAATCAATCAATTTCAGAGTATCTCATCAAGTGGAAGAACTTACCTACTCATGATTCCACATGGGAGGACAAGAATTTTATACAGAAGCATCAAGAACTACTCAAGCGTTGAGGACAACGCTTTTTGAAGGAGAGGGGCATGTTAGGCCCCTATACTACTAGTGTAATCCCTTATTGTTATTAATACAACCCACTTATTATATTGATGTACCCATGTAGTGGCCATATTGTTACTATTGTGCCACATAGAAGCCCACTATTGTTATTATAGTGCCCTTACATTATTATTGTTATGTCGGCTCTGATTATGTTATGACCCCTTAGACTCCTATATATAGAAAGGAGGTCTTTTCATTTGTATCATCCAAGAATTGTTCATTTATGTAATGTAAAGGAGGTTGCCCCCTCGAAGAGGCTGAATTCTAAGGCGTTGATCTATCTTTTCTATCTTTTCTTGAGCTGGTTTCATAACACAAATAGCTTGTCACAGTTGCTGATTCAACTATGCTAACTTTATGGAAGTATAAATATTCATTTTCCAAGAAAAAAAAATAATGAACCATTGAGTATAAATATATTATGAATTTTCCTCGATTCCAGCCAATGCATTGCAGTGGTATAGATGGCCACAACTTCTTCAGGTGTTACATGGGGGCCATTTTTCAAGTAATTATGTTGTTGTTCCTATTAATAAATCAACATAATTGATTAGTAATTTATAAACCTCTTCAATATTGAACATTACAAACTGTCCATTCGATATAGTGTAGGGGAAATAAAGATCCTTGTTTTTCTTTCATCCAAAGATATGTGAACTTTCCTAGATTTTCCAACATACTATCTTGTTCATAGTTGCACTACGCCTTATACGTTCACAACTGTAATGAGAAACATTATTCCACTAATATGTTTTTTATTTTACATAACGAAGAATCATATTCTCAATTGGAACTGATAGGCCAGGCACCTGAATTACCAAATCAGTTATCTTATTTATAAACTTGAGATATAACAAAGAACATAAATAAAGAAAACATTCAAATTTGTCATGCTTGATTAAAATCTTTATTACAACATGTACCTTCGAGGGGATGTTTTCCTTCCAACAACACCATGCTTCACTCAAATGTTCCAAAATGGTGTGAGATTTGTTCTGTTGGATGCCCTCTGTTACAATATGACTGATTATGTTAGAAATCATATAAGAGAATAACTAAGAGACTCAAGAATTTCATAACACTAAAATAAAACAGAGGGAGAAACAACGATGTAGAAACTTCAAAGGAAAAAACCAAATTAATCATTACAAAATGAGTTAAGAAAAGGAGAAATAGCATGCCCATCAAGGGTTGAACATATATAGAACAGATTAACTCAAGCATATTTACTATTAGCATCGAAGTGATTTCAATCTAATTGATGCATTCCAAACAACAAAAACATCCCTTTCCAGCGAGTTATCACACAAGGAAAAAATTGAAATCACCTGGCATTTCATTATGAACATCATGCATGAAAGTTGCTGTAAGATTAACATTTTATAATCTGTTTAAGATATATATATATATATATATATATATATATATATATATATATATATATATATATATATATATATATATATATAGATATATATATATATATATATATGGAAATTATTTCATCCCAATCTGTCACATTGTAAGTGACAATGTCGAAATTGCAGGTTGGTCTCCTGTATGAGGACAAGTTGGAGGGATTGTCCAACTATAGTCCATGGAAGGAAAGGATCAAGTTGGTCTTCCAAGTCAACAAGATCTGGGAGTTCGCCGAGAAGACCATCTAGAAGCCAACTGACCCAAAGGAGCTAGAAGTGTTTGGGAAGAATGTTGCAATGACCTTTTTTATTATAGTGCAGGCTTCAGATCTAGATTTGGAATTCAGAAAGGCACTCAAAAATTGCCTCTAAAAGCTCGTTGCACACTTGGAAATTTCTTATATTTTCACTTTGTACTTTTTTGTAATTCCTAGTTTGACTTTGGTAAAAGTCAAAAGGGTGAAGTAGATGAATGTAAGGGGTAAAAGTAAATGTAAATAATGGGAGTTTAGTCTTTGTAAGTTGTTTTGATGTAAATTTGACCTCATTTATGGGAGAGGTTGGAGTCAAAGTTAATTGTAGAAGTTGTTTTTAACTTCCCTAAACATTAGGGTTTGGTTATAACACCTCATGGAATAGTTCCTAGAGTCATGGATTTGACCCCTGAGAGTGGGGAGATGTTGTTTTGATCTTTATGTATCATTTTCTCAGTGATAGAATGGGTTGGATTTCAAAGGAGAGAACTATTGTAACTTGTACTTGGACATTTTCTGGAAATCAAAGGACATAGTTTGCAACTATTATCTAGGAATTCATGTGTAGTAAGTTTTTGATGTTGTTTTTTCTCTGTTATAGATTTATATGAAATACATTGATCTTCTCTTTCCATTCATCAGTTCTTCAATGGTTTTCATTAAAGTTTTGTTGTACTATGAAACAACCCCCCCATTTATAACAAACAATAGCTAGGCTTAGAGTTGTAAATGGGGACCCTTTTAAATTTTTAGGCTTAGGATAATAAAACCCTAACTCTAAGAATATTCCTAGAAAAAACTTTCAAAACTAAGTAATGATGAAATCGATATCGCAAATCACAAATTGCACTTTCCCACATGACCATGTTAAAAAACCTTTACAAAATTGCGATATTCGATTAAGTCTCCTGCTGCGATAACATCACCTTGTCATTTCACACTTCACATAGTTTGCGAGAAAATTGACCAAGCCATTAGAACAACCAAAAATGATTTGTGAAATGTGATATTGCAACCCCCGCAATCACATTTCACTTAATACATCTAGTAGCGCTATATTGTATCATTTTTAAGACCGCGATGCGTGATTAAGTCCGGTAAAACGTGTGGAATAATTACGTTTTAAATACCAAAACAAACAAGTTGACAGGTTATTAAATATTTAGCAGCCCGAGGAAGGATAATAGTTTTCCTGGTTATGGGTAGTTATAATCGAGTATCTCATTAAAACCTTTCTCACGATCCAAAGTCAATTCACAAGAGTTTTCAATCTTACTTACTAGATATCGTCTGCACTGAATTATCTTGTCTATTTCAGGCGAGTGACAAAAGACATGTCACTAAGAAAGGTGATGTAGAAATAGACCAAACATACCATTGTTGAAGATGCGTTTACAGAGATGGCTCCTATCTTTGCTGATACAGTTTGTGATGTTGCTGGAGGCGCAACATTTTGGGAAGTAATTTACAATAGGCCGAAGGATGAGCGTCCTTAAATCACTATTAAGAGAGCAACATTTGACTCAAAAAGGCCTTCAGAACTTCAATGTAGAGATGCTTCCTATTCATTCCTTCATAGGATAGGAGCAAGGGCTGAAATCCTCCCCTATACAGTTCTAATCAGGTGGGTGATTGAAAAACTTATCATTGAAGATAGGCAGTTCAAGAATTCAAGGATAAGGTCATTCAGAGCAAAGGATCTAAAGAAGATGGACCACATACCTAATCCATAAGATAACTACAACAACACATTTGTGGTTAACTTTTCAAAGAAGAATCTAGACCTCTTCAAGATAATTCAAGGTTGGAGGGTGTTGGACAAAAAATTCAAGTATGACAAATCGGGTATGTATGTTATAGCCTCTTTAGCAATCCCCTACAACTATGCAACAGACATGTTATGTAGATTGTATGGGCTACCCAATAATATTAAGTTTTCAATTGAATGGATTCTTTTAATTGATGCCTGTGATAATTCCCATATCATGAATTGGCATTCCACCCTATCTGACAACCTAGCCACCACCATTACCGAATATCAATAGAAGAAAGCCTCCTTTTTAGATAACCTCCCTCCCTTCTATTTTAGTGCCTACATTATGGATGTTATCTGTTTTTGCACGACATTTCCAACCATGGGTTGGAAATGGACCTTACAAGATCCTTACCCAATCCATCTTAGTTATAAACAAATATGGGAGTCACATTACATACCTCAGTTCTATAAGATATTCCATGTTGTTTTGTTGCCCCTACATCAAATGATTTTCAATAAGAAAACCCCTAGGTTTTCCCAAGAAGCTGCAGCATACCTGCTTACTGTCGGCAAGTATTTTATTGAAGAGTGGCTCACCTATATTAGGGTTTTTGGTAGCATGGTTGACCCACACTTCCTTCGTTTATATGTTTATGATAAGTTATTAGCAAGAGAGATTTCCTACTAGACTATGGGAAAGGGCTTGACTAAAGCTCTCAAAGACAACAAGAAGTCGTTATGGCCCATTTTCCTTGTCAAATGCGGTTCTTTTTCTTTAGCCAATTTTGTTCACACCACTAAGGAATTAGCACATATGGAAGCCCTCAAGCTTCATACATTGCCTAAGAGGTAATTTGATCCAAACAAAGTGGAATATAATGTCACTACTGGAGTAAAGCTCAAGCCATACAATCACGATGACAATTATTTTGAGGATTTGTTACAGTCAGCGTATCCTTCGAAAAATCATTCAAATGGGCAAAAGCAAATCTGAAACCTAAAGATTTTCAAAGATTTCAGGAATTCATAGATGAGAGGCTTCGGGTGATCCCAATGCATCTATTAAAACCCGAGGATAAGACTACTCAAAGCATCACTGTTGATAGTGGAGGTCCTAGCTCTCAAATAGACTCTTAGGTAAACACTGAGAAGACACTAGACATAAGGAAGCCCCAAGACACCGACAACATAGCTGAGTCCAGCAAGAAGTCAACTAAGAAGCAAGTGATGAGCACTCAAGCTATAGAATTCGGTTCAAAGACCAAAGGTGGTAGTTTGGAGCAGGAGTGGGATTAGTTTAAACAGAAATTGCAAGGTACTCCCAAAGCCTCAAATGCCCAAGAAACAAAGGAATGCAAAACTCCTCCACATATTCATAAAGATACAAAGCCCAAGTCTTTCAACGGACAATTTACAAATATGGAGGAACAAGCAACAACTTCCCAACATGCTGAAATTAACCCTGCTCTACCCACATCGGAGATTGATCTCAAAGTGACTGAAATACCTCCACTTGATTTGTTCTATAGCCCTCCCCACAAGGCTGTAGTTAGAAGGTAGAGAAAAAGGAGAAGGGCAGATGCACCTGAAGTCCCACCTGGAAACGATCCCATGGACATTATCTGGAAGGATATTCCTTTCAATCCGGCCGAGAACTTGACTAGACTATCACAGTTCATGGGAGCATACGCATTGGCGACTATGGATAAGGCTACTAAGGTCTCTACTCTTCTAAGGGATAAAGAGGAGAGAATTGTGTAGCTTGAACAAGAGCTCGAGGCAGAGAAAGCAAGTGCAAATAGGCAGGTGGTGGAGCAACTAAAGCAATTGTAGCAAGACATGGAGGTCCTGAAAATAAGCCATGAAGCTGATATATCGGCCAAAAGCATGCAATCCATGGAAAGATACAAGGATGTTCCCACTATTGAGGAGTTCATGAAAGAGGCCCTGGAATTAAATTCCCTTCTGGTGAGACAAAAAGATTATTTCTGCCAGAAGTTGTCTCACATTACTCCCTATCTAAGTACTAGTGACCAACTGACAGATAAGGCAATCGACCAGAGAACAAAGTTTAATGATTTAAATGCTAGAATCTCTGAGTTCATTGAGTGGCAGGAAACAGAAGATGGAAAGAAGGCCAATCTACCTGAAATTGAAGAAACTCATAAAGACATTCTCTTTACAGATTGGGATGCCATAATAAAAAAGGTTGAGCTAGCAGTCACAAGGGCAGTTGGAGTATCAAAGAACATCGTCAAAGCAGTGAATCACATCTTTTTCTCCACCAATCTAATCAAGGAATGCAATACAAATGAAATTCCTAATTTAACTGCTTTGTCTAAAGACTGACAAGAAAAGGTGGGGAGTCAAGAGAGAGGCAATTACGAAACTGACCACGACCAACTGGGAGGTATTGGTAGTATCTAGTTAAGCCACATAGCCAGATTATGACTCTCAATTGTTCCGTTCACACGACTCAAAGGATGTTGCCACCACTCATTGATGCGATCTTCATAGGATAGCTCAGGACTCATTTCGGACCACCTCCTAAACTTCAACCAATGACTGATATTTGCAATTTAAAGGACAAGCTAGCACACATCAAGTCATCCTCTTAGTTTTGTTTATTTAGCCTCTGTTTATTTTTGGAGTTAGTTACCTAGTTAGGAGGAAGGTTGTTTGAAACCTCCTCAAATTTTGTGTAATACATTTTTGCACATTTAGTTAGAGTAGTATTTATACCCTTCTCATGCACTTAGAGAAGGGTCCAGAATTTTATCAAAAACATTTGCAAAGAATGCACTATTGTAAGTTTATGAATGCTTTGGTGAAATGATGGAACATGATTGTTTATTTTAGATATCAGATTACTTTCTTTGTTCATGCACTTTTGTATTCTTGGGAGACAATTTGATTTGAAGAAAGAAGGTGGTCTATGTCATTTGTCAAATGAGCAGGACTTCACACATATGGTACTATTACTATGTATGATTGATTCTGTTTACATTTAATTAGTGGCAAAACTTTATTTCATGGATTATATGCGAGATTTATTATTTATGTTAACCGTTAATTACAATTTTGTATGATGCCTAGCTGAAATTTTGATTTTCATATATAACTCATCATATATGCGATATATTTTATAAATTCCTTTGGCTAACTATTTATTCAAAGAAATTGTCTTTTATGTTATCATTTTTGTTTAGTTGTGTTCAATATTTACTATCACATGCTAAATATATATCCTTGTAGATCGCATATCACACAAGAACAATCAGGTTTATATTAGGATAAGTTAGTTAGAGAAATTTCATTGTAGAATAGGTCACTTACATTATCATTATTCTGTTGCAAAGAACTCATAAACTACCCACTCTCATCTTAAAACCCACACTAAGAAATTGGTCCCATTATCCCTAGTCAGAGCCACCACTTTAAACAGAAAAGGAGTTGTCTTAAGGTCCAGACCGGGTGGTCATCCCCCATGTTTTGGTGACAGAATTATGAGGCCACAACAAGTTTATAAACATAATTATTTTCATAAAGGTCCGTTTTGATGGAAAAATCATTATGTGTTACTTTCTTTCTTGCTTAATGAATTCATGTTTCATGCTCATTAAGACCTTTTTATTCTAATAGAGTTCAGGCTTTTGTGATCCATATCAATTTAGAGAGAGATTCTTCGACGAAAATCACATGGAAAATCATTTGTCGACGCGTTTCGAACCAACAAGTGTGGTTCATCATCAGGACAAGTTGAAGAAACAGATCCAGCTGACTACACCGACAAACCCTAAGATCCATCACAAAAGTAATGCTACCTTGCTCCTTTATATCTTTGTTGTTGTAACCCTTTGATCCTCTGACCTAGATACCTAGTTTTTCTCCCTTATCCAACAACAAAACCCTAAATTTTCCAAAACCCACCTGAGCCTAGCTATCTAGCCTAAAATCCTTTACATTCGAATCATATCTTGGTTGTGATTTCATAGAGAGAGCCCTCTTTCGTTTGGTAGGGCTAGCTACCAAACTAAAAGCTTGGTATGTGGTTACCTCTGTCGATCTCCTCATCAGCCTGGGACATTGTGGAGGATAACAGAGGGCATGACAACTAGGGAGTGCCAAGGTGTTCTAGTGAATGTAAGGTTCCCAAGTCATGGAAAAATATAATGCTAGTTGTGACATCATGACTGCCAAGGTGCGTTAGGGAATGCTAGGGCATGCTAACATGTGCCAGATAGTACAAAGACATTTCAAACATGATAAGGTGTGGCAAGTGCTAAGGCATGCCAAGATGTACAAGGGTGTGACAATGCATTCCAGGAATTGTCAAGGCAAGATAAGATGTGCCTTGTGGTAAGGCATGGCAAGATGTACAAGGGTGTGACAATGCATGCTAAGGACTGTCAAGGCAGCAAAAGGGAGGAACAAGTTAAACTACAAGGAAATGAGCACATAATAGGGTTAATAAGTAATAAATTTACCTTTTCCATGAGGGGCATGCTAGGCACACCAACACTAGGTGCCAAGTGCCAAGTGTTAATGCATTCTAAGTGCCAAATATTCCTCCATTTCTTCTCATCTAGTTTCCAATAATTGATCTCAAATAAGTTTCATATTAAACCATGCTAAAGCATACCAATTCATCTCAACGCATGCCAAACATGCTAAGACTTTCCAAGTGCCAATGTGCATCAGGGAGTGTGATGCATGCTATGAAGTGGCATAGAATATCGAAGAGTGATAAGGTGTGCTAGAGAGTGCCAATGCATGCTGAGGAGTGTTAGGTAGTACTAGGAAAACACAATGGAGCACAAGCTCAAAATGCATGGAAGTGAATGAATATGAGGGTGTGTCCAAGAGTGTTAATGAGTGTTAATTGTTATGCCAAGGAGGGAGTGACAAGGTATGCTAAGCATGGGTAAGCCATGCCAGGGAATATCAGGGCATGTCAAGAAGTTCAAGAGTGTGCTAGGTAGTTTCGAGCTGTGCTAACATGTGCCAAATAGTGCCAAGGCATGCCAAGTGCTAAGACATGCTAGGCTGTGCAGGGTGCCAAAGTATGCCAATATGCATTAAGGAGTTTCAAGGCAACAAAAGGAATAACCGAGATAAAATGTATGGAAATGAACACATAATAGGGTTAATAAGTTGGGACTTTATCTTTTTCAAAAGGGGCATTTTGTGCACACTAATAATATATTAATCCAATACATGCCAAGTGCCAATGTGTGCCAAGTGCTAATGTTTTTCAATGCAATATTATGCGAAGGTGTTCCAGGGCATGCTAGGGACTACAGGGCATGAAACACATGATAGGGTAGTGCTATGCTATGCTAGGGCATGCCAACACATGATAGGGGAGTGCTATGCTATGCTAGGGCATGCCAATAGGTCCTTGGGCATCCTACTCATGGCAAGATGTTCTAAGTACAAAGATGTTCCAGGTACAAGGATGTTCCAAGACATGTGAGGTGACAAGGAATGTTAGTGTACTATTCCAAAGCATGTTAAGGTGTGCCATGAATGTTGAGGAGTGTTAGGTCTCTCTCATTAATAGAATTAACAGAGCTTGATTATGTATTAAATAATATAGTTCCTACACACACTAGTGGAACTTTATTTAAAGGGAATTTTCTAGATAATAAACCTAATAGAGATGAATCATGTGTTGACTCATAGGAAAACTATATTCTTATGACTTGAGGGAAATGATACACACTAATTACTTCTTAACAAATTGACTGACTATAACCACTATGACCTTGGAAACATAATTAAAACGACTCCACAACAGTGGTCTTAAATTGTTATCTTTTGACAAAAAATATAGTAACAGGTACATAGCATCATCAAAAACTGATTGGAATGATCAATGATGACGAACATGTTTTTATCGTCACCAAAAGTAACCAAAAAGAGCATTGGTGAAGGTCAATAAAATATCTTCACTAGAAGTGTGACCAAAGAGAGAATTAGTGATGGGCATTTAATGACCCTCACCAAAAGTGTCAAAAAAGAGAGAATTAGTGATAGGAATTTAACAACCCTCACCAAAAGTGCCATTGAAAATTGATTTGGTCACAAACCTTAAAGGACCATCACTATATACACTTACAACAACATTTTCTTAAATACCGTCACCATATGTGCCATTGGTGAGAGACCTTAAAGGTCTGTCACAAGCATGAAGTGTCATCAAAAACTCATTACAATGATCAATGATGATGAACATTTTTTTACAGTCACCAAAAGTAACCAAAAAGAGCATTGGCGAGGTTCAATAAAATATCGTCACTAGATGTGTCACCAAAGAGAGAATTAGTGATGGGCGTTTAATGATCCTCACCAAAAGTGTCACCAAAGAGAGAATTAGTGACGGGCCTTTAACGACCCTCATTAAAAGTTTCACTGAAAATGGATTTGGTGACAAACCTTAAAGGACCATCACTATATATACATACAATAACGCTTTTTAAAAGACCATCACCATATGTGACATTGGTGATGGACCTTAAAGGTCCGTCACAGAGATGACCATCACCAATGACCTTTTTTCTTGTAGTGATTGTTTTGAGTGCAAAAATTGATGAAATGATTTCACCTTGAGGGATTTCATATCTCTTAGCAATTGAAAAATGTATAGTTAATATGGATCTAGATTGTTTCTAGTCACGACAAACCACCTCAAACTTTTAGATGATCATCATTATTGTATATGTTTTACATGAATTGCAATGTTAAAATCTTCAGAGTAGTACCAAGAAGTTCATTTCAAATGACTCATGACGATAAACACAAATAGAATAAGTGACACTATTTAATGATGAATAATGTGAATAATAAATAAACTAATAGGATGAACATACTAAAGAAAACAAAACTTAAGTAAAGACCAATCTCAAATTTGTCCTCTTTTAGATCTTTACCCACAATTGTGATCTTTCTTATCATCTCCTTTAAAACACATGAGAAAAAAACTCGGTTATGAATAACATTCAAAACTTTAACTCATAATATTGTAACAAAATTCATTATATGTCTCTCTTTCCACTTTCAATAGTTTATTTCTCCAACCTTGTATATTCCATATGATTCTAGTTACATTATGTTACAATATTTTGTTTTTAATGCACTATGTATATTGTAACATTATATATATCTTAATACTTTAATGGTATTGATCTGTGAATATTAATAGTAATATATAAATTAATCATAATAAAATAAATAAATGGAATTCAAATTATAACTAAGAATCTAGTTTACAATGTCATAATGTGTACCTTGAATTCTGTTTTTGTTGTGTTATCATTAAAGTCATTTGAATTGATAATATTCACGATCTCATTACCAAAACCAATGCACCAAATATTTTTTTTGTGGGATCACTTTTACAACTAACATGATAAATCATTTATCTTTGTTTATCTTTGAAAGAAGTGCTATGATGTATAAAATGCTGGTTTTAACCCTCTAGTGCTAATTTTTTCAAACATAGTCTTAATAAAATGGAAAATATGCAATAGAAAACACACATATTAACAGAAACATTTTACTGTGAAAACCCACACTGGGAAAACCAAAAATATTTTTATAGTATATAATTTTTTTATAGCATTACCATATATATATATATATATGTGTGTGTGTGTGTGTGTGTGTGTGTGTGTGTGTGTGTGTGTGTGTGTGTGTGTGTTGGCATCCATAAGAAACCAATCCACTTACCTTATATTAGCATACAATCATATCTCCTTACATGAAACTATAAAACCATGGGATAAACAACCGTGTCAAAAAAACAATAAAATAAAAAACTATGTTTGAAAAATCACCAAATGCATATGAGAAAAACCACCCAACAAATATTTTTCAAGGTCATTTCCTCGTGACCTCGACACAAGTCCCCTACTAGCTACATATTACACCTAGTGAAATGTAAACCACATTGGGGTAGTCATGCAAATAATATAACACATATCCTACATTCTCCCACTTATTGTTTTCTTTGCACATGGTGGGTGCTAGGAGTACCATATAATTCCCTTTCTTACATAAGTGGCTACCATGTATTCAATGTATTGATGGCCCTCAATATCACAACAAGGATATTACAATCCCCAAGGGTCTCAACATTAATTGTGAACTCAAGGTTCGTATAAACTTAAGATGGTTTTTCACTATGTGTGAAACATGTACTTATATTTTTCCTTTTTGACTCGAATGAAAACACTAAGATGAGATCTAATTACTGAGTGTTATAAATATTGAGAAGGGAGGGTGAATCAATATTGCATGATAATTGAATTTTGACCCAATTTTCACTCTTCTTTACAATGTTAATTGAATCTTAATTTAACTATCATAGCATCTAATCAAAATTATATAATACATGTATACCATAGGAAACATATAATCATAAATGCATATGATCCATGTAAGTGCAACACATCAATAAGTCAATATACACATCATCACATAAATACATTAGATTTTAGGTGGAAAACCCAACTAGGAAAAACCACCACTATTGTTGTATTCATCTTATTTTACTAATATTTAGAAGATATTATTTTACATGTTACACAGATGTCAGCTTTTACCATTGTGCATGCTCCTACTTGTTGGAGTCTACTACCTCCTATTATTTCTCTAGTACTAATTGAAGGAAGCCACTTCTCGCTTACTGAGTGCTTCAACCATTTGACTTCTTGTGGACCCCATTTCAAAATATTTCACATTAGATCCACTTGCAATGAATTCAAATCCTATAGCCAACATTTCATCTAATTTTCAAAATAAACCCATTTGGAATTTCTATCTCAATAGGACGTAGAACCTTTGTTCACTAATACAAAATTAAACCAAGATCAACAACATCAACTTAATAGAAAACCGATCCCTGTCTTCAGTAACCACTATGTTCACCAATCAACTCAAAGAGTACACCAATCAATAAGAACATATTTCTTGGATACAATCTCTCTACATGATATGAGCACATCAAATGACGAGAAACAACTAACACAAGGTAGCATGATCATAACACACCTTGAATCAATATAAGGGCATCAAACTCATAGGTTTCTACTTGTAAATACAATAGTGTTACAACAATATAGAATTATTCTACAAAAGAGTCAAGCATCTACAACCAAAAGTTTGTCATATAAAAAATTATCCCTTTTCCCATATTCTAGATTTGTTTGCTACAAACAAGGCATTGATATATGCACACAACGATTTTTTTATTGCAACTAATCCACCCATTTCAAATTAATAATGACAACCCCTATATCAATTCACTATATTTCCTACATTATTGACATATATCTGCATTCACTGTCTAACCCAAGTGTTTAACTTGCTTCAAGATTGCATCACTACCATCAACATATAATCACTTATACAATTAACTATAAAACTAATTCACACTAGGGACCACACATTAATTGATGTTATGGAATGTTTACTTCTAAAGAAACAAATTTGATATAACAATGGCGCATACTCTGTCCTTAGTCTAGTCATTTTCTATAGGCTCAACAAATCGGCCATTTAGAAAAATCAATGTGTTTATTCAATGAGAGGACAAGATTTGTGTAATCTAGTTTCTATGATCTATTCATTGGTTCAGTTCAAATATTTTATCATTATGAATACACCATTGATTCATCATATTTAAATTCAGTAATTATATCAATACTAGTGTTATGCAAAAGAACTAAAAATATTGATCTAGTTTGGTGCTGGAACCAAAGAAGAAAATGCACTTGCCCCTGTAATCCTTCAATGGGTTTAACAATTACAAATTCAGGACTAAATATAATCAATGTAATCCACAACCATTCTAGTAATGAATCAATTCCATTGATCGATCAAAGAAAAAAGGTAAAAAATAAAATACTATGTCATTTTTCTCAATAGAGGAAATACCAACTTCAAATAATCTACAATAACTAATTAAGCATTATACGAGAACATACACACCTTCACTAGCTCGCATGGCACCAAAATTACATAGTCAATTTAACTCATCATATCCTTAAACCATATTTTCTTAGATCACTGAATATTCAACCATGCAATCTCATTAGCTCTGACCACTTGTGAATATTTTAGTACCACCTATCCTAGAACAATGTAAAAATGATTCATATATATATATATATATATATATATATATATATATATGATGATTATGATGATGATTGTCGGTTCTAGAGCCAATCAATATATTTATTAAATGTGCACAACTAAAATGATTGATTTTCTTGTTATTTACAATCTCTGCACCCTATGATTACCACAGGAAAAATCATAGATTTATGAATTGTTTTTGTTGAAAAAGTTAATTAGATGTTGAACTCCCTCGATCACATGATTTACCTAGGTAAATTTAGTGGTTTGGCCTTCGCATTTTACTTTCCTTAACCTACAGGCATCATCATGGGGATAAAACTGTCACCCAAAGATTATCATCCTAGCAATAGATCCTACAACTAGTGAGGTTGTTGATTTCATCATTGTGTGCTAGTTAACATCCTAGAGAAGTTTCTATAACTTAAGGAAAACCATACGTGTTGTGCCCAAATAGGTGACAATAGAGTCTCCTATAGCTCTGCAAAATAGGGTCTGTACAATTATAACACAAAAGAAATGATAAACAATAATTAAAAATCAACAACCCAAGTGAACTTAATCCATGAAAAGAGATGTGAGATAAGTAAGATAAATAATTAAAACTACCATATAGTTCCTAAAATTATTATGTAATAAAAGACCGTAAACAAGCTAATTGATTAACCATGCATAAAATAATACTCAACAGTGAAAATTGAAGGAATGAAGAACCACATGAAAGGTAATCATAGAGAAGGGGTCATGAGCACTAGGGGTGGTACCTGTCCCAAGGAAACTCATATCACTAAAGGAGATATTGTTGGCTTGAGGGTCTCTAGATCCAATTTCAAAGTGAGTTGTGCCAAACAACAAAACCCTACAGTGTCGACCCTTTCAGCAACAACTTGTGTAATGCACGTTGTAGTCTCACCCAAGGCAGTATTGAGGGATGAGAGAACCAGGTTTCTGCATCCAGAGGTATGTGTTATGGGTTTCTGTTACTCCTAGGGCTTTATAATGACCTTCACAAACCCTAATCCTTAAAATGCAGGAATTACAGTAACTTACATAAAACATATCTAACCTTGTGCCGATTTATTTAAACATTCATAAAATCAAGCATTCTAACAGATCTACCATTTTTGCGCATCTATTAAGTGTTTATTATGATAATTACAAATAAGCGGAGTGAATTCAGAATAAATTGTAGAATTAAACATAAACACGGAGATAAAGAGATATTGCTCCAAAATAGTATTTACTATATTCAATCCTTCTGTTATAGACACTTTCTTCCTTGCGCACACAGTTATAAGGGCCCATGCACACAGCTGCAGGGGCCCGCACACTAAAATGTGGACTTACCAAGGTCTCCATGCACACAACTGCAAGAGCCTTCCACTTCACCTAAGTACATGAAACCGACTCTTTTTCCTTAGATCACTTGCCCATACATAGATCTTCCATTGGATGACTCCTCTTATGACTCTCTATGACTCTTTTTTATAGCATCTTATTTTTACAATACCATGGTCTGCGAACCATGGGCAAGTCACAAAACAACTTAACATCAAACAAAATAAGGGGCTTTGACCTTCCTAAAGTGCCTTTGACTTCTAATCACCTTTTTGATTCACTCCTCAAAATGCAGAGACTTTACAAAAATCTCAAAAACTATTACAAAATTGACCCTAAGGAACTCTGTCCCAACAGGCCCCCAACACAAAGTCTTGACTCATCCTTGATTCATTCTGCTGGTGGTGCCTCGATATTCACCCACAACTCATTAAATAAATATCTAACACTTGCAGTTTTGTTGTTCACTACGATGTGGCCTGACGGACATCCTTAACCAATTTTTTTGTGGCTGGGCCTTTGACTGTAGGGCCCATGGTTCTCTACATCTGTTGCATTGCCTTCAGCTTGCTCTGGACTGAAAACATCAACTAACTTGCCTCATCCACCGAGGGATGCGTCCTTGAAGATATTATTGCTTCCTTTCGATGTAGCTCATAAATTTCACAGTAGATGAGCTTGCCTTCTTGTAGTCTCATGAACCTTTTCCCTGGTACTAAGGTTCACGCTGTAGACCTTATCTCATCGAATTGCCTATGCTTGTCCAAGATATCTAGTTCATTTTTTTGTAGAGTTGGATCCTCCTACAATGAGGTCCATAATTCCATGGCTTTCTCGAACAACTGATTGCAACCTTTGACTGCAACTTCTAAGGTAGCCATTTCTCCTTTAATAGAAGCCTCGCACTGCTCTTTGACTTTTGGAGGAGTGGTCATTTGTAGCCTGAGTTGGACCTCAGAGATCTATAGCTGCAACTCAAATATCGCTTTGCCGATTTTCTCTGACTCCTTGACTGTGGTAGTTAGATTCTGAATCTTCTCCGCAGCGGCCATTTCTACTAGAATCTGTACCTTAGGAAGTTCATTGTAGACCTGTGCAATTGCTACTTCTAGTTGTTGACTTCACACCATCACTTCCTCCCTTTCCTTGAGGATTTGCGACTTTTCCTCGAACATTTAGTGATTATTGGTTTTGACGAAGTTGATGATCAACAATGTGCATTGTTCCTAAATTCTAAGCTCATATGACACCCTTTGATTCAACTCATGCAGTGTTTGAATATGAAGTGCCACCCGATTTAGACTCAAGTCCTTCATTTGTAAGAGGCGTGCCCTGCCTTCTGTTGAGTCGACACGCAGGGACCCTTCTGGTAGATATACTTTTTAGACATCCATGTTGATTTCTTCTACTAAGTTCGACCTACTTTCTTGTTTTAGGCTCGCTTGCTTCAAGCTCACCTATCCTACGCTTGCTTGAATAATACCTATTCGGACTTGCAATTCCCACAGGCCCTGTTGCACTTCCCACAGGCCTTGTCACACTTTATGCAACGTTTGGTGGTACCGTTCTTCAATGTTTCCCCAAAGATCCATCATTGCATCGCAGACCACATCCCCAATATCATCTAGGTCCCCTTCTGTGAGGACCAAAGGCATTGCGCTTGCTGATTTGTCCGATTTATGCTTATTATGTGACCCTTTGGAACTCCTCTTCTGCTTCTTTTTTACAATGAAGGAGAACTCCAAGACTGCACCCCCTTCTTCTTCATCCTCTATTTCAACTTTGACATTAGTTCACCTTTTTTTGACTTGCCAAGGTCAATGGTGGCCTATGAAGTAGTGGCAATATTCTCCTTTGGCACATCAATATCTTTGGTCGAGACCCTTTCTTTTGTTTCTTCTTTCTCCTTTGTAGCAACTTATTTCTATTGTGTGGCCTTTTCTTTAGTTGTAGGATTCACTTTAGCGGAATCCTTCTGTGCTTACTTCTTATTTTCCTTTGTTGTTGTTGTTGTTGTTGTTGTGGCCTGTGCTGCTTCACCTTCAGCTACCTTACTAGTTCCCATGCAGACATCAGAGGGGGTCACCTTGTCACTCGGCCATTTACCGACGACTTCTAGAATATCATCTTTGGTGACCAAGTATGGCCACTTGTGCCATGTGAGCATGGCGTCTTTCTTTGTGTGGATGTGTAGATTATGGAAATATCCCTTGAAATTTGCTACATTGACGTACTGTGTGGGAAAAATTGGTGATAACCTTGGCTGTTGGTTAATCACCATCCTCAGCTTGGACTCAAATAAAACCCAAAATATTTTCCTCTCCATGACGCGCTAGGGGTCTTTAGTGGCCCACATCAAAGTTAAATTTGTGGCCTCAGGTAGATCTAAGTCCTACTAAGGGAAATGAATCTCATCGGGCATCCTCCAGGTCACCAACGCAATCAACAATAATAACCACTCATAGTGTAACAATTTTCCCACATCCTAGGCCTCCCTGCAATCCTCAAAAAAATTATGACACAAGTATTGATCCCAATTCCATTAGACTCTTTTGGTGCACTCCGTAAGTAAAGAGAATAATGGCATCGACACTTCATCATCATGACGCTTCCTCATGATCTTTCCAACCAAGATTTGTGCAACGAATTGTACTGCACCATCTGATATTGAACTTATAGCATAACTGCATGACTTCTTTATCATCTTGAAGTTTCTCTTCATTCGATCTACCAATTTCTTCTCCTACGACTTTCCCACGAAAGCCTCTGCAGGGTCCACCCCTTGATACAACAACAAAGTGGGTCTATGGATTAGCATATTAGTGATCAGGATGGGCCCTCCCAACTAGAGGCATCCGTCATGCACCACTATCAAAAGTTGATGCACACTAACTGTGTCTATAGTGTTACGTGTAAAGTGTGGCACTCTCAACATATTCAGTAGCCCTGTGCACCCAACTACAACTACCCATTTCATTGTCTCAAGTCATGTGGAATACGAATCTTCATAGTATACCTTCCTCAAGTACTTTCTTGGCTCCAACTATGGGAATTTTGCATCCTCCCCTACGTCCCAATCCTCCATTCTTAAGTATGGTACCCATGCTAACAAATTTCCATAAAACTACACATTCTTCGATAGCAAAGGTGTGGAGACCATGAACTTTGCTAAATTCGGTTCCTTGGGCACGTTAGCCATGGATTTTATTTTTGGTATAAATGGCAGTAGCCAAGTTATTGGCTCAACCTCCTCTGCATCAATTTCCTTAATACCCTCAGCTAGTTCTTCCTCATCTAAGTTTAGGGGCTCTGTTGGTTGTCTGGATCGATCCATCTTTCCCTTCTATCAGATCTATATTGGGTTTTTGTGTGAAAATTACCACACTGGTGCTTGCAGAGGCTTCTTCTGCTTCTTATCTCCCGTCGTGGAAGTAGATGGCTTAGGTCTTGGTGACCTAGGCATTGTAGTAGCAATTCTGTAGGTACAGGTTGGGCCGACTCCATCTCAGGTCGAGTTGCAGTCATTCTCTTGATGAATAGATCGCACTGCCAATTGGTTAAATTGGTGAATCCTGGCTGTGAAATTTTCTCCTTATTTTTTTTGCAATCCCTATTAGACATACAACACTTCTCTTGAAACAAATGAAAGCACAATAGCTTAATTTAAATTCTCAGGAAGAAAAGTGTTTGAATGGGGAGTGGCATGTTGTATGTATAGCTCAATTTGAATTCAAACCCATCCTTTCCCTCCAAATTCCTCTCACTAATGCATCTTGGGTGGAATATTTCCAAATATATGCTCCATAAATGCTCCCTCCCCTCTCCCTTTAATGTAAATATCACCATCCAATCAGCTATAATGCTTTGAATAGTCAACTTTTAGCTAGGTTGCTAGGGCCCACCAACCTAGCACAACTCCTTCATCACAGCTCTCCTTTGTGCCTTCCCTTGATTGGTCATATAACCCAATCACTTCACACAACCATCCTTCTCGCAATGTATTTTATAGTCCTACACTCCCTTGCAGCTGCCTGGAGTACTAAGACGACCCCACATCCATATAGTCGTTGCGCATTGGCGAGATCACCCCTCTACAACTTTAATCAACTCCCATTAACCTTTCTCGGAAACAATTCCCCATTCAGCTTCACGAGATGGATTGTGCCTCCATCCATAATCGCCTTAATAATGTATGACCCCACCCAATGCATTTGGAACTTTCCTGGAAACTTTGTGAACTTATTGTCATATAGTAATACCAAATATCCATTCTTAAAGGTGTGTTGTCTAATATGGCAATTGTGCCATGCCTTTTTGCCATCCTTCTGCACCTATTGCTAAAAACCTTCCAGGAAGCGATCTTCTTCTAACTCAACTAACTACACGAGGAGTTATTCCGTGGTATCTCAATTGGGCATGTCTATAACTACAAAAATCTGCAAACTTGGCACGATGTACTCCATTGACATTACAACTTCTTCTCCATAAACTAGTTTGAACGACGTTTGTCCTGTCAACTTGTTGTAGGTAGTTCTATATGCCCATAGAAAAACTGGTATGCGAAAATTCTAGTCTTTGCGCTTCGCATTGCAAATATTTGTTAAGGGGTTTTCTAGAATTTTGTTAAATTCTTACATTGTTTCATTCATTTGAGGATGATATGAAAAAATCTTTTGCGATACATTTGGAATTCTTCGAGCAAAGAAACAATTGTTTCCTTTAAGAAGTTTGAACCTTTATAATTCCTCAAGATCTTAGGATGACTGAGCCGAGACAGCATATATTCAAAAATGAACTTTGTAGCTGTTGTTGCGCTACAATCCTTTACAGGTTGCGACTCAACTGACCTAGTTAAATATTTGGTCATTGTAATGATGTGTATAGCCCTTGTCTTCTTTCCTAGTGGCTGAATTGGCCCCACAAAGTCTATCACCCTCTTATCAACTACTTGTAATGACACCTTCGGGTTTAAGGGAAATTCATCCCTTCGTGACAGTCTCCCTGTTCTCTGGAAGATATCACATGCCCTGCAATAAGCCTTGGAATCCTTATACATAGTTGGCCACCAGAGTCTTTCTCATAGAATCTTTTGAGTTGTTGCTCTTCCCTAAAAATTTCCTCCTGCAACACCTCCATGTGCTTTACTGAGGATTCTTTGTCACTCATACTCCGAAACATACCTCCATAATATTTCATCGAACCCCATTTTATATAAGTTTCCTCTGATGACAAATACATTGGCAACCTGAACCACCAATTCCTTCTTTTGTTGTGTTGTATACCCTTTCGGAGTTGTACTTGTAGACAAGAACTAGATTATTTCTGCAAAATGGTCATCTACGATGCATATAGCAAAGTGTTGTGCATCAGCCAATCCTTCCTCCAAATTTGTAGGTTCGTCACCATTCTCAATCCGCAGGAGGTGATCTGGTCCATCATTAAGTTTCCCTAGCTTCACAATTACTTCAAATTCATATTCTTGAAAGAGCAACAACCATCTACATATCCGCCCCCCCAACACAATCTTTTTTACTAGGTAAGTCAAAGAATAACAGTTTATGTACATCTTGAAGTGTGCAATGAACAGATAGTTCCTGAATTTCTGGAGCGCATACACCATTTCTAATCCTTCACACTCTGTGGTTGAATAATTCTTTTATGCCTTTGATAACTTTCTACTCACAAACGCTATCAGATGGTCAATATCACCTACCTGGTTGGGTTAGTAAAACTCCTAGTGCTATCCAAGATACATCTACATGGACCTGGAACTCCTTCTTCCAATCGGGGAACACTGAAATGGCGCGGTAACCATTTTTTCCTTCAAAACATCCAAACTCTTCTGGAAATCATCGTCCCAACAAAACGTCACATCCTTTTTTAGAAATGTTTCCATTGGTGCAGTGAACTATGCATATGATTTGATAAATTTCCTGTAATATCCTAGATGGTCCAATGTCGCGCACAGTTGTTTCACATTCTTTGGAAGCTCTAGATTAATAATCTCTGCAATTTTGGAGGGGTCCACCATCAACCCTTCCTTACAGACTACATGGCCTAAGAATATCCCATATGGTATGTAGAATATGCATTTCTTCATATTAAGGAATATCTAATACCTTCGACAAGTATCCATCATGAGGCGAATACTGGAAACATGTCTCTTAACTAACCCAAACACAATCCAATCATTAAAGTGAACGATGTGTGAATAAACTCCTTGAAGGTTGCCACTACCACCATAGAGAAGACTGGAGGGGCGTTCTTAAGTCCAAAAGGCATAACTTTATATTGAAAACAGGCCCATTCAGAAGCAAAGGTAGTCTTACTCCTATCCTTCGGCGCAATCTTGATATGATGGTACCCTGAGAACCCATTAGTAAATGAATAAGCTTCCTAACCTCCAACATTTCCTTACACTTCATCTTTGAATGGCATCAAAAATGGATCATGGAAACAAGCATCATTTAACATTCTTAAGTCGACACATATCCAAATCTTACCCTACGTCTTCATTTCCTGAACCACCATGGGACTAACCTAGTCTGATTCCTGGACAGGTTCAATAATCCTGGCTACAAACATCTTATTTAATTATTCACGTACTTTTTCCTTATACTTAGGATTAAAGAAGTAGGAGCGTTGCTTCAATGGCTTCACATCTGAATTTAGAGTCATCTTCATGATGCCCAGATCCCCTACTATCCCTTTCAGATAAGACAACTTGGTTAGAAATTAGTCTTGATACTCTCGCAATAACTCTGTGACTTTTTCCACCATATCTTCATCCCAATAGTCGCTTCGGTTTGCGAACTTTAGCTATGCTTCTGATTCAATATTCACCTACTTGGTCTTTAAGGATTGTGAGATATCAAGGACTCCTGCCTTAGTCTCTGTGACTTCACATTGTCCCTCTGACTCAGGAATATTGATGTTCCTAGGATCTTCTTTTCCTTCCTCACTGTAACATTTGAGTGCATGGCACGGCTACATACTCCAATCTGGTTGTACACATGCAATAGGTTCTTTGGGAATTCTGAATATTGCAACTTTCATCTCTTGTAATGCTTCGTCAATACATTCAAATCCATCTTCAAAGCTAAATGTGAGGAGAAAACTTTCCTTCAGAAAATCCCATTAAGTGGTGCCATATTGTATCTTTGTTTCTAGATACCAGTTCATCGAAATTGTATCCAAAGTGTGGTAGAATATAAGAACCCATTCTGGTTGTGGTTCCTTTTCCCATGCTTTCATCCATCGAGCCAGATGCTTGCATGGATCATCCTTCCTTGTATTTTTCTCCGTAACGTGGGTGTTGGCATACCCAAACCATAGCTTCATCATCTATTGATATTCCTTCAAATCTGCAAAGTTGTTCATATGTGTACCCCACCATCTTGTAAGCATAGCTCTTAGCGCGATGTCTAATACCTGGAACCAATAATCCTCTAGTGGATCCCTTTCAAATTTATCTAGAAATAAATTGACATCTTCTAAACCATCATAATACAGTAAGTTGCATACCTCAATGGATATACATAAGAGTGAATTTATAAGTATCTCATATCGTAGCAACGATACCTCATGCAACTTGTTTTTCCATTGTTCGATCTCCACATCTAAATCTAAATTGTAGGAGTTGTCCTTCTCCCATGTAATTCGCCCATCCGTCATAGGGTTGATCCAATCTTCATCATGTAAGGGCCAATATTCGTAGGTGGGCTAATTTTCCATGATGTTTCCAAAAAAAGATTCACCAATTTCCATTTTTTATAAGAATAATTTTCCCAAAATTTACAATATAAAATTACTTTACCTTAAATATCTTGAACATTATATAGAGATTATATATAAAATCATTACAAATTTGAATAATTTTACAAATACATCAATAAAAAATTTATAGTTTGCATATTAGGGACTAGTGAGATTCACCAATGTTTTTAAACTTCAAGATAATTTTCCATCCTTATAAATTTCCCTGGTAAGCTTATATATTTTCTCAATATCCTCTTCCTCATCATAATCACAGACTGGTTCAGTGTACCTCGCACCCTCGGGTGGATCCATTGGAGCAATAACCCTTAGTTCCTTATTTTCAAATGTCATACTCGGCTTCTATCAAATGCCCAATCAATTCTAAGTAGTGCTAGGTATGAGTTACTATCGTCCACTACTTCAATCACTTCAAAATTGGCTATGGTGCATGCCCCTTCAATATCCATAGTTACCGCATGTGGGTGCCCCATAGGCATAATAATTTTTTGATTCGTCATTCTCAGCTAGATCAAGGACCATTTTACTATTGTTCTTATCATTATTTCCCAAGTTTTCTTCAGTAGAACATTTGCATCCAACCCCAAATCAAGAATTACTTTGTCCATTTTGAATCCTCCAATATGGGTAGTAAATCTCCTTTCGCGACTAGGCATTTTCTTACTTTTTCCCACCTTATGTACTACGCATTCTTTCGACAGTGGCTTGTTCCTTCCGGTGCAATTATATATCAATTCTTCCAGTCCCTCTATTGATTTTTTGTCCCTCGGGAGCTTCATGCAGGTTTGTAAGAAAGATACTAACAAGGAGGGATATGTTTCTTGCACCTTACTCGCTTCTTCGTGTTTCTTTGTCTGCATACTTTGAGGCATTGATGTAGAAACTCCTGCATCTACGAAGCTCCTCTTTGCCTCCATAAATTTTTCCTTTACTTTATTCACATTCAATTCACCCTCAATGTTAGCAGCCTTGTGAACCCATATGTTTTCCTCTAGTTTCTTCCCTTTATCCTCCCTGGTAGCTATTCCACTTCGCTTGACAATATTAACACTAAGACCCTCTTCATGTAGTTCTGATCTCATCATTTGGATATTTTAGGTAGGCTACTGAGTCTAAGTCTTCTTTTCTTTCATATTCGTGATGATCACGGGACAATCTACTATGACATGATAAAACAGTTGATAATATTGGCATGAGTGGTGCGTTGGATGTTGACAATCTCATGCGAAGTGACCTGGTTCTCCATAATTATAACAAATGATTTGGCCATGACCCCTTCCAACTCCTCCTCCTTTTCCTCTTCCTCATCCCTGAAAACCCCCATGCATTGCAGTTACACCTTGATCCTAAGGATGAGCTTCCATATGTGCTCTATATGTTAGTGTTATCTCCATCATCAATTCATAACTCTGGCAGTTACGCTCATCATGACCCACGAACTTATAGAAATTACAAAACGATTGTTGGGGAGTCTACACAAACTTTTGCAAAAAATAACAATTGTTTGTCATGTGTTTTCCTCTAATTTGACAAATAGTGCACCAGGGTATCACTCCTGTACTTGGCCTAGTGATTTTTTCTTGCTCTAGGGGGGAAGTCCTCCTCAAAAAAGGAAATTCTGATACACTGGGTAATGGTCCTTGTTGTGACCATGGCCCTTACATTTCAAACACCATACTTCCATGCAGACTTCATTCTAGACTTCTTTTCCCTTTTTGAGGCTCTACAACTCCATATGCAAGTTATCCATCTGTGATTGAATCAGCTGCACTCCCAGATACATATCCAGAATATATGAGGCTTCTAGTTTCATAGCAATCTCTAGAGAATCCACTTGCATTCCAATCTTCTGTTGTGATAGTGGCAATCTCAAATGGGGAAATAGTAAAGCAATGTACCAGTCCTTGTGTTGGTCATCTGTGATCTGCATATTAGCCTGCTGGAGCAAACATTTCAACCTCTAACCAAAGTCCCACGTGGACTAATTTACCTTCTTCTGAATCTCCTTGACCTCTATCACTCATTGGGCTTGCAACTTAGGTTTCTTGAATTCATTATTGAGTTCTTTCTTTGTTTCTTCCAGTGTTTCATGTTGATGAGCCAAACAATACTTAATATCCTAGCTTAGTGCTCTATCTTGTAGTGTTGTAACTAGTTGCGCTTTCTTTAGGTCATCATCTGCAATATGTTGTGACTTCCACACAACATCCACTACAAACAAAAATTGTTCAGGTTCTTCTGCTCCCAGACCTATGAATATGGGCATCTTCGTAGTGTTCTCCATGTTGAATAGTTGAGGTGGAGGTGGAGGTAGAGGTGCAGGTGTAGGTGTGTGAGGTGGAGTTGATGGCGGAGGTGCAATGGATGGATGTGGTATTCTCGCGACACCCTCATTTACTGCCTATAGTGCACCTAGAGGTGTTTTCAGACTACTACTTTCTTCATCATTATCGTACGCTCCCAACAGAGGGTTGTACTCATCACCTGAATCTATATCTCTTTTGAATGTCTTTCCACTTCGCGTAGTTCCCATCAAATCTCTTCTAAACATTAATTCAAGGACATAACCCTTTTCTCTCACAATGGAATTTTAATCCATGTTTTCAGGGACTTTAGATACTTACCTCTTGGTCTTTTGAAAAACCAGCGTTCTGCTTCACTATAACTGATATATGTATCGATCGCGACTCGGTAATGAAACCAAAAATTATATCAATCCAGTAATCGACAACCCTCACAATCTTCTTGTCTGAACCTTCCAGGTGACTTACCAACTTTGGAGTCCACATAATAGGGTTATCCAACTTCCACATACCTTGACTGCCTGCCAATTTAGACAACCACTAGTGTAATTTGCACAAAAAAGAGCAGAATAAAATTTTGTGTTTGTCTATAAATAGGTATCTTTTCAACCACTCTTCCTTCGACAGGCACAAATTCTTGTTTTCCTGGGCTGCAAACTCATGCAACTTCTGATATGTCCACTTCTCAATCTCCTTCTTAGTTGGAAACCATTTATTTGACATCACACATTCCTTAGATAGATCCCGGTCCCGGAAATAGAACCATTTGTTGGTTTGAGGAGGTATGGACCCAGGTTAAGAGTTAGTGGTGCTAAAAAGAAAAACCCTACACTGTTGACACTTTCAGAAACAACCTATGTAGCGTAGGTTGTAGTCTCACCCGAGGTAGTATTGGGGGATGATAGAAATAGGTTTCTACATCCAGAGGTTTGTGTGATGGGTTTTTGTTACTCCTAAGGCTTTATACCGACCTTCGTGAACCCTAATCCTTAAAACGCATGAATTACAGTAACTTCCAGAAAATAGATCTAACTCCATGTCGATTGCTTTAAACATTCATAAAATTAAGTAATCTAAGAGATCTACCACTTTCACATAGCTATTAAGTGTTTCTTATGATAAGTATAAACAAATAGAGAGAATTCACAGTAAATGCAGAAGTAAACATAAACATGTAGATAAATAGATATTGCTCCAAAATAGTCTTGATTATGTTCAATCCTTCTGCCACAGAATCTTTGTTCCCTACACACATAGTTGCAGGGGCCTGCGCACTCAGATGCGGTCTTAGTAAGGTATCTGTGCACACAACTGCATGAACCATCCCCTTCCCCTAAGTACAGAAAACAAACTCTTCTGCTTTATATTACTTACCCATACATAGATCTTCCATTGATTGACTCCTCTTATCACTCTCTATGAATCCATTTTATAGCATCTTCGTTTTACAATACCATGTTCCCAGAAGTATGGGCGGGTCACAAAATGACTTACCTTCTAACAAACTAAGGGGATTTGACCTTCCTAAAGCCCCTTTTCCTTATAACAACCTTCGTGCTTCTCTCCTCAATATGTGGATACTTTTCAAAAATAACAAGAACTATTACAAAATTGACCCCAGGGGACCTTGTTCCAACATAAATAGTCTAAGCCAAATATGTTTTTCATTAATTGAAAAAATTGCTTGTACATGAAAAGTTGTAGAATTGAAAAATCACTAAAATATTACTTCCTCTAACTTGTCTACTTCTAGCATATTTTGATTTATTTCCCTCCAAAACTCTCTAAAAAGCAAGGTCATGCACCCTAAGTGACCTTGCACCTATAGGGAAGAGTAATTAGTGCTTCAATCCAGTTGAGTTTGATTTTTTTACAATAGGGGATTTTCCTAAGAACTTATTTAATATAAGAAAACATTCTTAAGTGCAAAAGGAAATGTTTAACACAACCTTTATGTGCCCAAGCAAGGTTAGGCAAGCCTAATGTTTTACCTAATTGGGGGGGCCAACATACCCCCCTAGTAAGACTACTACTCATCCTTTAAGAAACCTATTCTTCCTCATTTCACTTCTTTTCGTCAATAATTTCTCTCATGACCTATTTAGCATCCAATTATGTGTTAGAGGTGGTTGTACCTATCGGATAAAATCCTACATTTTTCTTAATGTAATGCCATTATCTTGGCTCTTCATCTTGAATTTGACATTCTTTAAGTCCCAACAGCAAAGGAGGATTAAACATGATTCCAATTCATTGGGTTTCAAGAATGATTCTTTTATATAAAGAGGCATTTTACAGTGTGACCTGCAACTTATCAAGGGAATCATATTCCCTGCTCTTCATGTTGTACGCTATTTCTTGTCATCTCCAATGGAAAGTCTATGAAAATTCTTTTCCTAATAGTCATAGGTATCCTCAAGGTGGTAGATGGAGTCTACCCACATTTTTTTTGTAAACCTTCATCACTACAAAATCCTCTATTATGATTTCATGGGTAGAAGTGAGGATGAATGGTTTGATCCAAAGTGGTTCTCTCATCTTTATTTCTAAGCATATTTTTACTTATTCTACTCTGGCCTCTTCATTCCATTCCAAAGATGTTAGGTCCATAATTTGTGTATCTCCCAAACATGGATTTGGGTCCCCTATGGTTATAATAAGAAAGAAAAGGTTGTGAATGTAAAACTCAACAAACATGTCATTTTCTTTTGTGCTACACTGAAGGAAAAAGTTAATGAATTTCTTAACATATTATAGAGGGAGAGATCTTTTTTGTGCAATAATTTTTATTTTAAATTGGCACTACTCCTTGAGAAACAAGGAGTAGGTTTTGGATTATTCCATGTAATTCACTTCTTCCAAAGAAAGATGTTCCATGGTACTCAAGTTTGTCTCTAGGGTTGCAATTTGAGTCTATTTCTCCTACAACAATCTTTGTGTTTGCTGTAATTGGGCCTTTAGTTTCTTTATTTCTCTTACCAAGTTATCCCTTCTATTGGTTCATAAAATATTAGTAGTTCCATCTCTTCTCTCAACTTTTTATTTTCTTCCTCCATGTTTCCGACATCCCTTGTGTTAGTCTGAAATTTCTTGGAAGGTTTACCAAAAACACTTCACTTAATTCACTAGGTGACAAGTGACCCTAACAAAAATTTGATGGCTTCTTGCGATTCAGATCTACTATAAAAATGGAAAACCTGCAATAAAAGTATAGATGATCTAGAATAGAAAGAAAGAATGAAAATATCCAATGCAATAACCCAAATGGAAAGACTTTAATTGAATAAATATTTGATTAAAAACACATATGGAAGGAGATCCATACATCGGTCTATAAGTCCCCCTCCATGGGATGGGTCCTTTGATGTACTTGATGCTTCGAAAACTAATCTTCTCTCTCAAAATGTGAAAAACCTAGACATAATGTAGAGAACTTGAAAGGGAGCTCAAAAGAAAAAAGATGATAATGGTGACAATTATTATGACCATGGTGAAGAATGAATGAAAACACCTCCCATTTTTAACAAAGTATTGAGTTAATCTCGAAAATGGAGCATAATAAAATAATATTAACCAAAACAAGATCTAATAGCTTTGAATATTTTATTATATTTATTGGAGAGGGAAAACATATTTAAAATGGTTAAATATATTTATTTATAAATAATTAACAAATAAAATGATTTATTAATTATTTCGCGAGAATTAAGAATGGTGTGAAATTGAAATAATTATTAAATAATGATTTAACAATTTTTCAAATAAAAGAAGTAAGGAGAGTTAAATAAATAGTGATTTATTTAATTATTCCTAAGGGATTTAGTCAAATGTGACAAGGAACAAGTATTTAAATAATGATTTAATAACTATTCCTAGAGAGAATTAAATAAATAACAATTTATCTAATTACTCTCACAGGTTTTTTATTTAAATAAGAAAATAAATTAATAAAAATGGTTTACTAAATTATTTTCCACAATGAAAGTTATTTTACTAGGGTAAAATTAAATCTACATGGTGCATTTCGATCCACCTAGTTAGAAATGTCTAGGTGATCATTTTGTGGTGATAACAGATTTCCCCCACACATATGAGTGTTAGGAACAAATTGTATGACAAAAATATGTTGTATATTACACTTCAACCAGACACCAAAGGGCAGTCAAAGAGAGAGAGAGAGAGAGAGAGAGAGAGAGAGAGAGAGAGAGAGAGAACTGAAGCAATGCAAGGATGGACGAATAATGGAGGGGCCGAGACCTACTAAACTGAGAGAAATATCTTTTTTGTGGAAATACATGATCTCAAATGAGGTGGGGGAGGCATACCCATACTTGCCAAGATAACACTGTAAAAATAATAATGGTGATCCCCACAATGTGGAACTGAGCTACAAAGTACATGATAGACTAGCATCAATGGGCCATAAAATAATAAAACATATCCCATATCCATAATGCGCTTGGAAAAACATAGGCCAAGATTGAATAAAATAACATTTGAGTACATGAGATATAATTCCCCTCGAGATGACATGGTGAGGGGGGCTCACAACCAAGGAAGCCCTGCTGAACAGGAAAGGGATCTAAAGATCTAAATGGACTGTTTGAAGGAGACATGCGCTCTGTGGGTGCTACAAGTAGTGGAAACCAAACCCATCACATCTATAGGACTACATCTGAGGTTGGATCAACATTTGTGGGCATTCAGGCATGTGGGGGACTACCTGAAGGGCCACCCCTTCATGAGGTCTGGAACATCTCACGCACACCTCAAAATAACTAGCACAATTGGCCAGATCAGTAAACTGTCAAGTGTATGAATATCATTCGTGTGATAAGAAGTTGATGTTGAGCACATGAGAAACAACTCAGTCAAAGAGAAATAATTATTCCATTTTCTTTATCCAAGGAATCGAACGGAGATGGAAGCTATAACGATGGTACAACTCCCTCGAGACCATTATACTAGAATAAATGTGCCAAGGTTGATAGGAGAAGGCCCACCAAAGTTAAGAAAATAAGGAATATTCAACAAAAGCATGAGGGATCATAATAGAGTGATTGATGGAATGACACTAGGGATGATGATGGAAAGAAAGAATATGGGTGGTGGACTAACAACTTCGCTTGTCAGAGCATAATAAGGATGATTGACTTGGTAGCGACCAACTCGATTCTTGAGGGGATGGTCAATGTCTTAAATGGGGGTTTGGAAAAGATGGAGCAATAGAGATGGAGGCAAAATTGGAGTAAAATTGGAGGGATGTGACACAATGATGTATGAAACACTATAACAGGACACAAGGGGATGTGCCACAAATTCCTAAATTCAAGGGTTACTTGATGATGTTGGCACAATGGAGAGGCTCGGAGGGGACCATGAAAACATGAGTAAATGATGGTTACTCATGAAAAAAATTGACACACGATTCCACCGGTGCAAAGGTAAAGTGGTACCAAAGCATGAGTGGATCAAATGAAGAAATTTGGTTTGAAGAGGTGGCAAAGTGAGACCTTATGGACAAAATCACTTCGTGTTGAAGTGTCAAATTACGAAAAATAAAGAGAGACCCATTATAGAAATTGGTGAGATATTTCCATCATTGCTGACGGTTCATCAAATGGAGCTACGGTTTGGTCACAATGGGAGATGTAAAAACTAGGGTTTTTCCTATAAAAAGGGCTTATTACCTCCAAATCCAATTCATTTTCATAGTGAGTTGTGGAGAATATGGAGAGGAAGAGAAGGACCTAAATCTTGTGGAGATTGTAGTGGAAAAACTGACTGTCGAAATCAAGATTTGCAAGTTGGAGGTAGGTGGCCTAACCTTACTCACCATTTTTGGTGGATTAGAATTTCAGATTAGTGCTTTAGCTCTCTGCGAGGGACTCTTACTCATATTCATGGTCGCAACACAATTTTTGGGGCCTGATCTGTGCTTTAGAGGACAAGAATGGGGCCCACAAGTTTGTCCAACACAATTTTGAGGGAAAATATTGATTTCTAGGCTGAGAGGATGGGCAAGACTCGTGGTTTGCTGAAAGTTGAAGCTAAGTATTGGACATGGATTCCTTTGACTCTTGAATGAAGAAAAATATTGGTATTTTTCTGGTATGGCAAAGTTGAAGGTAACGTAGCTAGAACGAGATTTGGAGTCCCTCCATGCTGAGATTCAGGGGAATCAAGCAATGAGATTGGTGTTGGCACGATATGGCGTGCTAAAGTTCTTAGAGAACCCTATGATGAGGGTTGGTGAGCCCTTGCTATCGAGGATATTGAGTTACTAGGACCCAGATTAGGAGGTCATTGTAGTACAAGGGCACAAGATCGATATCATGATCTAAGACATATATTTTCTGAAAGGATTTCCTCCCTTGGAAATGGTAGGGGAGATACATCCCTTACTACCTAATGGGAGGCATATAAATGATTTTGTTGATTGTCAATGTGTACCAGGGGGTTGTGTAAAGGTCACAACCATATAGATCAATCACTTATAGAGGCTAGAGACACGAGATACAACCACAACAGTGTTATAGAACTGTGGTAGTCATGCCTTCCACCATATCACTGAATGGCAGATGATTCAGGTGGAGAGTGTTTTGGGAGGGACCTACTCTGGGTGGGCCCAGATGATGTTGTCGTCATTGAAATGAAAGTTGACATTATGCAGATGAAGGACCAATGATAACTATTCATTTGGGATATTTTTATTCTCACTCTTCTTTGAGAAGATCCCAACTATTTGAACACATGTTCAAATCCATGGTGGGGGGCCATAGTAGCCCACGATGCGCCGCTAGGGGAATCTATTGAGATGGGGTGGAGGAGGGGGAGTCAGATGAGTGTTTTGACCTAAGTTTTTTCTCATTGGGACAAAATGCCACTATACATAGACGATTATACATACATTGGCATGAACTATCAGGGGGATCCCAACTTACTAGTTCCAACAGGATGAGCATGGGGCTTATATGGTAAGTGAAAGTTGTTATACATTTTATGAATTGATAGTTTAAGAAATATATGTATGTGGTATTCATTTCTAAAAATTTTGGTATGTAGATATAGCACCGGTGAGGCTAGTAGGATACACGGGACAAGCTACAACGCCAGGGGTTGTAGATCATGGTGGTACCTCATCACAACAGAGACCAGGTGGTGATGCTTTAATGGAGGATATCTAAGGTAGATGTGATGTACTAATGATCGGGGTGACAGAGAGTGGGTGGCATTAGCTAGAAGATCGATATGCATATGAGTTCATGGGTCTTCCCTTAGAGTGGCGAGGAATCATGTGGTGCATTGCGATGGCCAGTCAGGCAGTCCAAGATACATGGGTTGGGGGCAAGGAGCCATTGGTTTAGGAGCTTCTAGATGATAGTGATTAGCCATAGGGACATGTGGGTCTCCATTTTTGTTTTATGATAACATGCAAATGAGCATGTTGGATGTATTTAGATTAGTGGATTCAAAACACTGTATTACGATACATATTGATGAGTATGCATCTTTTTCTGATGATTGTGGTTCACCATTTGTTTATGGACGTCTTCTTACATGTGATAAATTCCAATTTAGACTTTTATTTGCAATAGTATATACATAGTGATTCTATGCTCTAGGAACATGAGTGAATGAAATGGATTCAAATTCGTGCACTTAAATATTAACTCATAGATATTTTCTAAATATGACATGATTATGCAAACGATAAATACCGTTCAATTGTATGACAAGTAACAAGGAATTGAGAAAAACATAAAGGTGAAGGATGTGATGGTCAAGGGCATTAGCTAAAAAACCTATCACATCATCATATTTTATCTAGTTATTGGTGGCATATCCAAATCAAATGTCGTTGGAGTGGACTAATGAATGCAAGGGAGTGAAAATGGCCCAAGCTATCGAGGCTAGATTCCTGGTGAAGCGACTCACACCATTGGAAAAAAAATATATATGGTGTGGATGATGTATCCATCTAAAAGAGGCAAGAAGAGAATTTGTAAGAATGTGGGGGATGCGAACTAACTAAATGTAAAAATAAATAAATTTATACACACATTTCAATGGGAAATGTTGTGGGTAAAATTTCTTGCAGTAGAGTGCATTTCTAGTTTGGGAACGATTTCTCCTTCTGAATCCTCTAACAAATATTCCCCCTTGCCCAAACACTTATGGATGATATAAGGCGCTATCCATAATGGTTCAAACCTCCCATGCCCTAGGACATCATGGGCTTGGTCATACACAAGAGCAAGGTCACCTTCATGGAAGGTTCGAGTGTGGACTTTGCAATCATACTGAGCTTTGGTGTGGTTTTTGGCCGCTTCAATGGTTTGCAATGCAACACGATGGTATTCAATGGCATGCTCAAGCATGATGAGCCATTTTTCTAAAGGTTGGTTGTCCAAGAGAAGTGCGGTGGCAAGGTGAAGGGAAGGGAATTCGTACTCGATTGGTAAAACAACCTCCTCTCCAAAAATAAGGTGGAAATGAGTGAACCCAATGGAGGCCTTAACATTTCTATAGGCCCACAAGAAGGGTAAATAGTTAAATGCTAGTTGGTCTTATGCTTATTCACCGTCTACTGAAGCATAGTCTTAAGGATCTTGTTGACAACTTCAACTTGGTCATTTCCTTGGGGGTAATAAGATGACGAATATTGATTTTTGAAGCCCAACAGATAAGATAGGTTACACCATATCTCATCTTCAAAGTGGTGGCCATAGTCAAAGACCAATTGTTTAGGAACCCAAAATCAAGAAATAACATGGTTAAAGAAGAAGAGGGTTGCGATAGCCATGGTGTTATTAAACGTTGACATGGCTTTAGCCCACTAGGTGAAATAGTCAGTGACAATGATATATACTTACGGTTATTAGAATATGGCGGTCAACACTACATAAAGCCAATATCTCATTTACCTAAAGGACAAGCTGTGAAAACTAGATGGAGGAGAGCAGGTGGAGCTCGTGCCTTAAGGGTGTATAACTAGAAATTGGGATATTGTTTGACTAGGCCAATACCATCACTAAAGATATAAGGCCATAAGTACCTGGTGGACATGATGTTTTGGGCAGTGGCCATTCCATAGAAGCGACCACCACAAGCACCACCATGGTAGGAATTGAGCACTTTCTCAGCTTCAACATGGGTGAGACAACGATGAAGGATAATGTCAACATTGTGATGATAAAGATCATCACGGATGAGGTAGCAAGGGGCTTGATGTCAAATATGTCATCGATCATCACAAGTGAGGCAGGGGGGATTTATTAGTTCACAAATAACTAAGGATGTCACCATACCATGGATCATCTGAGGTAATGGTGAAAAAGTGCTCATCCATAAGATTGTCATCAACCGATGGATCAAGGGCACCGGTGGGAAATTTGGAAATGAGTCGAGTGAGGGCCAAGCCTTTATTACTCTTGGGTGTAACAAATTACTGATCAAATTCTTGAAGGATAATGATCCAATGGGCGTACTTCCCGCTAATGATTTGTCGACTCAACAGGAAATCCATGGGGTTGGAATTGGTCACAACTTTGGTGGTATGCCTAAGGATATAATGACGAAGCTTTCGAACACAGACCACGACTGTCAGTGGGAATAGGACATAGGGGTACCATTAAGGATCTTATTAACATATTACATGACATTCTCAGTGCCTACAAAATCTTCTTGTATGAGGACCCCACAACTGAATATGTGGATGCAAAGATGTACAAGATGAAATCCCTCTCAAAGTTAGGTGGACTAATCAAGGGAGTAGAAGTGAGAGCATGTCTAAGGGCATCAAAATACTATTGATCTTGGTCATCCCAAACAAATGGAATTCTAGATCAAAGGAGTATATGAAATCCATCAGCTGTGGTGGTAGAGTTAGGAACAAAATGGTGAGGAAAGTTAGCTTTTCCTTGGAGGCTTTGTAACTGTTGAAGGGTATGAGGAGAAGGAAGTTCAAGGATGGCTTGAACTTTGAGTAGGTAAAGAGTGATACCATATTTGGATACAAAGAAGCCCAAAATTTGACCAGCAGGACTGCAAAAGATGCAGTTAAGGGGATTGAGGAAAATGTCATACTTATAATATCGTAGAAACATGGTACACAGATCATGAAGGTTTTGTGAGTGAAGTTTGGAACGAGAGGTTAGATAATCGAGTTATGCAAGGATAATATGGGCCAAGTTGTGAAAGCAGTAGGACATGGCATGTTGAAAAGTGGCCCCAACATTTTTTAAAACTAAAGGCATGACCTTGTAAGTGAAAGTTCAGCATGGACTAGTGAAAGTGGTTTGAAGTTGATGGACATAACATACATGTATCTAGTTATATCTGGAGAATCCATCCATAAATGATAGAACCTAATGCCCCTCAGACTCATCAATGAACTAGTAAATGAAGGGTATGGGAAATTTGTCTTTGGGACAATAGTTTTTCAGATTGTGGAAATCAGTGTAGACACGGATGGTGCCTTGTTTCTTGAGAATAGGAATATGATTGGACAACGAGGTGGTGTATTCAATGCGATAAATGAAACAATCCTCCTTGAGCTTATCGATTTCATATTTGATAGCTTCTCATTTGGAAGGATGGATAGGACTTTATTTTTGGTGAACTGGTATGACATCGAGCCAAGTGTCGATATGATGTTCAACAATGGCAGGATCAAGTCCAAGAATCTCAAAATAAGACGAGGAGAAAAAATCATGAAATTACTTGAATAAATTGGTATAAGAATTAATTTATTCTTGGGTGCATTGTGCCCCTGGGATAATGTTTTATTCGATCCCCAACTTATTCAAAATGTTAATTTTGATGGTAAGGGAAATGTTAGCCATATTTCCTTCTTCAAAAGCATTAGGTGTAGGAATGGCATTTTTAAACTAATCAACTTCACTATGAATAAAGTATTTGGACTCCACAACATATGGATCATGGGTTTGTTGTGGAAGGAAGTATGCAGGATGGTGCATATCATCCTAAGAATAATCAAGGGTGGTCAAACTTCCATGATGTTTTCAATAGAATGGAAGATGGGTGGACTCGAGGAAGAAAGACCACATTATGGGAAAGAGCTACCTGAAGCATATTCATGAGAGACAAGGTTCACATATGCATCGTGAAGGTTGGGAGACATATGAAAATTAGATGGAATATCTACCAATGTTGAGACCAAGGTGTTCGTCAAAGAAGGTTCAACAAAATCACAATAGGAGACATCAAGGGAGTTTCAGTGCATTGATCTCATGGATGACAACATGTAGATAATAGGAGTAGTAATATCCATCATCTTGACATTAGGGGGAGGTATCACTGTTTTGGGAAACTTTAGTGTTATTGGATAAACACCTAACCCTCTAGACTAGTAGATTAGTCTAGAAACAATAGTATAAAGTAGTCTCTACCTTTTCTATAAACAATAGATAAAATAAGAGAACAGAGAACCTACTTGTAGCTTCCACTTGTTCCTTATCTCCCCTTGACCGATTCTATTGATCCTTCCTGTACTTAAGCCGCTTGAGAAGCACCTGTGCACAGACAGAAACAAGAACCCATCAAAGCATATGATAATGATCTATTGATTAAACATAGCATGGAATCAAGTACATGATAAACATATGAAAGCATCAAAAGACAATACAAGCACATGGAAAAAACTTTGAACACTTTATTAGTGAAAGGAAGAGTTACAACCCAATTTGCCTGATTCAGCATCACTCCTCTAGTTCAATCCCATCCTCTCCTCACAACAAGAAAGACACTTTGACATCATTACAATACTTACAATCAACTCAAATCTAATACCAACAACATCTCTCTACAATTCAATAATTTCCAGCCCCCTGATCACTTAGATGAGTGGTCTTTTTATAGGTGAATGAAAGAAGCTATGCCATAAATGGTGATAATGAATGCCCTCCTAAATTTAGAATTCAGTTCCATGGAAGAAGGGATAAGGGGATTGATGTTCCTTAACTCCCTTCCTCATCCAAATGTGAACTCAAAGGAGTGGATAACCTTGAGAAACTTCTAAAGGAATCCAATGGATAAGGAATCTTTCAAATCCTCATGGAAATTCGCTCAAATTCACCTAGAGCAGGCCAAAGAGGGACCAAGTGTGCTGCATAACATCCTGATAGTGTATGGTTTGCATTGCAGCACACCCTAATGAAGGCCTACCTACGTTGATCTTCTTATAGGCCGTTTCTCGATGTTTTTAGTGATGGAACTTCCTGGGAAATGAGGAATTCTGATGTTTAATTTCTTTAGGGCATGTAACAACTGCATTAGGGGTTGATGGGCCCTAATAGTATCGATATGTTAGTTGGGCTTGATGTGCCCAAATGGATCTGTAACAGTTTCCCCCTAAAGCATGAAGTCGTAAATATATATGTCAAGTGAAATTATTTATCACGAAGAGAGGAGGTTTCGAAACGGAAGGTGACCTGCATCAATTACAATACATATATCATGATAATTTGATTTTTCTCATGAACTAGCTGAGGGAAGGCATACCCATGCTCATCTTATAAACTTTCATTACATGTGCAAATATAGTCATCTTTAGATATAGACCCATCAATGGTTGACCATGAATGTAAGGCCATTGTACATTTGATTTAGTACTCCTTAATATGTCGCAGCTCGGATGGATGAAACTAGATCTGGGTATTCAATCTCGTCCAATATTTCACTCGAGTACAAGTCTAACCATGTGAATAGATGTTCTGAAGTCAAACACGGGAAGACATCATCCAATTACCAACCAATGATGTAAGTCGTTAACTGACGTAAGAGGAATCATCGATAATGTTAATGACCCTCAAGGTAGTACAATACATTTCGTATGGTGTGAATAAATGATTTGATGTCAAACACAAAACAAAGTCTTTCGGTAAAAGGCTAGTGATGTCAACCTATCGCTGGAAGCGAGAAACCTGCCATTGATGTATGCAAGCCTCAAGGTACTGAAGGGGTGTTTCTAAGTCAACTTCTTGGATAATGTGTTGATATCGACAAGAAGCGACTCATCGCAGGAGGGCCTTGATGTATCCCACATCAACGACACGAAATGAGGTAAATGATTTTGGAGATGAGAATCGACTGACAACACAAGGTTCAGGAATGGCGGTCATGAAAATGAAGGTTTACGATATTGCAAAGGATGAAGTTTTCAACTTAATCACTTCTCTTGAACATGTTGGTGACACTAAGATGAATTGGTAGCATTGACCCACAACAAATTAATGGATGGTATGGTAGACCAACGGTGTGATAACCATCAAGCTGAATGACCCAACTCACGTAGTGATGATGATTAGGTGAAAGTTTCATGTTCAAGAGTGACTTGCTACCATAAAGTTTTCTCAGCTTTTTCCCATTTTCCCAGTCATTGCTGACTAATACCTCTCTATTTTTTATCAAGCTTGAGGAGGATAACATATTCTTGTTGTATAATTTCACCTTTCGGGTGAATCCATTGCTATTTGATGCTTTAACGAGTCTAGTGAAGGTGAAACTCGATCTTGTCTAAATGGACAAGTTTGTCGCTATTTGATGCTTTTAATGAGTTTAATGAAAAAGAAAACTCGGTCATTTTCATGTTTAGAGAGTTTGAAAAGGGACGAGAAGGAAACTCCACAAGTTCTTTTTAGTAAAATAATATCTCAAGTCTGAAAAAGCATAAAATAATACAAGAGAGATATCGTTTTCTATCCTTTAACGAGCTGGAAAGGACAAGCGCTCAACAATCTTTTCATATTTAGAGAGTCTGAAAAGAGCTTAAAGAGGACTCCATTTTCAGGAATGAGTGGTGTCTAGGGTAGCAACTGGTTCTGGTGATGTTGGAACTTCTCAAAACATGTTGATTTATGTGAAGAGGCTAGCTAATAAGACCACTCATTGCAACTGTTCCTCAAAAAGGGTAAACAACCAAGTGAAAGTGTATAATTGGCCAAAAAGATGGTGGTGATGGAATGAAACAACCAAGGCTCATCTGATAGAAAAGGCTTATAGAATGGAAATCAAAAGGGTTAAAATGGAAATGGGTTCATGTTTACACAAGCTTGAACCATAGGGAACTATGCTTGGATTTGTTTCATGTTTACACAATCTCGAAACGAAAAACTATGCTTGGATTCAGTTTCATTTTTACAGAAGCTTGAAATGAAAAACTATGCTTGAGATTGGTTTACATGCCCCTAGCATGATGAAAGGTAGAGTCTCCTATACCAAATGGAAGTCACTACGGTGAAGCAGGATGGTTATCCAACATTGTTTTGGCTTTTTCCAGATAGGGACAAAGGTGAATGGGGTGATTCTTTTCACATAACCTACAGGGAAACTTAACTTTACCACTAGGTGCATTCACCCAAAGCTTCATTACATTCACCTAAGTAGACTACTCGTGGCTATTAGGTGGATGGAATAAAGGTTAATTTACGAGCTCAAGTGAAATACTCGACTGGGAATTTATGAGATCTACTCAAAGACTCGACTTGGAACTTGGGACCTTGTTTCATTTTTTAATGAGCTTGACACAAGACAAGGAACTATTCTCATATCCTTGGTTTCATTTTTTAATGAGGTTGACATAAGACCAAGAACTATCCTCGTGGGTTTGTTTCATTCTTTTAACAAGGTTGACACAGTGAAAGAACTATCTGCATATTCGATCACAACCCATAAGAGGTCATGAAGGAGAGACCCAGTTCCAATGCCCCCAGTACATGATGTACAACATCATTGAAATGATCGTTAGTTGGTGTAGGTATGTAAGAGGTTGCCACATAATTAACTTGTGGTTGGGATGATACCATTGGTATAAAAGGACCACTTAGGGAAGACGGTTGATTGGGAGCCATATTTGGACTAGGAAATGAAAGCTAGTCAATGGTGACAATTCTGCCTTCATGCGGGAAATACATCACTCGAAATAGTGTGGAAACAATAGCTCTCATGCCATAAACATAGTCATGCCCAAGAAGTAAATTGAAATCTAAAGGGCATGGAACTACCATCATGTTCAGATAAACAATTTTTCCTCCAAAAGTAATATGTAACTAAGGGAGGATCCCTAATGGTTGACTAGTTCCTCTGTTAAAACCCTAGAGATTCTATGTAATAGGCACAAGCGGTGGCAAACCAAGTGCATGCCAAGCAGTTGAGGAAAAGATACTCACTAATGCACCTTCATCTATAATAGTGCCAGATACAATCATATTACAAACCTGTACTATGATCTAGAAAGGTACATAAGAAGGAAGGTAGAATCTTGCTAGTCGATTCCAATCAAAGGAAGTGACTAGACTACTTGGAAGGGGCACCATAGAAATGGGAGAATTAACCCCTTGAGTTACGAGAACTGGAGGATTTTCCTCCAGTCTTGATGGAACAGGAGGACTACCCCCAAGCTCATTAGAATCTGAAGAAACAAAAAGATCCTGAGTGGTAGCATATTCACTCTCTTCGGGAAAGGTACAATTTACTGAAGGTGAAATAGGGTCAAGTGTTACCTTGACCTGTTTATTTGGGTCGAGTATAGACTTATAGGATTCACTTTCAGAGACAGTGAGTTTGACCGATGATTGATTTGAGTCAGTTAATTCATCAACTAGTGAAGGATTTACAGAGAGTTTCTTGTAACCAGATGGAAGTCACTGCGGTGAAGCAGGATGGGTATCCAACACTCTTTTGGCTTCATCCAGATAGGGACAAAGGTGAATGGGGTGATTCCCTTCACATAACCTACAGGAAACTTATCTTTACCCTTGTTTCCATGAACTTTACTACCACTAGTTGATGGTGTGTCACCACCATGATCTCCAGAATTTGATGACACAGGATAATGTGAGCGGGAAGACCATTCTTCTAAGATCTGAGGAATATCAAGACAATTTCGAAGAAGATGGTATCCTACACAAAGTTTGCATGGATATCGAACTTTGTGAGGCTTGATGGATGATTTCTCATTAGATGTTGCATTCAAAGCAATGGTTTCTTGGTTGCCCCTTCGTTGAATTTGCTTCTTCTTCTTCTTCTTCTTCTTCCCTTTCTTCTTCTTCTTAGCCACATAGTTACTAGTACCAATACTTTCACCAAGTGAAGAGGAAGAAGGGGAGGAAGAAACAACGAAGGAAGAAGGCAAAGGGTCAACTTTAGGATAAAATGGAGGTTGACTTTGTCGAGTTGGAGGAGTACTTGATTGCGGAGAAATCATGACATTTTGAACCAAGGAGGTTGAAAACAACCATACTGGAAAGCCAATGGTAAATATTGGAAGGGAAAATGTAGCGATATAGGGAGCACCAATATTTCTGAAAGGAGGAAAAGGACTAGGCTTCCCATCAAAAGGAATTCCTTGATCGGTAGACTCTAGATTTTTCACCATATTTTTCAACCTAAGATCAACTGAGTGAGCATGGAGGATGTTATCCACAGTCAATTAATTTATTTTAATCAAAGTAACATAACAAAAACAAAAGAGTGATAATCTAGGCAAAAGCTTGACCAAGCAACTATGAACTGCAGAACACCTCCCGACGAACTGAGAAGTACAAGTAGGCAATCTCCCCAAATGCTGTGTTCGATGTATCATAGTGTACAAGGCGGCTGACTTAGTTACCTAAGGATGGATAGCAACCTAGAGTTATCCTCCCATATATACCCAAAGGTACGTGGAGGCCCAGCCCGTATAAGCACTGTCTAATGCAAAACCGCACAGTGACAGCATTCCCATATTACTTTACATACTGTAACACTGCCTTATATACCCAAATGTACGTAGATGAGCTACGATATACTGACATACGTGGAATGAGGTATCACACTCGGGATGTATTTTAGACAAGTTAGTGATATCTGCTTAATTTTACGACGTCAGAACATGTCTCTAGCCTAGACCTCTAAATTTTTTTCGTTAGGTGACAATGCTCCATTAGGTAAATTCAAATAAATTTTAAGTTGATCTTATTTAGAATTTGCCTTTAATGGTTCACCACGTGATGTATGTTTGCAATTCCTAAAATGTAAATACTATAATAAGCATTCTTTCCATTCAATTTAACAATGAAAATCATAGCTACTAGGGATAGTTCAAACAAGTACTTTTTGCTCAATCAACAAAGAGCACAAACTAGATGTAATTCCCTAAACCATTCTTTCCAAGCATTCACAAACTTTAATATGCACAATGTATGTTTTTCTTTTCAATTTCCCTTAATGTGAATGAACAAAAAGGAAAACTAATGCACAATTGATCAATAAACTCTTTTCATAAAAATGACAATTTTGCAACAATTTCTTTTCAAGGAAAGGAAGACTTTACGACACTTTCATTTTCAAAGAAATGAGAAATTATGAAAATTTCAAAGAAAAGACTAATCATATGCACATATCAATCAATCGATATATCATGAATGAATATTTGACGATAATTCAATTTTCGAAGGAAAAGACGACTTTACGACACTTTCTTTCGAAAAAGTTCAATCGACCAAAAACTAACTTTGACTATGGACTGATAATGAAAAATAAAACATTAAAGAAACATTAATCAATCCAATCAGATTAGGGCCAGCTAAGGAGATGAAAAACTATTTTCAGAGACAAAACATCATTGACATTCAAAAACTCATTCAAACAAGAGAAAATGGCAAAAACTTTCAGTTCCTAGATGGGAAACTGACCCTCAAGGGATTAGCGTAGGTAGTAGTTAGAGATAGTGCATTGAATCACACTAGATCTATGCGAGAAGTGCACTGTAGTGCACTGTGTCCTTCATTGGATTGCGTTGGTGACAGTAATCCATTCTGAAGGCAATTTTGACACATTTTCGACTCAATTTTCAATGAAAGAAGACTGAAATTCAATCAAAGACCACAAGTACAGTATGTAGAAATGTCTTAAGAGGCTGATAAGATACTAAGATGGATTATCGCTCCCCAGCGGAGTCACCAATTTGTTTTGGGAAGTTTTAGTGGTCTTGGATAAACGCCTAACCCTCTAGACTAGTAGCTTAGTCTAGAAACAATAGTACAAAGAATTCTCTACCTTTTCTATAAACAATAGATAAAATAAGAGAACAGATAACCTACTTGTAGCTTTTTCTTGTTCGTTATCTCTCTTGACTGATTATGTTGCTCCTTTCCATACTTAAGCGACTTGAGAAGTACCTGCACACAGACAGAAACAAGAACCCATCAAAGCATATGATATCGATCTATTGATTAAACATAGCATGGAAGCAAGTACATGATAAGCATATGAAAGCATCAAAAGAAAATACAAGCACATGGAAAAAGCTTTGAACACTTTATTAGTGAAAGGAAGAGTTATAACCCAATTTTCCTGATTTAGCATCACTCCTCCAATTCAATCCGATCCTCTCCTCACAACAAGAAATACACTTTGACATCATTACAATACTTGTAAACAACTCAAATATCATACCAACAACATCTCTCTAGAATTCAATAATTTCTAGCCCCCTGATCACTTAGATGAGTGGTCTTTTTATAGGTGAATGAAGGAAGTTATGCCATGAATGGTGATAATGAATTCCCTCCTAAATTTAGAATTTAGTTCCATGGAAGAAGGGATAAGGGGATTGATGTTCCTTAACTCCCTTCCTCATCCAAATGTGAACTCAAAGGAGTGGATAGCCTTGAGAAAATTCTAGAGGCATCCAATGGATAAGGAATTTTTCAAATCGTCATAGAAATTCGCTCAAATTCGCCCAGCGCAGGCCAATGAGGGACCAAGTGCACTGCATAGCATCCTGAAAGTGTATGGTTTGCATTGCAGTGCACCCTAATGAAGGTCAACCTGCACTGATCTTCTTAGAGGGAGTTTCTAGATGTTTTTAGTGATGGAACTTATTGGGAAGTCAGGCAGTCTGATGTTTAATTTTTTTAGGGCATGTAACAACTGCATTAAGGGTTGATGGGCCCTAATAGTATCGATCTGTAAGTTGGGGTTGATGTGCCCAAATGGATTTGTAACAATCACAATGGATGTTTTAGAGACCTCCTATTTTGGTGTAGGAGTGGGACCAGAATCCGCAGGTAGAGGGGTGGTGGATAAACTACAATCGGCCTTTAATTCACAAAGCACTTGAAGTGTATTATGAAAATATTTGAGATGGGAAATGATGAGAATAATGTTCATAATTATCACACAAATAATAGGGGTGGTTTATGTGTAACGATCTATTATTCTTGGCTGACTCAGGTAAGGTGACATGGACCTCGGGAACGTTAGAATCAGAGAAGGTATTAGTGACCAAATATTTAACATGAGGGAGTTTTGGAAAATTAATTGTGGAATGACGTAAATTTCACACAAAGAACAAGGAGGAATATGCTTTGGAAGCTTAGGAGGAGCTAAATTTATTGGGGGGACCTTGTCTTTAGTTCCCTTTTTCTGGGCTTTCCCCCCTCGCCATATTCTTTTGTAACAGGAATAGGCTCTTGTTGAGGTGGTTGTGGAACTGAAGCAAAGGTAGGGGTAGGAAAAACAAGTTAGATCAGGGTCAAAGGAGAGTAAGGTTTGAGTTAGTTAGATGTAGTGTTTACAAGAGGATCAATGTACTAGATTGGGATCCCCAAGGCAACGTTTGGAAGACTCAATGTAGCTACAGTAGTTATAGAATAAACTTTAGGAGGTGGAAATAAGAACGATATCTTAACAGAAGGATAATGCCCTGGAGGAACTGATCTGATATGCTTAAGGCATCAGGGAATGGTTCCAAGTAGAAATGGATTAGGAGAAACACCAACAAAAGAAAATGATCCTCTAAGAGTAGCATTGGGAGACTGGGTTGAGTTGGGAATGATAGGTTATAGAGGTGTGGTCTATTGTGAAGGCATACGAGACCGTTTGTGGAAAGTTTGTGATGCTTGGAGCATGCAAACATTGGATGATCTAGGCTCAGAAGGGGTAGATGGTGGAACATAGTAAGCCCTAAGTAAAGTGGAATCTTTTCAAACTCCTAGAGAGACATTAGTGAAGGATGAGACATTCATATTTTCAGCCATGGAGGAAATTTTGGACTAAGGTAAAGTCTAGGCTTTGGGGTCATAGTACATCAATTGATCAACGATGATGATCTTTCCATTTTGGGGAATTCACATCTTACTATGCATCGTGGATGTGACAAATGACATGGCATAACTATAATTACAACTCAAAAGGTTGTTCTGGTCTAGAGGAGCATCAATGATTTTAATGTTAATACAGATCATCTTGCAGGAAATGTGACTGGGAAGCTCTGATGTAAGTGCTATGGGGTAAAATACACGGTGTATGGAGAATGAAAAATACCCTCAAAGGCTTTCCTGGGACCTTTGACAGATTGTAAGATTATCTGCAAAAGCTACCAATTTATACACATGTTCATATATCAAATATAAGTTAACAAAGTATGGAAAGAGGATTACCTCAAGTCTCCTTCTATATTTGTTTGGAGATCGCTATGCAACCAAGAAGAACTCCCTCAATGCCGGCTCCAAATCAATTCCTGCACAAAGGAAAGGAAAACAAAATCACAACATACAATCTTGAAAACTAATATGAGAATGCCCAATGGACATCTATTTGCATACAACTAAACCACTCATCTAAACAAGTATCAAAATGAACAACTCAATGAACAATGTTATCGACACCATGGAGCAGGGAACACAACTGTAGTTTTGTATTAATAACGGAAGAGTGATTACAACCATCCATTGTATCAGTCTTCCCTTGCCCCTTCTTCTTCTCTCTCTCTCTCTCTTTCAGCTCACTTATTCAAGTGTATGACAGTTCACAACAGCGTAGTGGGCTATCCTTTCAAATACTCTGACCCCTTTCACAATAACCCTGACTTTGCTTATATAGCAATCAAGTTAGGGTTTCGAAGCTCCTCCTAGGGATCACTAGGGCAAAAGCAATGAACTTGCTTTTCTTTTCAGCTCTTTCCCATTTGCCTTCTTTTCTTAGATTAGAAATCCTCCAAATATCTTGATTTTGGATGTTTCCTTACTTTTCTTGAGCAAATTTAGGGATAAATATCTAGATATTTGTGAGTCAATTCGTTGGCTTGACCCATTGAACTTCCCTTAGTTTCACTAATGGTGCCCCTTCACTAGTAACATGAGTTAGTGGCATCACTAACGCTCCCTTAGGCTTGGTAACAAGCTTTATAAAGCAGGTTTTCAGTGTGCAACCAGTGTTAGTGTGGAATAAAGGCCTAAAATTGTGGTCTTTGCTTCAGTCATCATGTCTTTCACCTCTGAGTTTATGAGGAGGTCATTTTGTTGTATAACAATAAGCCAAGGAGTTGTGAAGTATGGCCATCCCCTGCACGAAGAGTGATGGTGGAAAAGGATAGGGCAGGGGAGGCAAGTTGGTTCCAAAAAGTGGTGGCCATTACAGAGATGGAGGCGCCTTCATCAATGATACACCGTTAAATAGTGACGTTCCTAATGGAGACTGGTGTTTGAAATGCAACGGATGAAGGTAGTGGAGGATTTTTTGACTTGTCAACATGAAAGACAATCATCTGATCATCTTGAGGGTCCACCACACCCAAGACAAAGAATAGAGCTTTTTTTTGGGATTGGAACTTCTAGAGGACTTCCAGTGTTGACATGATACCAGGAGACTGCACCAAGTCATCTACTATGTTATATGTATGGGTGGCTTTGGAAAAAACAACATTTTGACGTAACGAGCCTTTGGGGACCTTAGGAATAACCTTGACCTTAGGCTGAGGGATTTGTAAGTTACCATTATATGATTATAGAGGTTTAGTAGAAACTTTGGGTTAGGGCTCAATTGTTGACTTATCGAATGGCTTGCCATATTGGCACGATCGAGTCTAAAGGTTGACTTGCTTAGTATTGACCTTATCAGAATTCATTATAAGAATTTGATAATCATGATGACTAGATGGTGGAGCTGGTTGAGCTACCTAAGCTTCTGTAGGTTGGGTAGCTATGTAAGCAGAAGGGGGAGGAGGAGCAATGGGATGCGATCCTCGAGAAGCTGCTTGGGCTTCCCATACTTCCCACATCTGAGGTAAAAGAGGAAACTCATGGGTATAATGACCATATATGTTGTAATAGGCACAAGGTTTCTCCGTATGAAGACAATTGTTTTTCTTGAAGTAACCACCATGTTGCTAGGTTGTGGGATTAGGTTGAGGACCCTGAGGGGCATTGGTTGGAGGACCCTGGTTACCTTGATTGCCTTGAGATTATTGGTTCTGATTACTCTTCCCTTTTCTCCTTTTCTTAGGTTTAGGGGGATTGGGTCCACTTTTTTGAGCATACACTTATACTTGCGAAGGATATGGTTGTTGTGGCGGAGGGGGAGTAAGCATGGGGGGCTAGGGCGTTGGTGCTAGAGGAGTTGGAGTGCTAGGCAGTGCATACTAATAATAAGGAGATGGGGCAACATTGGGATAAATAGGTGGTGCAACAACTAGCCCTAGAATTTGTTGATGTGGATGGGGATATGCATATGGCATGTTGGGACCTAGATAAGGGTTTCTTGGTGGAGGATTGGGAGAGGGATAATTGTGAGTGGAACTGATCCCTCCTTAAGCTAGACGATAACTCATATGAGGTGGAGCATAATTTTGGGGGTGTGAAAGGGTTCCCACTATACCATTTGTGGTATGAGATGCCCCTAATGCATTAGCAGCACTAGGTGGAGGCAGATCGGGGATGACAATGTAAACATAAACTGACTGGGCGTATATCAAATCAAATTTTAAGGCTACTTGGAGTGCCTCTTCCTCATATTAGGAAACTGTGGTGCAAAATCTTTAGAAATGGGAGCCAACATCGATCTAAGGAACTAATCCACATATACTCAATCTTCAAAATTAAGAGCTTTATAGATACTCCTCCTTCTACGCCATTCTTGAACATGGTTGGTAGGCGAGTGGCAGATGTTTGACAGAAAAAAATCAAAAGCTTGGTACTAGTATCATAATGAATAGGTAACTCGAAACATGAAAGAAAATTTGTGGAAATATTTGCTAAAGTGGAATGAGTGGCTTTGGGTTGACCGACATACCACTTCATAATAGCTCTAGTGAGTAGGTGTTGGAAGAAATGAAGATGATAAAGTATTTAGTAATGGAATTTAATGAACACCATGTGTGGAATTAGTGAACATGGTTAGTGGGATCTTCTCCAGGGTTACCTTCAAACTTTGGGATGTACGAAGGGAGTTTAGTAAGCATAGTTGGCCATGTGGGATCATGGAGAAGAGGATAATTGATAAGTTGGCTAAAATTGGGGAGACTTAAACCAACCAAAAAAGGAAGCAAGGGAGTAGGAGTGACCATGTCGGTGGGGGTTCTACTAGTGGGGGCACCCTAGTTGGTACCTGTGTTACCACCCTGGGTTCCCACACCCACGTTGGTGCCTAACATGGTGGTGATACGAGGTTGAGAAGACACGGAATCAAAGGATGAACTAGATGAATCAATAGAATCATAATTATAATGATGACTCTTTGGAGCACCAGGAAGATGAACTCTAACTCAACAGGGAGGAGTAATATGTCCTAACTAGAAATCAGGGTGAAAATGTCAAATTCGATGTGACAAACACCTAGGGGGTACAATGATGTCTAAAAAATAATGATCTAAGAACTAAATGGTGATGATAGGAATAAAAGAGAAGCAAACAAAAAGCAAATACCTAGTCCAGTGGTGCCAAGTGTAAATTAACTATTTTAATGATGTTACTCTAGTACAAGAAAACACGTCCTATCAAAGAAAAAAGACCCTATAGGTGATTTAAATCCTTAAATAATCCCAAATCTGTTGTTTCAGATGGCCTTCCAAAGAACTTCTTACTTGATGGAATCTCATCCCCGCAAGGCAAGCTATCTAGAGAAAGGTAGGATAGATAACCAACTACTTCCCATAGCCAGTCCTATAGGGTGTTTTCCTTAGATTGGTCACTACGGTTGCCTTCGTCCGACGGGGTTGGTTGAGTCTTGAGCTTCTTGGTAGTAAGCCATTGCATGAGATTCCCTTCCACCGGTCGGGTATCCTAGAGGAGAATCTCTCACATGATGACCTAGCCTAACCCCCTCTGAATCAAGTTTCTAACACAATCTTGCTTTGGACCGTGGGATGGTGAAGTATTTCAAGCTCCCTAATATTTAAACTTCTATGTATAAATGAAATTGATTGATGGGTGTTATTTGAAACCTATCTCACCAATCCTACACCTACATTACAAATATTATTTAGCGATGGTGCCCAAGTGGGTTTAATCAATATGTGTTCATTTATTAAGGTGTAATGATTCAATTCTTGGCTTGGCGGTGTTAACCAAGCTCATGTTCACTTAGGGTGTGAGTGTGTGAAAAAAATGTGTCAAGTGGATGAGTTAATTAAGCATGTTTCATGATGCCATGTGCTGCAGAAAGTAAAGTGTTGAAATACTATAAATAAATATGAAAATGACATAAAATAAACAACCAATCAAGCACACAAAACCCCACCATCCAAGGATACTAAGAAGCTAAGAAAGAGAGGAACAACAAGCTACTAAAAGACACATAAGAGGCCTAAAATATCTAATGTAAAGGGAATGGGATCTAAAGGCATTAATCTGTTGTAAATGGTGCACACAAACAACAAAAATCAGAGGTGACAAATGTTGCAAAGGATAGGTGTGAATATCTAAAACCTAGGATCTTCAAGGGGATCATAAGGGGGGAAAGGAAAACCCAAACCCTAAAGGTAGAAAAGGTAAAAGAAACCTATCCAAAAGAGAAAAAATGTAATGGATCAGACTCTCAAAATCAGTCGCTGAAAATGTCGAAAACACTAGACTCTAATGAGCCTCATCATTGGGTAATTATATGGGCCTTAATTCACCTACTAGCTTAGTCAAACCAACATTTCTCACAACTTATTACATGTTTTGATTATATTTTGTTTAATGAGATGAGTTAAAGTGAGATATTATGCCTAGTGGACTAATATGCATTGAATGCATGTTTGGAAGAGAAAATCAAGGAATTTTGGCAAGACTAAGGTTTGAAACTCGAATGGGACAAGGGAGAGAGATTGTAGGAGGTAAATACTCCTCATTTACTTCTCCTCCATTTGAATATTCCTCCATTAACCACACCAGCTCAGAGTGCAAGTAGCCAAGTCATGAAGATTAGAAGGCAGTCGGGCATGTGATAAAAAAAGAGTTAGTTCATCTCGAGTTTGGGAGCCAAACCTCCCAAAATTTAAGGAAATCATTGTGGACTTTAGCTTTATAAGAATAGAGGCCTAGAGCCTCATTAGGATTCAATTTTTTATTACAAAAACACTAGTTATTTTCGAGCTCCAGACTTGTGGAATATTCTTCACATAATTTTCTATTTTGGTAATAAGAATGAGATTTCTCTTGATTCAGTACTGAGTCAACTTAGTTAACTCAGATGGCTGAAGCTCCTGGGTTGGGGCCCAACCCTAGCAGCAAAGAATCCTCTTCTTATATCTTTATGCTTAGCTTAGTTTCATAGATTCATGCTTAAACTGTCTTTAGAAGTATTTCATTGCAAGTAGTGTAGATTTATTTAATTGCTTAATTAGTTTTCTTCCATTTGTGCCTTACTTCAATAGCAAGTTATAAGGGATCAAAGAGGCATCACAAAGCTGTCAGTAGGTGTCTTGGCCTCACTTCTTCCTTCTCTGGATCATGATTTGACGAAAACACCCCTATGCAGCCCAAAAAGATAGATTTCCATTTCTTTCATGATATTTAGAGTTTGTTGTACTTAAACTAGCATTTGATCAGTTTTTCAAAGTAGGATTTCAATGCCATATCTTCTATCTTCATTCTTGTAGTAGATCTCATCCATGATTCCATGTTACTCACCAATTTCCCCATGCATAAGGTAGACACTTAGTTCATTAAACTCTTCTTTTCTAGTTCATGAGAATTATTCTTGTTTACATAAATTTTTTGAAATTATACATGTTTGATGAAGGTCAGGTGCTTCAGAAGTAGACAGAGATATCATAGCAAGAAACCATCTTCCAACTTCATCCACCCATAGGCATTCCTTGTTTTCATCAAAACCTTCACCAATTTCAGCATTTTACATAGACATTTCCTCAAGCATTTTGAGTAAATCCAACCATCTCCTAAACATGGTTTTTAGTTCTAAGTGATCCTCCAACTTTTATCACTCCATTCCACCCATCAACCACCTTCCCTAAGCCTTCCATCATCTCCAACACCCATCGTTTTGCTCACAGCTATATCCTGTAGAAATACAGAGATTCTTGTAGGTTTCTGGTACATCTTATAGGTTTTCCTGTAGTGGCCTATTTTGAGGCCGAATTAAGGGAAACCCTCTAGGAAGCCTCCCAAGGTCACCCAAGTGTATCCTAGACCTTCCAACAATCTCCTGAACCTTCCAGCCATCCACCAGCGTCCCTAAACCACCCGCCACATCACCAAAAACGATTAGTTTGCACACTTGATTTTTCATGAAAAGCATAAAAAGTCAATACATATTTATTACAATCCTTTACATGCATAATAGTGGTGTTTGATGTTTTTAACTTCCATGCTTAAGATAGTGGCATTTTGTTCATGTTAATTTAGCATCATTGCAAAGCATAGCTCTTAGCAGTTAATTAGGAAATGGTGTGCCCTAGCATTGAATTTCATTCTTTTTCATTATTGTAGTAGATCAAATCTCTTAGGGTAGATTTCTATTTCTTTCATCAAGAAACCAAGCTTCTTCTGAATCCATAGAATTCTGGCTTGCAAACCCTAGTTGTCTCTCACTAGCTGAACAATGAAAAAAGGCTGAACCATCACTTTTACTTGTGCATGCAACATTGTTACCTCCAGGTTTGTACGAACCCCGAGATGATAAAGTAAAGCTGGTAGCCCAAGAGTTGCAGCATTCTTGTTGCAATATTGGTGCTCATCACTTTTTGGCATCATTTCCGGGGAGGTGTTTTAGTAATGTGTGATTACTAATTTCTTTCTTCTATTTCTTGTTTCTAATATTCTTCCATTAGTCTCATTTCTGCAAAAGTAATTTAGTTTCTTCCCTTTCAGTATGCAATTTCACTTCAACAAGTTAGATTTCAATTCAGCAATTAGTTTTTCATTCAGTCAGTATTTCTCATTCAGTCTACAATTTCAATTCAACAATTAGTTTTTCATTCAGTCAGTAGTTTTCAATCAATCTACAATTTCAGTCTGCAAAGCGCTTTCAAAGTTTTAAAAATTCACAAAATCAAACCAAAAGCATTTCCTTTCATGCCTCATAGGAATAGGGATAACTTAGTGAACTTTTTCCCAAACACCCACACTACATCAAACAACCAACCTTCTCTCTTCTCCGGTGGTTGTGAACTGAAGGAACCCTTAGGTGAGCAACCAGACATATTTGAAGAACCTACAAGGGAAGAAGAAGAATCCATTCGTATCGAGCCAATGGCTGAAAATAGAAATGACAGAGGGAATAGAGAGAGGGTTGAGGGTGACTTCCCTATCAGGGAAACCAATGCAGACACTAAGATGAAAAATATAAGCCCCTCTACCCTTCCTCATTTCCATGGCCTGACCACAAAAGATATTAACACATTCCTATTTGAGTTTGTTGTTATATGCTAAACCTATGACTATACAGATGATGAGAAAAAGTTGAAACTATTTCCATCTACCCTCAAGGATGTAGCTTTGTGCTAGTTCATGGGTTTACCTAGGGATAACATCACAACTTGAGCTCAGATGCAACAAACCTTGAACATCAACTATGGAGACTATTGTAGGTATAAGGATACTAAAGAAGAAATTTTTAGGATGACCTTAGGTAATGATGAATCCCTAGAGGATTATGAAGAAAGATTCCAGCTTAGTTACAAAAGGACTAGGTGCACACTTGACCCTGAGTCACTGAAGTTGGTCCTACTTAGAGGAGTAAGGGAAGACCTTTTGGATACCCTACACTTGTTAGCAAGAGGATATATATACCAATTACCCTATGAGGATATCAAGACCGCCTTTAGAAACCATTCTAGGGCAGCTAGGAAAAAGGGTAGAGGAATTCAACCTATGGTCAATACATCCTCTTCAAATTCATCCATCAAGGGTGAAATTGGAAACATGCTGGAAGATTTCAAGAGTGAGATGTTGCAAATCCTTGCCTTACAGATGGACACTATGAACATTAGGAGAAACGAGGAGGAATCAGAGAGAGCCTTATCCATTTTCTATCCTAGATGCACTAGGAGACACCCTTGGAATGAATTTCCATTGAATTCTATTGAGATTTGCTCAATCTGTGAAGAAAAAAACTCAACAGAAAAGTTCCCTTCTTTGCCTAGACTCAAAGTTGTATATCAAGGTGCTGAAGGGGTCACTGAGAAACTCTGTTACATAAACCAAAGGAGACCTCATGGGCCTAGGCCATACCAGTAGGCCATGAAAGCATCATCCCATGCATATTACAACCCCAATCAGACCACATACATACCTTCTTCGGGACCCCCTGCTCATCCTTCCTGGTCTACACCTCCTCCTTTGTCATTTGCATCTCAGTATCATTCCCATCCAACCAGCCAGTCATTTCAGCCATATGCTCTGCCACTACCTCAGTGGAATGTACTGCCCCAGGGGTGGAGGCCCCAGTACAATAGTGTTCCTACTTTATTTCCTTCACCACCTTCCAAACCACAACTATTACACTTTTCTCCACCTAAAAAACCCTAGATGTGTGCCCAGCCAAATCCAAACCCGAACAATAGACAAGCACAATAGGTATACAATGGAGAGACATCATATCCAGCTTATGTTGTGGAAATATAGGAAATTAACTTGATATCAGGGAGAGTTCTCCCAAATAACCAACCTCCACCTCCACCTAGGGAGGTTGAAGAAGAAAGAGAGGAAAGAATTCTTAAAGTAAATCCACCCTTTCATGAGAGATTAACTCAACCACTCCAACCTACCCCAGAAGAGACTAAACTTCTGGGAGAATTGAAAAACCTATGTGTCAAGATTCCACTTCTCCAAGCCTTCAAGGATGTACCTATTTACAACAATTTGATTGAGGAGAAGTGTTTCAAGCATCCATGGAGGAGAAAAATAGATTCCCCTACCATTAATGTCTTGGACAACTGTCGACTTAATGCTGGGGCAGGTAATCTGTCCAAATTATTTGGACCCTGGAAGCCCTGTAGTAGATGTGCACATCAATGGCACCATTGTCCCACACACTTTGATCGATCTTGGGGGTTCCATTAATGTGATGAACAAGGACACCATGCTCAACTTCAACCTGCAAGGTTAATTGATAAAGACCACAAAAGTCCTGCAACTTGTAGACCGCTCCACAGTGAACCCTGTGGGGATTGTGGAGGATGTAATGGTTTCCATTGACTCTTGGGAGTATCCTGAAGATTTCCTAGTTCTCCAGCCTAAGGCTAAGCTAACTGGTTACCCTCTCATCCTTGGGAGGCCCTAGTTGGCCATTGTCGACACTTACATCAGCTGCAGAGTTGTAAATATGACCATCCAGAATGGGCATATGTCCAAGAAGTTAGTCTTATACCCTCCTTATCAGCCATCTCTAGAACATGATTTACCTTTATGGCTTGAAGAAGAGGAAGAAGATGAATTTATACTACCCAACTATATACCTTAGAAATAACCATCGGAGGAGGACAACAAGATGAGGACGATTTGATTGAACACCTACTCCAGAGTCCAACTCTCAGTACATTTTCCCTAGAAGAAGTAGTAAAGGAAACCCAGAAAAACCATCCAATTGATCTGTACTTGGCCGATTCCAACCCCCTCCATGTCAAAACCATACAATTCGGCCCTAAGAAAACTCTGAAAATCAATCCATCTCTCTTTGTTCTCTAAGAGGAGAAGTTGTGCAACATGCTAAAGGAACATCTCGATTCCTTCGCTTATAGTTACAAAGAAATGAAGGGAGTACACCCCTTAGTGTGTATTCACCACATTTACATCAAAGAATGTTGTAAGCCAGTCTGGCAACCCCAAAATTGGATGAATCCAGCTCTTAAAGATATAGTCAAATAAAAACTACAAAAATTGTTGGATGCAAGATTCATTTATCCTATCTCCGACAGTGAGTGGGTCTCTCCTTTGGTGTTATTTCCCAAGAAAAATGGTAAATGGAGGATTTGTGTCAATTACAGGGAGTTGAACCAAGCCACAAAGAAGGACCATTTCCCTCTACCTTTTATCGACCAAGTGCTAGATGGCTTGGGAGGGAAAACTCTTTCCTAGATGGATTCAGCGGGTACAACCAAATCCAGATTAGCCCGGAAGACAAGGATAAAACCACCTTCACTTTTCCTTAGGGTAATTTTTCCTATAGGGTCCTTCTTTTTGGCTTATGCAATGCCCCTACCACTTTTCAGAGAGCAGTCCTGAGTATCTTTGCTGAGTTGGTCCATGATGTAGTAGAAATATATATGGATGATTTCACACCTTATGGGGGTGATTTTGAGGAGGCTTTGTCCAACTTATGTAAGGTACTACAAAAATGCATTGAAACGAACTTGTCTCTCAGTCCTGAAAAAATTTAAATTCTTGATGACTGCAGGGACATTGTTGGGTCATTCAATATGTCAACAAGGACTGCAGGTGGACCCCAACAAAATAGCTATCATCCAAAGGGTCCCACCTCCAAAAAAGCAAAGAGATGACAGAAGTTTCCTAGGATTAGTTGGATACTACCTCGGGTTGATAAAGGACTTCAACAAGTTGGCCTCTCCTTTATTTGGGTTGTTGGCCAAGGACTCTGAGTTTATATGGTCAAAATGTTGTTAAGAGGCCTTGGACATCGTAAAGGAAAAGTTAAACACTACCCCAATTCTTCGAGGCGATAATTGGGCCCTTCCTTTTCACATTCATGTTGATGCATCACACAAAGCCATAGGAGCAGCCTTAGTTCAGATAGATGAAAAATTTCCTTATGCCATTTACTTTATTAGTAAGAATCTGTCAAAGGCCGAATTGAACTAGACAGTGACCAAAAAGGAGTGCTCGGTTGTTGTGCATTCATTGAACAAATTTATGCATCATATTACAGGATATCAAACATTTTTCCATACTGACCATGCTGCAATAAAATATTTAATGAATAAACCCGATGTGAATGCTTGTATTATAAGATGGTCACTTTATTACAACAGTTTGAACTAACTATTGTTATAAGCTCGGTAAGGAAAATGTTGTTGTAGAATTTTTGTCCAGATTAACTTTTCATGCAGGTGAAGAGGGAATGGTTGATTACCAGTTACTAGATGAGAACTTGTTCGCCATTTCAGCACTCTCTCCATAGTTTTCTGACATAGAAAAATATTTGGTGTCTGCACAGTTCCCACGGAACTTGTTCTCCAAAGAAAAAAGAAATATTATAAGGAAGAGTGCCCCCTTCACTTGGACTGGGGGCAATATCTTCAAACTTGGCCTAGATCAAATCTTCAGAAGGTGTTCCAGGGACGAAGGAGTCTTTGACATCATTTTGACCTGTGAACATGAGCCTTGTGGAGGTCACTTTGCAGCAAAGAAGACAACATTCAAAGTGTTACAAGTAGGCTATTATTGACCTACTCTTCATGAGGATGTGAAAAGATATGGTAGTTAGTGTGATCAGTGCCAAAGGATGGGGAAGACTACTCCAAGGGATGAAATGCCTGTGCAGCATCAAGTGATTTTCGAGCCATTTAGCAAGTGGGGCTTGGACCTCATTGGACCTATTGACCCTCCTTCCAAGAAAATGTAGTACATCATTGTGTGCATTGACTATCTAGCTAAGTGGGCTAAAACCAAGGCAATTAAGGTAGCAACAGAGGAGAAGGTGACTGAATTCTTAAGGGAGAATGTATTTTACAAATTTGGGTATCCTGGAGAGTTGTTCACTGATCAAGGTAGCTAGTTTACCTCCAACATGATTGAAGAAGTTATCATCTAGTACAAGATCAAGAATAGGACCTCCACTCCCTATCACCCACAAGCTAATGGACAAGTGGAGGTGACCAATGTAGCACTGGAGAGCATCTTGACAAGAGTGGTTAAAAACAACAGGAAATATTGGGAAGATAGACTAGTTGAGGCCACTTGGGCGTATAATACCACTTGGAAGACCACCACTAAATTCACACCCTATGAGCTAGTCTATGGGAAAAAGGCCCTGTTGTCCATTAAGTTTGAGTATAACACATTAAGTATGGAAGCTCAACTCGATCTCGATCTCAGAAGTGCACAAAAAGAAATATTCCTTTAGTTGAATGGTTTAGATGAATTGAAAATTCAGGCCCTTCTAAACATAGAGGTAACCCAACTTCAAAGGAAGATTTGGTATGATAAGAACATCAAGGATAAGAAATTTTAAGAAGGTGATTGGGCCTTGTTATATGATTCTAGATATAAATACTTTAAGGGAAAGTTAAAGACAAGATGGATATGACCTTATGTTATAGAAAGATGCCATGATAATGGTTCAGTGTAGATCAGAACCATAGATGAAGAGGCCATTCCTTTACTTGTCAATGGAAACCGATTGAGAGTTTACAAAAGACCATTGTCAAATAAAGAGTTCATTAATGGTATCAATAAAACAGTGATGGTGGTGGAGAAATTTTCAGCTCCTGCCTCGTCAAATCACTAAGAAAAAAAATAAAAATAAGGACTCCCACTATTGGGTTGAAAAACTCTTGGGGCGGCCTAATGGTGTCAAAAAAAAAAAAAAAAGATCCCTGGGTGAAAACCTCTCTTCAGGAACCCAGGGAAAAGAGATAGTATGAAAACCTCTCAGAGGCAGCCTAGTTGTTTTCAAAAAAAGGAGAAGATAAAAATCATGAAAATTTCTATTTGGAGGTTAGAAAGGAGGACGATCAAAGAAGAAAGGAGGATCAAAAAGGGACCTATTTAACTCACATTTTTATTTTTCCACTCATTTTCATTCATCACTCCACCATTTATTTCTTTTTTCTTCACTCCTTTGTTTTATTTTACAAGAGGGTTGTGTTTTCTACAAGATCCCTTGTAAACCTACAAGGTCCCCTGAAAACCTACAGGATGATCCTATAGGAATTATAGTGGCTCGGGAATCCTATATGAAGTGACCCTAGGGTGAAAACAAGGACCTGCTATGTCAAATAAATAACACCTCTACATCACCATTTAATTACCATACCTATGTCCACTTTCATCACCCCTGCATTCACCATAAAAAGAATTAGTTTCAAAAAAAAAATATTTTTCACACTCTTCAAGAGAAAACACAAAAAAAATGAAACAGAGAGCAGAAGGGAGAAGCACTTGAGTATGTCTCATTTCTCCACACTCCTAGTCTTCCTCTCAGTCCATGTCACCATCCGCAAAATCCATGCAGAGTGTATGATTAGAAATTATGAGGGACAAGCAGCTACAGGCATCCTGTAGGAAATCTTGTAGCAGCCTATCCCACATAATACAAATCATGATTGCAACAAATTTCCATCATGATGATGCAAGAGCAGAAGGAGCTCCAAAGCAACAACATCACTAGCATTTAAATCATCGGGTACCTACACATCAAAGGAATCATCAGAGATCAATAAAAAAAGGAAGGAAAAGTAGCATGCAACCAACACACAACAAGCATCTCCGTTCTTCAACAACTGTAGCAATGTATTAGCAAGTAAGTATATCGATCGCTCTCTCATTTGCATAATGTAGTCAAAAGATGTAAATGTCACGAGTAAGTTGGTTTATAAGTGAAAGGTGGCCAATTAACTTAGCCACCTTCGTTCAGTCGACGAAGACAAAATAGTTGTTCCTCCCACACGTGGCAACAGTCAAGTCAAAAAAAGAGAAGAGAAGGACAAAAACAATTAAGTCTACTGAGGCATGAAATGGGAGTTGATTACGAGGAGAGGGGAATGATTAGGTGGTAGTGGGGACCAACTGTCCAAAATAGAAAGTGTATCTCCGCTACCAGAACACCACCTCACATAACTCAACCATAAGAAGAAATACGCATTGATCCCCATGCACTCATGCATGCATTTCCTCGAGGCTCACTCTAGAAAAGATCACTCTCAGACCCAGGCAACTTATAGAAGAGGAAAATTCCATTTGTCTCCTACACAAGACCTCCTACGGGATTACACAAGAAATCTTATAAGATTGCAGAGGAATCCTATAGGATACAAATAGACAGTCTATAGGATTGGCCAAGAGGAGTTTCAGAGGGGAAAACATGCGGTTTGGACACAACAAACACTATGAAGAGGTAGGTTCTATAATTACTTCCTTTTTTCAAAGTGAATTTAATAGAAAATCCCCTAGTAGTGAGTGAATTTGGCAGTTTTGTAAGGGAATTGTCTCCATAGTTTTCTTCAGTTATTTACTTCTGCATTAAAAAAAAATTGTGACAACCATCTCATCTCCTCCAAATTCACCAAAAAAATGACAGTGGGGTTTAATAGAAGGGAGCCCATTAATACTGTGAGAATCCACCATCACCCTCAGGTGATAGAAATCTTCACAAGGCATAATTGGATGGGGTATTTTGAAAAATTAAGAGAGTATGATGATGAAGTGGCCTGCGATTTTTCTCTCTCCTTCATTCCACTGACCAGAATTCATGCCATTGTTGTGGTGAGAGGCCTCTCCATAGAGCTCACCCCTGAAGTCATAAGAAGAATTACCAAAATTCCCCTAGGAGTGCCTTGGAGAAAGGAAAATAAAGGAGATAGCCAGATTTCCAAGAAGAAGTTCTTTTTAGAGGGAGAAGATCCCATTGAGGCAAAAATGGAGTAAGGAGAGAAATCCTACCATAACCCTAGAATGACGTGAGTTACAGCCTTATCAAATACATATCACGTGAGGGTAGGTATAGTGTGGTTTATGGGTATTACTTTAGGCTTCTTGAGTAATTGAGGTTTGGAGTAGAAACACATCCTCACAATAGCCTCAACATACCATACTTCCTTCTACAATCACTAATAGACACAAGAATAAAGGTGCAGGAGGGAAACGACCAATAGTTAGCCCACCATGGGTTAATTAGGATCATCATAGAAGATGCCCTCCACAACCTCAGAATTCTTATCGAATGGGAAATTTTCAGAGACATGCAGACAGAGGAAGATATCAAAGCCCTCACATATGACATTATTCCTACTATCAGTGAAAAATATGAGGAAGAAACTAAAACAGAATGAGTAGAAATAGAGAGGATGAAGATGAGATATATTATAGGGAAGAAGAGGAGAAAGACAAGGAAGGCGATGAGGAAATAAAGGAAGATGTCAATGAGGAGGCTGATAAACAAGATGAGGGTCTGGAAGGAGGAGAAGAGGGGAAGAACGTAGAGGAAAAGGGAAATGAAAAAGAGGAGGTAGAAGACAAGGAGGAGTCACTTAGGGTGTCTCCAAAACCCACTGAAAGAGAAGAAGGAATTGCCCTCACTACTCTTAGCACCCCTATTAAATAGAAAGGAAAAAGACATAGGCAGACCCCCTTATATTTTAGGACAAGGAAAAGAACAAGGATAAGGCAGGGGAAACCCCAAACTCCATCCAAAATTTCCATTGTAATTTAGGACTCACCTAAACAGTGGGATAAAATGCCTCCCCCTAAGTCTCCTATCACCTATGTGAGAATGCCTATAACTAGATCCACCTCATCGAAAGGAAAATTAATCCTAGAGGATACAAAACAGGACCTATAGGAAGCAGAAGCAGTCCTATATGAGACTCTGCTAAATATACAGGAGACTCAGAAATTGGATAAGGAGGGAAGCCTACATCTAGAAACTAAAGAAAAAAACCTAGAGCTAAGGTAACCTAGCCCCCAACCTAACCTTTACTCCTATTACAGATTTATTGAAGGGGGTACAGTCATTCCACAAAAAATTGCTATTCCACTATTCTTTGAGCTTGAGCAGGAGAGAGCTAGAACTCATCGATGGATGCAGATTGCCAAATCCAAGGTGATGGAAGACATTGGTTACATGGAGGAGAAGCTCAAGGAGATGGGTAAAGAACTAAGTAGCTTGAGAGACAGAGAGGCCGTAATGAGAAATCAGCTAAAGACAAAAAATACATGGTTGAAAGGACAACTGCAAGAAAGAGAGAACGAATTGGCATGTATGTCTAGTCTCTCTTTGGAAATAATCTAATGCAGAACACCAGCTAAATGCTATGACCTATACCGTAAGGAACAGTGGCTACAGTTCCAAATCAAGATGCTAGCACAGAGAGGCACTATGCCATTTCAAGATTATAGACAATTCATTGATATTTTTGATCAAAGTACATTGGAAGATAAGGCCAAGATGTCTGAGTTTTATTTGCATAACATGGCCTTAACAGACATGAATGTATGGGACCCTAATGCCAAGCTAGGAGATTTATAGTTGATGGATTTGGCATCATTGATGAACCATGAGGAAGAAAGGGCTACAAAAATGAGGAAGATATTGGAAAAAGAACAAACAGAACCTCTTATGATCAGAGTTGAGCAGTCCAACCCAATGGCCCTCATGATTACACATAGTTTAATTACAAATTATCCTCAACTTGCACCCAGGTATCTTGCTGTCCAAGAGAAAGCAATTAGACATTTTGAGGACATGTTCAGGTTGTTAGGAGATGACAAAATACAAGCTTTCCTGAGGAGATGGAACACATTTCCATACAGTTTAAAGATAAGAGAGTACCACTCTCCTCAAATAATGAGAGAAGCACTGAACATGACACCCATGTACAAGCAATCTATGTAAAGGTTCAAAGTCAATTAGATTGGCTTGAGACTCAGTCCACCACTGCTCTTGGGAATTCTAGAGGGAAGGAGGAAGAAGATGAAAAGAGGTAGTGGGAGGAGGTATAAAAGAAAGTATGTTTCTATGAACAGGAAGAGGAAACCACAGCAGAGGCATGGGATTTTAGGGAGGCCACTAGAGCTATGAAAGACATGGATATTTATTGAGTTGCTCAGAGAATGAGAAACACTTTTAGTAGGGGGGTGATGATGAGCCTTATCATCGGGTAATTATATGGGCCTTAATTCACCTTTTAGCTTAGTCAAACCAAATTTTCTCACAACTTATTACATGTTTTTATTATATTTTGTTTAATGAGATGAGTTAAAGTGAGATATTATGCCTAGTGGACTAATATGCATGAATGTGGGTTTGGAAGAGAAAATCAACGAATTTTGGCAAGACTAAGGTTTGAAACTTGAATGGGACAAGGGAGAGAGATTGTAGGAGGTAAATCCTCCTCATTTACTCCTCCATTCGAATATTCCTACATTAATTCCACCAGCTCGGAGTGCAAGCAGCCAAGTCATGAATATTAGAAAGCGGTCGAGCAAGTGATAGACAAAGAGATAGTTCATCTTGAATTTGGAAGCCTAGCTTCCCAAAAGTCATTGGGGACCTCAGTTGTTTAAGTAGAGAGGCCTAGAGCCTCATTAGGATTCGGATTTTTATTGCAAAATCACTAGTTATTTTCGAGCTCCAGACTTGTGGAAAACTTTTGATGTAATTTTTTGTTTTGGTAATAATAATGATGTTTTTCTTGATTCAACACTAAGTTAAATTAGAGGGTTGAAGCTCTAGGGCTAGGGCCCAACCCTAGTAGAAAAGGCTCCTCTTCTTGTATCTTTATGCTTAGCTTAGTTTCATAGATTCATGATTAAACTGTCTTTAGAAGTATTTCATTGCATGTAGTGTAGATTTGATTAATTGCTTAATTATTTTGCTTCCATTTGTGCCTTTCATTAGTAGCAGGTTAGGAGGGATCAAAGAAGCATCACAAAGATGTTAGTATGTGTCTTCACCTCACTTCTTCATTTTGGGGATCATGATTTGAGGAAAATACCCTTATGCAGCCCAAAAAGACAGATTTCCATTTCTTTGATGATATTTAGAATTTGCTATACTTAAACTAGCATTTGATCAGTTTTTCAAAGTAGGATTTCATTTCCATCTCTTCTATCTTCATTCTTTCAGTAGATCTCATCCATGATTCCATGTTATTCAATAATTTCTCCGTGCATAAGGTAGACAATTAGTTCTTTCAACTTTGCTTTTCTAGTTCATAAGAGTTCTTCTTATTTACATAAACTTTTGGAAATTACACATGTTTGACGTAGAGCAGGTGCTTCAGAAGTAGACAGAGATATCATAGCAAGAAACCACCTTCAAACTTCATCCACCCATAGGCATTCCTTGCTTTCATCAAAACCTTCACCAATTTCATCATTTTACATAGAATTTCCTTGATCATTTTGAGCAAATCCAACCATCTCCTAAACTTGGTTTTGGTTTCTGAGTGATCCTAGGCCTTTTCTCACTCCATTCCACCCATCAACCACCTTCCATAATCCTTCCATCACCTCCAACACCCATCGTTTTTCTCACGGCTGTATCCTGTAGAAATACAAGGAATCCTATAGGTTTCTAGTACATCCTATAGGTTTTCCTGTAGTGGCCTATTTTGATGCTGAATTAAGGGAAAACCTCTAGGAAGCCTCCCAAGGTCACCCAAGGGTCTTCCAAACCTTCCAACCATCTTATGAAGCTTCGAGCCATCCACTAGAATCCCTAAACCAGCTACCACATCACTAAAAGCGATTATTTTTCACACTCGATTTTTCATGAAAAGCATAAAAAGGCAAAACAATTTATTACAGTCCTTTACATGCATAACAGTTGTGTTTGATGTTTTTAAATTCCATGCTTAGGATAGTGGCATTCCTTTCATGTTAATTTAGCATTATTGCAAAGCATATCTCTTAGCAGTTAATTAAGAAATGGTGTGCCCTATAACTGAATTTTATTCTTTTCATTATTGCAGTAGATCAACTCTCTCTTAGGGTAGATTTCTATTTCTTTCATCAAGGAAACAAGCTTCTTCTAAATCCATAGAAGTTTGGCTTGCAAATTGTAGTGGTCTCTCTCCAGCCGAATAGTGACAAAATGTAGAACCATCACTTTTACTTGTGCATATAACATTGTCACCTCCAAGTTTGTACGAACCATAGGTTGATAAAGTAAAGCTGGTAACCCAAGAGTTGCAGCATTGTTGTTGCAATATTAGTGCTCATCAGACTCCTCAGTCACCAAATCTCTTCCCAACAATGTGGAGGTGTACTCTAAATGCTAGTGTTGCTGCACTAATATCACTATTTAAATCAATCTTAATTCCTACATTACATTATCAACTTGGGATTCATTTCTTTATTTCAAGGATGTCACCACTATTTGTGCAATAGAGGTCAGAGGTTTTTACATAACTAAATGAGTCAAATATTTCATCAAGTTGTTGCAAGAATGTATTAAAAAAACCTTAATTCTTGAAGTTCAATCAAAGACAATTCAAACAATAAATCTAAATCCAATCATAACTCTTTTGCAAAGGAAATGAATTTCAAGCAGATGCATTAAAAGAAACCATATCTAATGGGTTATTGTTTGATCTAGTAAATGGAAAGAATCACCATAGTAATAAACAATAAGTAGCTACTTCAATCATGAACATGAATCAGAAAGAGCATCAATCAATCGTAACACTCAACTTATCTACGCAATTCACTAAAAGACCAACATTAAAGAAACAACGTTAAAGATCTATTTCAAATGCAGATAGAATGAATAACTTTATTTTATAAAAGAACACTAATAAATAATTGTAGGAAATAAGGAAATAGTTATACCACAAAGGAGAAGTGAATGTTCTAATGATCAGGCCCAAAGCCTCTAGAAGTTATTGCTGACAAAGATTTGAATGTGATTAAGAAAATATCTTTGTATTGCTCATTAGTCAAAATAATAAAGGTACAAAATTATTGTAATGTCAAAATATGCTCTTGTTCAATACAAAGATACAAGAATGAGTAAGAGTCAAATCGTCCCGACCCTTTTCACCCATTGGTATCATATAGCCTAATGGAAAACTAATGGATGAAAGTGAATCCCAAGGATTGAGAGATCCTCAAGATTTCGCAGCTAAACGATCGGATTTTTGTTTTTTGAATTAGCATTCTTGTTCATATATTTTGCTAGCTTGTACAACCAATGAACGGTCTTCTCCTATTTTGGCGTTGTCGTTCTATCAACTGAACATAAATTTTCCAATTCCTATTTCATCTGCATAAAAGCAAGAACAAGTTGGTCTTTTCATGCTAAAAACATGCAATCTATTGATGATTTATTTTATGTAACTTTCATAATATTTTCTTCCAAATACTTTGCAAAAATGAAGACAAATATATAAAAGAGATTGATTTATTAAGTAATGTAAGGATACAAACATACCTTTTCGTTGACCCAACATACTCCCTTAGTTATATTTTTGCGTGTCCTCATGCAACAAGATGATTAACATGTAACTTTGTTAAGGAATAAGCAGGATAGGTCTCTTCTAGATATATCTGAAAACCATTTTTATTTTTAAGCATTGAAAATGTTCAACCTCCTTGGCATTCTTCCAATTCATAGTGAAAATGGTACCCAACAGGTGGATACTAAATAATGGGGCTTCTATATTGGTAGCCTATCCATCTAGGGCCCATGCATAATATAAGATTGCTGAACTTAACCAAACGAGCAGCAAAAACTTTGAAATTTCTATAACCAAACGAATCTTTGTTCTTGATGACATTGGAGGAAACCATCCATCTCTATTTTGCAGCAAGTATGGCTTCTTATTTAATATCTTGGAAAAATTCCACTTCGGTTTTTACAATATCTTTATGGAGTGGGCCTAGAGAGGCCACATCTTTGGCAGTTCTATAAATTGTTTGTGTTGTACAAAAAGGTGTGCAGGTTTTCTTTGTTCTTCCCTAAACCACAGATCTAATTCATGCTCCCTTTTCTGGAAAATTTTATATTCCCTAGCCCACTTAATATGATTACATGAAAAGTAAATGAAGGCTTGAAATTGAACATCTCTGATGAAGGGGTTAGAGTTAGCAGCCGTGTCATTATCCAGAAAAAAGTTGTGTAAGTATAATTCACAGACAAGATGCTTCACCTTTTCATTCTGCTTTTTTCAACATTGAATAAAGTCTGGGGTTGATTTAAATTCCACTAGTTTACTAGCCTTGATAACTTTGACCTTTAACAACAAATACATTTCAATAAAAAACAACGCATAATTGGTAGCAAGTGACCTATAAGACAAGGCATCTAAATAAATGAAGCAAACCATTTTAATTTGCTCTATAGATTTCTAAAGTTGATTATGTACTTCTTTTAATTTTTTTTGCCCAACTCTGAGATCAACATAAGTCTCATGCTCTGTTGCAATCATCTCATCAAAATTCTTAAATAAATCCTTATGAGTCTGCAGTGGTACCACTTCTCTTTGATACTATGCTAGAGTATGTTGTATTTCTACTAGTTCTTTTTGTAACTTTCGGATGGTAGCCTCCCTTACCAAAGGAGTGTACATGAGTGTGTCCTCGGTTTGGACAATTGTATCATAGGTTACTATTACACAAAAATATCGTCACCATGATTATTTGCAGTTAGTATGGGTCCATCATCACTTGTACTGTCCTCCTAAGCAAGTCTCAGACCTCAGCTCTTCAATTCAAGCTTTGGAAATGGGAGAAAGACATTAAAAATCAATGTAACTCTGGTTCCGCTCTTTCTCTCATTGTCACCTGCGGTCTCGCACCTTTTGTGTACAAAAAATGTGGACCGGCCCGCTCTGTCCCTAACGGTGTAGGTGTAGACCCCTGTGAAAGTCAAAAGGCGCAAGTTTTATCTTAAAAAACTCACTTTGCATTAATTCTAGAGGATTCTAGAAGGAATTTGACGTGGATTGTTCGCTCTGAGGTGGTTCATGCATCCCAAAATAGAAGGAGCTAATCCCTTGATGAGAGGAGCTATCCCTTTAAAGGAGGGCTTTATCCCTTTGAAGGAGGACCTAGTAACCTCCCTCCATTGCACTATAAATACAGGCATTGGGCTGGTTTCTTGGGAGGTTAGAAGCTGAACATTTTTAGGGTAAATGCTGGTGAAATCAAGACTTCCTAGTTGAGCTTAAGAGGAGAGATCACATACCTTTTTGGCTTCATTTGGGAGTGAGTGAAACTTGTCAAAGTAGAGGAGACTTCTTGCTGGACCCTGGGAGGAGCTTGTACAACGTCAAGGCAAAGGTTGTAAAGTTCTTCTTCTTTTGAATCAATACAATCAAACTCATTTTTCTCAACAAGTATCTTATGTTATTTGTTTCATGGACTCCTTGACTTTCATGTTAAATATGTTTTATGATTTTGGCTTTTCAGGTGCTATTTAATTTGTTTGCCTTGTTTGTGTTTGCAGATTCGCGACAAAGGAGCTCATTTGGATCGAAGGAGTGAGGGCATCCACAAACTTGCGTTGGACCTAAGGTAGGCCCTAAAAGCATTTGTTTGCCATTGTTTATTAAAGCATATTTAGAGAAAGATAGTGTCTGGTTGGTTTGCCTGTCATTAGGTCTTCTTTAGATTCTAGGAAGGTCTATCTTGTCCACAAGATCGACTTATTCTGTGTGACAAAATGGCGACTCCACTGGGGACTTGATTGTTTTCCTTGTTTTTACTTTGACCTGAGAAACTATGTTTTTGTTTCTATTTTTGGCTTGTTGTGTGTAAAATTGGGTAGAGTTTGTAGATCCAGGGTTATTTTTTGTTTTTCATAGCTTTGGGAGAGGACTGCACCCTAGCCATTTGACACAGTGCGTACCTACCCGCAGCTTGGCTTTTAGCACAGAGCAGGACCACACCTGTGTCAACTGGGGACCTGTGGACCCTGCCAAAATTTTGAAAAACCTAAGATTTCCTCTGTTAGTCAGCTTAGTTTTTTGTTTAGAAATTGTTATCCACTGCCTAGACCTGCATATAACTTGTCAGAAGCTTTCCTTAGGTTGATTTCGTTAGTGTTAGAGTTTTAGGTGAAATTCTTAGGAGTTTTGCTTGTTGGGCTTGTTTTTCATTTTGGTTGTGTAGTGGCTCTGAGCTTAGAAGCTGTAGGGACTTCAGATCACCTTAGTGTCTACCAGCCTTCTTATGAGTCTGACCATTTATGAAATCTCCCCTTGTTGAGGAATCTGCTTCGAGTTTTCTCTTTACAAAACTTCGAAAAGATTGTGTTTAAAGTTTGGATTTTCATTTTCAAAAAGAAAACAAAATTGGTTGTTCTTGACTTATTTGTGATTCTGCATAAATTGGTCCTTAGCTTACATCTAGCTAAGTAAAACATCCTTAAAAAAGACTTTTAGTAGACTTTGACTTCAAATAGGTTTTTATAATTTGTAGATCTCAAAGTTAGTCATTTTCGTTAATTTTGAGTGTTTTATAAAAATTATAAAAATCTCTTTTGGAAAAAGTTTGTTTTGTAGTGATTGAGTGCTTTGAAACGAAAAAGGGAAATTTTTGTGAAATAACTAGTTGTCTCGTTTCGAGTGCATTGGAAAAGGACAAAAACTCTTCTTTTAATTTGTTTGATTAGGAAAGATTTGTGTTTACAAAGTATTTGCATTCTCAAACTCTTTTTTAGTTTAGAAGTTCATCGAAGAGAAAAAGATTGTTTAAATCATCTTAGGTGCATTTTTAGTGATTTTGAGTCGACTCTTCATACCACGAGTTTCATCTCCGTACCTTTGGACTTAAACAAAAACCAATAAAAAATAACGCTTAAAGTAAAATTCATCTAGTAACATTTTTATTTCTATGGCTCTGATACACCAACTTAGCTTAGGCTAGTGTCTTGGAGTAGGAGAGTAATTAACTCTCCAAGACAGTAAAAACAAACAAGTAGTTGTACCTTGTGGTAGGGAAGAAATCCAATTGTTGCATTTATGCTCTGGGAAAGCTCCTCTTAAAGGAGAAGCACGAGATCATGTCCAAACCAGTGTGGAAATCAATCCTTCCTCATTGGGAACGACGCCAAATATTCACATATTAAAAACGGTAAACCTCGGATTAACCATTGTCGAGGAGCCTGGGGTCACTTGTTGGTAAACCTTGGATTATGTTAAGGAGCCTTCAAGGGGATTGAGCTTGCTACTCTACCCTTGCGTGCGTATCGGATCGTAGACTGTTCCCCTAGGTGTATTTTTCTCAGTTGGTAACCTTAGTGGCCATATTCTTTAGGACTCTTCCTGTGGTGACAGTGGTGGGAAGATCCCACTGTACCTGGAGCAGACGTTGGCTAGACTCACTTGGATTTTCTGGGGGGTTCTCTTCACTCGAGACGGTTAAGTGGAGGAACTTGTGCCAGTCTATTCATTAAGCAGGTTGCTGGGGTAACTGTTCCAACCACCATTTCTGTATTGAACTCTGCGACGTTGGATTTCATCACCAACTAGTGTTTTCAGTACGGAAAGTTACTGTTTGTGTGTGTTTGATCTCCTAGATTCTTTAGGCGTGTGATTCAAATTTGTTTGGTTCTTTAGAGACTTTAGGTGGTTTTAATTGAGATTTTACTTTGTTTGCGTGTGAAGTAGTTAAAAGTCTTTCACTGTGGTTGAATTACCAAGGCAGTCCCGTAGACTTCGGGGCCAATCTCCTGAGTTTGTAAACGTGGCTGAGTTACTGAGGACGTCCCGTAGACTTAGGGGCCAACCTCCTGAGGAAGTACCGAGCCAGCTTGAAGGCTTGAAAGTCCTCGTAACTCCTAGAGACAGTAGAGTTGGGTCATTTGAAGAAGGAGAATCTTCTTTGATAGTACATCCTGATTTTCAACCGTTAGTAGCAGATTATAATCCACAGTTAGTGTATGTTTCCGAAGTTACTGGTATCTTTTCATCTACTAGTGATATAGGTGAGGAACCTAAAATATTTGAGCCTGAAAGTGAATTTGCTACTACTCCGACATCGGGGTTTGTTTCTCCAACTTCTAGTGGTCCTGGTTCACCTAGGGTAGAAAGAGTAATCACCCAAGATCTTCCTTCTGGACTTATTGCTATTGAAGAACTTGCTCTGGAAGAAGAAGTATGCATCCCTATCCCTGAAAATCAACCTGTTATTGAGCTAAGGGAGCGTGAATCAATTTTTTACAGTCCACCTAGGAGCAGTTCTTGGTATCTTTCTTTGACTAATTTCCTAGAAAACTCAGGGTTAAGTTTTTCACCACCTCGTGCTCCTTATCACCCAACACCTAGAGGTTATTATACTCCCGTAAATATGTCAGGACAGTCATCCATGTTTACTCAATCTCCTGAATCCTTTTTGTACGGTAGTCCTTCTATTCCCTCCGGGTATCAGTCCCCTTCTAGTACTTTTTCGGGAGCATCTCCTCAACCCATTGAGCAAGGGTTATTAACTGGAAGAAATGGTACTAAGCCGTTGAGTGTAGAAGAAATTATTATGATGTGAGGTTCTATTCCCAATCCTCAACCTCAAGGTGGCCAGTTACCGCCTGGGGGGCAGCCTCAATTAACGCTTGGGGGCAACATCAAGGTACACAATTTGTATCTGGGGGGCAACCTCAAGGAGAGTACATACCTATGGGACAGTACGGTCCTCAAGGTCAACCCCAGACTCAATATGTACCCCAAGGTCAACCTCAGTATCAATTTATACCTCAAGGTCAACCCCAGTATCGGTACGTGCCTCAAGGGTATCAACCCCAAGGTTAGTACTCGAACCAAGGTTTCCAACCACCCTCCGGTCAAACGTATGTTCAAGGAACGAGAAATGTACCTTTCAATTATCAATCCTACCCTCAACCCGGTTATGGTCCTCAGTATTCTCAACTTGTAATGGCTCAGTACCCCAGAATGAATATAGTGTGGGATCCATCGCAAACTCAACAGGTGTTGCAGCCAAGTGTACAGTTGTCATCTCAAACTGGACAACCCTTAGTTTCTGGTTCACCCTAGCAACCAGTCCAGTCTAACATTCAAACTTCTGTACCTTTAGTAGTTTCTCAGCCTGGGCCTAGTACACCTCGTACTCCGCCTCAAACGACAGCTACAACTGCCGCAACATCTGTTCAATCTACCCCACCTACTTCTGGAGTATCGACAGCTCCGGTTTCTACTATTCCTGTATCTACTCGTCAGATATATTTACCACCGTCTGGATCTATGATTCAAACTTCGGTTCAGATGCCTGTAGGAAAACCTGGTTCAAGTAGGTTGTCACAAGTCAACCACAATTTACTTATCAACCGTACCAAGGATAGTACCAATTCGGTCCTGCTATGCAGCAGCCAGTCTATCAATATCAACCGTATCTTGGGTACACTTATCAACAACCTCAACAACCCCAGTATAGTCCGGTTAATCCTGGTTTTCCGGGAGGATACAATATCCCAAACACAATTCCTATTCCTAGTTATCCTGGATATCCTCCTCCTGGGGCTGGTCTCATGACCCAGAGTTTTAGGGATCCTAATCGGTAGTTACCGTTTATCGAAACTTTGGACTTGCCTGACTTGTCGCGCCTAACGAACGATCCCATTAATTATCTTCTGTTTGGCGACCATTGTCGAATAAGTTGCCTAGTGACATTCCCAAGTTCAAAGGTAAATCAGGAGAGGACCCGTCGGACCATGTGATGACTTACCACCTCTGGTGTGCGTCTAACTCCATTTCAGATGATTCAATCCATCTTAGACTTTTCCAGCGCACTCTAATTGGTCTTGCGACCAAGTGGTACATTGAGTTACCGCGAGGCACTTTTTATAATTTTAGTCAGTTAGCTACCTCGTTTTTAACTCATTTTCAGTTGCCAGTCCGATATGACAATGGCACGGAATTGTTAACTTCGTTAAAACAATCGACGTCTACTTATATTTTAGATCATATTCATGAGTGGAGACGTCGACGGCGTTTAGTGAAGGTATTTATTCCGGATCAGATTTTGGCCGAGTGGTTTGTAAAATCTTTGTTGCCAAAGATCACTGAAGATGTAGCTAAAGCCGGAGTTGTTACTGAGGAGAAAGTGATTCCTCAAGCACAATACCTTGACTTGGTCTATACTCAGTCGGGTACGTTACATGAGAAAATCCACGATCTTCCCAAGCAAAATCAAATCACTACAGCTCCTTCGAGATCTCATGTCGCCGATGGTATGATTGGTGTGGTTAACACTAAAAGTAAGAAGAAATCTTCCAAGAATTCTTCTCCTATTATAACCTTGCCTGATTCCCCAACAGGAGATTCTTCTGCAGAGACTTCCACCAATATTCATATTGCTAAGTCATCTACAGCCAAATCAAAATCTGGTGGAAAGAAGAAAGGAAAGAAGAAGAATAAAATGGACAAAAGTTCAAAGGAGAAACCTGAAAAGGCAGAATCCAATGATGAAAAGTGCAAACCTCGTTATCCTTGTCTCATTTGTGACGATGAACATTTTACAAGAGACTACCCTCATCGTGCAGAGGTTGCGAATATTGTCAAGGGTTCCCAAACTCCTGCTGCTTTGAAGGATCCTTTTCCAGCTCAAGACAGTAAGATGATAGGTTCATCCTCGAGTACCAATGAAGAACCCATACTGATGATGTCCCATGTTAGGATTGCAACTCGATCGCAAGATTATGGTAGTAAAAGTCCTGTTGATGGTAAAGAAGAAGAATATTCTCATTCTAATCCATCAACCTCAGCTCCCGGTTTCGATCCACTACAGATCGAGAAACCTAATCCAGACTTGGTAATCAAACCGCCCGCCAAGGGTATACTTCGAAAGTCTGCTTTCATTCCACATGCAAGAGTGGCTCATAATTATAACATTGTTGAGGATTTAGCTGTTTCACCCTCAGCAATGTCGGCTTTGGAAGTGCTGCAATCATGTCCAGCACAACGTAAATTACTTTTGTCGGCTATAGGAGCTGTTGACGTTCAGGACTAGAACCTAATAATTTTCGATCTAGAAAATAGTACACCGCATTTGCCTCATCAAATGGCTTTCCAGATTCCAGTGATAGTAAAAAACAGGCCTATTCATCAGACTGTAATTGATGAGGGAGCCTCAACGTGTATTATGTCGATACACTGTTGGAGATTGCTTGGTTCTCCTTCACTAAATCAATCCCCGACGATTCTGAAGGCCTTTGATGGCCGTGGGTTTCATCCTTTTGGCATTCTACAGGATTTGCCTATAGGGGTTGAAGGAAAAACTATTAGTCTAGATGTGGAGGTGGTTGATGCCCCTCTAGACTACAACCTTCTCTTGCGTTGAAGTTGGTCTTACGCTATGACAACGGTCGTTTCATCGGTCTTTCGAGTAATAAAGTTTCCACATAATGGAAAGATCGTAACAATAGACCAGCTGGTTTATTTTTCATTGACCCAGCCTCTTCTGAGAGTATTCAGCATGTCGGTAAAATGACTATCCCATATAAGGATGTTGGAGTAGGACTAGTTAAAGATGCCGGTTTACTGGGAACTTTTCCTTTTCCTCCGATCAACGCATCGTCTTCAATTGAAACCATTCATATGATTACATCAGACACCATTGTTTATCATGATCCTTGGATCATTCCTTCTGAATCTGAGATAGAGTCATTTGGTAATGCCATGCCTTTGAGTCCATATGAAATTGCCTATGAAGCCGTGCAGTCTTTTGCCGACACATTTTCAACCGAAAATGACTTAGTGAATGTGGTCCATGAGGAATCACTTTTCACATCAAGCTCGGATTTAATCAAATTTTCTGAACTTGTTCACTCTGATGAGAAAATTTGTGAAATCCTATGTGTAGATGATTTACCATGGGAAGATATCCATCACAGATCTTTGTTTTTACCCGAGATTGATCATTTTGAAAATTATTTCTCATCAATTTTTATAACTGAATATGTCAAGGAACCTCAGAATCCAATGCAACATCCCGATTCAGAGTTAAATTTGGGAAACATCTCTTGAACTATTCCTATTGACATTTCGGTTAAGTCTGGAATTGTTGAGAACATTCATATAGGTGCCTGATGTACAGATGACGAAATTCAACTATATAAGTCCCTATTTCATGAATTCTCTGACGTGTTTGCCTAGTCCTATGAGGAAATGCTAGGGATTGATCCCGCGATTGTTGTTCATGAGATCAAGACTTACCCGGATGCTAAACTCGTCCGACAACGTTTGCGTCAGATTCACCCACGAAAAGATGCTGCAATTAAAGCAGAAGTTGAAAAATTATTGAAAGCAGGTTTCATTTATCCGATCATGTTAATGGATTGGGTATCGAATATTGTTCCAGTTAACAAAAAAAATTGAACAATAAGAATATGCATTGACTATAGGGACATTAATCGAGCCTGTCCAAAAGACAATTACCCAACACCCTATATCAATCAAATCATTGATGATTGTGCCGACAGCGAAATATTCTCCTTCATGGACGGTTTTTCCGGATACAATCAAATCAATATTCTACATGTCGATCAACCAAAAACGGCTTTCATTTGTCCATGGGGGACATTTGCTTATTGCAAGTTACCTTTTGGGCTTAAGAATGCTGGAGCCACTTTTCAAAGGGCGATGTCTTATGCGTTTCATGACATCAAGCACATTGTGCAACCCTATCTCAACGATTTGCCTGCTCTACGAGCAATCTTTATGAGGTGTAGGCATTATCGGATTTGGTTGAACCCACACAAATGTGTCTTCTGTATAGAAATGGGTCGATTGCTGGGATTTGTAGTTTCGAAATTTGGCATTCGCATTGATCCCTCGAAGGTCGAAGTTATCATCAAATTGCCTCCTCCTTCGAGTCTTCGCCAACTCCAAAGTTTGCAAGGGAAAGCAAACTTTTTACGACAATTCATTCCTAATTACGCTTTGGTTACAAAGGGTTTTACTCGGTTTTTGAAGAAGAATACTCCATTCTATTGGGATGAGATAACTCAGAAATCTTTTGATGCACTCAAACACGCGTTGACCCATGCACCGTTGTTGCATCCTCCCAACTACAACCGGGATTACTTCTTGTATCTCGCCGCCTCTCATTCCACCATTGGAATGGTCTTAGTACAGGAAGATGAATTCGGAACTGAACATGTGATATATTATCTTAGTCGAACTTTAAATCCAACTGAGCTAAAATACTCACATGTGGAGAAATTGGCATTGGCAGCCGTTCAAGCTGTCCAATGTTTTCGTCACTACATTTTACTACGTAAAACTACAGTAATTTCGGATTGCAGCCCTATGATCTACATTTTGACCAAGCAATTGCTAGGGGGCAAGTACTCTAAACGGATCATTATCCTGCAGGAGTTCGACTTGGAATTTGAGAAATCCAAGTCTAAGAAATATTTAGTTTTTGCGGAGTTAATGTGTGACTTCCCGCATGCTGACACGGAAATTGTGGTGGAGGAGCCCATTGCGGACGAATCCTTGTTTCTAATCAGCACTTTAGATCTGTGGTATGGGGATATCATCGTTTATCTCCAAACCCAATCCTTTCGGCCAGAAATTTCAAGGTCAGAAAGTCGAAAAATTCGATTCCAGTCCCAACAATTCAGGATTATTGGAGATACTCTTTATCGCCGTGGGGCGGACTATGTTTTTCGAAGTTGCTTAACTCACGAGGAAGCTGAAAGGGTTCTAAATGATTGTCACTCTGGAGCGTGTGGTGGTCATATGTCTGGGTTTGCCACAGCCCAAAAGATATTGCGCGCTGGCTACTTCTGGATGTCTTTATTTAAAGATTGTATTATGGTGGTCCGAAAATTCCACAACTCCCAAATTTTTGATCGAAAGATGCGCGCTCCACCTGCTCCTCTCCACCCTATAATTTTCGTTGGTCCTTTTTCCAAATGGGGTATCGATTTTATTATATGTAACCCTCACTCGGCCGGGGGGCATGCGTATATCATCCTTGCGGTAGATTATTTTACTAAGTGGGTCGAGGCGATGCCTACATTTGAGGCAGACGGCAAGACAACTGCAATTTTCGTATTCAATCATATAATTGCCAGGTTTGGTGTCCCGCAAGTGATAATCACTAATCATGGGCACCATTTTCGAAACGTTATGATGACCGAACTTATAGGCCAGCTTGGTTTACGTCACGATAGTTCAACCCCTTATTATCCACAAGCGAATGGTCTGGTTGAATCCATCAACAAAGTTTTAGTTGTCATGATCCAACGAATCATTGGGATTCATCGGTCGAATTGGCACAACATGCTATTTTTAGCGCTTTTGGCGTACCGAACTTTAGCAAAAACATCAACAGGGTTCACTCCTTTCCAACTAGTCTATGGTTTGGAAGCCGTGTTACCCATTGATTATGAAATCTCGTCACTGCAAATGGCCATCAAGTTACTTGCAGCCACTTCCGAAGAGGAAAAACGTTTGTTATACTTGGTTCAATTAGATGAGAATCGATGTGATGCTGCATTGGCGATCGAGACTCATGCAAAATGCATGAAAGCATAGTATGATGGAAATGTGACCCCTCGAAATTTTTCGGAAGGAGATCTAGTCTTAGTTTATGATCAAGCGAATGATAAATTAGGCGCTGGAAAATTCGTTCCTATGTGGCATGGTCCCTATGTTGTCTAGAGAAAGCTAGCCAAAGGGGCCTATGAATTGGTAGACTTTGACGGGGACTCTTTGGGTAAACCCAAAAATGGTCTTTACTTGAAGAGGTATTATGCTTAACGGGTGGGTATGGAGATTTTTAGTTAGGATAGTTTTTCTTTCTAGCTAGTGTGTTTTAGTTTAAACATTGTGCTTAGATTAGAGAGTGTTTTTTCATCATTATTCCTGCTTATCTTGGTTTTACTCTTGATATTGCAGATGTCGATGCCTCTCCAAACATACATTGGTTTCGCTGATGGTGCTTGTCATAATACATGGAACATCTCTTCCACAGCTTGGGTTATCTATTCGCCCTCTGACGAATTAGTATCTATGCATGGGGTAAGCCTCGGTCGAACAACAAACAACATTGCCAAGTATAGTGCAGTGATTGAGTTATTATCTGAATCTATTTCATTTGGGATTCAGAGTTTGATAGTGAGGTTAGATTCTGAACTCGTTGTATTACAGCTTAATAGAGTGTATGCCATTAGAAATCCAGTGTTATTATGATTATTTTTGAGAGTGCGTCTCTTGGAATGTGAATTTGATTATATTGAATATCAGCATATTCCAAGATATTTAAATACATTAGCAGATGCAATTGCCTCTCGAATGTTAAATAGACATTTGCAATAATCATACATGTAAATTTAAAACCATTCCATAACATGATTTACGAGATAAGCTGGTAATAGTGATATATATATAGGAGTGTGTCATAAAATACATCGTCCTCGATCATAGGTTGAAAAACACCTTATGATCGGCAAAAATGATAAGTACAAAAAACAAAAATGTCACATGTGCCTACAATAGGCGATCACCCTATCACTGGTGATGATCTCTATAAGAAACCACTGCACGAGCCACCTTGCAAAGGAACCTCCTAAAAGGTCCCGGGACCCCAATCACATAGCGCTGAAGTCGACGAGGAATGTCATCTATAGTGGTCTCCGGAATATCTCCTGTCAAGCACTCAAGATGACCCTCCAACTCGGCCAAAACCTTTGTTGATTCGTCCTGTGGGGCTGGCGCGGGTGCAACTGGTTGCTTCCTCTCGTAAGGCCGCAGAGCGGCTAGTCACTGTGGACCAACATCTGCATTTGAAATTTTTTACTATCAGTTTTGAGACGACGGGAAAATAACAAAAAATTAAAATAGGAAAAATGTTGAAAAGGATTTTACCTAACTCATCCCACTACTCTCCTGGTGGAAGAACCATGTCTGGGTCACCACGAAAATCGATCCCAGCGTAAGGGAAGTCCTAAATAGAAAAGACCTGGTTTTCCAGCCATTGGAAATACTCAGGTTTGAATCGAGCAACCTCTGTCCTCTTATCTGGGTGATGGGCCATAACTGCGACCCATCGCATCAGTTTGGGCTCTCGAGGAATCCCAGCTCCAACAGTAAGGTGTTGTGGGATCAATATAGGAACCCTCTCCAGGCCAAAACTCACGACCAAAGCCCCATAACCAAAGGTCCTTAGTCGTCCATTCTTGGCCCTGGTCAGTTGGCCTTTCACATTGGCCAACACAGCATTGCACCAGTTGAAGTTGGTGCCTCGAAAGCAATCAACTGCCATACGCATCTGGGATCTGGTGGCAATATGTAATGTGGCATCCCCGCAAAGTCTAGTGACAGTGAACACAATCACCATGAGCTCAGGATGGGATATGGTCTTTATGTATATCCCTTTGTCTCTAGCCTGGCTGTTGCAGTATTCTAACCTAAGGCTATCGACAGACTGGCCACCTTCCCTAGCCCCAAACAGAGTCAAGTCTTCGCCTCTCTTAGGCAAACCAGTCAAGAAATATATGTCTTCCAGCTCGATTTCGAGCTGGTGGCCGCCAATGAAGAAGCACTGGTCCTGTATGCTCCATCTGTCAACCATCCACTATAAGAAATCCACCTGAGCCCTCATGCCAGGAATGGCCCATAATTTGTACAAGTTGCACGCTCTCAAAGCATCAAGTGAAGGCTGATGATTCCATGCAGCGACATCCACATCCTCATGTTCTCGTTCACGCCAATCTAGCATGATGTACTCTCTGCATCAAGTATAAGGATAAATTAAATTGCTAGAAATTATTTTGATTGGACCATTTTTGAGAATTTTTGGGTTAAAAACCCTTGCGACGGGGACCGCACCCTCCGAGTTAGACACAGTGCGTGGGACCGCAGTTTGTCTACATGGAAGGTGCGGACCCCGAGCTTTTTCCCAATGGAGAAAAAGTCGGGGTCTGCAGGCCAGTAGTGGTAAACCTGCAGGCCCCCGCGCACGGGTTTTATGCCTAAAAACCCTCCCAAAAATGAAAATAAATGACTAAAACAAAAAATGAAACGGTTAAAAATGAAGAGTAGGATGATGTGGATTACCTGGAGAAGACGCGTTCGATTCCGACGGTTGGATTTTCCAATCTTCACGGGAAGTTTTCTGAGCAAAAGCACTATTTTCTCACCCAAACTCAAACGGTAAAAATGAATTGACAAAGGCCCTTTTTATAAGTTTTTTGAGTAAGTAAATTGCAAATTTGTTTATGTTTCACTTTGGAAAGGTATTTTTGCGACATTTTTATCCATTTCAAACAGGTATGAGTAATGTTTGTGTTTTTGTGCAGAATAAAGGATTATTCAGGCGAAATCTATCATTTTCGACGAAAAACATTTAGAGTCACATTTAAGCTCTTTTCTGACTCCTGAAACATGAAAAGATTGCCAAGTTCTTCTTTTAAACTCATTAAAACAGAATTAAAAGACGGTCCACTTACAGCTCTTTTCCGACCGTAAAAACATGAAAAGATCGCTGGATTTTTGTCGTTTCAAATTCGATATTGGTTATAAAACGATGTGTCGTTGATCGCTTTTTTACTTTTTCGGGTCAAAGGCACTAATGACGAAAAGTACTCCTTGGTCGTAAAAGATCAAGCGGTTCTCTCAAGTATTATTTTATAATTTTTCGAGCTTGGGGAACACGAATTTATGGAAAAGGTCAACCCTGGAGTCTTCTTAAGTTTTTTCAAACTCTCTAAAATTGAAAAACGCTGAGTTTCTCCTATATTGGACTCGTTAAAATTTCACAGTAAAGGACCTGTTCAATTACAAACAGGAACGAACCACTCCTTCTTAGGGTTCGAATTTAAACTAAGCTGGACTCATCCAAAGGATGAGCTTATAATCAAGCAAATTTTATCCTCCTCAAGCTTGTCAAAAATAAAGAGTTGCTTGCCAGAAATGGTAGGGGAAAAGAGAGAAAAATGAATCTGTTTGTCATACTTTGTAACCACTCTTGAACACGACACTCTTGTTCACCTGGGTTGGGAAATCCTTTGCCTAATAGTTGATCAAACCACATTGAAATTCTTAAGTTGGTTTCCGGGTATTAACTTTGGGTCAATTGTCACCTGTCATGTCGTTATGAGTTCAAGAGGTCACTGCCAATAAGTCATTCATCTGCAAAATATATGTCATCCATCTTGACCATCCCTGAGTCAGTCCTTGCAACTAAATTTCTTCAACTTGATCTATGATTTCGTGTTGTGAGCTTGCCTACGACGGATCGCTTTCTATCGACATCAGCTCATTATCTAGAGAGATGATCTAGAAATCGTCAGTACCTTGAGATCTACATGCCTCAATGGCAGATTTCTTGCCTTTGACGACAATTTACATCGTTGACTTTCGATCAAAGGATTCTGTGACATGTTCGACATCAACACATTTATTCGCATCTCATGGATTGTACTGGTTACTTTGAGAGCCATTGACATCACTGGTGGTTTCTCTCACACTTGTTAACAGTTTACATCATTGACTGGTAATCAAGTGGTTTCTACAATGTTCGACATCAACACATTCATTCGCATGGATAGAATTGTACTGTTTCAGGAAGTAGAAATGAAGACCCTAGATCTGGTTTCAACAATCCAGGCTGCGAGTAATTTTGTATTCATTATATAATGGACTATTCATAAACAGATGGCTGTGTCCATACTCTATCCACCTGAGTCTATACTTGTGATGTTTTACAAGATCATTCCTATATCAGAGTAGTAGTTAGTTTTTCTAGTCAGTTTTGATCTTAGTATGGGAATGCCTTCCTCAGCGATGATATGATCTCATATATATATCTTGCATTGAATTTTTTTACAGGTTCCAACCGGGCTCTCCATGAGATGATCCTCGAAATGATAAAGTACTTCACTCTTCCTAAATCATCAATAAAATCCTCATCTACTACAGACTTCGCACTTTAGGGGGCAATCTGTTACACAAAAATATTATCACCATGATTATTTGCAGTCAGTATGGGTCCATCATCACTTTTACTATCCTCCTAAGCAAGTCTCAGACCTCAGCTCTTCAATTCAAGCTTTGGAAATGGGAGAAAGACATTAAAAATCAATGTAACTCTAGTTCCGCACTTTCTCTCATTGTCACCTACAGTCCCGCACCTTCTGTGTACAAAAACTGCGGACCAGCCCGCTCTGTCCCTAATGGTGTAGGTGTGGAACCCTGTGAAAGTAAAAAGGCACAAGTTTTATCTTAAAAAACTCACTTTGGGTTAATTCTAGAGGATTCTAGAAGGAATTTTGACGTGGATTGTTCGCTCTGAGGTGGTTCATGCATCCCAAAAGAGAAGGAGCTAATCCCTTGATGGGAGTAGCTATCCCTTTGAAGGAGGACCTAGTAACCTCCCTCCAGTGCACTATAAATACAAGCATTGGGCTAGTTGCTTGGGAGGTTAGAAGCTGAACATTTTTTACGGTAAATGCTGGTGAAATCAAGACTTCGTAGTTGAGCTTAAGAGGAGAGATCACATACCTTTTTGGCTTCATTTGGGAGTGAGTGAAACTTGTCAAAGTAGAGGAGACTTCTTGCTGGACCCTGGGAGGAGCTTGTACAACGTCAAGGCAAAGGTTGTAAAGTTCTTCTTCTTTTGAATTAATTCAATCCAACTCATTTTTCTCAACAAGTATCTTATGTTATTTGTTTCATGGACTCCTTGACTTTCATGTTAAATATGTTTTATGAATTTGGCTTTTCAGGTTCTATTTAATTTGTTTGCCTTGTTTGTGTTTGCAGATTCACGACAAAGGAGCTCATTTGGATCGAAGGAGCGAGGGCATCCACAAACTTGCGTTGGACCTAAGGTAGGCCCTAAAAACACTTGTTTGCCATTGTTTATTAAAGCATATTTAGAGAAAGATAGTGTCTGGTTGGTTTGCTTGTCATTAGGTCTTCTTTAGATTCTAGGAAGGTCTATCTTGTCCACAAGATCGACTTATTCCGTGTGACAGTTACCAATAATTCGGTCTTAGTATTTGTTTCCGTTGTATCAATTATTTGAGAATTTTCTGAGAAGTCTATTTGAACCGCAACATCCATCAGGTCCATAGAGAGATTTCTTTGAGCCTCCATAAAATAGGTGCAAATGTCTTCAGTCTAGGTTTCGACGATTTCAGTATGATGTATTTCAGCTTGAATTCCAATTTAATCTATAGGGTTTTTTTCTATTTGCATTCCAATGGTATGAAGGAGGTTCTCAATTTGAGTACAAATGGTTTTCGATTCTACTTTCTTCCTATGAGGCTTGCTCACTTCTTTCAACCACTTCCTCAAGTGTTTGATATTTTTCCTCAATTTCTTATTCTCCTTGCTCAATAGATTCATCCTCACACTATCTGCCTCCCTTGCCTCCTTAGTGATATGTTTGATTGGAGAAGAAATAATCGTAGTTGTTTCAGGCGAAAGAGGGGTTATATCATTACTAGGGTCTTGTTCCAATAAAATAGTATCTCCTGATTGAGTTTCTGACTCAAGGGTTCTTTCTATCTGAGTTTCTGGCTCAGGACTTCTTCCTATAGAGGAAATTTGTCCCCCTTTCTCCTGTGAATCATCCATATCTCCAAAAGAAGGTAAAATTTTTGTATGAACAGATCCCTCGAGAGAGGAATACTAGCTAGGGACATGGTCTTGATCCTGCAAGTGTCGAGATTGAATTACCTCCATATTTTTTGAGGATGGTATAGTTTCTGTATGACAAGAATTATCGGTAGAGGAAGACTGGCTAGGGGTATGGTTATGATCCTATAAATGTCCAGATCAAGTTTCCTCTTCGAAGAGCATCCCCAAGTTTTCCAAAACTCAGGCCACCTCTTCTTCGTCACCTTGTGGAAAAGCATCCCATGGGCTTATGAGGGGTGTATAGGATGGTCCCGCTTCCTCTGTCAATTCTATAATGTTATTTTGTGCCCTTATCCTCTCAGAATGTGTTCATTTTGTAGTGTGAGAAGCTCAAGCAGAGGTTTTCCTTTTTTTGCCCTCCCTGAGATTGTTGCCCCTAATGTTTGTCATTCATTATCTCGTTCATCAAAATTCTCTACAATTTCGTGAACACCTACTCCTATCTGTGCCTTTCTTGGGTTTTCTTGTAATGAAGGTACATTAAGATTTACAAAATTTTCCAAGGTTAATTGTTGTTGGGTTATTTCTTGAGTGACAATGAGTTTAATTAGACCATGATGGCTAATCGTAGCCTACGGGTTCTCGGATTTTATAACTCAGCTAGAAACATCATGCAGTACAAAATTTAAAAAGAACAGAAAGTTAACTACAATCTTCCGCCTAATTATTGCTAACAACTTAAGGTGTCTAGACCGTACCACATCCTTTCGGCCATCGCAAGTGATATATTTATGAACAATTATTCCCAATTCTTGCCATGGTTCCTTCAAGGATGTAGGTTGAATACTTTTGCCTTTGCGTATCAACTCTTCACCTGAATCTTTGAATACTTGAATAGCTTCCTGCAATTGTACATGCTTCTCAATCCACTTTATGCCTTCCATCGAGAGTCCTAAGATTTCGGCTATGACTGCTTCGGAGATTGCTATGGATTTTCCTTTCATAGTTGTATGTCCATTCTATAAGTTCTGCAAAAATACTAGTGCAACATCATTTTGAAATCCCTGTAACCTGACGAGGTACTGTATCTTCCTGGTGCGTTCAAGAATTTCCTGAGCTTTTTCTTTTAATTGCAATAGTGTGGGATCATTGTGAACGACATTGCCTCCCATGATTGTTGTGTTCATTACCTCCCATGCTTGCTATGCTCCTATAACAATTTCACTATTCTACATGAAATATCCTTACTTCTATGGTTTTAGTGTTGAACAAAAATGAATATGACGCATGCAATAGTTTTATTAGAGATTTCTTTTTTATATAGATTTGACAATAATGATCAGTCAATCAAAGAATGATTTTTATAAATTCAACACTAATTCATTAGTACAATTAGCAAGTCATGGTGAAGTTGGACAATCATATCCTATCAAATCATTATAGCACATAACCTTCCCCCTCCAATAAGAAAGGGCATCCTCATCCTCGAAGTACGGGGAAAAGAAAAGTACACACAACAACGTTAATATGGCATGACATGAGAGGAAGAGTATGATAGGTGGAGTAAAGTGAAGTAATAATCAGTGGTAAGTGTGGTTAGAGATGATCAAGAAAAAGAATAAAGCATGTATATATTCATTATAAACATTAATTTTACCTTTTGTGATCAATAAAGTGAAATCTAACATGTATGAAAAGAATAATGATTGCTGGCATCAACTAAGTGGACGGTGCTGAAGTGGTTCATTGAATGGATTTTCAATGTTTGTGTTGATTTTCATAAGTAAAAACACTATTCAATGGTCGTTTCTCATCTTGAATTAATTAAATAGGAAGTACTATCATACTGAAGAATTGGCAATATAGAATACCACTCCAATACCATGGCAGAGCCACTGTTTCTAGTAGGAATCTATAGCCTTGACAAGGTTTCCACTTAAACCCAAAAAATGGTCCAATATCCTCAACTTATCACTTTTTGTTATTATTGTTTAGATATTTCTGCAAAGAGACTATTGTGCTTGCATGGTAACCAGATAACCACAATGCCATTCAATAGGATAGAACAAAGTGAACGGGTCGGGTCGTGATGAGACCTGTTGTCCTTAAGATATATATAATGTCTTAAAGGCCATTCCCCTGGTGTGGTAGCCAGAGTGGGAATGTCACGTGTGTTAAGTCCTTATTATCATGGTAGGTCGGCTCGCAATGAAACCTCCTATCCTATTTGAGAACAAATTATCTTATTTCCACTTTTTTTTATTATAAGTTCAACAAGGCTCATTAACTCCTTAAGAGTTAGGGATAATGTAAGAAGTGAAAGAATGCCTACAAAAGATATGCTTACTTTCCTTGTATTGTGTCAAAAGGAAATTGTCATTTGAAAGTGTAAAAGCAAGAACGAGCAAGTTGTTGATATTGATGATGAATCAAGTTAAAAATATATCCAAAGGAAATACATACAGAAAGTCATTTAATAGCTGACCCATGTCAGATTAGAAATAAATATGATCAACAAATGATTAAAAAAAATCATAATGTAATCAATATGAATGCTTTTATTCTTTTCTCGATACAAATTTCTAGCCAAATGGAAGACTGTATAAGTAAGACAACAATTGGTCTATCGGAAAAGATCAACAATTATTTCGTTAGGAATGGAACCACAAATGTACTATTGAGAATGGAATAGAAAATGTGTTGTCGGGAATGGAACAAAAAATGTTCAAGTAGAAACATAACAACAAGTGTACTGTCAGGAATAGAACAACAACTATTCTATCAGGAATGGAACAAAAATTGTTCGATCGGGAACGGAACAGTAATTGTTCTTGTCGAGAATGCAAAAACAAATGTGTTGTTGGGAACAGAACAACAGCTATTCAATCGGGAGTGGAACAACAAATGTGTTTTTGGGAATAGAACAACAAATGTTCAATTGGGAACATAACAACAAATATTCCATTGATAACGAAAGAGAAAATGTATTGTTGGGAATGGAACAACAACTATTCACTCGGGAACAGAACAATAACTTTTCTTTCAGGAAACAGAACATCAACTGTTATATCGGGAATGGAACAACAATTGTTATGTCGGGAACAAAATAGCAAATGTTCTATTGGGAACGGAACAACAAGTATTTGTTTGATTGAACAACACTTGCCAGCTTAATGGAATAGCAATAAAAGAGTAGCCATATGTATGAAAGTTGGTAAAAGTGAAAAACACTCATTCTTTTGGAAAAGAACAACAGTTGTCCAAAAAATGGAACAACAGTTGTTCGTCCAAAAGGAACATCAACTATAAATAACACATATTTCTAAAGAAAATTCACTCATTCACACAGCAATGTTTACTCTATTGAATGATGCAAGTAAAAAAATAAAATAGAAAAATTAAAAAGCTATTCTCATAGAAAATATATACATTATTTACAATTGAAAACAAACAATTTTCACAAAAGTAAAGTTGTCAAGTCATCACTCCCTACAGCTAAAATTTTCATAGTGGGATCACTGCATACCTGTTGGCAAAAGGAATCTTTGGTGAGTGGCTTGTGATAAATATGCAACTGGTTTCTTTTCACCCAAAAAGGAGAGCCAGACTCATCAATGGTAATCATGGTTATAGCATCATTTTTGTGTAATTCATGAATCTCATACGGGCCAAGCCACCTTGTCTGTAGTTTTCCTACAAAGTCTTGAAACCTGGAATCATAGAGGAGCACCCAACCTCGTTTCTTAAACAATTTATTCTTAATAAGATTATCATGCCACTTAGCCCTTTGCTGATGAATAATCGATGTACATTCTAGAGAAAGTAGTCGTGCTTCATCTAATTCATTTAATTACTGGAGTCATTTCATTTGGGCCTCCGTCAGATCTAGTCCCACTTCCTAGGCTGTTCTTAGAGTCTTTATTTCAAATTCGATAGGAAAAATTGGTTCCTTACCAAATACAAGTCGGTACGAGGAATAACCAGTAGTATTTCACAATGTTCAATAGGCCCACAAGGCCTATGGTATTTTAGCAACCCAGTCCTGCCGGTGTGTTGAGAGCATTTTAGTTAAGATCGCCTCAAGGACCTTGTTGGTGCTTTCAACCTACCCGTTCACCGCTGGGTGATATGGAGAAGTGATACTATGTGTTATATGATGTTTCCTTAGGGTCATCGTAAGCTTATGTCCTATAAACTATGGCCCTCCATCTATTATCACTTCCCTGGGTAAACCATATCGCACAAATAACTCAAACAGAAAATTAATTATAGTTTCTTCCGTAGCCTTTGGAAAAGCTATTGCTCCTACTCACTTTGTTACATAGTCTATAGAAACCAATATGTAGGATTTTTGGTTTGATGGTGGATTGAATGGTCCAATGAAATCCAATGCTGAGCATTCAAAAGGCTCCATTACCAACTTGGTTGTAATGGCATCTCATCGGCTTGACCAAGACAACCATCCTCTGGCAGCTATCACAGGCCTAAACATATTTTTTTGCATCTTTGAAAATAGTGGGCCAGTAGTAGCCCATATGAAGTATTTTATGTCTAGTCCTGTGATCCTCAAAATGTTTGCCACAAGGCTCATCGTGGCACACTTTTAGAATGTTGTAGATCTCATCTTTGTGAATAGATCACCTTATCTGCATATCAGACCCTGTGTGAAAAATATATCCACCAATCCAGGAAAATCGGGCGCTGCGTTGGATAATCAACTTCCTTTCTTTAGATGATAGGTGCCTTGGTAGTTTTCCTACCACTAGATAGTTTGCCATGTCTGCGTACCAAGGTGAATTTATTGCCACAAAAAACAAATATTCATCTAGAAATTGGTCATCCACTATTGATGGAGTGTTTGTTTTGGGTACCGGAGACAAGAAAAATGCAAGTGGATTTTCCTTCCTTGGTTGGTCCTTAATAGTGATATCAAACTCCTGCAAAAGTAACAACCAATGAGACACCTGGGCATTAGTGACAGGTTTAATAGCTAAATATCTAATAGTAGAATGATCAATATATAAAAATACTGAATAACCTGTTATATAATGTCTAAACTTGCTTATGGCATAAACAACAGCTAAAAATTCACTCTCTCACTTTATAATTAAGTTTAGAAGAAGTGAGATTTTTGATGATATAATAAATAGCATAGGGATTATTGTATTCTTCTTGTCCTTGAAAAAAGCTTATTGTTGTTTCTAATGCATCTGTGGAAATGTGGAAAGGTAGCTCCCAATTTGGTCCTTGTAATATTGGTGCAGTTGAAATTAGTTTCTTCAAATCCGCGAAGGCAACATCACACTTATTAGACCAGAAGTTACTAGTTAAGACATACAAAGGTGTTACAATTTTTGAAAAATTTAAAGTACATTTGTGGTAATACCCCGCATATCCAATGAAACTACGTACCTCAGTCTCGGTGATGGGTGTGGGTAATGAAAGAATTACCTCTATTTTCACAGGATCTACCTGTATTCCTACCTCAGAGATGTTGTGTCCCAAAATCACACCTTCAATCATCATCATATGACATTTAACATCACTCAAGCATAACCTAGTGGTAATGCATCGTTCAAGTATCCTTTCTAGATTTCACAAGCCCTGCTCAAAATCATTCCCATAGGGGGTAATGTCTTCCATATAAATTTCGAGTGCTTCTTTGATCAAATTGGAGAAAATTCTCAATATCGCCGTCTGAGATGTGGCGGGTTCATTGCATAAACCAAAGGGTAAAAATCTATTTGCAAACGTACCCCACGAGCATGTAAAAGTTGTTTTGTCCTGGTCTTCAGGGGCAATCTAGATTTTATTATAGCCATTGAAGCCATCGAGGAAGGAAAAAAAATGTTTCCTTGCTAAGGTGTCGAGAAATTGATCGATGAACGAAAGAAGGAAATGGTGCCTCTGGGTGGCCTTATTCAGCTCCCTGTAGTCAATGAAAATTCTCCATTTCCCATTTCTCTTGGGAATGACCACCAATGGGGAGACCCACTGGCTATCGAAGATAGGATAAATAAAATTTACATCTAGAAACTTTTACAGTTCCTCTTTCACAATATCCCTGATATGGGGATTCATCCTTCTCAGGAGTTGTCGAATGGGATGAGCATATCAATGTAGATATGATGAGTACATAGCCAGGGATATATAGCTTTCATGTCTGAGTATCCTAGGGAAAATCCTTTGTGTATTTATGCAGCACTTGAATAAGCCTTTGTTGTTGGTGGTTGTCCAAGTTATCGTTAATGTTAAGCATTTTACCTAGTTCAATCTCGACTGGTATGTTGTTATAGATAGTGTTCATGGGTATAGGTTGATCATTTGCATCCTTGGAGGGATCTCACTATGCCTCATTATCAAGAATGACTTTTAATACTTGACATGTCGAGTTATTCATGAAAACTGGCCTATTAATGAAATTGTTAATCACATCGTCCTCTGTCTGATTTTTAGATTCAAGAGATTCTTCCAGTGTGAGAGGAGAGAAGATGTTTTCTTCCAGGTATCTAGGTGGGTGTGATTGAGTATTTATAGTAGGTAGACTTGGTTTAGTAGGAGGATACAAAATAAGAATTTTCACAGCACTTCCTTGTGTAATAGTCATGTTCCCTGTACAACATCCTATATAGGCATCTACTGTCGATAACCAAGGTCGACCCAATATTAGAGGATGTCCATCTAGCTTACTCATTGGGTTAATGACTATGAAATCCAAAGGATATTTCCAGGAATCAACAAAAACTGTTACATCTTTTAAGGTCCCTTCAGGTCTGACTACTGATATGTCAACAAGTTCCAATAAGTTCAAGGTGGGTTCTAAAGATGTAATGCCCAAAACCTGACAGGTTTCAGTAGTTAGAATAGTAATGGCTTCTCCATGATATACTAATGTGTTCGAAAAGGTACAACCTTATATTTGAACGGTTACTAAGGATTCCCTGGGTCTTCATATTTAATCATCTCTTGCTTACCCAGAAGCAGGTCAAATAAAGTTCTTACCACCTGTACTTTTGGTGGCTTTTTCAATTTCCTACCAGGATTTTTCCCACATAAGTTCTTAACTATTTTTGCATAGATCGGGATGTCTTGTATGGCCTGGAGGAGCGAGATATTTATACACAATTTTTTTAATTCCCCTAATATATGAAAATCAAGATAAACAATAGGTTTAACTATTTCTAGTCTTTCAAGGAATGGGGAAGAAATAAATTATAATTTTCTCGAAATTTCGTTGCTCAACTGTGTCTTCTCCATATTTGATTTCCATAGGAATCATAGTTGACGAATTTATTTCAGGTTGTTTTTTGTTTTCAGTTTCTTTTTCTTCTATGGAAATAATACACATGTAGCTAAACTGAAGCTCATTATATTCTACTGGTTCTATTTAATTATCCAAACTTTCAAGAATTTGTACATATTTGACTGGTCTATTGTTGTTAGGATTCAGATTTGGTTGAGCTTCCAGTTGGGGGCGTACTGAAGGCTAAGGGTTCTGAAATGGACTAGGCAATGTGGGCTGAGGTTTAGAACCCGCTCCCATGTGTAAATTGCTCATCCCTATGGGACACTGCTAGTTATGAGGTCAATTTGGGTTCTGTGAGGTGGAAGCATCCCACTGTGAAGAGTAAGGATTACTAGCTAAACTTTTCCAGAAAGGGGTAGAGCACTGCGGATTTGGCCAGCTAGCTCCTAGGAGGGGCTGGTTTGGCGAGGGTGACATGGGGTATTGTTGGTATTTCCAAACGGAGAAAGGTGGTTGACCTTGCCATGGTGTTCCAGGATTTTCTTGTGGATTATATTGCGTAGAAAAAACAAAGGATGGGTGTTGGAATGGGGTTCCCTAGGTCAATTTTCGGGAAAAAGCCCAAGTTTTATGTAAAGGAATGTAAAGTCTCTGCAAATTGTGGTCGTGGAGCATGTAGATAGTTAAAGAGTCAAAAAGGGTTTTACCCTTCTTTATGTAAATTAGGTCGGCTTTTTGAAGATCTACCCATGGTCTGTAGACCATGGGATTGTATAAATAGGTGTGCCTTAGAGAGACTAAGGGAGGATATTGATGATGAAGACAAATGTAATGGGTCAATAGGAGGAATAATGTAGAGGTATTAGAGTAGGAAAAGTCTTTGCACCTATGCACGCAAAGGCCTAGAGTAGTATCCACAGCTGAGTGTGTGGGGAAGTATAGAGTCTATAGGATGAACTAAATATTAATAAAGAATATTATTACATAAATTCATGTGTTTTACCTATTTACTTCTGTTATGTATGAATGTGCTTTATGCTGTGATGAATGACGGGTTTATGAAATAATTTTGTATTGATGCATGACTTTACTGGATCTATATTGTTATGTGAATGCAATTGAAATTAAGGGTTCACACATAGATTATATCTTTGTAAGTTAAAGTTATCAAACACTTAAGAAGATCTAAGTGAATATTGGGTTAAGAGTAATCTTTGATGCACGTAAGTAGTTAATTTACCTATTTAGGGTCCATGAAAGCCAATCATAGGCCTTTGCGGAGGTCTAGAGGTTGATTAAAGTAGGTTACATCAATAAGTATTAAAGGCTTATCAATCTGCGCAAAGGAAAATTGAGGGCACAAAATAACATCACACTGATCTCTCGGTGCGGAAACTTGGTTCCAACATCACCCCATACTCCCTTGGGTGAGACTTTGGTCTGTGCTCCACGAATTGATGCCGAAAGGGCCAGTAGTGTAGGGATTTGTTTGGTGAAACTAACTCTGAACCTATTTCAAGACCCTCTTCTGGCATACTTGAGGGTTGTGCTTGCCATTGTTGATATTTTTCCATTAAGTATGTCGGCTTTTTTCCTTCTTCAACTTCCTTGAATACTAATTTTAACTCCCAAAGCGATGAACATTGATCCGTGGCATGGTCCTTGGTGCATATAGAGCATGTTTGGATAATTTCTAAAGGAAATTCCTATTGACTGTGATTTTTTCGACATCGTGGGTAGAATATGGCTAGTGCTTGTTCTGCCTCATCTTATCTTTATCTGGCATGTAAGACATCTAAATGTGTAGTCAATGTGCCTAAGATGTCTATCTTGAAGTCTTCCAAGAGGTTACCGATCTCTACTTTTCTCACACCTCCACTGGGTGGTTTGCTTCCTTTAGTCATGGAGTCTCTGCTTCCTGACTCAGTTCATGTGCTACCTCGTGAACATCAGATACAAAATCGAACAATTTTATCATATTCTTCTTGAGAAATGTCTCCTTTCCCCATCAAATTTAAAGTTTCTATCCATTTTTCTTTCATCCCTTTTGTTTAGATGGCTTTCAGGACTACCTTTGGTAATTTTAAGTGAGGAGATCTCTACAAAATGGTACCGAAAGCATTCGATGTATTCCTTTAGAGTTTCATTATCCTTTGAAAACATTTTAAATATTTCATCTTTTAATTCCCTAGTCCTACAATAGTCTTGATATTTTGTGAGAAAATAAGTTTTCATGTAATCGAAGTAGTTAATGGTGTGTCTGCCTCAACCCATAAGCCATCGCAAAGTTTCTCCTTTTACGGTGGAGGGGAACAACTTAAATTTTTTAGGATTGGTGGTGTAATCATAACCTTTGTACAGGACATCAAACTCAACTAAGAAAGGATCTAGATCCTTTGTGCTCATTCCATGAAAGGTTGGGATATTTTTCAAGGGAATAGCTTTCATCGGGGTGTTGGCTACTGGGTCGACGATGGGATATGTCAATGTCGAAGTCTGAAGTTGAGGTGGTTGATTCACCATTTGATTGAAGATGTGTCAATATCGTTTAGGGATTTCAGGGGGGTGCTATATGAGTGAGTGGAGTACTCTCAATCCGAAATGGCTTTACTGCACTGCTCAGGTCTGGAATCACAAGAGATCCTAGTTTAGACAACTATGGCTATGCCTTAGTAGCTCATCTAGTTTCTCCATCCCCTTCTCTTAAATTTCATGATTTTCCCTCTTGTGGAGGACCAGAGTATTGGTTATTTGGACTTTGGAAACTTCGCTTGGACCCTTCAATATTGCTATGGATCTTGGTGTAAGCTGTAGTTGGTGATTCTGCTGCTTAAGGGATTGAATTAGAGCCCTTTCCAGATACTCTTCAGGGTCCTACTGATGCCTGAGATTCAACTTTCTAAATGATTTTATCTATGAAGGTTGGTCTTGTTGGCATTATGACACAGGTTTGGCTCGATGGCATAAGTGTTGTCCTTGAGGGAAACTCGCTCAAACAGTAGATCACAAGTTCAGGCTCTCAAAATAGTAGAAAATGAGATACCTACAGGTTCCTGTTTATGATGCCACAGATGTACGCAGGTGCGTCGAACAAAAGATGCGGACATATCTGCAGGTGTATCAAACAAAAAGTGCGGTCGTAAAGTACATGCACTTTCATGTAGAGAAAAATGCACATGTGGGAAATCTTATGGATGCTCCATGGTATTTAGTCTGACATTTTTGATCCTATGGTTTTGGCCCGTGGTTTTGCTTCTAAAGTATTGAACCCAGGTTTTGGGTCCTTAGTATTGGATTTATATGGTTTTGGACCATGGTTTGAGTAAGGCTCTGTTCATTTGAAAGAAAAGGTCAAGGCTAGAAATGTTATGTATGTTGATGGCTTAAAGCATAATCTATTAAGTGTTAGTCAAATGTGTGATCAAGGAAGTGAGGTAATATTTCGATCAAATGGATGTATTATTTGTATGCTCGATACAAAAAAAATAGTGATCAGAGGCATTAAAACTCCAAATAACTTATATGTACTCAAGGGAGGACAACAACAATGTTATTTAAGCGAGAATGATGAACACTGGCTATGGAATAGAAGACTGGGGCATCTTAGCTTCTCTCAGATAAGGAAAGCATGCAAATATCAGGCAGTTTGGCATCTTCCTGACATCAGAATTCCAAACAATACAATATGAAAATCATGTCAAGTTGGTAAGAAAACCAGAAATAATTTCCCTGAGAAGGAAGGATCAGCTAGCAGGCCACTTAAACTTGTCCACACCGATATATGTGGTCCAACTAGGAAAAGGTCACCTCGAGGAGAAGAGTATTTCATATTTTTCATTGAAGAATTTTCTAGGATGTGTTGGATAGGACTCATTAATTATAAAGATGAAGCTTTCGAAAAGTTCAAGTCATTCAAAGCTTTTGTTGAAAACGAATCAGATCGCAAAATCAAATGCCTCAGATCTGATTGAGGAGGGGAATTTACCTCAGATGAATTTTTCGATTTTTGTGAAGAACATTGAATAAGAAGGGAATTCTTTGCTGCAAGGACTCCTCAACAAAATGGAGTAGTGGAAAGGATGAACAAAACAGTTCAAAAAATGGCTCGTGCTATGCTTGATGGGTCTAGAACTCCAGCAACCTTCTGGGGTGAAGCCGCATTTGCCACTGTTACTATTCTCAACAAGACAAATGTCCGGGTAAACAACACTCAGACCCCTCATGAACTTTGGTATGGTAAGACTCCCATGATAAAATACTTCAAAATTTTTGGAAGAAAATGCTACATTAAAACGACTCATAATAATCTTGGCAAGTTTGAACCTAGAGCAGATGAAGGCATTTTATTTGGCTACTCTCCCCACAACAAAGCTTACAAATGTTACAATAAAAGACTTGGTAATATTGTTGAAAGTATTGATGTAGTGGTTGATGAAGAAGGAAACACTCCTAGGAGGTAAACTCTGAAGATTTCGAAGATGGCGAAGACTATCCGTCAACATCAAATTAGATTCATAACGAAGAAGAAACTCATGAGGCTCCTGAAGAATAGATAAGGTTAGAAGAAAAGACTCCATCCAGATATGTTCAGAAGAATCATCCAGAATCTCAAATTTTGGGGCAGAAAGAGGCAGGTGTACAAACAAGGAGAACCATTTCAAAAGCTTCAAGTTATCTAGCATTTCTCTCCTCCACTGAACCACAGAATGTAAAAGAGGCTTGCAAAGATGAATGTTGGGTCAAGGCCATGGAAGAAGAACTCGAGCAGATTGAAAATAATAATACTTGGGAGTTGGTTCCTACACCAAAAGATAAGAATGTCATAGGGACAAAATGGATTTTCAAAAATAAGCTGAATGAAAATGGGGATGTGTTTAGAAACAAGGCAAGACTTGTTTGTAAAGGGTATGCGCAACAAGAAGGGATAGACTTTGAAGAAACATTTGCACCAGTTGCTAGACTTGAGGCTATAAGGATGTTCCTTGCTCTGTCTAGATTTCAGAAATTCAAAGTATTTCAAATGGACGTGAAGTCTGCTTTCCTGAATGGAGACTTGAATGAAGAAGTATATATTGAACAACCAGATGGGTTTATTCTTGGAAATGATCCAAAACTTGTATGCAGGCTCAAAAAGGCTCTCTATGGTCTTAAACAGCCTCCCCGGGCATGGTATTATTGGTTGGATAAGTACCTCCATCAACAAGGCTTTATAAAAGGATCAACTGATAGCAATCTATATATAAAGGTTGATAATGAAAAGTTGCTAATACTTGTTGTGTATGATGATGATATCATCTTTGGCAGCAATGAAGAAGACATGAGTCAAAATTTTTCCTTGGTAATGCAAAAGGAGTTTGAAATGTCCATGCTTGGTGAGCTCACATATTTTCTTGGTTTACAAGTCCAACAAAACAAAGACGGTATTTTTCTATCACAAACCAAGTATCTCAAGTAGATCTTGAAGAAATATGGGATGGAGGATTTGAAACCAGTATGTACTCTTATGGTGACAGGATGCAGCCTCAGCACAAATGATGAATCGACAGTAGTACATCAACCAACCTATAGATCTATGATTGGTAGTCTGCTCTATCTAATAGGTACCCAACCAGACATTATGCATGCAGTAGGAATAGTTGGAAGGTTTCAGGCAAATCCAAAGGAAACTCATCTTCAGGCAGTTAAGAGAATCTTCAAGTATCTTCAAGGAACTCAAAACTATGTCTTGTGGTATCCTAGAGGTACAAATCTCACACTTCATGCATACACAGATGCAGATTGGGCAGGAAGCATGGATGATAGGAAAAGCACTAGTGGTGGTGCATTCTTCATGGGTCCTAGATTAGTATCTTGGTTCAGCAAGAAGCAAAGCTCTATTTCATTATCTACAACTGAAGCAAAATATGTAGCTGCTGCATCTTGCTACACACAACTCCTTTGGATGATGCAAACATTGCAAGATCTTCAAATCACTTGCACTCCACCTATCTCTATTTTTCGTGACAATACAAGTGCAATCAGTATTTCAAAGAATCCTGTCATGCATTCAAAGACTAAGCACATACCGATCAAGTATCATTTTCTCCGAGAACAAGTGCTTGAACAAAAGGTCAAATTGGAGTATGTTCCCTCTAAGGAACAAGTTTCTGATATTCTCACCAAACCACTGCCCAGGGAGACCTTTGAATACCTCAGACAAAAGCTGGGGGTAGTTGATGCATCATCTTGTTGTTGAATCTTGTATGTTTCAGAGATTGTTGGTTGTACGCGAGTTTCATATGGGGTATACGCGTACATATATTGGTTTACGTGGGTACAATCGACTTGAAGAAGAGCAAGGATGAAGAGTCCGATATGGGTCTGTCAGAGACAATCTAGCACACGTTCAGGGGGAGCATATATTCTTCTAATAATGCATTGTTGGCATTATCATAGAAGATATTGGTTCAATTCTTCGGTTTTCTTGATTTCAGGAGGAGCAAGTGCAGAAGGAGAACATGGATTTTGATCTGAATAGTGCTTGACAGATGCTGCTGATATTTTGTCTCTATCTTTCTTCTATCAAGGTCATGTAATGGCCTATCTTGGTTGCCCCACTATGCCTGGGATGGATAATGTCATATTCCTATTATATCATGTATCCCCACTTGGTTGGGAGTCGTATGTATGAGTCTTTGGTGATAGGAAGGTTAGTTATGATGTATAAAGTCATATTTCTTTTGTAGATCATCTTCTTGCAGATCTTGCCTGTATGTCAGGGGGAGCTTGGACATCACAGTAGAGCAGAGATTTCAACATGTACTCAGAGGGAGCATAACCATTTTCCCTTGATGTCAAAGGGGGAGAAAAGACTTTGAGTGACTTTGGGTTGCCATCAAGTCCAAAGGGGGAGATTGTTGGCATTATGACACAGGTTTGGCTCGATGGCATAAGTGTTGTCCTTGATGGAAACTCGCTCAAACAGCAGATCACAAGTTCAGGCTCTCAAAATAGTAGAAAATGAGATACTCGTAGGTTCCTGTTTATGATGCCGGGATGTACGCAGGTGCATCGAACAAAAGATGCAGACATATCCGCAGGTGTACCGAACAAAAAGTGTGGTTTTAAAGTACACGCACTTTCATGCAGAGAAAAATGCGCGCACGTGGGAAATCTTATGGATGGTCCATGGTAGTTAGTCCGACATTTTTGATCCTATGGTTTTGGTATGTGGTTTTGCTTCTAAAGTATTGAACCCAGGTTTTGGGTCCTTAGTATTGGATTTCTATGGTTTTGGACCATGGTTTGAGTAAGGCCTAGTCTATAAAAAGGAAAGGAGATCATTTGGCTCAGTACTCATATGTTGAATATCTTAAGAAGAGTAAGATCTGAAATACTGGTGATTGGTTGGTGAGTTATAGTTGGACTTGAATCAAGGAGAAACCTAAGCATTGGAAGACAGATCTACTGATGGGTCGAGATCTCTGTGGCGCATGATCAGATCTGTAAATCTTGTTGGAAATAATACTGAGAGGGGGGGGGTGAATCAGTATTATTAGATCAATAATACTTTTTCAATTTCATACTCAGAAAAATATACGCTACTTCAGTTAAGTGAACGAGCGTGTACACGCTACTGTGTCTAAAGCAACCAGCGTATAACCAGAAATCTTATGATTCAGTTAGCTTATCTTCAGTAAATGCATCAGGACATTATTAACCATATTAATAGTAAACAGGTGTAGTATAACAGAACAGATCATCAAACAAAAACCACACACATGAACACCATGATATAAGGTGGAAACCCAATGTGGGTGAAAACCAGCTACTGCAAGTCGTCTCTATCTTTCTTTAATAAGAAACTTCAGTTTACAATCTTTTGTACTGGTGCAGCCTTATACCAGTACGCTGGCTACAACCTTCTCTCGTTTTCCAGACTCTCCTGGAAGGGAGCTCCAACCCACTTTGCTCTTGTACTAGCTAAGATACTAGTACGTAGGTGCTGGCCTACAATCTTCTTTCCTTCAGGTACCACTTTTCATACATTTTCAGACTGGATATTCCTGAAGCAAAACATTACAATCTGAAGACCACAATTCATCCAATTTTCATAACAGGTCATTGAAGCACAAAACAACCAATACTAGCATCGTCAATCTTTGAATCACTGAACCACTGAAACCCTGTCAACACCTAGTCACCAGAAAACAGAGCAGACTACAGAACTCTGCAATAACAGTCAGACCCAACTGCAAGCCCAAAAATTAAGCTTCAAAAGATATACGCTACTTCAATGAAACCAACCTGCGTATACACACGCTTTTACCAAAGACAACCTGCGTATAGATCTGAAAATAATTTCTCATAACTTGCAGCTGTACCAGACATTAGCCATACTCAGAACATAACATTGCGTCAGTATGCAGATCTAAAAATACGCATAATCAACCATATAACGATAGTTCATTTCAAACCATTTGATCCCGATCTATCCTTAGATCTAGTCTTCCATCAACCGGTGTGATCTCTCCTTAGCTTAGATCAAGCAACCCAGAACCTGCATACTAGATCTCTTTCTTTATCAGATATTCAAGACTTTTTCAATTCCATTGCCTAATGATCTTCTTCTCCTTATATAGCCTTAGGCCCTTCACAATACCACGGTCCAAAACCATAGTAACACAATACCATCAACTTCAAAACTAGGGATCAACACATCTGTCGAGATACCTTGGTCCAAAAACATAGGCTCAAGTACCGAGGACTAACTACCACGGACCAAAAGAAAGCTTCTCGACATGTACGCTCTTTTCTGTTCATGATACTGCGTGTATACGCTACTTCGTATATAGCGAGCCTGCATATCCGCGACTTAGTATATAGCGTACCGGGGTGTATACGCAACATGGGCTTAATGAACCTGCGTATATGAAATTTCTCTTCATTCTTATAGTCTGGACTGAGATCTGTCATCAAAGAGAGTTGCCATCAAGGACAACACCTACACCGTAGCGCCACACCTGTGCCAAAATGCCAACAATCTCCCCCTTTGGACTTGATGGCAACCCCAAGATCCTTAGAATCATTCTCCCCCTTTGTCATCAAGGGCAAAGGGTTGTGCTCCCCCTGAGTACATGCTGATATCTCTGCTCTGCTGTGCTGAACATGCCCCCCTTGACTGCAGGCAAGATCTGCAAAAGACGTTCTTCAAAAAGAACCAAGACTTATACATCATAAAGGACCTTCCTATCACCAAAAGACTCAATACATACATCCATACTCCCAACCAAGTGGGGATACATCAGAAATTTACATATAACAACCAATTACATTACATCATTCATCCCAGGCATAGTGGGGAAACCAACATAGGCCGTTACATGACCTTGACACCATAAAAGAGATATCACAAAAGAGATACATGACATAGAGACGAAAAATCTAGACCAAGACTTATGAAAGTCACCAACAACATCTGATAATCATCTTTTAGATCAGCAACCAAGATTTCCTTCTGTGCTCCTTCTCCTGAAACCAACAACAGTTGTGAACTAGAACCAAAAGCATCTAAATGCCAACAATGCTTTATTAGACTTTAAGCTGCTCCCCCTGAAACTGTGCCTGCTGCACCCCCTGAAACTGTGCCTGAAGGACTCTGGCATACCCATCTCAGACCTTCTCCAACCAGAGTCTGCCCTTGCTGTTCAGAACTCCATATACGCGACTTCACCTGCATAAATCAGCATATGTACGCGGATATCCCTTATACAACACGCGTACACCAACTTTTCTTTAGAACAGACAAGCTTCAACAGCAGGATGAAGCATCAACTACTCCCAGCTTTTGTCTGAGATATTCAAAAGTCTCCCTGGGCAGTGGTTTTGTGACAATATCAGCAACTTGTTCTTTAGAAGAAACATACTCCAACTTGACCTTTTGTTCAAGCACTTGTTCCCGGAGGAAGTGATGCTTGATTGGTATGTGCTTGGTCTTTGAGTGCATGACTGGATTCTTTGAAATGTTGATTGCACTTGTATTATCACATAAGATAGAGACAGGTGGAGTGCAAGTGATTTGAAAATCCTGCAAGGTCTGCATCATCCAAAGAAGTTGTGTGCAACAAGATGCCGCAGCCACATATTCTGCTTCAGCTGTAGATAAAGCAATCGAACTCTGTTTCTTGCTGAACCAAGATACTAATCTGGAACCCATGAAGAATGCACCACCACTTGTGCTTTTCCTGTCATCCACACTTCCGGCCCAATCTGCATCTGTGTAAGCATGAAGAGTGAGATCTGTATCTCTAGGATACCATAAGCCATAGTTTTGAGTCCCTTGAAGATACTTGAAGATTCTTTTGACTGCCTGAAGATGAGTTTCCTTTGGGTTGGCTTGAAATCTTCCAACAATTCCTACTGCATGCATAATATCTGGTCGGGTACCTGTCAAATAAATCAAACTCCCAATCATGGATCTATAAGTTGGTTGATGAACTGCTACTGATTCATCATTTGCACTGAGGCTGCATCCTTTAACCATGGGGGTACATACTGGCTTTGAATCTTCCATGCCATACTTCTTCAGGATCTGCTTGAGGTACTTGGTTTGAGACAAGAAAATACCTCCTTCATTTTGTTGGATTTGCAATCCAAGAAAGTATGTCAATTCTCCAAGTAATGACATTTCGAATTCTTTCTGCATAACCAAGGCAAAGTTTTGACTCATAGCCTCTTCATTGCTGCCAAAGATAATATCATCTACATACACAACAAGTATTAGCAATTTGTTATTTTCAACTTTTATATAGAGATTGCTATCTGCTGATCCTTTTGAAAAACCTTGTTGGTGAAGATATTTGTCCAAACGATAGTACCAAGCCCTTGGAGCTTGTTTGAGACCATAGAGAGCCTTTTTCAATCTGCATACAAGGTTTGGATCATTCCCAAGGATGAAACCATCTGGCTGCTCAATATATACTTCTTCTTCTAAGTCTCCATTCAGAAAGGTTGATTTCACGTCCATTTGAAATACCTTGAAGTTTTGAAAGCTTGAGAGAGAAAGGAACATTCGGATGGCCTCAAGTCTTGCAACAGGAGCAAAGGTCTCTTCAAAATCTATTCCTTCTTGCTGCACATACCCTTTACAAACAAGTCTGGCCTTGTTTCTAATTACTTCTCCATTTTCATTCAATTTATTTTTGAAGACCCATTTTGTCCCTATGACATTCTTATCTGTTGGTCTAGGAACCAATTCCCAAGTGTTGTTCTTTTCGATCTGCTCAAGTTATTCATCCATTTCTTTGACCCAACATTCATCTTTGCATGCCTCTTTCACATTTTGTGGTTCAGTGGAAGAGAGTAATGCCAAATAGCTTGAAGCTTCTGCAATTGTTCTTCTTGTTTGTACTCCTGCTTCTTTCTGCCCCACAATCTGAGATTCTGGATGATTCTTCTGAACATATCTGGATGGAGTCTTCTCTTCTATTCTTGTCTGCTCCTCTGGTTCTTCTTGAGGTTCTTCTTCTTCTTGAGGTTCTTCTTCTTCATCATTCTGTCTTTGAGGGTAGCCTTCATATTCTTCGATGTCTTCATGATGAACTTGCCTAGGAATGTATCCCTTCTCATCAACCACAACACCAATGCTGTCAACAATTCTGCCAAGTCTTTTATTGTAGCACTTGTATGCTTTGCTATGTGGAGAATAACCAAGAAGAATGCCTTCATCTGCTCTTGGTTCAAGTTTGCCAAGTTTCTCATCAGTATTCTTAATATAACATTTGCTCCCAAAGATTTTGAAGTGCTTCACCGAAGGAGTCTCACCACACCAGAGCGCATGAGGGGTTTGAGTGCTGTTTACTCGGACATTTGTTTTGTTGAGAATAATAACCGCAGCATGTGCAGATTCACCCCAGAAAGTTGTGGGAGTACCTGATTCATCAAGCATAGCACGAGCCATTTGTTGGACTGTTATGTTCATTCTTTCCACAACTCCATTTTGCTGAGGAGTTCTAGCTGTAGAGAATTCTCTTCTTATCCCATGTTCTTCACAGAAATCGAAAAATTCATTCGAGGTAAACTCCCCACCTCTGTCAGATCTGAGGCACTTAATTTTGTGTCCTGATTCATTTTCAACCAAGGCTTTGAAGGATTTGAATTTTTCGAATGCTTCATCTTTGTGCTTCATAAGTCCTAACCAGACAAACCTGGAGAAATCGTCAATGAATAATATCAAATATTCTTCTCCTCGAGGTGTTCTTTTTCTAAATGGACCACATGTATCTGTATGTACTAGCTCAAGAGGCATGCTAGCTGATCCTTCCTTCTCAGGAAAATTAGTTATGGTTTGCTTTCCAAACTGACATGATTTGCATATGGTGTTGTCTGGAATTTTGATATCTGGAAGATCACGAACTGCCTGATATTTGCATGCTTTCCTTATTTGTGAAAAGCTTAGATGCCCCAACCTCTGATGCCATAGCCAGTGTTCATCATCCTTGCTCAAATAGCATTGTTGTTGTCTTTCTTCAAATATGTATAGATTATTTGGAGTCCTTCTTCCTTTGATCATTGTTTCACCTGTATCAAGATCACGAACACAACATCCATTTGATCTAAATATTACCTCTGTTCCCTGATCGCACATCTGACTGACACTCAGAAGATTATGCTTCAATCCATCAACATACAAAACATTTCCAGCTTTGACCTTCTCTTTCAACGGAGCAACGCCTTTTCCTTTTATGGCTGCAGAGATATCGTTTCCAAAAGAAACTTTCTTTCCCTTTTCTACTGCGGTATATGATTCAAGTTTTTCTTTGTCCCCTGTCATATGCTTCAAACATCCGCTGTCAATGTACCATAGACTTTGTTGACCTTCTACATAAAAGGCTATCCCACATCTTTCTGGTTGCGGTTCCTTTATTCTCCATGTTCTGACATTTGAGGTTTGTTCCTTCTGAGTTGTCTTCCAGAACCTGCTCCTGCATTCAGAGTCTTCATGACCAAAGTTATTACAAATAGAGCATTCAACTTCATTTTCAAGAACCGAAAAGTTGTTATAAGTCCTTCTCATGGTTCCAGTCATACTTCTTTGCTTTTGAGTTTCTCTAGTCATGATGGTCTTGTAGGCAACACATTGAGCTGCTTTGTGACCGAAGTTATGGCAAGAAAAACAATGGCCATTAAAGAAATTTATGCGATAATCAGATCTATCATCCAACCGATTGTAGCTTCTATTGACATCCATTCTTGGGGCAAATTGGGAAGATTTTACATGTGGCTAATTGTAGCCTATGTTTGTCCTTAAGGCAGCTTGTCCCCGAATTTCTTGATAGTCTTTATTTGTTCTTGAGGTAAACTATCCCTGATTCACCTGATGACTTTTATTTGGCCTTTGCTCATTCCTCCTTGCTGCATCAAGATAACTTTTAGAGGTAGAAGCTTGAGATGTTTCTCCATTATATCCCAGACCTGTCTTGATCAGAGGAGAACGCTGCACATTGATAATCTCATCCAAGGTTTCAGATCCTTTAACAAATTTAAGATTAATCGCTTTTGTTTTCTCAATCTCCTTTCTAAGACAAACAATCTCACATTCCAATTATTCAAGATGTTTTTCCTTTTCAACCAGTTGACGTTGTAGAGAATCAATAATAGAACTTTTCTCTTCTAAGCAAACTTTGAGATTATTCATTTCTTCACAAAAGCCTTCTACATTTATAACATCCATGTAGTCATCATCTTCAAAAGCCATTAAAAGTTTATATCTATTACCTTGTTCATCTTCGTCACTATTTGAAAGACCATCACTATCTTCATGAGTGTAATAGCTTTTCTTCTTTTCATTCTGTTTCTTGTTCCATTTAACAGGTTCCTTTCCCTTGTCATTCTTATCCTTGTGAGGACATTTGGCAGCATAATGACCTACTCTTCCACAAGCAAAGCATTTAAAAGGTAACTTACCTCTGAACCTTCCAGAACCCCTTTGAAGATTTCTGAAAAAATTTGATTCTTCTTCTTCATCTTCTGGCACGTGAGTTGCTTCATAATAATCTTCTTTTCCTGAAGCCTTGAAAGCAGCTTCTCTTCTGTCTGATGGACCTCCCTTTCTCATTTCATAAGTAGTTAGAATTCCGTGAAGCTGAGACATAGTAAGAGTTCGTAGATTTTCCTTTTCTTCTATTGCAGACACTTTAGATTCAAATTTGGGGGACAATGATCTTAGAACCTTTTCAACCACAATAGCCTCTTTTATTTCTTCACCCAAGTTTTTCATGCAATTAACAATCTCATCTACCCTAAGGAAATATTTAGCCACACTTTCATCATTATACATTCTGAGAGTCTCATACTTAATCCTGAGAGTTTGAAGTTTAGCACGCTTTACCTGTTCGTCTCCTTCATAGCTCGTGACAATTTTGTCCCATATTTCTTTTGCAGATTTATAGTGCATTACCTTCATGAATTCCAATTGGGATATACATCCCAATAGAGTACTGACTGCTTTCGCATTTGTTTCATATTTCTTTTTCTCGGCTGAATCTGTAGGAGTAGCTGAAGGAAAAGTGTAGCCTGTCTCTACGATGTCCCAAACTTCTGTACCAAGATATTGAAGATAGGCAGTAACTCTTACCTTCCAATAATTGAAGTTTGTCCCATCAAAAACCGGTGGCCTGATTGATGCTTCTCTCTTGTAGTTGCTCATGATGAACGATCTACCTTCAAGCGATCAAGCTTCTCTGAAGGACCTGCTCTGATACCAATTGTTGGAAATAATACTGAGAGGGGGTGGTGAATCAGTATTATCAGATCAATAATACTTTTTCAATTTCATACTCAGAAACATATACGCTACTTCAGTTAAGTGAACCAGCGTGTACACGCTACTGTGTCTAAAGCAACCAGCGTATAACCAGAAATCTTATGATTCAGTTAGCTTATCTTCAGTAAATGCATCAGGACATTATTAACCATATTAATAGTAAACAGGTGCAGTATAACAGAACAGATCATCACACAAAAACCACACACATGAACACCATGATATAAGGTGGAAACCCAATGTGGGTGAAAACCACCTGCTGCAAGTCGTCTCTATCTTTCTTTAATAAGAAACTTCAGTTTACAATCTTTTGTACTAGTGCAGCCCTATACCAGTACGTAGGCTACAACCTGCAGAAGGCTACAACCTTCTCTCGTTTTCCAGACTCTCCTAGAAGGGAGCTCCAACCCCCTTTTCTCTTTTACTAGCTAAGATACTAGTACGTAGGTGCTGGCCTACAATATTCTTTCCTTCAGGTACCACTTTTCATACATTTTCAGACTGGATATTCCTGAAGCACAACATTACAATCTGAAGACCACAATTCATCCAATTTTCATAACAGATCATTGAAGCACAAAACAACCAATACTAGCATCATCAATCTTTGAATCACTGAACCATTGAAACCCTGTCAACACCCAGTCACCAGAAAACAGAGCAGACTACAGAACTCTGCAATAACAGTCAGACCCAACTGCAAGCCCAAAAATTAAGCTTCAAAAGATATACGCTACTTCAATGAAACCAACCCGCGTATACACGCGCTTTTACCAAAGACAACCTGCGTACAGATCTAAAAATAATTTCTCATAACTTGCAGCTGTACCAGACATCAGTCATGATCAGATCTGTAAATCTTGTTGGAAATAATACTGAGAGGGGGGGGTGAATCAGTATTATTAGATCAATAATACTTTTTCAATTTCATACTCAGAAACATATACGCTACTTCAGTTAAGTGAACCAGCGTGTACACGCTACTGTGTCTAAAGCAACCAGCGTATAACCAGAAATCTTATGATTCAGTTAGCTTATCTTCAGTAAATGCATCAGGACATTATTAACCATATTAATAGTAAACAGGTGTAGTATAACAGAACAGATCATCAAACAAAAACCACACACATGAACACCATGATATAAGGTGGAAACCCAATGTGGGTGAAAACCAGCTGCTGCAAGTCGTCTCTATCTTTCTTTAATAAGAAACTTCAGTTTACAATCTTTTGTACTGGTGCAGCCTTATACCAGTACGTAGGCTACAACCTTCTCTCGTTTTCCAGACTCTCCTGGAAGGGAGCTCCAACCCACTTTGCTCTTGTACTAGCTAAGATACTAGTACGTAGGTGCTGGCCTACAATCTTCTTTCCTTCAGGTACCACTTTTCATACATTTTCAGACTGGATATTCCTGAAGCAAAACATTACAATCTGAAGACCACAATTCATCCAATTTTCATAACAGGTCATTGAAGCACAAAACAACCAATACTAGCATCGTCAATCTTTGAATCACTGAACCACTGAAACCCTGTCAACACCCAGTCACCAGAAAACAGAGCGGACTACAGAACTCTGCAATAACAGTCAGACCCAACTGCAAGCCCAAAAATTAAGCTTCAAAAGATATACGCTACTTAAATGAAACCAACCTGCGTATACACACGCTTTTACCAAAGACAACCTGCATATAGATCTGAAAATAATTTCTCTTAACTTGCAGCTGTACCAGACATCAGCCATACTCAGAACATAACATTGCGTCAGTATGCAGATCTAAAAATACACATAATCAACCATATAACGATAGTTCATTTCAAACCATTTGATCCGATCTATCCTTAGATCTAGTCTTCCATCGACCGGTGTGATCTCTCCTTAGCTTAGATCAAGCAACCCAGAACCTGCATACTAGATCTCTTTCTTTATCAAATATTCAAGACTTTTTCAATGCCATTGCCTAATGATCTTCTTCTCCTTATATAGCCTTAGGCCCTTCACAATACCACGGTCCAAAACCATAGTAACACAATACCATCAACTTCAAAACTAGGGATCAACACGTCTGTCGAGATACCTTGGTCCAAAAACATAGGCTCAAGTACCACGGACTAACTACCACAAACCAAAAGAAAGCTTCTCGACATGTACGCTCTTTTCTGTTCATGATAGTGCGTGTATACGCGACTTCGTATATAGCGAGTCTACGTACCCGCGACTTAGTATATAGCGTACCAGCGTGTATACACAACTTGGGCTTAATGAACCTGCGTATATGAAATTTCTCTTCATTCTTGCAGTCTGGACCGAGATCTGTCATCAAAGAGAGTTGCCATCAAGGATAACACCTGTACCGTAGCGCCACACCTGTGCCAAAATGCCAACAAATCTGATAGTCTCGGGTATACTTGAAGTCTGATAAATTATCTATACCCACAGGACCGCAGGTGTGACAGGATGCAGGTGCGGAGAACCGCAAGCCAGACAGGATGCAGTGCGGAGAACCGTAGGCCAGACAGGCTGCAAATGCAGAGAACCGCAGGCCAGACACGACGCAGGAGCAAAGATCTGTAGGCTTGGCATGGCGTAGGTGCGAAGATCTACAGGTTTCACACAGAGAGGGTGCAGATATGCGCAGGTTTCTATTGGTGAAGTTACAGACTTTCTTGAAATATGTTTCAGCTATTTTTGTCTATTACTGCTGTGTTCAGGGTTCTGAATTGGTGTTTGGTTGTTGTGTGTTGAGAAGTTATTGATTCAGTATTTGTACAAGGAATTTGGTTGATTGCAGATCTATTTGACGTTTGATTGATATCCATGGATCCAGTCTGAAAATTTATGAAACGTGGTCCCTGGAAGAAAAGAGAAGGTTGTAGCCTTCTTCAGGTTGAAGCTTGCGTGCTGGTATAAGACTGCACCAGTACAAAATCATTGTAAAAAGAACTTTCTAATTGAAAGAAGAAAGAGACATATTGCAGCAGGTGGTTTTCACCCACATTGGGTTTCCACCTTATATCTTGTGTTATTTGGTGTGACTATCTATTTTCTTGTTCCCGTTTACTATTATATGGTTCTGAATCACAGATTAATGATCAAAATTTGAAGAATATATTAAATTATAATTCTGGAAGGTATACGCAAGTTTCATTAGTCAGATCTACAAATATTTGTATAAATTGAAAAGAATTTGATAATACTGATTCACCCCCCTTGAGTATTATTTCCAACAAGTCTCCCAAGGGTTGTTGATCACTAGGCCTTGGTGGTTTTTGGTAGCCTTTTCTAATCTATTGGTATCTTTTTCCCCTATTCATTCATTCCTATACAACCTCTATGTATCTTCTGAGAGCGGGTGATAGGAGTAATCTTTTCTCTTGCCAAGTACGTAGGTTCTTACCTCCCATTTTCAATAGCCAATACCCTTCAGAGACACAAATTAACTATTATCTTTGAAAACCTCCTCGACAATAGTGCCAAAATTTTGGTGCAAAAAGATGACTATTTAAATCAATCTTAATTCCTACATTGCATTATCAACCTGGGATTCATCTGTTTATTTCAAGGATGTCACCACTATCTGTGTAATAGAGGTCAGAGGTTGTTACATAACTAAATGAGTCTAATATTTCAACAAGTCATTGCAAGAATGTATTAACAAATCCTTAATTCTTGAAGTTCAATCAAAGAAAATTCAAACCACAAATATAAATCCAATCGTAAATTTTTTACGAAGGAAATGAATTGCAAGCAGATGCATTAAAAGAAACCATATCTAATGGGCCACTGTCTGATCTAGTAAGTGGAAAGAATCACTATAGTAATAAACAATAAGTAACTACTTCAATCATGAACATGAATCAAAAAGAGAATCAATCAATCGTAACACCCAACTTATTCTATGCAATTCATTAAAAGAATAACATTAAAGTATCACCATTAAAGATATATTTCAAATGCAGATATAAAGAATAACTTGATTTTATAAAAGAACAGTAATAAAGAATTGCAGGAAATAAGGAAATAGTTATAACACAAAGGAGCAACAAATATTCTAGTGACCGAGCCCAAATCCTCCAAAAGTTACTGCTAATAAAGCTTAGAATGTGATTAAGAAAAGATGTCTGTATTTCTCATTAATTGAAATAATAAAGGTACAAAATTATTATAATCTCAAAATATGCTCTTGTTCAATACAAATATACAAGAATGAGTAAGAGTCAAATCGTCCCGATCCTTTTCACCCATCGGTATCATATACCCTAATGGAAAACTAATGGATGAAAGTGAATCCTAAGGCTCGAGAGATCCTCGGGATTTCACGACTAAACAATTAGATTTTCGTTTTCCAAACTAGCATTCTCGTTCATATATTTTTCTGTTTCGTACAACCAAGGAACGATCTTCTATTGGTTTGGCACTGTCGTTCTATCAACTAAACAAAAACTGTCCAAATTAGATTTCATATGCATAAAAGCAAGTACACGTTAGTATTTTCATGATAAAAATATGAAATTTATCACTAATTGATTTTACCTAACTTTCACAATCTTTTCTTTTAAATCCTTTCCAAGAATGAAGACAAATACATAAAACAGAGTAATTTATTAAGTAATGTAAGGGTACAAACATACCTTTTCTGTGACCCAATATCTAGGGGGATTTTTCCCTCCTCAAAGAGACAAATCAAGTGCATCCAGGCCTAAGGGAGACTGAAAACAGAAATGAAGTACCGAAACCATTATGTAGAAAACACTCTTGGTAATTCCGGAAAACTTTGAAATTTTTTTGGAAAGATTCTAAAACGCAGGTATTGACTTGGAACAATGGAACAAATATTTTTTGGGACAAATATTTTCACACATCAACAAATCAGGGGCAGAAAGGATCCTGCACCAATTTTTTCGTCTCCTGCCCGGTTGGTACCTGTGACCTGCAGAACAAATCAGAAAAACACAAGAATCCGAAAATTTGACAAAAATGGTTTAATACTATAAATAGAAATTGAGAGGCTAAAAATAGTTGTAGAAAACCCTAATTGTTTTTGAAAATTCAGTCACCCAAGAACGTTGTTATTACACAAGTGGATTCACCATTTTTTAGTGTGAAATTGCTTGGAAGGTGTACCAAAAACACTTCACTTAAGTCACTAGATGACAAATGACCCTAACAAAAAGTTTACGATTGCTTGTGATTCAAATCTGCAATAAAAATGGAAAACCTGCAAGAAAAGTATAGACGGTCTAGAATAGAAAGCAACAACGAAAAATATCCAATGCAATAAACGGAAATACTTTAATTGAATAAATATTTTATTAAAAACACTTGGTGGAGGAGATCTGTAGATGGGTTTGTAGGTCCCCCTCCATGGGATGGGTCCTTCGATATCCTTGATGCTTCAGAAAATGATCCTCTCTCAAAATGTGAAGAAACCATACAAAATGTGGAGAACTTGAATGGGAGCTTACAAGAAAAAAGATGATAATGGTGATGATGATTATGATCATGGTGAAGAATGAATGAAAAACTCTCCTATTTATAACAAAGTATTGACTTAATCTTGAAAATGAAGAATAATAAAATAATAGTAACCAAAACAAGATCTAAGAGCTTGGAATACTTTATTATATTTATTGGAGAGGAAAATGATATTTAAAATGGTTAAATATCTTTATTTCGAAATAATTAACAAATAAAATGATTTATTAATTATTTCACAAGAATTAAGAATGGTGTGAAATTGAAATTATTATTAAATATTGATTTAACAGTTTTTCCAATAACAAAAATAAGGAAAATTAGATAAATAGTGATTTATTTAATTATTCCTAAGGGATTTAGCCAAATTTGATAATGAACAATCATTTAAATAATGATTTAATAATTATTCCTAGAGAAAAATTAAATAAATAAGGATTTATCTAATTATTCTCATGGGGTTTCTTTTATTTAAATCAGAAAATAATTTAATAACAGTGATTTACAAAATTAGCTTCAACAGTGAAAGTGATTTTACTATGGTAAAATTAAATCTACATGGTGTATTTGGAACCACCTAGTTATAAATGGCTAGGTGATCATTTTTTATGATAACACCTTGGATTGTCAAGTTTTCTTGCATGTATGAGTCTTATCCTTTTCTTACTTAACTTCAAGGAATAATTATGGTGCTAAATGTATAGGATGTATTATACTTGCCTCAATCCAAGAATTGAAGGAGGTAAATTCTCTTCAAACTCACTAATTTGTTATTTTTTCAATTTCCTATAGCTTTATAGATTGCTCCTTTGGATTTATCATTTGTTCCTATAGCCCTACATCCTGAACACGTGGTCCCTTTGGTTGCAATTGCAACTTCTATTCCTTAGGAGGTGTGGGTCTTATTACTATTTGTACCACTACTTGTATTGGTTTCCACCCTTCTATTTTATGAGATTCTTCTTTCGTAGGGTTATGGGTTTCTTTAATGGTTATAGGAGTGTGAGATAGAGGCCTAGATATGCCACTAATCCTAACCCCACTTACTTTTCTTCACATGAAGTAAGTAGGTTTTTTCTAGCCTTGGGTTTTGTTGGAGTTCCTAGGGCTACTAATGTATCAACATCAACAATCTCCTTTTCTTCCTCCTCTAAAAGTTATTCCCCTCATTCTTGTGCCACAGGTCTCTTTGCTACATATTTGTTCATTTTCTTAGTTGGATTACTTTGTGGTTTCTTAATTTCTTCTTGAGATTTTTTGAATCCCTCTTGGAGGATATATTATTTCTTCCTTAGATTCTATCATTGTGGCTACTAATATGACCTAATGTTATACTCAATCTATTTTTGCCTTTGTTTCTTCCCCTATTTTTACCTTATTTCTACCAATTCTAACTCAAATATACCTATATATCGATTTGATAAGTTTTTATCTTATAACTCTACCTCTGGCTCTACTAACTCAGCCTGGGCCTCTATGAAGGGATATCTATCCATGTCAGAAAAACATGTCTAGGTAATAGTGTAAAAACCCTAGATAAAAATCCATGTAAAAATATATATAAGGCCACGCTTGATGGGACATGTATTCCAAGATGAATGGTGGGAAACACATCCTAGTGGGTGTTAATTTGGTTTATTATGGTGGGTGTTAATTTAGTTTATTATGGAAAGGCGTGAGGCATTCATTGGCATTTTATTTATGAAAATAGTAGAAAATAGGAGAAAAGGAAGGTGAAAGGTCACAGGCTGCATGTGAGGTGGAATTGAAGGAAAATAATGCAAAATGAAGAAAATAGAGGCCTCATTGATAAAAAGGATTATGAGGATTAGTTGGAAAGATTTTTCTTAGGTTTTTCATCGGATCAAGAAATAAAAAGAAGGCAATAGGAAGGAAGAAGCAAGAAAGGAAGAGCAAGATCAACCAGCTACAAAGTATTCCCTGCAGTTATCGATTTGCATGTGTGTTTTCCTTGCTATATTTTTCATGCATGGTATTGCCTATGGTTCTTTGCTATTATGGAATTGGTTTTTCCAGATGTTACAATGTTTTCAACCTAGCCTTGCCATTTCTGGATAACCATGGTGTGATTAGGTTCTCATGTTCTGGTTGAGTTGGATTGCTAGATGGATCCAAAGCTAAGTGAGGTGGATCTCTGGATGATAGAACACATGGCCTAGTGGTCCCTAAACTAGACTACAGATCACGGTAAAACCATGGACGTAGTAACCCCTAAGCCAGACTATTAGTTATGGTAAAGCTAGGATTGTGTGCCTTGGTGGGCATAGGAATCGTTGCCTGTGAATGGAAGGATATACAGTAAAGCCAAGAGGTGGATTTCTCTCTGTTGGGCCTAGTAATCTCGGGACGAGATATGCACTAAATCTTGGAGAGTGGGTCTTGATTTAGGTCCTAATGATTTGGTATGGATTGTGGTAAACCCTCAAAGACTCATGTCTTGGTTTAGGGCCTAGCGATCCGGTGTGGGTTTCGGTAAAGCCTCAGAGACTAGGAGACAATGAAATTCCTCATAGTGTAGGTGGATAAATCCAGTGGCATCCATGCCTGTTTTAGCTTAGTGATCTGGTGGAAATCATGGTAAACTCTATTATTACATATTTATTGTGTTGGCCTAGTAATCCAGGATGGATTACAGTAAAGCATGATTTCTATTGATGAGGGTGAGGTGGTTTAGCCTCAAGATTCCCTGGTTGGTTTTGGTTTGAGTCCCACATTCATGCCTGGAATATGGCACCAGGGTGAATGGTTGAAGAGAGATTTGGATTCGCCATTCTATGATCAGGTGGAATGTGGTAGTATCATCCTGGGTTGCATTTTGTATTCATTAGTAAGAGGTTCTCTCCTTAATATGCTATGCATAAATGTACTGGTTTATATGTGGATTTATGGCTGATGTATCCTTGATTTATTTTTATTTATTTTTATTTTATTTTATTTTTTATTTTGTTTTTATTTATTATTTATTTATTTTTATTTTATTTATTTATTTTATTTATTTATTTATTTTTTATTTTATTTTTTATTTTTTATTTTTATTTATTTTTTTATCTTGGTTGTAAGCATGTATTATGACAGAGATGATGTGAACAATGTATCTATGACCTACTAGATGATAATTCAACTAATGATATAAGGGAACAATTCTTCTTAGCGATTCTCAGATATGTATGAAATCCCTATGCTTAAATTTGTTGTTTACACTTGTAGATATCATTCATGCCAAGTGTTTGACAAGATGTTAATCCTAGTTGGGGATGGTCAGTCCTAGTCCTAGAGATCGTTTTTTGTTTATTGGTCTTTTCTTCACATGTTTAATGGATTTTGAAAGTTACACTAAGTTCTGGGAAGTGGTTGGAATTCTAGGCTTGAAATTTGCCTTAAATTCACTGGTCTCTAGCAAAGGTCTACTAGAAATAGTCCCTGGACATAGGCAGGCAGGCTTGTGGGAGTGTTCAGATCTCTCTAAACATTAGCATGCTCATAGCATGGTAGGGTCCAGAGGTTTAATAGCTTAAAACATTAGTGGCACATGGGGGCATGATACCTGAGTTGTTGGGATGGCTCCTGGGAGTATTGTTGCTGATGTGGAAGGTACGTTTGATGTGTTTCCATCGATTCCACTTCCTTAAGGTCACCTAGAAGTTTGAATCATATCATAGTATCCTCTTGTCACATGTTTGCCCCAGTTTTTCAGTTACTTGGGTAGAGGTGGGAGGAGGGTGTTACAAAGTGGTATCAGAGAGGGTTGCGCTCTCTTTGGGTCATATTTGATATGACATAGTGGTGTCATAGCATGGTTTACCCCTCAGACTAGAAGGGTGGTGTGTTGGTCATGCATTCATGTCATTTTCACATGTGTTTTCATCCTTGTGGTCTATGTGCTTGTTGCATTTCATGGTGTTAACCATGGTTGTAGTGATGTCGCCATGTGAATGTTGATGGTGTTGTTTTGGGATGTGTCATCATGAGTGTATGGTTGTATATGCATTGTTATGCATGTTGGGGTTTATATGTTATTATGCATGCATTTTCATGGTTATAGTTATACATGTATAGTAGGTAAAACATGCATTGTGAGGTCATTGTATGTAATTAGGTCATCATGATGATATTGGTATGTTATGATGCTAATGTATTGGCTGAGATAGAGCAAGAGATGCAAATCATTAAAGTGAAGTTGCAAAAATGGACTTCAGGATAAGATCAGGTCATCATACAGGTATTGTATTTTTTCCATGTAGGTATGTTAGTTAATGGATTTCTATATGAATTAGGGTTATATATATTAGTTTTTGTACATGTCTATTGATATTATGGTTACATACATCATAGATTCTAGTTTATTAGTATAGTGATATGCACGTGTTAGATAGTCATGAATGATAGTATCATGTCCTTATATGCATTTATATTATTGATTTATGTTAGATAGCTTGATGATTATGTTATATATTGTTGTTATTATATGCTAGTAACTTGATGATTAGGGTTATAGAATTAATATCTTGATGTTATATGTATCATACTAGTTTGGACTGTTCTACGCAAATCCTTAGTGTTGTGAAACTCAGGTATGAGATAATATGTTGTGATATTATGTCATACTAAATTATACTGGCTATGTAGATGTGATTATTATGTATGAATGATAATTGTTTATGATTTTATGATATGAATATGTTGGCTAGTGACTATTATGGATATCATGACCTTATTTATGTTTGAGTTGATATTTTTTGAAGCTATAGCATGCTAATCTAGATTGATTGGGTAGAAAAAATAGCCTGCCCTAAGATACATTAAGGTATGAGCTTGCTTATGTCATCTACTTTGTGCTTGGATGTTTGATTATGTCGTTTAATTGGTTTTTGAGTGTTGGTGTCTATTATTATGCCTATCTATTGTCGAAATGTTTTATTATTTGCATGATATGAGTATGTGTCTGTAAGATTTCATGAATGAATGAACTTGTGTTAAGATGATTTTACTAATACATGTGTTGAGACAATTGATATGTACTTGAGTTTGTAGGTGATAGTTATTGCATTATGTCTAATGAATATGAATTGACTATGGATTATGACATGATTGTTAGTCTGGGTGAAAGTTGATTTCAAATTAACAGATATTTGAAACATGTGGTTGATATGTGTAAACAGTTGCAGGAAACATGCTTAGTATTAGTGTGACAAGGTAACAATTGATGTGTTTATATCACTAATAGTTGGGTGATGCGACAGTATATAGAAAGCCTCGACTACAACAAGGTAAAAAGTTAAAAGCAAGGAATTAGGAAAGAACTCCTTTGGCTATGTTTGGAAACCATAATTCCAAACGAATGAGTGCTTTGCATATAGGAAGTAATCTTAACAATAATTTGTCTGAAAGTATGTGGATATGTGCTATATTCATGGAAATGTATTTCATGGGTATAATAGTTGGTGTCTAGTTATAGAGAGATCTATTAAAGGAATTGGAGTCTCTTGAGGCATGGCACATATGTGTTCAGTTACAAGGAAGTGTTCTTGTCACAACAAGGTAAGGTAATTGGTGTATTGTTATGGTTATTTATGCACTAGTAGTTATTTCTTTATGGAAATTTGATGCAAGGGATTGCATGGCAAAGATATTTCCATGAAATCTTAAAGAAGGCTCAGGTTGAGCTTTTGATTGGAGGTTTTGGGAACCATGGGGATTGAGTCATGGTGTTTGTAGCTAGTCTTGTTATTTTGATATTTTGTGATTTTTTGTGCTTTGTCTTGTGTATGGCCATACCACTTTATTTGTGGTGTCGTATTGTTATTGGTTTCCATGGTTTTATCTTGCTTGCTAATTTGTATTGCCTTTTACGTTTTGAGAGTATTGGGAATTGGTTGGGAAAAGGAAAAGTTAATGGAGCTCGAGAAGAGTTGAATGAAACCCAATAGGTAATGTAAGGCCCAGATGAAGCTCAGTGCATAAGTAAGAGAATTTGAAGGTAAAAAAATGATAGCTAGTTGGACAGGTTGGGTCCATTGGTGTAAATAGATGATGATGGGATAGTCATGGGAAAGGTAATCAGGAAAGGTAAAGAAAATATATTTTAGGCATTACATGCCTTAGCTACATTGGGAAATATTGTTCTAGATGTTGTACATGTATTGCAAGAATAAAAGAATTTCTCTTAACCTTGACCTTATGATATTTGGTAATTATGTTGTGAACGTGATTATGTTTATGTCTATATATGTATATATGTATATATGTATGTATGTATGTATGTATGTATGTATGTCATGTTTAACATTGTCATCATGGATCATGATTATTAAGGATAATATTTATATGTATATATATATGCATGTATGTATGTCATTATTTGACAGATTGTTTAGTGATCGTTGTTATATCAACAAAATATAGCACTGGTAAAAGAGAACCGCAAATCGTTACTATTTGAACAAACCACAATGCTGGTACAAGGGAACAAAAAATTATTTTTCCACAATTTCAATTTCTACAAACACAGGTGTTTCTCCAAGGGAACAACAAATATTTTTCCAATTCTGACTTCTGCAAACACAGGCGTTGGTGCAAGGGAGTAGCAAGTTTTTTTTCCCAGCCATGCAGTCTGCAAAAACACACTTTAAAGATCCCTCCATAACTCCCCAACCAAGGATATTTTTGGAAAATCACTCACAATTTGCTAAATAGACTCAGATTTGTACAAAACTCAGAAGCCAAAATTTTGAATTTGATCTTCCTTTGATTAGATATTGACCCGCAAATTTGATGACGGTTTTCCCTTATGAATTTTCTTTGTTTTTTGCCTTGATACAGAGTTCTATGTATTCTCGAACTTGTAATGTAAATGACTCCTTCTGCTACACAATATTTTATGAAAATTGTGATTAAAATATTAAATGTGATATGGTTCTCTAAGACTATATCTTAGTCTCATCCAAATGTAAACAACAAAGAGAACGCAATGGATGAATTCCACATTCAACATAGTAATTTAAAGAGCAAATCAATTTCAATTTTCAAATAATAATATGATTTTTCACAAACCTCACAAATTCATATGCAATTAACTATCTCACACACACTTACAAATTCGATTTGCTGATAAAAAACCCACCTATCTAAGAAATTTTGTTCAGTTAACTTCAATCTCACATAGAGAACAAAACAACGTACCTCTCTCCCACACTAGAAACTTCTAGCCAAAATGTTCCTCCTCTGTAAAAAAAAATAAGAAACTGTCCAAGAAATGAGTTCATGGATGTGAACCAATTTCCCTTAGCCCTAACTACCTACTAGCTATAAAATCATTTCTTTTAACTAGATATTCCTAACTAATCTTAACTGAATATCAAAAAATTCTCACAAATAAAATTTAAAATGTTCTAGCCTTAACATGTGATCAATCCATCACATTGCTAGGCTCTTGGTCTAACTTTAATAAGTTATCATTTTTATGTGCTCGGCCTAATGCACTTGCATGAGACTCTCCAAGAAAGAACAAAATTATGAGTTCCTGATTATAAGATCTTCTATAGAATGACCTTATTTCTGTAGTGTTACTTCATCAATCCAGGTAGAATCCTCCATCAATTTCCACTTCACAAGATATTCTAAGTATTCTTTCCTTCTAGTCTTCTTGGCAATGCATGTATCCAAAATCTGTTCAGCCTCTAAACTCCTTGCCACAGACATTTTCTTCAACCATTGTTGTTCCTTCACTTCATCTTGGTAAAGATTCCTAGAAGCTTGATCTGCATCACCAACTATGTAGGAATACAAATCTGCTACATTAAAAATGGGTGAAATGTTAATTCCTGGAGGTAATTCAAACTCCTACATATTCGTTGAAAACTTGCAGAGGATATTACAATGTCCTATCTTCTTCATTTTCAATTTGTTATATTCTCCCCTTGGAAACCTATCTTTTCTTAGGTGAAATAGGACCACATCTCCAACTTGAAGGTTTTCCTCTTTCCTGTGTAAATTTTCTCATTGCTTGTAGTTGTTTCTTATATCTTGTAACCTTTTTTTTACTTGCTCATGCAGCTCACTCATGGCTATTGAAAAATCCTCTCCATCAACACTTCTATGCTCAAGCTTTCCCAAGTCTCTTAGCTTTCAAATTCCCCTCGAATGCATGGCAGATAAGATCTGAAATGGACTCTTTCCTATGCTCCTATTTTGTGAGTCATTATAGGCAAACTTAGCCTGGGCTAGCACATGATCCCATTGCTTTGGTCAGTCACCTACTAAACTCCTCAAAAAAATACCTAAACTCCTGTTTACAACCTCTATTTTCCCATCAGACTATGGATGATAGGCTGAGCTAAAAGTTAGCTTAGTGCCAAGTTTCTTCCACAAGGTCCTCCAGAAATGTCCGATGAATCTTGTCTCCCTATCGTATATTATACATTTTGGAAAACCTTGTAACTGAATAATTGTTGGCATTATGTTTCTGGTATGGCTATATGTTACAGATGTTGTACTTGATGGCAACTCCCGTGGAAAGGCTTGAAAAATTAAGAAGTACGCAGGGGATCAGTTCAGAAGGTGCGTACCCGCAGGTACACCGTGAAGGGACCGCGGCCAGACACGCAGGTCAGCTGTTCAGGAGGTGCGTACCCTCAGTGCACTCATTTCAAGGCAGAGAAAAGCACACGTGGGATTTCTTATGTTTAACCTTTGATATTTAGCCGACGGTATTTGTGTTATTATGGTTTCGGCCTGTGGTATTGATCCATGATTTAAGGAAGAGCTTTCCTATATAAAGCAAAGGAGATCATTTGGCTTGGGCAAGTGTTTGCGTTGAACATCTTATGAGAGCTAGATCTGAAATATTATGATCTCTTGGGAGTAATTTCTAGATCTAAATAAGGCGAATCTACTGATGGATTGAGATCTCTTCGGCGCATGATCAGATCTGTAGATCTAACTGTCTGGGTTATTCTTGAAGTCTTGAAATCATCTATGCCCGAAGGTACGTAGGTACAGTGAAAAGAAAGTGCGTATATACGCTGGCACGAAGCGTTTCAGGTGCGCCGGTACGCAGGAACAGAAGGGTTGCGGGTATGGAGGTCCGCAGACAGTTCAATGGACACAGAGCGTGGGTAAGCAGGTGAGCATTTGAGTACAGTGCGTACGTAAGTAGGTGAGCAGTTGAGTATAGTGTGTACGTAAGCAGGTGAGCAGTTGAGTACAGTGCGTACTGTAAGCAGGCATTACATGGGTGAAGCTGCTTACTTCTCTTGAAATCTCTGTTTATCATTGTTGTGTTCTAGGTTTGGTTCTATTATTGTTGATCTGGTTACTACAGTTGACTGGGTGATTTTCTTATACTTGATGATCATTTGATGCTTATGGATCTAGTTTGAAAATTTATGAAAAGTGGTCCTTGTAAGAAAAGAAGTAGGGGGTTGTAGCTCCCTTCCAGGAGAGACTGGAAAACGAGAGAGAGAGTTGTAGCTCTCTGCAGGTTGCAGCCTACGTACTGGTAAAGGACTGCACCAGTACATAAGCATTGTAAAAGGAGTTTCTAATTTGAAAGAAGATAGAGACATATTGCAGCAGGTGGTTTTCACCCACATTGGGTTTCCACCTTACATCTTGTGTTCTTTGGTGTGACTATCTGTTTTCTTTGTTCATGTTCATTATCTTATGGTACTGACATGCAAAAATAATTCAAAGAACAAATAAGGAAGATTTGTTAAAAGAATTAGATAATACTAATTCACCCCCCCCCCCCTCTCAGTATTATTTCCAACAATTGGTATCAGAGCCGGTCCTTCAGAGAAGCTTGATCGCTTGAAGGTAGATCGTTCATCATGAGCAACTACGAGAGAGAAGCATCAATCAGGCCACCGGTTTTTGATGGGACAAACTTCAATTATTGGAAGGTAAGAGTTACTGCCTATCTTCAATCTCTTGGTACAGAAGTTTGGGACATCGTAGAGACAGGCTACACTTTTCCTTCAGCTACTCCTACAGATGCAGCCGAGAAAAAGAAGTATGAAACAAATGCGAAAGTAGTCAGTACCCTATTAGGATGTATATCCCAATCAGAATTCATGAAGGTAATGCACTATAAAGATGCAAAAGAAATATGGGACAAAATTGTCACGAGCTATGAAGGAAATGAACAGGTAAAGCGTGCTAAACTTCAAACTCTCAGGATTCAGTATGAGACTCTCAAGATGTATAATGATGAAAGTGTGGCTAACTATTTTCTTCGGATAGATGAGATTGTTAATTGTATGAAAAATTTGGGTGAAGAAATAAAAGAGGCTATTGTGGTTGAAAAGGTTCTAAGATCATTGTCCCCCAAGTTTGAATCTAAAGTATCTGCAATAGAAGAAAAGGAAAATCTACGAATTCTTACTATGTCTCAGCTACATGGAATTCTAACTACTTATGAAATGAGAAAGGGAGGTCCATCAGACAGAAGAGAAGCTGCTTTCAAGGCATCAGGCAAAGGAGATTATTATGAAGCAAGCCACGTCCCAGAAGAAGAGGAAGAAGAATCAAATTTTGTCAGAAATCTTCAAAGGGGTTCTGGAAGGTTCAGAGGTAAGTTACCTTTTAAATTCTTTTCTTGTGGAAGAGTAGGTCATTATGCTGCAAAATGTCCTTATAAGGATAAAGGAAAGGAACCTGCTAGATGGAACAAGAAACAGAGTGCAAATAAGAAAAGCTACTACACTCATGAAGATAGTGATGGTCTATCAAACAGTGATGAAGATGAACGAGGTAATGAATATAAATTGTTAATGGCATTTGAAGATGATGATTATATGGATGCTATAGATGTGGATAACCTTTATGAAGAAATTACTAGACTCAAGAGATGTATAGAAGAAAATAATATGATCATTGATACTCTACAATCTCAAATTGATGAAAAGGAAAAACATCTTGAAAAATTTGAAGGTGAAATTGTTGGTCTTAGAAAAGAGATTGAGAAAACAAAAGCTATTAATCTTAAGTTTGTCAAAGGATCTGAAACTTTGGATGAGATTATCAATGTGCTGCGGTCTCCACTAAACAAAACAGGTCTGGGCTATAATGGAGAAACTTCTCAAGCATCCACCTCAAGAAGTTATCTTGATGCAACAAGAAGAAATGAGCAAAAGCACAATGAAGACCATCAGGTAAAGCAGGGATGAATTGGAAACAGAAACTATCAAGGGCAATCCATCTTAAGGGTGAACAAAAACTACAACCAGCCACAGGTAAAATCTTCTCAATTTGGTTCAAGAATAGATGACAATAGAAATTACAATCAATTGGCTGGTATATTCGATAACCGCAGAAGTTTCTTCAATGGACAATGCTTTTCTTGCCATAACTTTGGTCACAAAGCAGCTCAATGTGTTGCATATAAAACAATCATGACTAGGGAAGCTCAAAAACAAAGAAGTATGACCGGGATTACAAAAAGGACCTATAACAATTTTTCGGTCCTAGAAAATGAAGTTGAATGTTCTATTTGCAATAACTTTGGTCATGAAGACTCTGAATGCAAGAGCAGGTTTCAGCAGAAAAAGGAACAAGCCTCAAACACCAAAACATGGAGAATAAAGGAACCACAAACAGAAAGATGTGGGATAGCATTTTATGCAGAGGGACAGGAAAATCTATGGTACATTGACAGTGGTTGTTCGAAGCATATGACAGGTGATAAAGAAAAACTTGAGTCATATTCTGCTCTAGAAAAAGGAAAGAAAGTTTCTTTTGGAAATGATACTCCTGCAACTATAAAAGGAAAAGGCATTGCTCAGTTAAAAGAAAAGGTCAAGGCTGGAAATGTTTTGTATGTTGATGGATTGAAGCATAATCTTCTAAGTGTCAGCCAGATGTGTGATCAAAGAACCGAGGTTATATTTAGATCAAATGGATGTCTTGTTCGTGATCTTGATACAGGTAAAACAGTGATCAAAGGCAAAAGAACTCCAAATAATCTATACATATTTGAAGAAGGACAACAACAATGCTATCTGAGCAAGGATGATGAGCACTGGTTATGGCATCGGAGGTTGGGACATCTAAGCTTTTCACAAATAAGGAAAGCATGCAAATATCAGGCAGTTCGCGATCTTCCAGATATCAAAATTCCTGACAACACCATATGCAAATCATGTCAGTTTGGAAAACAAACCAGAACTAACTTTCCAGAGAAAGAAGGATCAGCTAGCATGCCTCTTGAGCTAGTACATACAGATACATGCGGTCCTTTTAGGAAAAGAACACCTCGAGGAGAAGAATACTTGATATTATTCATTGACGATTTCTCCAGGTTTGTCTGGTTAGGACTTATGAAGCACAAAGATGAAGCATTCAAAAAATTCAAATCCTTCAAAGCCTTCGTTGAAAATGAATCAGGTCACAAAATTAAGTGCCTCAGATCCGACAGAGGTGGGGAATTTACCTCAAATTAATTTTTCGATTTCTGTGAAGAACATGGGATAAGAAGAGAATTCTCTACAGCTAGAACTCCTCAGCAAAATGGAGTTGTGGAAAGAATGAACAAAATAGTCCAACAAATGGCTCGTGCTATGCTTGATGAGTCAGGAACTCCCGCAACTTTCTGGGGTGAAGCTGCACATGCTGCGGTTGTTATTCTCAACAAAACAAATGTCCAGGTGAACAGCACTCAAACTCCCCATGAGCTCTGGAGTGGTAGGACTCCTTCGGTAAAGCACTTCAAAATCTTTGGGAGCAAATGCTATATCAAGAATACTGATGAGAAGCTTGGCAAACTTGAACCTAGAGCAGATGAAGGCATTCTTCTTGGTTACTCTCCACATAGCAAAGCATACGAATGCTACAATAAAAGACTTGGCAGAATTGTTGACAGCATTGATGTAGTGGTTGATGAGAAGGGATACATTCCTAGGCAAGTACATCATGAAGACATCGAAGAAGATGAAGGCTACCCTCAACGACAGAATGATGAAGAAGAAGAACCTCAAGAAGAACCAGAGGAGCAAACAAGAATAGAAGAAAAGACTCCATCCAGATATGTTCAGAAGAATCATCCAGAATCTCAAATTATGGGGCAGAAAGAAGCAGGCGTAAAAACAAGAAGAACAGTTGCAGAATCTTCAAGCTATTTGGCATTACTCTCCTCTACTGAACCACAAAATGTGAAAGAGGCATGCAAAGATGAATGTTGGGTGAAAGCAATGGATGAAGAACTTGAGCAGATCGAAAAGAACAACACTTGGGAGCTGGTTCCTAGACCAAAGGATAAGAACGTTATCGGAACAAAATGGGTCTTCAAAAATAAATTGAATGAAAATGGAGAAGTAATTAGAAACAAAGCCAGACTTGTTTGTAAAGGGTATGCGCAGAAAGAAGGAATAGACTTTGAAGAAACCTTTGCTCCTGTTGCAAGGCTTGAGGCCATCCGAATGTTCCTTGCTCTCTCAAGTTTTCAAAACTTCAAAGTATTTCAAATGGACGTGAAATCAGCCTTTCTGAATGGAGACTTGGAAGAAGAAGTATACATTGAACAGCCAGATGGGTTCATTCTTGGAAATTATCCAAATCTTGTATGCAGATTGAAAAAGGCTCTCTGTGGTCTCAAACAAGCTCCAAGGGCTTGGTACTACCATTTGGACAAATATCTTCATCAACAAGGCTTTTCAAAAGGATTAGCAGATAGCAATCTTTATATAAAAGTTGAAAATGACAAATTGCTAATACTTGTTGTGTATGTAGATGACATTATTTTTTGCAGCAATGAAGAAGCTATGAGTCAAAGCTTTTCCTTGGTCATGCAGAAAGAATTTGAAATGTCCTTGCTAGGAGAACTGACATATTTCCCTGGTTTGCAAATCCAACAAAAAGAAGGAGGAATCTTTTTATCTCAAACAGATTTTGAAGAAATATGGCATGGAAGATGCAAAACCAGTATGTACACCCATGGTCACAGGATGTAGCCTCAGTGCAAATGATGAATCTGCAGCAGTACATCAACCAACCTACAGATCTATGATTGGAAGTTTACTTTATTTAACAGGTACCCGACCGGACATCATGCATGCAGTTGGAATAGTTGGAATATTTCAGGCAAATCCGAAGGAGACTCATCTTCAGGCAGTGAAGAGAATTTTCAAATATCTTCAAGGGACTCAAAATTATGGCTTATGGTATCCTAGAGATACAGATCTTACACTTCATGCTTATACAGATGCAGATTGGGCCGGAAGCGTGGATGACAGGAAAAGCACAAGTGGTGGTGCATTCTTTATGGGTTCCAGACTGGTATCTTGGTTCAGCAAGAAACAGAGTTCGATTGCCTTGTCTACAGCTGAAGCAGAATATGTTGCTGCTGCATCTTGTTGCACCCAACTCCTTTGGATGATGCAGACTTTACAGGATTTTCAAATCACTTGTACACCACCTATCCCCATCTTATGTGATATCACAAGTGCAATCAGCATCTCAAAGAATCCTGTTATGCATTCAAAAACCAAGCACATACCAATCAAGTATCATTTTCTCCGGGAACAAGTGCTTGAACAGAAGGTCAAGTTGGAGTATGTTCCTTCTAAGGAACAAGTTGCTGATATACTCACCAAACCATTGCCTAGGGACACTTTTGAATACCTCAGGCAAAAGCTGGGGGTTGTTGATGCATCATCTTATTGCTGAACCTCTTCTGATTGATGGTACAGGTTCAGGGGGAGCATATAATGCATTGTTGGCATTATGGAGGATGTGCAGAAGGAGATCTTGGAAATAGCTGCAATATGTCTCTATCTCTTTCATGGTGGATTATGGTTCGTCGCTGCAGATCTGGTTCATATTCAGGGGGAGCATGTTCTTAGGGGGAGCATAACCCTTTGCCCTTGATGTCAAAGGGGGAGAATGAAGCTGAAGTTTGTGAGGAATGAAGCTTAAGTTTGTGAGGTTGCCATCAAGTCCAAAGGGGGAGATTGTTGGCATTATGTTTCTGGTATGGCTATATGTTACAGATGTTGTACTTGATGGCAACTCCTGTGGCAAGGCTTGAAAAATTAAGAAGTACGCAGGAGATCAGTTCAGAAGGTGCGTACCCGCAGGTACACCGTGAAAGGACCGCGGCCAGACACGCAGGTCAGCTGTTCAGGAGGTGCGTACCCTCAGTGCACTCATTTCAAGGCAGAGAAAAGCACACGTGGGGTTTCTTATGTTTAACCTTTGATATTTAGCCGACGGTATTTGTGTTATTATGGTTTCAGCCGTGGTATTGATCCATGATTTGAGGAAGAGCTTTCCTATATAAAGCAAAGGAGATCATTTGGCTTGGGCAAGTGTTTGGGTTGAACATCTTATGAGAGCTAGATCTGAAATATTATGATCTCTTGGGAGTAATGTCTAGATCTAAATAAGGCGAATCTACTGATGGATTGAGATCTCTTCGACGCATGATCAGATCTGTAGATCTGACTGTCTGGGTTATTCTTGAAGTCTTGAAATCATCTATGCCCAAAGGTACGCAGGTACAGTGAAAAGAAAGTGCGTATATACGCTGGCACGAAGCGTTTCAGGTGCGCCGGTACGCAGGAACAGAAGGGTTGTGGGTGCGGAGGTCCGCAGACAATTCAATGGACACAGAGCGTGGGTAAGCAGGTGAGCAGTTGAGTACAGTGCGTACGTAAGCAGGTGAGCAGTTGAGTACAGTGCGTACGTAAGCAGGTGAGCAATTGAGTACAGTGCGTACTGTAAGAAGGCATTACATGGGTGAAGCTGCTTACTTCTCTTGAAATCTCTGTTTATCATTGCTATGTTCTAGGTTTGGTTCTATTATTGTTGATCTAGTTACTATAGTTGACTGGGTGATTTTCTTATACTTGATGATCATTTGATGCTTATGGATCCAGTTTGAAAATTTATGAAAAGTGGTCCTTGTAAGAAAAGAAGTAGGGGGTTGTAGCTCCCTTCCAGGAGAGACTGGAAAACGAGAGAAAGAGTTGTAGCTCTCTGCAGGTTGCAGCCTGCGTACTGGTAAAGGACTGCACCAGTACATAACCATTGTAAAAGGAGTTTCTAATTTGAAAGAAGACAGAGACATATTGCAGCAGGTGGTTTTCACCCACATTGGGTTTCCACCTTACATCTTGTGTTCTTTGGTGTGACTATCTGTTTTCTTTGTTCATGTTCATTATTTTATGGTACTGACATGCAAAAATAATTCAAAGAACAAATAAGGAAGATTTATTAAAAGAATTAGATAATACTGATTCACCCCCCCCTCTCAGTATTATTTCCAACAATAATATCATCAATAAACAAATTAGCCATATTGGTAATTCTATCCACAACTACAAGGTTCAAATCATTACCTCGTTCAGTTCCTGGTAAACCAAGAACAAAGTCCATACTCACCGAATCTGAAGGTCTATTGGGAATGGGTAATTGAATGTATAGTCCAACGTTTTGACTTCTCCCTTTCAAATGTTGACATACCCCACACTTACTCACATAACTTTGTACATCTTCCTTCATCTTAGGCCAAATATAGAAGTGACTCAAATTCCTAAGTGTTTTCTCAACACCAAAGTGTCTAGGAAACATGCCATTATGCTTTTCTTGGACCAAGTTTTCCCTCATTGAGCAATGGGGAATACATTGTTGATTGTTCTTGAACAATAGCCCATCCTACAACATAAACTATTTCCATGGACTGTTGTCCCTATTGACTAGATTTTTACACGCTGCAAAAGCTTCTTTAAAACAAGAATCAATGCCATATAAGTCCTTCAAATAATAAAAGCGTAAAATTTGTATTTGACTTTCTTGCATGATTAAGCATCTCCTTCTCAAGGCATCAGGAACCTTATTTTTCTTCCCACTAATGTTCTTCAAAACAAAAGTGAAATTTTGAAGGAACTCCACCCACTTTGCATGTTTATGATTTAATTTATGTTGTTACCTAATGTATTGTAAGGCAAAATTATCTGTGTATAGAACAAACTCCATAGGCATCGAGTAATGCCTCCAATGCTTCAAAGCTTGAACCACTGCATAAAATTCTTTATCGTAGGAAGAGTATCTCTATTTTGACTCATTTAAATTCTCGCTCAAATATACAATGGGATTATCTTTTGGCTTAGTACAGCTCCAATGGTTGTCCCACTAGCATCACATCTCACTTGAAAGGGTTAATTGAAGTCTGAAAACTTCAACACCGACTTCTCATTGATCTTCTTCTTCAATAGTTGAAAATTGTTTTCTACTACTGTTGTACAATAAATGGTGGCCTATTCTTCTTGGTGGTGTCAATGATAGGTGCACAAATGCCACTAAAATTCCTTATAAATTTTCTATAGAGGTTGGCTAAGCCATGAAAATTTCTCACCTCAAAAATTTTCTTAGGTGAGAGCCAATTTACAATTGCCTCTATCTTCTCCAGATCCATTTTCAAGACATCCTTAGAAATGATAAAACCCAAGTATAAAATCTCACTCTTCGTAGAATAACACTTCTTCATGTTAATCAACAACTTTTGCTATTGCAATCTCTTTAAAACATAATTCAAATTTCTAAAGTGTTCTTCTTTAGTTTGACTGAAAATTTAAATGTTATCCAACTAAACAATGACAAAATTACTAATGAGCTCCTTCAATACTTCATTCATCAGCTGTATAAATGTACTGGGTTCATTTGACAAGCCAAATGGCATGACCATCCACTTGTACAAGACTTCATTGGTCTTGAAAGTTGTCTTCCACTTGTCTCCTTCTCTAATCTGAATTTGATTATAAGCACTTTTCGGGTCAATCTTTGAGAAGCAAGTTGCCCCACCCAAGCAATCCATCACGTCATCCATATGTGGCAATGGAAACCTATAACGAATGGTGACGTTGTTGATTTCTCTAAATTCAGTGCACATTCTCCATTCCCAACCATTCTTTGGACTTAGTATTGTACGTACAACACAAAGACTCAAACTTACTCTTATTAGTCCTTTGTCCAAAAATTATTGGACTTGCTCCCTCACTTCCTCATTGTCTTTGGGTGTCATTCGATATGAAACATTGTTTGGAAGACTTGTTCCCAATATCAAGTCTATGTGATGACTAATACTTCTTTTGGGTGGCAACTCACTTGGCAATTCATCAACTACAATATAATGAAACCCATGAAAAAACTCATGAAATTCAATGGTTAAATCTGAAATTTCGGTGTGTTGAAGTACTACCTCTAGCTTGCAAACCACTGCATAGCTTACCTCTTCTTCTTCCATCTATTGTAGAAATTCCTTTCCACTAAGCAACAGTTCTTTTGGGCTGCTTGTTTCACAAGTACCTTCCTCTTTCAATGGTACAAGAGTGTGCTTGATACCATCCTTTTCAAACTTATAACAATTTCTCTCTCCATCATGTGTCACCTTCATATCAAACTGCCATGGGTGACCCAAAATAATGTCAGAAGCATCCATTGGCATTACATCACAGAGCACCTTGTCTTTATACCTACCTATATGAAACTCAACTTCACTTTGTTCATGCACGAACAATTGGTGTCCTTTTTTCAACCATGATACCTTATAAGGTGTAGGATGCTTAATCTTTTCCAACCCCAATTCTCCACCATTTCTTGGGAAAGTATATTATACATACTTCCGATGTCAATCACCAATTTTTCCTTACACATTTTCTTGAATAAGGATTTCCTTTCGACAAGTTCAACAGTCTCCTTTGCTAGTTTTAATATGACTTTGTGCATCATCAACACCTCTCCAATCTCTGGCACATTCTCTACCTCATGTACTTATGCCTCTATTGCTTCAGTTTGAGCTACGTATGAACCTCGTTGTCCTGTATTCTCATTCTCAGGACATTCAAAAGATCGGTGACCTAATTCGTTACATATGTAACATTGATAGATAATCTCTTTGCATCTTCCTCTACCTCTACCTGTCTAGTAAGGTATTCCTCCTCTCTGACTTCCCTTCCTAATTTGAGTTTCCTTCATCTTTCCTTTGTGTAAGAAAATTTCCTCTTCCATTTGTCTGGCCTTTCCCTTTGGAAAAACCATGTCCTCTACCAGATCTTTGCATCCTAGCTATCTTTTCTTCTACCTTCAAGGCGCAGTAATATGCTTTCTCTATTGTCCTTGGAGAAAGTATGTTGATTTCATCTTGGATATCTAACCTCAAACCATTGATATCACTTGATGTCTTCTCTGGGGTATCTTCTACTTAACCTACTAAGAAATTCAACTTGTAAAAATCTTCGATGTAGTCCCTCATTGTCATTATCTTTTGTTTAATATTTTGCATCTGTTTGTAAAGAGTTAGCTGGTAATCCTTTGGCAAGAACTTACTCTTCATATTTTCCACCACTCTATCCCATCTCTTGATCAATGGTTTGTCCTTCTTCCTTCATTCAACTTGTAAATTTTCCCACCATAGTGCAACATGGCCTTTCAACCTTGTCACAGCAAACTTGACACTCTTATCCTTGTACTTAAAATACTTGTCCATCTCACTTATCCAATCTATTATATTCTCATATTCCAAATTACCATCATAAATAGATATTTCAGGCATTGGTCTTGAACTTGAGCCCAATACTGCTCTCAACAACTTAATTTCAACATCTTCTTCAACAGGTGTTGCTCCTCCTTCTTCAAGCTCCTCTTCAGCCTCACTAACATCTTCACCTTTAGGATCCCATTGTCTCCCTACTTCCATGGCTTCTAACTGAACTTGTAGTCCCCTTATCTCTTCCCGAAGTTTTGCATTACCCATGGTTCTGCCTGCATGACCTCGTTCGCTTCCTTCTCACCTATTCATCTCTCTATACTATAGATACCAACAACGTTAAGCTCTGATACCACAAATTGATGGCTGCTATCTCAAGAAACCACAACGCTAGTATAAGGGAACATAAAATTGTTGCTATATCAACAAACCACAGTGCTGGTACAAGGGAACAAAAAATTGTTTTTCCCCATTTTCAATGTCAATGTCTGCAAACACAGGCATTTGTGCAAGGGAGCAACAAGTCATTTTTCCTAGCCAAGAAGTCTGTAAAAACACAGTTTAAAGATCCCTTTGTAACTCCCCAACCAAGGATATTTTAAAAAATCACTTGCATGTTACCAAATAGACCCTACTTTACACGAAACCCAGATGCCACAATTTCGAATTTCGTCTTCTGTTGATCAAAAATTGACCCAAAAATTTGATGTCGGTTTTCCCTTGTGAATTTTCTTTCTCTGTTGGCTTGATACAAAGTGCTCTCTATTCTCGAACTTGTAGTGCAAATGACTCCTTCTGATACACAATAATTGATGCAAACTGTGATTAAAATATTAACTGTAATATGGTTCTATAAGTCTATATTTTAGTCACATCCAAATGTAAAGAATAGAGAGAATGAAGTGCATGAATTCCTTATTCAACGTAGTAATTTAAAGACTAAATCAATTTCAATCTTCAAATATTAATATGATTGTTCACAAACCTCACAAATGCATATGAAAATAACTATATCACACACACACACTTACAAATTTGATTTGCTGATAAAAAAACCCACTGGTCTAAGAAATGTTGTTCAGTTAACTTCGATCTCACACAAAGAACAAAACAATTTACCTCTCTCCCACACCAAAAATTTCCAACCAAAATGTTCCTCCTCTCTCAAAAACTAAAAGAAACTGTCCAAGAAATGAGTTCATGGATGTGAATGAATTTCCCTTAGCCCTAACTACCTACTAGCTACAAAATAATTTCTTTTAACTAGATATTCCTAACTAATCTTAACTGAATATCAAAAAAATTTCACAAATAAACTTTAAAATGTTATAGCCTTGACATTTGATCAGTCCATGACATTTCTAGGCTCTTGGTCTGACTTTAATAACTTATTATTTTTATGTGCTCGGCCTAATGCCCCTGCATCATCTAATGACAATATTTATATGTATATATATATATATATGTATGTATGTATGTATGTATGTATGTATGTATGTATGTATGTATGTATGTATGTATGTATGTATGTATGTATGTATGTATGTATGTATGTTGTTGTCTGACAAGGTCATTAGGAATCATTCTTGTGGAGGAATGATTTCTTACCTAAATGAATGACGTGAAGAGGTTCTTGGTCTATGAGGAATCAAGTGGAAGAGTAGTCATGAAAAATATTTGAGGTCAGTATCATGTGGATATGAATCGATATTATGTGATTATACCATGTCTATGTTTATGTTATGAACAGGCTAATGCTGAGAGATACATCAACCGAATCAAAACAACATGATTTTTGACATGCTAGGATGAGCATGGATGATGAAGAGACACTGGAAGCATGGTTGCTTGGTAGAAACAGTGTTGTTTTGGATGTGTGGTACTAATTTTGTGCATATATTGTACATGTTGCATCTATGATGTTGTGTTCATGTAGTTTTGTGCATATATATTGTTTATACATGTTCTTAGGCAATGTTATGTACAGGATGATACAAATAGTGTTTTGTGAATATTGGATATGCAGTGTTGTGTACATATGATGTTATGTACATGTTGGATATGCACTGCTATGTACATGTGTTGTTGTATGCATGTTGTACATGTGGTGCTAGGTACATATGGTGTTGTGTGAATGATTGCACAAGTGGTGTTAGAGCATGTGATCTTGTTTACATGTTGTACATGCGATACTAGCGTACCTATTGTATTATGTGCATGTTGTACATGTTGTGTTGTGTACATGCGGTATTATGTATGTGCGTGGTGTAGTCGTGGTATCATGACATGTGTATTCATTGTGTTGTACATTGTGCTGTACATCGAGTGTAGATGTATGTATTGCATTGTTGTGTGCACTTGATGTAAGTGTATATATTGTGTTCTGTTGTACACTAGGTGTGGGTGTATGCATTGTATGTCAGATATAGGTGCATGTATTTCATGGCATTGTATGTCATGTGTGGTTGTATGTATGTGATATAAAATATGTGTATGTGCACATGGTTGAGGAGAAGGCACTAGGTGTTTGTCAGGTGTGGAAATCAATCTAGTGTGCATACAAAATAAAGGCAAAGGTAGAAACTAAGGATTGATTAAAGGATAAGTATGAATATTTTGTTTCATTTTTATTATGTGTGTGAATTATTATTCTGGTTTATGATGGTTACATGTGATTTATGATTTTGATCTATGATGGTTGTGTTTTGAGATAAACTGATGATTTGGTCAAATATGCTAGTTTGGCTTGTTGTGACAGGAAGTCAACAAGATTGCAAGTGTACCTTATTGATGAGCTATCAATGAGGTATGATATGAATTTATTTAAATTTATTTTAAATCTAATTGAAGGTATGTGATTGGTACAGGAAGCACAGAAATGCTCGGTCAGGTGGTTGAAATCGACTGCAAGAATTAATAGTGTCAGTGGAAGGAATTGGAACATGCAACAATATGCTAATAAAACACTTCAGGAGAATATCCATTGTTGGACACTGGTACCCAATAGTCTCCATTAATTTCCATAAGCATGTTATGACTGGTATGATGGTTTTAAGGTAGGAATATGCCTTGGTTAAAGTGAGTGACTGTAAGGAAGGAGTGATCGTATTTCATGAGGGATTGTGTAGCAGAGAAGGGAAGGCCGAGGATATATTTTTTTTGGTCATTAGCATTGTCAGATGGAGTCAAATGCACATTGGGAGTGTGCGCTGGAATAATGAATCAATAATTATTCATTGAGTGGACAAGTGGAGTAGGATTATAGCACTAGACATTGGATGCATATTTGACCTTGTAGTGGATTATGGACTTCCTGTGAAGGAGGTGAATCTTGGTATTAGTTTGAGGGTGAAGCTGTGAGCCTTTGGATTCCCTTATTGTGGCTGCAGGCATCATATCCCTTTTCTTTTATAGAAAATATGCATATATTTAAATGCATATATTATTGTAAATATTGTATCGAGGTGGTTTATGAAGGTCCACAGATAGTATGGTTATTTTACAGTTGAAGAAAATGTGTTTAAGTATATGTGGTTGTTATTGTAAGTACCATAATGAGTTGTACTATAAAGCTCTACTAAATTGTATGATTGTCATGTTTCAGCAGTGGTCATTATAAATATTGGAACGAGTTGGGTTATAAAGCTCCATGGGCCGTTGTATGTTTTGTTTTCATCAGTCTTACTTGTTATATGTGTCCAAGGATAATTTTAGGGGTGAATGTTCGCCCTTTGGTGAAATTAAGGGGTTTTAAATTTTTAGTGGGCGAATATTTTGTATCATAGTACATTTTTACAAATCACCTCAAATAGCCCACCTTATTTTAAGGGAGAGGGTAAAAAAGGTAAATTTAGCCCTTGAAATTAGGACTTACAACCTTCCATTCACCCATTTTCAAGAATAGGTTTTATTTAAGTGAATCCATTCACCCATTTTCAAGAATAGGTTTTATTTAAGTGAATCCTATGGGCCAAATACCATATTTATAAAAGAGGTATGGTAAATTAATAAAAATACAAATAAATGAGAGGTATGGTAAATTAATAAAAATATAAATAAATGAGAGGTATGGTAAATAAATAAAACATTTTTTATATTTACTCCATAAGTCACCTTATATACATGTAAGGGTGTAAACAAATAAAAATATAAGTAAAGTGGAGGTATGGTAAATAAATAAAACGTCTTTTTATACTTACTCAAAACGTATGGTAAATAAATAAAAATATAAATAAACTAGACGTATCGTAAATAAATAAAACCTCTTTTTATATTTAGTCCATAACCCTCGTTCTATTTATGAAGGCTCAAGAAAGAGGTTTTATTTAATTGAATCCTACGGGCCAAATACCATATTTGTAAAAGAGGTATGGTAAATTAATAAAAGTATAAATAAACGAGAGGTATGGTAAACAAATAAAACATTTTTTTATATTTACTCCATAAGTCACCTTATATTTACGAACAATCAAAAAATGGGTTATATTTAGGTGAAACCTATGGCCAAAATACTATGGGACAAATACCATGGACTAGATTTTTATTAATACCATGCAAAAAACCATTATTAACGCTAATATTAGAATTAATAAAAATAAAAATGGCACACGATATTGACCCATGGTATTCACCAAAAGGGCACATGGTATTGACCCATGGTATTCACCTGGAATGTAGCCTATTTAAATGGGGGAATTAAACCAACATGTAGCCTATGCTAAGATTCACTAGGACTTTAAAAAGTTTTATTATTTAGTGAAAGACTCGCCAAGATCTTACAAGATTTTATAATTGAGTAAAATATTCGCCATGCCTGGTGAGAGATTCGCTAAACAATTATATATACATATTATATTATTAATAAAATCGCCTTCCATTTTTCCTATATACCATGGAGATTCGCCCATTTATTATATTTATAAATTTAGGGGGGGTTATTAAAATTTTCCCTGTATGTGTCATTGAAAACATATACCATGAAGATTCGCCCATTTATTATATTTATAAATTTAGGGGGGGTTATTAAAATTTTCCCTGTATGTGTCATTGAAAACAGAGGATGGTGTTCCCCTAAGGGGAAGGGTTATGTAACAACACTGGTTATAAATCCATGTAAAACTATATAAGGCCATAGTTGATGGGACACATATTCCAAGTTGAATGGTGGTAAAACGTCCTAGTGGGTGTTCAATTAGTTTATTATGGCTAAGGAAATTGGCAAAGGCAATGGAAAAGGCTTTGGAAAGGCATGAGGAATTTATTGGCATTTTATTTGTGAAAATAATAGAAAATATTAGAAAAGGAAGGTGAAAGGTCATAGGTTTCATGTGTGGAGGAAATTGAAGGAAAATAATGGAAAATGAAGAAAATAGAGGCCTCATTGATAAAAAGTCTTATGAGGATCAATTGGTAAGATTTAGCATTGGATCAAGAAAGGAAAAGAAGGAAAGAGGAAGGAAGGAGCAAGAAAGGAAGACGAGGACCAAGAAACTACAATAATACTCTCTAAAGGTATCGATTTTCATGTGTTTTCCTTGCTATATTTGGCATGCATGGTATTCAATGTGTTTTTTTATTGTTATGACATGGGTTTTGCTAGGTTTGACTTTGTTTCCGAACTAGCCTTTCCATTTCCTGATAGCTATGGTGTGATGCGGTTCTCATGTTTTGCTTGAGCTGAATTACCCGATGGATTCGAAGCTAAGCGAGGTGGATCTTCAAATGATACAACACATGGTCTAGTGGTCCCTGAACTAGACTATGGATCATAGTAAAACCATTTTCCTAGCAATCCTTGATCCAGACTATGGGTTGCATTAGAGCTAGGATTGTGTGCCTCAGTGGACATAGGAATCCGTGTCGTGAATGGCAGGATATATGGTAAATCTAAGAGGTGGATTGCTCTCCATTGGGCCTAGTAATCCCTAGATGGGATATGGGTAAAGCCTACAGAGTAGGTATCTGTTTAGGGCCTAATTATTTGGCATGGATTGTGGTAAATCCTGAGAGACTAGGAGACAGGGAAATTCCTCACGGTGTAGGTGGAGAAATACAGTGGAATCCATGCTTTTTTTGGCCTAGTGATCTGGTGGAGATCATGGTAAAGCCTATTAATACATGTTTATTGTGTTGGCCTAGTGATCTGAGATAGATTATGGTTAAGCCTGATTTCTATTGATGATGTTGAGGTGCTTTAGCCTTGCGATGTCCTGGTTGGTTCTTTTGGTTTGAGTCCAACATTCATGCTTGGAATATGGCACGGGGGTGAATGGATGAAGAGAGATTTGGCTCAGCCATTCTATGGTCATGTGGAACGTGGTAGTCCCATCCTAGGTTGGATTTTGAATTCATCAATAAGAGGTTCTCTCCTTGATATGTTATTTGTAAATGTACTTGTTTGTATTTGGATTTATGGCTGATGTATCCTTGATATTTTTTTTGTTATTATGGTTGTTATAAGTGTGTATTATGACAATGATGATGGATATATTTCCTCATGTTTTGATTTGCGAATGAATGAATAATGTATTTATGACCTAATAGATGATAATGAAGCTAATGATATAAGGGAATAATGATTATTAGCAATTCTCAGATAAGTATGAGACCCATATAATTAAATCTGTTGTTTACAGATGTAGATTTCATTGATGCCAAGTGTTTGACATAATTTTAGTCGCAGTTGGGGATCATCAGGCCTAGTCCTGGAGTTAGTTTTTGGTTTATTAGTCTTGTCATCATGTGTTTAGTGGATTCCAAAAGTTACAGCAAGTTCTGGGAAATGGTTAGAATTCTAGGCTTGTAAAGTGCCTTAAATTCCTCACACTCTGGTACAGGTCTGCTGGAAATAGTCCTTGAACAAAGAAAGGCAGGCTTGTGGGAGCACCCAGAGATCTCTAGAAGTTTGCATGCCCATAGCATGGGAGCATCTAGAGGATTAATAGCTTCAAAACTTAGTGGGACCCAGAGGCATGATACCTAAGTGGTTGGGATGGCTCCTAGGAGTGTTGGTGCTAATATGGAAGGTATCTTTGATGTGTTTCTATCGATTCCACTTCCTTAAGGTCCCCTAGGAGATTGAATCATATCATAGTAGCCTCTCATCACATGTTTACCCCGTTTGTCCGGTTACTTGGGTAGATGTGGGTGAAGGGTGTTACAAATATGGTTTTAAAGGTGTTCCAAGGAATCCATTACTATTAAACTGATGAGGCAATGATGGGTCTGTTGGAAATAATACTGAGAGGGGGGGTGAATCAGTATTATCAAATTCTTTCCAATATATCTTCCTTATTTATACTTTGAATAATTCTTCAAATATTGATCATTACTTTGTATGTCAGTATCATAAAATAATGAGCACGAACAAGAAAAGCAAATAGTCACAGAAAAGAACACCAGATATAAGGTGGAAACCCAATGTGGGTGAAAACCACCTACTGCAATATGTCTCTATCTTCTTTTAATAAGAAACTCCTTTTACAATGATTTTGTACTAGTGCAGTCCTTTACCAGTACGCAGGCTACAACCTGCAGAGAGCTACAACTCTCTCTCTCGTTTTCCAGTCTCTCCTGGAAGGGAGCTACAACCCCCTACTTCTTTTCTTTCAAGGACCACTTTTCATTAATTTTCAGACTGGATCCAAGAACATCAAAAACCCATTAACTACACTTGCATCATCAATATCTGATTTATCCAATACTGAATCAATGCTTTCACCAAAGCCAACCCGCATACAGATCTACAAATATTTCCTTATAACTTTGCAGTTGTTCCATACATCAGACATACCCAGATCATAACATGTGTACAATAAAACATGCATCAATAATTCAGATCTATAAATTCATTCTTTCAAGTATTTAGATATTAGTTAACACAGATTATTAGATTTATAGATCAAGCGTGTGCCACATATCACAGATCAAAATCATATAGAGATACCACTATTCCAGCCTTAATATTTTGACCCATCAATAGAACTTATCCTTCTCCTTACGCTCAGGTTCCTTCTTCATTCAGATCCAGATCTGCACCATAACCCAATCACCATATTCCAGATCTAGCACTTTATCAGATATTCAATGATTCAGAAGATGCTTTGCCAAATGATCTCCTTCCTCTTTTATAGCCTTAGTTCGTTCTCAATACCACGGTCCAAAACCATAGGATCAAAAAACTGCTGGATTAATACCATGAACCAACCATGAAAGTGCGTGAGATCAACACTTTTGGATGCAATACCACGGACCAAAACCATAGGATCAAAAGCTGTCGGACTAATACCATGAACCAACCATGAAAGTGTGTGAACTTTTCTCTTACATGAAGGGAACTTTTCTCTGCATGAAAGTGCGTAAACTTTTCTCTACATGAAATAAACTTTTCTTTGCATAAAAGTGCGTGAACATTTCTCTACATGAAATAAACTCTTCTCTGCATAAAAGTGCGTGAACTTTTCTCTACATGAAATAAAATTTTCTTTGCATAAAAGTGCGTGAACTTTTCTCTACATGGAATAAACTTTTCTCTGCATAAAAGTGCGTGAACTTTTCTCTACATGGAATAAAATTTTCTCTGCATAAAAGTGCGTGAACTTTTCTCTACATGGAATAAACTTTTCTCTGCATAAAAGTGCGTGAACTTTTCTCTACATGAAGGAAACTTTGTTGCACTATAATTTATCAAATTAATTTTCTGCACTATAATTTATCATTTGTGTGATTTTCCATCAAGGACAACACTTGTCTCATAATGCCAACAATCTCCCCCTTTGGACTTGTCATACTGAGAATTTTCATCTGATATCTCTTCCGTAGATTCATCTAGATATATATAAGTGAGTTGATCTTCTATGAGTTGTTTGCCATCAAGTACAACACATGCATCATAATGCCAACAATCTCCCCCTTTGGACTTGATGGCAACAATACCAAATCACTCTCCCCCTTTGACATCAAGGGCAAAGGACGAACCAAGATATTCTCTTTCCTAGAAAGGCATTCCGCTGTTCATACTCCCCCTAAGTACCTGTTGAAATCTCTGAATGAGCTCCCCCTTTGTATATGCCAAGGTGTACCAATCTATTCATGCTACACGCTGAAAGCTCTGCTCTTTCTAAATTGTGCTGTTCATGCTCCCCTAACTGTAGGAGAGATCTGCAAAAGATGTTCTTCAAGAAGAACCAAGACTTATACATCATGAAAGAGATAGAGACGTATTGCAGCAATATTCAGACCAGCATCCATGATCTCCTTCTGTACTTCCTCCATAATGCCAACAATGCATGATATGCTCCCCCTGAACTTGTGCCATTCGATCTTCGACCAATGTACGCATATACTTCAGATGAACCTTGTGTACAACCAACAATCAGAAGAGATTCAACAACAAGATGATACATCAACAACCCCCAGCTTTTGCCTGAGGTATTCAAAGGTCTCCCTAGGCAATGGTTTGGTGAGTATATCAGCAACCTGTTCCTGAGAAGGAACATACTCCAACTTGACCTTTTGTTCAAGCACTTGTTCCCGGAGAAAGTGATACTTGATTGGTATGTGCTTGGTTTTTGAGTGCATGACTAGGTTCTTTGAAATGCTGATTGCACTTGTATTATCACATAAGATGGAGATAGGTGGTGTACAAGTGATTTTAAAATCCTCCAGGGTCTGCATCATCCAAAGGAGTTGAGTGCTGCAAGATGCAGCAGCAACATATTTTGCTTCAGCTGTAGACAAGGCAATCAAACTCTGTTTCTTGCTGAACCAAGATACTAATCTGGAACCCATAAATAATGCACCACCACTTGTGCTCTTCCTGTCATCCACGCTTCTGGCCCAATCTGCATCAGTATAAGCATGAAGTGTGATATCTGTATCTCTAGGATACCATAAGCCATAATTTTGAGTCCCTTGAAGATATTTGAATATTCTCTTTACTGCATGAAGATGAGTTTCCTTTGGATTTGCCTGAAATCTTCCAACTATTCCCACTGCATGCATGATGTTTGGTCGGGTACCTGTCAAATAAAGTAGATTCCAATCATAGATCTTTAGGTTGGTTGATGTACTGCTGCCATAGAAAATTTTAGGGGCGAATGTTCGCCATTTGGCGAAATTAAGGGGTTTTAAATTTTTAGTGGGCGAATATTTTGTGTCATAGTAAATTTTTACAAATCACCTCAAATAGCCCACCTTATTTTAAGGGAGAGGGTAAAAAAGGTAAATTTAGCCCTTGAAATTAGGAGTTACAACCTTCCATTCGCCCATTTTCAAGAATAGATTTTATTTAAGTGAATCCATTCGCCCATTTTCAAGAATAGGTTTTATTTAAGTGAATCCTATGGGCCAAATACCATATTTATAAAAGAGGTATGGTAAATTAATAAAAATATAAATAAATGAGAGGTATGGTAAATAAATAAAACATTTTTTATATTTACTCTATAAGTCACCTTATATACATGCAAGGGTGTAAACAAATAAAAATATAAGTAAACTGGAGGTATGGTAAATAAATAAAACGTCATTTATACTTACTCAAAAGGTATGGTAAATAAATAAAAATATAAATAAACTAGACGTATGGTAAATAAATAAAACCTCTTTTTATATTTAGTCCATAACCCTCATTCTATTTATCAAGGATCAAGAAAGAGGTTTTATTTAAGTGAATCCTATGGGCCAAATACCATATTTGTAAAAGAGGTATGGTAAATGAATAAAAATATAAATAAACAAGAGGTATGGTAAACAAATAAAACATTTTTTTTATATTTACTCCATCAGTCACCTTATATTTAAGAAAACTGAAAAAATGCGTTATATTTAGGTGAAACCTATGGGCAAAATACTATGGGACAAATACCATGGACTAGATTGTTATTAATACCATGCAAAAAAACATTATTAACCTTAATATTAGTATTAATAAAACTAAAAATGGCACATGGTATTGACCCATGGTATTCACCAAAATGGCACATGGTATTGACCCATGGTATTCACCAAAATGGCACATGGTATTCACATAGAATGTAGCCTATTTAAATGGGGGAATTAAACCAGCATAGATCCATCTTTACTCTGGATCTACTAACCCCCGAGAGGTATCAAATATCATGATATGCAAACTAGCATAGAGTGAAAAAATATTTGATCCCTCTTGGGGCTTGGTAAATCAAGTGTAAAAATGGATGTTGTAATTTAATGTGTGTTAAACATTTTAGCTTGGTTAAAACAAAAAATAAAATAAAAATCAACTATTAATTTTATTAATTTTTATAAATTACTAATAGTAATTTTTAAGCTCCAGGTTTATGATAACACATGGTAATACCAAGGTATTACAGGATTTTACAATTGAGTAAAATATTCGCCATGCCTGGTGAGAGATTCGCCAAAAAATTATATATACATATTATATTATTGATAAAATCGCCTTCCATTTTTCCTATATACCATGGAGATTCGCCCATTTATTATATTTATAAATTTAGGGGGGGTTCTTAAAATTTTCCCTGACTGCTGCTGATTCGTCGTTTGCACTGAGGCTACATCCTGTGACCATGGGTGTACATACTGGTTTTGCATCTTCCATGCCATATTTCTTCAAAATCTGCTTGAGATACTTGGTTTGAGACAAGAAGATCCCTCCTTCCTTCTGTTGGATTTGCAGGCCAAGAAAATATGTCAATTCTCCAAACAAGGACATTTCGATTCTTTCTGCATCACCAAGGCAAAGCTTTGACTCATAGATTCTTCATTGCTGCCAAAGATAATGTCATCTACATACACAACAAGTATTAGCAATTTGTCATTTTCAATTTTTATATAAAGATTGTTATCTGCTGATCCTTTTGAAAAACCTTGTTGATGAAGATATTTTTCCAAATGATAGTACCAAGCCCTTGGAGCTTGTTTAAGACCATAGAGAGCCTTTTTCAGTCTGCATACAAGATTTGGATCATTTCCAAGAATGAACCCATCTGGCTACTCAATGTATACTTCTTCTTCTAAGTCTCCATTCAGAAAGGTTGATTTCACATCCATTTGAAATACTTTGAACTTTTGAAAGCTTGAGAGAGCAAGGAACATTCGGATGGCCTCAAGTCTTGCAACAGGAGCAAAAGTTTCCTCAAAATCTATTCCTTCTTGTTGCGCATACCCTTTACAAACAAGTCTTGCCTTGTTTCTAATTACTTCCCCATTTTCATTCAACTTATTTTTGAAGATCCATTTTGTCCCTATAACATTCTTATCCTTTGGTCTAGGAACCAACTCCCAAGTGTTGTTCTTTTCGATCTGCTCAAGTTCTTCATCCATTTCTTTGACCCAACATTCATCTTTGCATGCCTCTTTTACATTTTGTGGTTCAGTGGAGGAGAGTAATGCCAAATAGCTTGAAGCTTCTGCAATTGTTCTTCTTGTTTGTACACCTGCTTCTTTCTGCCCCAAAATCTGAGTGTTATCACTCAGGTTGTCCTTAAGCTCCGGAAAAGGATATGGCCGAGGTAACCACAAACCAACTTTGGACTGCAGGTTCTAGCCAACCTGCAATCAGAGAGGGCTCTCTCTTTAAGGATTTAGCTTTGTTTGAAAAGGATTTTAGGCTAGGTCTCGAGTTCAGAGGGTTTTTGTTTTGTTTTTGGTGGGAAAATTGATTTTTCAGATAGAGAGGCAGAGCATAGTCTAAGGGTTTCGAACCATTCGGCGTGGAGTCGAGGAGAAAAAACTGCTGGTGCTTTTCCTTAATAACAGTGAGGGAAAATGGAGCAAGATAGTTGGGCATGAAACAATGTTTCAGGTTAAAGGGATGGAAAGAAATGCTAAGTAATGAGAGGCAATTAAGAATCTCTCAATTATGCTTAATAGGGGAAGATAACTGGGCGCTACCTAGGGGCATTTAAGAATCCCTAAATAATTGGCAAACACAGGTGAATCGGGGTAAACATGAGCCAGAAGGAATTCATATTCATAACCAATTCAATTAGAAGAAAACATAAAGAAATAGCAGAAATTGAGCATAGAGAGTATTTAAACTAATTCTAGGTTATTCTTTCTTCTTGCTACTTAGATAGTGGTAAAAAATAAACAGAGGTAAGATGCACTTATTGCTTCAGGCTGCAGCACAAGAATTCCATCTTCATATTTCTGTAAACATTTATTCACAACAGACAGTTTGCCCTCCAAGCTTTCGGCAATCTTTGATTATGGAAAAACTTAGGTATACACAGCGAGTCTCTAGTGAACTTCTCAATTGACCAACCCTTAAAATAATGCTGAGGGTGGTATATATAGGGCAAAACTATCTACAGAGTTCTTTATTACATCTTGACCTAATCAGGTCATAATTAACTGACCTAACTCTACCAGAAATAAATGCATGCAATAACTCGGGTTGCACTGGGGGCGGCCATATCAAAACTGAATAACTTATGTAGTCCTTGGTGCAGTATCTTTTGAAATAAATGTGCATGGGTTTCTGCTTTTTTGCTGTCCTGTGCTTTGAATGTCTTAATGGTGATTTGAGGGTAAGGATGGGTTGATGATGCCTGATTTGACTTTCTGGGGGCTTCATTAATATACAGGTGCTTCGAGCCCCTAAAAAATCTTTGCTAATACACTTTGGCGTCCTTTCTTCTTTCTGATACTCTTTGACAAAATCTGGACTGTTGTTCTGATGTGCTACGGGTCTAATCACACATTGATGGCCGTTGTTCGGCCTCTGTATCCTCTGAAATTGTTTTCTTCTCCTTTCGGTATGCTCTGCGAAGAAAATGGATCATTTTATGGCCTTTCGGGCTTCCTGGGGACTATGTAACAAAAGATTCCCTGAAGATTCTCCATTTCGGCCTAAAAAATCCTGCGATGAGCGATTTGTGCGCCTTTGCGCCCAAAAAGTGTTGATGACGTCAGCCTGATGTGACATTGTACGACGGGTGACTCGACATAGTGACTGGGTGGGGGGTGACGTGGGATGTGATGTCACGGGCAATAAGCGGTTTCGGGGCGCACCGCTTATGGACGACGGTGGTTTCGGGGGAGAGGGCTCCGCCACAGCCCAACGCTTGATGCGTGGCAGGAGGTACGACGGTAATACTGCCCATCTACCGGATGCTAAACGTCGGGCAGGTCAGGGATGGGACGTCTCACCCACCGTTGATCTGTGGGGCGGGCAATCTAACGGCTGGCGGGGAGTGTGATATGACGGAGGGATAAGGGGCGGCATATGCGCAGGAATATTCCTTTAATTTTTTGCGCGGGTGGGTTTAAACTTAAGAAATGGGGGTTTTGATGTGTTAAAAAGGCGCAGGTTGATATATTTACATTCGGACTTAGGGACAAGGGTGGAATATGGGTTTCTTGACAAGCGGGGTTAATATTTTATGTACGGAACGTAGGGAACAGGTGCAAAAAATGGTTTTTTTTTAATGTTTTTAATGGGTTTTTGGGCTAGGGGAGAGGTTACTAGCTGACCAGATGTCAAACTAGCTCCTTAATGACTCGGATAGGCTAAAGACAGCCCTATATGGACTGTGATTTCTTGGACTCAGTAGAATTATGGCTATAATGCCCAGGAGGGAGTATTTACATAAGGGAGTTTTATATACATGATTTTAATAGGGAAAGGGAAAAAATGATAGGGAGTTTATATAATAAAGTTAGTAGTTAATATGGAGATGAACAGAGGGCGCTAAGGTATGAGACCTTAGGCTTTGTTGGGAAGAGAAGGCTCACAGAAGATGAGTGAGCAATCCTTGGGTGAAGCAGATCCTCACCAAGGCGAATATCATGGAGATGATGAAACTGAGAGGCTCAAGGAGATCTTGACCTCTTGGGGGATGTTAGTAAGTGACTTGGGGGAAATGAGAAGAAGGGGAGGTTAGTGAAATCCAGCCTGAGTACCTCCTTTGGAATAAAACTGCCTGATAACTGTGATCTGAAAAGATAAGACATTGCGAGACACAAAATTTATCATCAGTCATCATTCTGCCACCAAACAGCTACCTACCCAGCCTATTGTCCTAACATTTTTTCTTCTTTTCTGAGTAGGGTGCACTTAGACTTGCAGACCCAGAATTACAATTTTTCTTTTGAATGTTTCCTATCTAAATCTGTACTTATTTCTGCCAGGGCCTAGATTAAACAGTTGGGTCCCTTTGGTTCTCTACCTATCTACAAATCTGACCAAGATTAAACTGTTTGGCTAGATATTATTCTCTATATTCTAAGACAGGCAATTTAAACTTTAGGGAAACCAAGCTTAGGCTATTTGGTTTTCCTTTAACTGAGCAACCTTTCAAAAATGGAACCTTTGCAGCATGGAAAAGATGAACATTTTTGGCACTTCCACTGTCAATCATGAAATATGAAACCCGTTGTGGAGTACCAAGGAAGGTATGTTTCGATGGTCATTTTGGTATCTTTTCATCAGAACTCAAAAGCCTTTTGCATGAGAAATCTAGATAATGATAAGAATTTATGAAAAGCACTCATAGTCGTCATTTCTATGTGCAGGAGGGAGGAAATACGGGAGGTGGCCATTCCAAAAGTAAAGACAGGGATGAGCTAACTATTGTCCCTTTGACGAAAGACCAGAAACGAACCAGATCACAACGAATCAACCCAAGAAAGGACGCTGAGATACCAGCACGAAACATAAAAGGGAAGAAGTAACACAGTATTAATGATTCTGCGAATCCCTCAGGATCTGAGATCCTGAGGGATCGCTATTTTACCTATTTTCTGTACCTAGATATCTCCGCCATCTTCCCTATAAAAGGGGTAGCACTGTTGGCTTCAGAGAGGATCTTTTGGGGGTGTAATTTCTTTTAAGGAAGATCAGGACTATGATCTTTATGTTCGATTGAAGACTTGAGTTCCTGTAATTTTATTGCATGCTTTAATACAGACTTTTTCACTCTTTTATCTTTGAGCCTGGATCTATCTTAAGCGGTGTACCCCTGGAGGCTAAGGGCCTGGCCCTGGAGGACACTTGCTCTTGTATTAATACGTGTGGTTTCCGTGTGGTTTGTTCATAGACGTACTCTGGTAATTTGTTGTGTTTTGAGAATATTCTATTACATGTTCTATTGTGATTAAGTCATTCGTGTTCTTGAACTTTATATCGATGCTATGTTATTTTACCAATTCTTTAAGCATTGATTAATCCCTACAGGACACTGTTACTTTATTACAAAATTCTTCACGATTGTGTTTTGCATTATAACAAGTCATCTGGAAAGATCTGTTTTACATGGGTATCGAATGTGACTATTCTTTATTATGAGATACAGTCGTATGTGTTTTAACAGAATCAGATTAAGTATGGTGTGTTTCTAAGGTTCTATAGTATTGTTCCATCATATAAGATTGAGGGATTGGTGTTTTGATTGGCATGGTTAAATAGAGTTGCAGCTTAAAGAACTCGGTTATTACTTATTTCGATTACTGTTCTATTCTTGAACTACTGTTCCATTTACCTGTTGTTCCATTTATTTGTTGTTCCATTTATTTGTTGTTCCATTTCAATTTGTTGTTCCATTTCCAGATTGCTAATTTGTTGTTTCTTGAGGACGGACTTAGGCTATAGAGGACCCCAGAATCTGCTACTTGGTCCCCAGACCTCTGATCTGCTCCCGTCAACTATGAAAAGGATGTGTTATTGCTACCAAGCCCTTGGCTAATGTGTTGTTCCATTTCATTATCACTTCTTTTATCTGCTGTTTCATTTCTAATCATTAAGAACGATCCTAGGCTGTAGCGAGCCCAGCATCTGCTATTTGGCTCCCAGGCCTCTGATCTATTCTCATCAGTTATAAAAAGGATGGGTTATTGCTACCGAACCTTCGGCTGATGCAATACTTGGTGTGATTTAGTCCTTTGAAGTAGTTAAGTTGTAGACTTGCATTAGTTCACTTTCATAGTTGTAAATAGCTGTACTACAAGCATTACTCTGGCAAATGCTAGCCTCAGACTGAGACACCCTTTGAAATAACCAGACGATCCCAGATTGACATATTAATGTGAGGTAACTAGAGGTGAAAGAGACCCTTTTTATAGCTCTACATTTTGGCGCCGTTGCCGGGGAAGGAGTGTAGCTATTTGTCTTTTTCAGAGTAGTGTACGAACCTGCTAGGGAAGAATTGGGTTTTGAAAACGGAAGGTAAGAACCTACGTGCGTAGCATGTAAAAGCCCTGCTCCTTTGCCCGCTTTCCTGCATATTTGTTATTATCTGCTTAAAATTTAGTAGTTAAATTGAGTGCATGACTAAGCAGAAAAAGCTAGAGAAAAATCCCAAACCGTTAACGAAACCAGAAAAAGCTAAGGGACTGGTGACCCTTGGTCGATCGAAATACATAGACGAAATCTATAAGAAAGCCAAATCTCAGCCTTCAGTAGGACCCAGAAAAGTTACTTCCAAACAACCTACTAGTTCCCTTCAGGCCTCAGACTCACCATCTGAAGCCTTTGCTGAGGTGCATAGTCAGACTGACAAACAGGACTTTGAAGAAATTGAAAATTCTATTCCAGAACGACTGCAAGAAGGGAATCTAAGCAATCTTTGTGAAGGAGAAGGAGAAACAGGGGAAATTGGGGAGCCAAGATCTCCTCCTAGGATAATTCAGCCATTAAATAGCCCAGACAAGGGGAGCGCGGTAAAAATTATTATTGAAGACACCCTATTTCCTCAGACAAAAATTCTAGATAGAGGAAGTGCTATTAAAACTGTTCCTGTTGAAAATATTCCTCCTCAACCTAGGAATACCCTCTTAGATCTTCCGGAAGGTTATTGGCATATATTTGACCCAATGGCTCAAAATCCACCAAACACCCAAACCTCTACATTACAATACCCCATAGTGGATTCCACAGCAAATGCTCCTATGAAAGCAATCCCCCTTCAACACATTCCTACATTTCACGGACTTACATCAGAGGACCCTGATGCATTCTTATTTGAATTTGATGTGCTATGCAGGGGATATGATTACACCACTGACCCCCAGAAATTAAAATTGTTCCCCTCCACTTTGAAAGGGGCAGCTTTAAGATGGTTTATGGGTTTAGGTGGTGGAGTTATAAATAACTGGGAACAAATGAAAGAATCTTTCCTAAAGAAATATCAAGATTACTGTAGGTCTAGAGAACTGAAAGATGAAATATCTTAGATGATAGTTAGACCAAATGAAACATTAGAAGAATACGTGGAACGTTTCTAGTATAATCTGCAAAGATCCCCTTATGCATCGTTGCCCTTGCCTGATAACGTGTTGAAAACAGCATTAATAAGGGGCATGAAAGAACAATGGATTGAAACATTAAACATTATGGGAAAGGGGATATATATCAGGAAAGTTTTGCTGACATAATTGATTTATGTATCAGGAGTTTGAGAGGCAGTACACGAATCAAACCAGCAGAACATGATCGATTTGCACGGGAAAATAAAATTTCATCAGAAGGAGTAACACGTGTGGAAATTGGGAATTTACTTGAAAATTTTAAAACTGATATACTAGGCACACTGACTACACAATTGGACGTTTTGCAGGCTAAGCAGAAACAAATGGAGGCAGAACAGAATTTAGCAATTTTCTACCCTAGATGCAAGAAGAAGCATAGCCATAAGGAATGCCCACTAGATACAGTTCAGACATGCGCCATTTGCACAAGGGATCACTCTATAGAAAATTGTCCCTCATTACCTAGACTGAAAGCGGTATATAAGGAAGCGGAAGAAGAACCAGAAGCAGTGTATCTGCTTAACCAGCGTCGTCAGTGGCAGCCGCGACAAACTAGTATGTTTTCAGACCCAGCTTCTTCTTTTCAGTATCCGCAATACAATACTCAACAATATAATACATGGCAAAGTCAGTTTCAACCCCCATTTCCAAATTGGTCATCACAGTCATACCCTTCTGCAAACCCGTGGCTAAATCAGACAAGCCAATCTGGCTGGTCGAATCCTCCTTATCCCCCACCATACTAGTAAAACAACCCTTATCCACCGCAATGGATTCCCCCCACTTCACAAAGTTCAAGCTGGTAGAATAACTGACAGAGACCAACACAGCAGCCAGTAGGAAGCATTCCTTTCCCTCAACCTACACTACCAACTTTACAGCAAAACCCCCAATCTAATCTCAGACCCCAACTCCCAGCCCAGCCCAATCCCAATCCAAATAACAGACCGGTCCAAGCACTCCAAATTTTAGAAACACCAGAAGAAGGACCCGATCTGACGAAGTGCAATGATCTGCAGTTAAGATCTAGGTGTATCATTCAAACAGAGGGAAACAAAACAGTTCAGATTGAAGATCAGTTACCTAGAGAACAACTGTTACAAGAAGAGGATGAAAACAGGCAACAAACTCAGAATCAAGAAACTACATCCTCTCCCCCGTTCCCAGAACATTTAGTCATACCTCGACCTATACAGCAACCTAATTTTGACATTCTCGGAGAATTACAAAATTTGTACATAAAAATCCCGTTCCTTCAGGCCATTCAGGACATCCCAATATACGCTAAAACTATTAAGGAACTGTGCATAAAAAGACCAAGAAGGAATGTAATAGATAATCCAAGAGTTCAAGTAGTCGGCACTTTATCTGACCTATTATCAGGAAAGGAAACACCTATTAAGTATGAAGACCCAGGAAACCCAATAGTAACTGTTCAAATTTATGGCCAAACCTTAACCAATGCCTTAGTTGATCTTGGAGCTGAAATCAATATATTGACCACCTCCACTTGCCAAAGTTAGGAATTACATCTGCAGAACCTACTTCAACTTTGCTGGAATTGGCTGATCGATTTGTGGTCAGGCCAGAAGGCATATTGCATGATGTTATGGTCTTAGTTGATTCCTGGGAATACCCAACTGATTTTCTCATAATAAATCCTAAAACCCGACTAGATGGACATCCATTGATCTTAGGAAGGACTTGGCTCGCTACCGTTGATGCCTACATCGGCTATCGACAAGGAAACATGATCATAACTAAGGGGGCAGATATTAAGAACTTAGTACTATATCCCCCAGCACAGCCAAGCATCACAATAGTCAAAACTAATAGGCAGCCTGTATCATATCTTACTGACAACATTAGATCTCCATTAACTATACAAGAAGCATTAGAGTTCAAAAATCAAACAGAAGATGATTCCATCAGTAATTTTATTAGTCAAACTGAACTCACATCTCGTACCCAGTGTCATATGATAAAAGCAGCATTTGATAACGAAGTAGAGGAGGAACCTCTGAAAGATGTGCATGACCATACAATCCCTGTCACGTCAGTTGCACAGAGTAAAATAGTGGAAATCAAACCTGGGAAGACCTTAAACATTAACGCCAACCTTACACCGGAACAAGAAACAAAACTCATCCAAGTTTTAACAAAATATAAAAATGCATTTGCATGGGATTACCCCGATATGAAAGGAATTGATCCTCAATTGTGTACACACCACATCTACATAGAGAATGATGCAAAACCTGTTAGACAACCTCAAAGAAGATTAAATCCTCATATAAAAGAAGTAGTAAAAGCTGAGCTCCAAAAACTTTTAGATGTTAACTTTATCTACCCTATCTCTGATAGTAAGTGGGTCTCCCCGCTTGTGGTGGTAGCGAAAAAGAATGGGAAGTGGAGAATCTGCGTGGACTATAGAGAACTAAATAAGGCAATGCAGAAAGATCACTTTCCTCTCCCATTCATCGATCAAGTATTGGACACTTTGGCAGGCAAGAAATTATTTTCTTTTCTTGATGACTTCAATGGGTATAACCAAATACAGATTGCCCCTGAAGATCAGGATAAAATTACTTTTACTTGTCCTTGGGGAACATTTTCCTACCGAGTTTTACCTTTTGGTTTATGTAATGCCCCTGCCACATTCCAAAGGGTTATTCTTAGCATATTTGCAGATCTAATAAATGAAGGATTGGAAGTATATATGGATGATTTCACTCCATACGGAGAAGAGTTTGATCCAGCATTGGAAACACTAGAAAAAGTCCTACAACGTTGTATAGCTACCAGGCTTTGTCTAAGCCATGAAAAGTGCTACATGATGATGACAAAAGGACTTATTCTAGGGCACTATATTTCAGCAGCCGGCATATAGGTAGACCCAGCCAAAATCCAAATACTTTTGCTTATTCCTACTCCTACTACTCAAACAGAGGTACGTAGCTTTCTTGGATTCTCTGGTTATTACAGAAGATTTATAGAACATTATTCACATATTGCTGCACCATTGTATGCACTAACTGGTAATATTGATTTCCTTTGGACAGAGAAATGTGAACGTGCTTTCAATGACCTGAAAAAGCTTGTATCTACAGCCCCAGTCCTTCACGGACCAAACTAGGATTTGCCATTTCAGATATCATCTGATGCCTCAGATACAGCCATTGGAGCGGTCCTTGGTCAGGAGGAGGATAGAAAATCATACGCCATTTATTACATTAGCAAAAATCTATCCCCTGCTGAATTAAATTATACTGTAACTGAAAAGGAATTTCTAGTTGTTATACATGCTATCAATAAATTCAGACATTACATCACTGGATATCCCGTTATCTTGTACACAGATCATTCTGCTATAAAGTATCTAGCAAATAAACCTGTCACAAATGGCAGAATAACCAGATGGCTGATTTTATTGCAGGAGTTTGACATTACAATCAAGGATCGACCTAGCAAAGAAAACCCGGTAGCTGATTTCCTCTCAAGAATGCCAAAACCAGTCGATGCAGCAGCAGTTGAAGATCAGTTTCCAGATGAGCATCTCTTTGTTGTTGTGTTCAAACACCCTGGTATGCTGATGTCGCCAATTACCTAGTAGTAGGTAAGTTACCAAAACATCTAACCCCTAATGAGCGAAAACAGATTGTCCAGTGAAGTACCAGATTTTCCTGGATTGGAGGCTATTTGTTTCACATAGGGGCAGACATGCAAATCAGGAGGTGCGTTCGACAAGATGAAATCTTTGATATATTGAAAGTATGCTATGACCAACCATGTGGTGGACATTTTGCTGATCGCAGGACTGCACATAAAGTATTACATACAGGGTATTATTGGCCACAATTTTTAAAGATGCAAAGAAATTTGTCCAAGCATGTGATAGTTGCTAGAGGTCGGGACGCCCTAGTCCCTCAGATGAGATGCCCTTGAAACCACAGCTAGTCATCGAACCATTTGAGCGATGGGCCCTTGATTTCGTGGGGCCAATCAACCGACCATCAAACCAGAAAACATACATTCTAGTGGCAACAGAATATGTCACTAAATGGGTTGAAGCGGAAGCCTTGCCCAGGGCTACAGAAGAATCGGTTATACAGTTCCTGCTCCATCTATTTGTGTGCTATGGCCTCCCTAGAGAGATAATCACAGATGGAGGGCCACAATTTGCTGGAAATAGAATAGCGGCAACACTCAAGAATTATCATGTTCAGCATAAAATGACCACCCCATATCACCCACAGGCAAATGGGCAAGTAGAAAGCAGCAACAAGATAATAGAAACAATTCTAACCAAAACAGCTGCATCACATAGACGCGATTGGGCTGCCAGACTACTAGAAGCACTGTGGGCTTATAGAACAACATGGAAAAGCACCACTGGCCACTCACCTTACCAGCTAATGTTTGGAAAACAACCTATCTTTCCTATAGAATTTGAAATCCAGACATTACGAACAACACAAGAAGTAGGGTTAGACTTAACCGAGGTGCAAACTAATCGATTACAACAGATTAATGAGCTAGATGAAATTAGACTCTCTACACTTCAACATACTGCCCTAATACAGCAGCAAAGAGCTAAGTGGCATGATGCTCTCATCAAAAACAGAGTCTTCCATGAAGGAGACTGGGCTCTTTTATATGACTCTAGATTTCAAGACTTCCCCGGGAAACTCCAGACTCGTTGGTTGGGACCATATGAAATTCAGAAAGTACATGACAATGGTACCCTCACACTAATTACTATTGATGGTTCTGGGTATACCTTTAAGGAAAACGGCCATCGAGTCTGTATCTATCACAAACGACTTACTCGAGAGTCCTTTTGCCAGCAATTACGCCAAGATTCAGATATGGAGATCTTACGGGAGGCAGACAAGTCTCCTCCACCTGTAACTCGCTAAGAAGTTTATTTTTCTTTACAATTTGTATAAAATTCTTTGAATTATTTTTGTACATATTTTTTACAGCATGTTGTGATTTTTGTTGTTCTTTTTTCAAAAGGAACAACACTTGTGATTTTTTTGCTGTTCCTTTTTCAAAAGGAACAACACTTGTGATTTTTGCTGTTCCTTTTTCAAAAGGAACAACACTTGTGATTTTTGTTGTTCCTTTTTCAAAAGGAACAGCACTTGTGATTTTTTTGCTGTTCCTTTTTCAAAAGGAACAGCACTTGTGATTTTTTTGTTGTTCCTTTTTCAAAAGGAACAACACTTGTGATTTTTGTTGTTCCTTTTCCAAAAGGAATAGCACTTGCGATTTTTGCTGTTTCTTTTTCAAACGGAACAACACTTGTGATTTTTGCTGTTCCTTTTTCAAAAGGGACATCATTTCTGATTTTTGTTGTTCCTTTTCTAAAAATGAACAGCACTTGAGTGTTTTTGCTGTTCCTTTCTCAAAAAGAACAGCATTTGTGTGTTTTTGCTGTCTCTGAAAGAAACAACACGGTTTGATTTCTGCTGGTCTTATTCCAAAGGAACAACATTTGTTTGATTTTATTGAACTACACCATTGATTTCCAGTGCTCCTTTCTCTAAACGAACAACCGTTGTTGTATCTTTCCTTGAAACTGCACTACAGCTTGTTCTTTCTCAAGGATGCAGAGTGCTAATGGTCTTTAGAATACAGTTATCTACTTATGTGATGGAAACAAAAGCACAGTATACGGAAATCGGTAAATCATAAATCGCTATCCTTATAAGCAACTGCCCTGAATTGATGAAAGGATGTAGGGAAAAGATATGCTTACTTATCACCTTTTGTTGCCATTGTTCTACTAACTCTGTTCTGATTGGTAATCTCTATCATGCTGATTTTTTATCTATTTTAATTATCATTCGCTAATAAGATCAAAGAGTTTGTATCTTCCTATTGGGATTTTAAGACTTCTTCCACCATTCCTACTCTTAAGGAGTGCGGAACCACCCTTTGTGTATAAACAGGAAAGGTTCTCTATTAAAACCAAAGAAAAAAGAAGCAAGCAAAGCAGTTTTGTCAAATTGTAGGATAGGGAGTCTCATTACGAGCTGGCCTACCATGATCATCAGGATGGAAGCGAAGTGGCATTCCCATTAGGGCCACCACACCCGGGAAATGGTCCAAAAGGTATATCAAAATAAATAAATAACCCTTGGAACAGGAGGTCTCACCACGAGCCGGCCTGCCCACTATTCGCTCCTTCCTCGTGAATGGCACTATGACTAACTGGTTACCAAGCCTGCATAGTGGCCTACAGTTTTGACATCACATAACACTTCCTCGCATACACAAAGGACTATGGTTCCCGGGGTGAAATAAACAACTCTGCCAAGGTTATGGACACCTGTTGGCAGCAGAGCTCTGTTAATGGTATTGAAGTCGTAACCTTTATACCAATGGGTAAGGAAATTATAACCTTTGTATCTTATAACGTGATAATTTAATTACCCAGCCATATACCGCATGACTATTTATTACCGCCAATCATTACGGAGCTAGTGACAGTGACCTCATGGGGCTCGCTAATTATGGCAAATTTATATTCCCGAACTTCCATCAACTCACCGCAGTTGCTTACATATTAAAAGCGATTTAACTTTTCACCTCGATCCCAGTAATACGCTGTTTTTGCGGACATGGCATATTTTCATAAGCTGCTCCATAAAGGCCTCGCGGACGAAGCAGACGCTGCTCCTTTATTTGATGGCTGGGACAGCCTATCATATTGCGGGGGGGGAGTAACCTCATTATTCCCCAGAATACGTGTCAACCTGTTATTCAAGAAGATCTTGTACTTGAGCACAGCACGGCTCAATGGTATGATCATTTGCCATTTTTGTTTCTTCTGCATGAATCGTTGTTCGAAGTTATTTCCATTGCATACGTCGTTGTATTTAAATTTGAACGAGAAACTCGCCACCAGCTTCTCTGCGTCTTAACGAACAGCTGTTGTTCCTTTGAGAATTTGCAAGTGAAGCCATGGGTGGAAGGTCAGTCCGCAGAGAACCACGGACATTGACTGCTTCAGCTGCAGCTCGAAGAATTCTGAAGAAAGCAGGATGGTTGACCTACCTCAACCACCTGAAGGAGTCTAATGAAACTATGGCGAAGGAATTTTTACAAAACCTGCAGGAAGAACATTCCATAATCAGAGGAAAACTAATAGAGGTCACGGATGATATAATAGCAAAAGTCACAGGACTACCGGCCACAGGGCCTGTGTGGACAATAAAGAAGGAAAGGCTGCAGAAGATTGTGGAAATCTTTCAGGACGAGGGCCAGAGCTTAGCAGTTCAAGGAAAAGGGGTGCTACGAGCAACGCTAAGAGAGCCATGGGCGGAATTGGCGAAAATTGTCCAGAGCTACATTACTTGCGAGGGCAGAAAAGACGTGGTAAGACCACGACATCTAAAACTCCTAGCTGTCTTAAAACAAAAATGTTCTGTGAATTTACCTGCATTTCTTAATTCGCTATTGCATGATGTGGCACAAAGCATGAAAAAGGCACAACACAAAGAATCTGTGGTTAGCCACCACGGCTTAATTCGTTTGATAGTAAACCATAGTCTTACCCAGCAGCAGAGCAGCTAGAAAGAATTAATTGATATTATTAATAAAGGGACGGCCACGTCTGGACACCGAGAAAAACGAAAACAAATTGATAGCACACCCCAACGCCCAGGGAAGCGAAAGAAGGACGCTTGCACAGAAGTGCAAGATGAAAGACAAGCCAAGAAACAAGCAGAAAAGCAACTTGAGAAACAACTTGAGAAACAACCCGACTCTGGTACATCTGAGCAACCAGCAAAACGTAGAAAGTCGGCACAGCTTGCAGGGTTACAAGCAGAGCTGAAGAAACCCCGGGCTCGCACGAGCCAAGCAATAGAAATTATAGATGAGCAATCGGCAGAGACAGATACAGAAGAAGAAAGTAATGAGGACGTAGAACAGTCCACAGGGATAAAGGCGAAAGAAGAAAATAACAGAGAAACAGAGCAGTCCGCCGAGGCAGAAACATAAGAGAAAGACGAAGAACAGTCAGCGGAAACAGAAACAGGAGGAGAAGAAGAACAGGATGAAGAAGAAGAAGGAGACGAGAAAGAAGAAGTTGAGTGGCCCGAGCAGGAGGAAGAAATGGAATAGCAGGGAAGAAGCCCAGTACAAAACCCGATGGGGGAAGATGAATTGGCCAATATTCTGGCCAATATGGGCGAGTATGGCCAGCCCCTAAGTCCATCCAACCTCCAGGCCGAAGAAGAAACCCAGGAAAAAGATGCACCCAAGGAAGTGCATATGGAAGAAGCAGAAGTAGAAATTTCACCCGTCCATGATGAGAAGGAAACAAAAAATATCAGGCAGGAACGACCCGTGTTGGCATTATGATTCAAGTGTTGTCCTTGATGGCAACTCACTCAGAGGTTGGTACAGGTGCTCAGAGACTGGTACAGGTGATGGCAACTTAACTAGTGGACAGATCTCAGTACAGCAGGACAAGAAAGATATATACGCAGGTTCATCAAGGAGAATCAGCGTGTACACGCAGGTTGGCTTCAGTAAAAGCGCGTACATGTGAAAACGTACCTTTGGTCAGTGGCAGTTATTCCTTGGAACTTGTGCCTATGGTTTTGGACCATGGTGTCTCGACGGACGTGTCGATCCCTAGTTTCGAGGTTGATGGTATTGTGTTACTATGGTTTTGGCTCTTGGTATTGAGCAAGGCCTAAGGCTATATAAGGAGAAGATCACTAGGCCAAAGAAAGCAAGTGTGAGTGATGAAGATCTGAGAAAGTATGTGATCCAAGTGCTGGTTATGGGTTGGTGATCTGAACCAAGGTTTCACCCATGTGGAGGATGATGAATGATGGAACGAGATCTCAAGGCTTGGAATGATTATCTTCATATGGTTTGACTCTGGATAGACTAGATCTACTGACGCATGTTTATTATTATGATCTGGGTATGTTTTGATGTCTGATATAGCTGCAGAGTTTTAAGGTTGAATTTATAGATCTGTACGCGGGTTGGTTTTGGTAAAAGAGCGTATACACGCAGGTTGGGTTCATCCAAGTAGCGTATACAATGTGAAGTATGATATTTGAATATGGAGCTGGATCTGGTTGTTGCTATGATTGTCTGGTTATTGTTGACAGGGTTACAGTGATTCAGAATTGGATGTTTCAGTGATTGATGATGCAGGTTGTACTACAATGATGATTGTCTTATGGATCCAGTATGAAAATGTATGAAACGTGGTCCCGGGTAGCTCGTAGGCCGGCACCTACGTACTGGTAAACATATCAGCCAGTACAAGAGCCAGGGGGTTGTAGCTCCCTTCCACTAGCAGCTGGAAAACGAGTAAAGAAGCATTCTGTAGGTAGGCACCTACGTACTAGTAAATGGATCAGCTAGTACAAGAGCTAAGAGGGTTGTAGCCCTCTGCAGGTTGTAGCCTGCGTGCTGGTAAAGGACTGCACCAGTACATTGTAAAAGAAGTTCTCATTAAAGAAGAAAGAGACAAATTGCAGCAGGTGGTTTTCACCCACATTGGGTTTCCACCTTATATCATGGTGTTCATGTGTGTGGCTTTTGTGTGATGATCTGTTCTGTTATACTGCACCTGTTTACTGTTAATATGCTTAATAATGTTCTGATGCATTTACTGAAGATAAGATTAACTGAATCATAAGATCTCTGGATATACGCTAGTTGCATTAGACACAGTCGCGTGTACACGCGGGTTCACTTAACTGAAGTCGCGTATATGTTTCTGAGCATGAAATTGAAAAAGTTTGATTGATCTGATAATACTGATTCACCCCCCCTCTCAGTATTATTTCCAACAATTGGTATCAGAGCAGGTCCTTCAGAGAAGCTTGATCGCTTGAAGGAGATTCGTAGAACAATGGGGAAGAAAGCACGTCAGAAGAAGAAGACAGCTCAAAGGAAAAATGACAACCTGCCGTTGAGTGGAAGCAAGTGTTCAGATCCTGAAGCATCTCAGATTGAAGATGGACAAGCAAATGAAGCATCAGATCAAATCATAGATCAACAAGATCTACCTAACAAAAGGGAGAATGCCCTCAAGGAAGAAATCATCAGATTAGAAGATCAGTTAGAATGTGCCTCCAGAATTCGAGAAATGCTGCTAGCACTGAATAAAGAGCAAGAAAACGAGATCCTCAAACTAAGGCATCAGTTGGATGAAGGAAGGAAAGCTGAAGAGACCTTGGAGAAGCAATGTCTTGAAAAGGAAGAACAACATCAAGTTGAGGTAAATATCTTGAAAGGTAAAATAGAAGAAAAGGATAAGCTTTTACGATTTCAAGATAGTACTAAAGTCTTGGATGATATTCTTAATAGTCAAAGATCTCCTGCTATCAAGACTGGTCTTGGTTTTCGTGGATATATTGAAGGTGAATCTAGTTCACAAGGTGAGGCAAGAAACTCTAATGAGAAATCTGAAATGCCCAACAAGGAACAACCAAGGAAAGAAATTCCTCAAGGAAGATTCTTTACTCCTAACTATGGACGTGATAGACGATTATTTCCTCCACTGAATAATGTTGAATGTTATGTATGTCATAATCTTGGACATGTTGCAGCCATATGTAGAAGAAGAAGGTTTCAAGACCATCATGCAGAAAGATCATCACATTCGAGGTACTTTAATGGATATTGTTTTTCTTGCAATATGTTTGGCCACAAAGCTGTCGATTGCTACAGGAGGAATATGAAACATGTAAGATGCTATGCATGTAACAAGTTTGGACATAAAGCAAGAGATTGCAGGAACAAAGCTCATGATAAGAAGAAATCATCAACATGCTTGAAGATATGGAAGAAAAAGGAAGTTCAGTCAGAAAAATATGGCACAGCACAGGGTACTCAGCACAGCACAGACATAACAAACTCAGGGGGAGCTGAAGGTGTAAAACTTCAGTGTTCTAATTCTCATACGCAAGTTTCATGAAGGAAAGCCGCGTATATACGCGAGTTACAGGCTGCAAAGTCGCGTATATGGAGAAAGGGCAGCAGAACAGACCCAGGTTCAGTCATGGTTGGCTCACACTCAGGGGGAGCAGAACAGACTCAGGAAATGGTTCAGACATGGTTGGCTCACACTCAGCGGGAGCAGATTCTTCAAATAATTCATTGTTGGCATTATGGTTAGAAGGTGTTGATAAAGTCTATGAAGCTAAATGATACATCTTACTGTTTAGGAATGGTATTGCAGGCTGATGCTTATGGTACAGATCATGATGCTGTTGGTGGCGTTCATAAGTCTTGGTCTAGATATTTCATCACTATGTCATGTATCTCTTTTATGATGTCAAGGTCATGTAACGACCTATGTTGGTTTCCCCACTATGCCTGGGATGAATGATGAAATGTTCATATATTATCATCTTCACATGGTTAGGTGGATGAGTCAATATTGGTATATCCCCACTAGGTTGGGTGATGAATGTATGTTGAGTCTTTTGGTGATAGGAAGGTCTTCTATGATGTATAAGACTTTGTTCTTCTTGAAGAACATCTTTTGCAGATCTTGCCTACAGTCAAGGGGAGCATGAACAGCACAATTCAGCAAGAGCAGATTGGTACACCTTGGCATACACAAAGGGGGAGCACATTTGGAGATTTCAGCATGTACTCAGGGGGAGTATGGACAGCAGTATGGACAGCAGAAGGTATACCAAAGAAGAGAATATCTTGGTCCACCCTTTGCCCTTGATGTCAAAGGGGGAGAGTGACTTGGTGTGGTGGTTGCCATCAAGTCCAAAGGGGGAGATTGTTGGCATTATGATTCAAGTGTTGTCCTTGATGGCAACTCACTCAGAGGTTGGTACAGGTGCTCAGAGACTGGTACAGGTGATGGCAACTTAACTAGTGGACAGATCTCAGTACAGCAGGACAAGAAAGATATATACGCAGGTTCATCAAGGAGAATCAGCGTGTACACGCAGGTTGGCTTCAGTAAAAGCGCGTACATGTGAAAACGTACCTTTGGTCAGTGGCAGTTAGTCCTTGGAAGTTGTGCCTATGGTTTTGGACCATGGTGTCTCGACGGACGTGTCGATCCCTAGTTTCGAGGTTGATGGTATTGTGTTACTATGGTTTTGGCTCTTGGTATTGAGCAAGGCCTAAGGCTATATAAGGAGAAGATCACTAGGCCAAAGAAAGCAAGTGTGAGTGATGAAGATCTGAGAAAGTATGTGATCCAAGTGCTGGTTATGGGTTGGTGATCTGAACCAAGGTTTCACCCATGTGGAGGATGATGAATGATGGAACGAGATCTCAAGGCTTGGAATGATTATCTTCATATGGTTTGACTCTGGATAGACTAGATCTACTGACACATGTTTATTATTATGATCTGGGTATGTTTTGATGTCTGATATAGCTGCAGAGTTTTAAGGTTGAATTTATAGATCTGTACGCGGGTTGGTTTTGGTAAAAGAGCGTATACACGCAGGTTGGGTTCATCCAAGTAGCGTATACAATGTGAAGTATGATATTTGAATATGGAGCTGGATCTGGTTGTTGCTATGATTGTCTGGTTATTGTTGACAGGGTTACAGTGATTCAGAATTGGATGTTTCAGTGATTGATGATGCAGGTTGTACTACAATGATGATTGTCTTATGGATCCAGTATGAAAATGTATGAAACGTGGTCCCGGGTAGCTCGTAGGCCGGCACCTACGTACTGGTAAACATATCAGCCAGTACAAGAGCCAGGGGGTTGTAGCTCCCTTCCACTAGCAGCTGGAAAACGAGTAAAGAAGCATTCTGTAGGTAGGCACCTACGTACTAGTAAATGGATCAGCTAGTACAAGAGCTAAGAGGGTTGTAGCCCTCTACAGGTTGTAGCCTGCGTGCTGGTAAAGGACTGCACCAGTACATTGTAAAAGAAGTTCTCATTAAAGAAGAAAGAGACAAATTGCAGCAGGTGGTTTTCACCCACATTGGGTTTCCACCTTATATCATGGTGTTCATGTGTGTGGCTTTTGTGTGATGATCTGTTCTGTTATACTGCACCTGTTTACTGTTAATATGCTTAATAATGTTCTGATGCATTTACTGAAGATAAGATTAACTGAATCATAAGATCTCTGGATATACGCTAGTTGCATTAGACACAGTCGCGTGTACACGCGGGTTCACTTAACTGAAGTCGCGTATATGTTTCTGAGCATGAAATTGAAAAAGTTTGATTGATCTGATAATACTGATTCACCCCCCCTCTCAGTATTATTTCCAACAACCCGTTCCTAGTCAGAAGGCACCAGAGGAGAATCCGGAGGAAATAAGGGCAGAGGAAAAATTGGCCCAAGAAACAACAGAGCCAAGAAAGGTTCTTACCCCGAATCAGCCACCTCAAGAAGAAAATCTGGAAATCAGTCACACTCCAACCCACGGAAAAAAGTCAACTATTTTTTCTGAGAAGTTGATGAAAATAAGGGAATTGCAAAAGGAAAAAGGGATACTGTTAAACGTGATAGTCAGGCTTCGCCAGCAAATTAGGCTTCTAAAAGCAAGACAAAGGGGGGTAGGGACCTCAACAAGAAAAAATTCGACCACGCCAATGAGACCCCGTAAGAATAAAAGGCGAAGAACCGGGAGTCGTTCCACTAATCAAAATCCTGATAGAAGCCAAACTGCTGTCCCTAATGAAGCAGAAAGACAAACTGTTGTTCCAATTGAAACAGAAGGACAGACTGTTGTTCCATTTGAAAAGGAACAGCAGTGGGCTGGTGTTCGTGTTAAAATTGAAAAAGATAATAAGGTGGTTCTGACGGAGGCACCACCTTTGGGAGTAATAAGGGTTATGAATTCAAAGCAGCATAATAAGAAACTCCAAGTAAAGCTCCCAGCCTCCATAGATGCATGGAAAAAGGACCCAAAAACAAGAACCCTCCACCATCATTTGAAGCAGGCTCAGCAAGAAGCAGAAAAGCTCAGGGAACAAATGGTCCCCCGTGAAAAATATGAGGAATTACAGCAGCAGTTAAGGAACGTCAACCTGTCAGAAAGCCAAGCCTTCGAAGGATGGCGAAAGGAGCAAGAGAAAGTTGCCAAGGTAACCCGTAGATTAGATGTAGTTATTAAACAAATGGATACCTTGTGTGCTTTGTACAATGATGCCCTAGCATGTAGAGCTCCTGCCAAAAATTATGCCCTGTTTCTAACGGAAAGATACTTACAATTGAAAATTAAAGCCGTTAGGGCAGGTGCTCCCATAGAAATTAACACTATAGACGATTTTATAAACTGCTGTAAGCATTATGGGGTAAAAGTACAAAGGTTATTGTGTGAATTTTACCTGCATAACCTTGTACTAGAACAAGAGACCGAGCTGAACCCTGGCCCTTTTGTCGGAGATATTCAATTACAAGCATTCATTTCATTTACAGTTAATCAGATTAAATGGCTCAAAGCCTACAATGCATTTCAGGGACAAGAAAATGGATTAGACCTATGGGTAAGAGCTGAGCCTAGAGACCCGGAATAGTTATGGAAAAGTCATAAAAATCTCATGAGGGCTCCAGGAGTGATTGAAGCATTAGGACCCATGCATGAAGCAATCATTCGGCAAGGGCTTGAATTCTTTTCTTCTATTAAAGACCCTGGCATTGAAGCAGCTAAATTTCGATATCGGGTATCTAATCCAAATATTCAGCTCCGAGAGCCGTTTAAGTATGAAAATTTTAAGCTTGTTGCTAACCGATTCCCCCTCTATGGTGAAATTGTTTTGAGGGCAGGGCCATACTGGTTAGGATATAGGTTCCAGAGTCCAATCATTTGGCATCCTGCACCCGGATACCAAGCCCTGTATGAAATTCCCGAGGGCCAGACAAGCCATTTCTTTGATCATCTAGTTTCGCATCATGGGTGTAGGCCCCCAAGTAAATTCCATCTCCAGCCTACTCCCTCACTGCTCTGCATGTCAGCTACAATGTTTTCATGAGGCCATGAAAAAGGGTAAGCTGGGGGGTGTGTGGAGTACCAAGGAAGGTATGTTTCGATGGTCATTTTGGTATCTTTTCATTAGAACTCAAAAGCCTTTTGCATGAGAAATCTAGATAATGATAAGAATTTATGAAAAGAACTGATAGTCGTCATTTCTATGTGCAAGAGGGAGGAAATACGGGAGGTGGCCATTCCAAAAGTAAAGACAAGGATGAGCTAATTGCTGTCCCTTTGACGGAAGACCGGAAACGAACTAGATCACAACGAATCAACCCAAGAAAGGACGCTGAGATACCAGCACGAAACAGAAAAGGGAAGAAGTAATGCAGTATTAATGATTCTGCGAATCCCTCAGGATCTGAGATCCTGAGGGATATCCTGAGGGATCGCTATTTTACTTATTTTCTGTACCTAGATATCTCCACCATCTTCCCTATAAAAGGGGTAGCACTGTTGGCTTCAGAGAGGATCTTTTGGGGGTTCAATTTCTTTTAAGGAAGATCAGGACTATGATCTTTATGTTCAGTTGAAGACTTGAGTTCCTGTAATTTTATTGCATGCTTTAATACAGACTTGTTCACTCTTTTATCTTTGAGCCTGGATCTATCTTAAGCGGTGTACCCCTGGAGGCTAAGGGCCCGGCCCTGGAGGACACTTGCTCTTGTATTAATACGTGTGGTTTCCATGTGGTTTGTTCATAGACGTACTCTAGTAATCTGATGTGTTTTGAGAATATTCTATTACATGCTCTGTTGTGATTAAGTCATTTCGTGTTCTTGAACTTTATATCGATGCTATGTTATTTTACCAATTATTTAAGCATTGATTAATCCCTACATGACACTGTTACTTTATTACAGAATTCTTCACGATTGTGTTTTGCATTATAACAAGTCATCTGGAAAGATCTGTTTTACATGGGTATCGAATGTGACTATTCTTTATTATGAGATACAATCGTATGTGTTTTAATAGAAGTAGATTAAGTATGGTGTGTTTCTAAGGTTCTATAATATTGTTCCATCATATAAGATTGAGGGATTGGTGTTTTGATTGGCATGGTTAAATAGAGTTGCAACTTAAAGAACTCAGTTATTACTTATTTCGATTACTGTTCTATTCTTGAACTGCTGTTCCATTTACCTGTTGTTCCATTTATTTGTTGTTCCATTTATTTGCTGTTCCATTTATTTGTTGTTCCATTTCAATTTGTTGTTCCATTTCCAGATTGCTAATTTGCTGTTTCTTGAGGACAGACTTAGGCTGTAGAGGACCCCAGCATCTGCTACTTGGTCCCCAGACCTCTGATCTGCTCCCGTCAGCTATGAAAGGGATGTGTTATTGCTACCAAGCCCTTGGCTGATGTGCTGTTCCATTTCATTATCACTTCTTTTATCTGTTGTTTCATTTCTAATCATTAAGAACGATCCTAGGCTGTAGTGAGCCCAGCATCTGCTATTTGGCTCCCAGACCTCTGATCTATTCTCATCAGTTATGAAAAGGATGGGTTATTGCTACCGAACCTTCGGCTAATGCAATAATTGGTGTGATTTAGTCCTTTGAAGTAGTTAAGTTGTAGACTTGCATTAGTTTACTTTCATAGTTGTAAATAGCTGTACTACAAGCATTACTCTGGAAAATGCTAGCCTCAGACTGAGACACCCTTTGAAATAACCAGACGATCCCGGATTGACATATTAATGTGAGGTAACTAGAGGTGAAAGAGACCCTTTTTTATAGCTCTACACCTGTTGCAACAGGAGGCTAACAGTGGCTCCACTTGGGGATGGCCTTCCCTTGTGGAAGGCCAAGAACAGTAGGTCAGACTGACTTGTTTTTCAACTGCTTCTGTACTTTAAAAAAACCTTTCCTCTTGGCTGGATGCTTTATTATATATATTACGACAGGGTTGAAGGGCTTAGGGCCTTCACTTCGGGCTTCAACTGCATCAAGCTACTATACAAACAGAAAACTCAAAACCTACCTACCTACCCTAATCAGCACTTGTTTGCTAGCTAGGTATAATGAAACAACCAGTGCAACCACTTGAGCACCAGCAAAAAGAAGCAAACGGTTTGACTGATAATTGGTGAAATCAGAAACATTGTCTGGTCATGTGCTCCAATAATCACGATTGTGACATATGAAGGTATTTGCTGAATGTCTTGGTCTTCATAGAGACAATATATTAAATATTTTGAGTTGAAAAGATCCTCCATGTAATCAGCTACAGGATCTATAAAAGCATTATGTGTGAGAGTTTCTTCTAGACTAGCTTTGTCTGATGGAACAGTTTCATCCTCAGTAACCACCTCTGTAGCCGGTACATCTTTCTTTCTCTTGAAAGCATGATTATCTTTAATTTGTAAGTCAAAAGGTAATCCAATTTCCTTGGGACTAGGAGAAGGAAGATTTTGGAAGAACTCTTTAGGATTAGGAAAATCATACGACCGAATTTGAGAATGCAAAAATTCAATCTCAATCTCATGCTCTTCAACCACTAGGTCTAAAAGACACATTCTGATCTGGGGCTGCTCTATTGTTTTGACTTTCAACAACACAAATCTAACAAAATCTTCATCAAGCTCATATTTTGATAATAACTTTCTGAATTCATTTGTAGCTTGCTCTATTGCAAGATCTCCCATACACCCAGTCATTTGACCTGACTATTAACACTGTGGAATGGGATTATTTGGTTGTAAATCCACTCAAAACTTTGAAAAGTTTCCTCTCAGGTTCACTCCTCCAGTGGAGCCTTGATTATGCAGATGATGTGGAGCCGCTAGGTGGATGATCAACTTTGGAGTTCCTGATCTTTGTCCACCATCAAAGATCAGAACTAGGCTTGAAAAAATGGTTGTGAAGGTTTGGTCCCTCCTAGTGGAGCTTTCCAACTTTTTTTGTGACACTTTGTGAAATTATTTGAGGAAGTTCCCCAGCGGAGTCGCCATTTTGATATCACTCAGGTTGTCCTTAAGCTCTGGAAAAGGATACAACCGAGGTAACCACAAACCAACTTTGGACTGCAGGTTCTAGCCAACCTGCAATCAGAGAGGGCTCTCTCTTTAAGGATTTAGCTTTGTTTGAAAAGGATTTTAGGCTAGGTCTTGAGTTCAGAGGGTTTTTGTTTTGTTTTTGGTGGGAAAATTGATTTTTCAGATAGAGAGGCAGAGCATAGTCTAAGGGTTTCGAACCATTGGACGTGGGGACGAGGAGAAAAAACTGCTGGTGCTTTTCCTTAATAATAGTGAGGGAAAATGGAGCAAGATAGCTGGGCATGAAACAATGTTTCAGGTTAAAGGGATGGAAAGAAATGCTAAGTAATGAGAGGCAATTAAGAATATCTCAATTATGCTTAACAGGGGAAGATAACTGGGCGCTACCTAGGGGCATTTAAGAATCCCTAGATAATTGGAAAACACAGGTGAATCGGGGTAAACATGAGCCAGAAGGAATTCATATTTATAACCAATTCAATCAGAAGAAAACATAAAGGAATAGCAGAAATTGAGCATAGAGAGTATCTAAACTAATTCTAGGCTATTCTTTCTTCTTGCTACTTAGATAGTGGTAAACAATAAACAGAGGTAAGATGCACTTATTGCTTCAGGCTACAGCACAAGAAATCCATCTTCATATTTCCGTAAACATTCATTCACAAGAGACAGTTTTCCCTCCAAGCTTTCGGCAATCTTTGATTATGGAAAAGCTTAGGTATACACAGCGAGTCTCTAGTGAACTTCTCAATTGACCAACCCTTAAAACAATGCTGAGGGTGGTATATATAGGGCAAAACTATCTACAGAGTTCTTTATTATATCTTGACCTAATCAGGTCATAATTAACTGACCTAACTCTGCCAGAAATAAATGCATGCAATAACTTGGGCTGCGCTGGGGGTGGCCATATCAAAACTGAATAACTTATGTAGTCCTTGGTGCAGTATCTTTTGAAATAAATGTGCATGGGTTTCTGCTTTTTTGTTGTCCTGTGCTTTGAATGCCTTAATGGTGATTTGAGGGTAAGGATGGGTTGATGATGCCTGATTTGACTTTCTGGGGGCTTCATTAATATACAGGTGCTTCGAGCCCCTAAAAAATCTTTGCTGATACACTTTGGCGTCCTTTCTTCCTTCTGATACTCTTTGACAAAATCTGGACTACTGTTCTGATGTGCTGCGGGTCTAATCACGCATTGATGGCTGCTGTTCGGCCTCTGTATCCTCCGAAATTGTTTTCTGCTCCTTTCGGTATGCTCTGCAAAGAAAATGGATCATTTTATGGCCTTTCGGGCTTCCTAGGGACTGTGTAACAAAAGATTCCCTGAAGATTCTCCATTTCGGCCTAAAAAATCCTGCGATGAGCGATTTGCGCGCCTTTGCGCCCAAAAAGTGTTGATGACGTCAGCATAACATCAGCCTGATGTGACATTGTACGGCGGGTGACTCGACATAGTGACTGGGCGGGGGGTGACGTGGGCTGTGATGTCACGGGTGGTAAGCGGTTTCGGAGCGCACCGCTTATGGACGACGGTGGTTTCGGGGGAGAGGGCTCCGGCACAGCCCAACGCTTGACACGTGGCGGGAGGTACGACGGTAATACCGCTCACTCCCGGACGCTAAACGTCGGGCAGGTCGGGGATGGGACGGCCCGCCCACCGTTGATCTGTGGGGCGGGCGATCCAATGGCTGGTGGGGAGTGTGATGTGACGGAGGGATAAGGGGCGGCATATGCACAAGAATATTCCTTTAATTTTTTGCGCGGGTGGGTTCAAAATTAAGAAATGGGGGTTTTTATGTGTTAAAAAGGCGCGGGTTGATATATTTACATTCGGACTTAGGGACAAGGGTGGAACATGGGTTTCTTGACAAGCGGGGTTAATATTCTATGTACAGAATGTAGGGAACAGGTGCAAAAAATGGTTTTTTTTTTAAGGTTTTTAATGGGTTTTTGTGCTAGGGGAGAGGTTACTAGCTGACCAGATGTCAAACTAGCTCCTTAATGAATCAGATAGGCTAAAGACAGCCCTAGATGGACTGTGATTTCCTAGACTCAGTAGAATTATGGCTATAATGCCCGGGAGGGAGTATTTACATAAGGGAGTTTTATATACATGATTTTAATAGGGAAAGGGAAAAACTGATAGGGAGTTTATATAATAAAGCTAGTAGTTAATATGGAGATGAACAGAGGGCGCTAAGGTATGAGACCTTAGGCTTTGTTGGGAAGAGAAGGCTCACAGAAGATGAGTGAGCAATCCTTGGGTGAAGCAGATCCTCACCAAGGCGAATGTCATGGAGATGATGAAACTGAGAGGCTCAAGGAGATCTTGACCTCTTGGGGGATGTTAGTAAGTGACTTGGGGGAAATGAGAAGAAGGGGAGGTTAGTGAAATCCAGCCTGAGTACCTCCTTTGGAATAAAACTGCCTGATAAATGTGATCTAAAAAGATAAGACATTGCGAGACATAAAATTTATCATCAGTCATCATTCTGCCACCAAACAGCTACCTACCCAGCCTATTGTCCTAACATTTTTTCTTCTTTTCTGAGTAGGGTGCACTTAGACTTGCAGACCCAGAATTACAATTTTTCTTTTGAATGTTTCCTATCTAAATCTGCACTTATTTCTGCCAGGGCCCAGATTAAACAGTTGGGTCCCTTTGGTTCTCTACCTATCTACAAATCTGACCAAGATTAAACTGTTTGGCCAGATATTATTCTCTATATTCTAAGACAAGAAATTTAAACTTTAAGGAAACCAAGCTTAGGCTATTTGGTTTTCCTTTAACTGAGCAACCTTTCAAAAATGGAACCTTTGCAGCATGGAAAAGATGAACATTTTTGGCACTTCCACTGTCAATCATGAAATATGAAACCTGTTGCAACAGGAGGCTAACACTAAGATTCTGGATGATTATTCTGAACGTACCGGGATGGATTCTTCTCTTCTATTCTTATCTGTTCCTCTGGTGCTCCTTGAGGTTCTTCTTCTTCATCATTCTGTCTTTGAGGGTAGTCTTCATCTTCTTCGATATTTTCATGATTTACTTGCCTAGGAATATATCCCTTTTCATCAACCACTACATCAATGCTGTCAACAATTCTTCCAAGTCTTTTATTGTAGCACTTATATGCTTTGTTGTGTGGAGAATAACCAAGAAGAATGCCTTCATCTACTCTAGGTTCAAGTTTGCCAAGTTGCTCTTCAGTATTCTTAATATAGCATTTGCTCCCAAAGATTTTGAAGTGCTTTACCGAAGGAGTCTCACCATACCAGAGCTCATGAGGAGTTTGAGTGTTGTTCACTTGGACATTTGTTTTGTTGAGAATAACAACCGCAGCATATGCGGCTTCACCCCAGAAAGTTGCGGGAGTTCCAGACTCATCCAGCATAGCACGAGCCATTTGTTGGACTTTTCTGTTCATCCTTTCCACCACTCCATTTTGCTGAGGAGTTCTAGCTGTAGAGAATTCTCTTCTTATCCCATGTTCTTCACAGAAATCGAAAAATTCATTTGAGGTAAACTCCCCACCTCTGTTAGACCTGAGGCACTTAATTTTGTAACCTAATTCATTTTCAACCAAGGATTTGAAGGATTTGAATTTCTCGAATGCTTCGTCTTTGTGCTTCATAAGTCCTAACCAAACAAACATGGAGAAATCGCCAATGAATAATATCAAGTATTCTTCTCCTCGAGGTGTCCTTTTCCTAAATGGACCACATACATCTGTATGGACTAGCTCAAGAGGCATGCTAGCTGATCCTTCCTTCTCTGGAAAGTTAGTTCTGGTTTTCTTTCCAAACTGACATGATTTGAATATGGTGTTGTCTGGAATTTTGATATCTGGAAGACCACGAACTTCCTGATATTTGCATTCTTTCCTTATTTGTGAAAAGCTTAGATGCCCCAACCTCCAGTGCCATAACCAGTGTTCATCTTCCTTGCTCAAATAGCATTGTTGTTGTCCTTCTTCAAATATGTATAGATTATTTGGAGTTCTTCTACCTTTGATCACTCTTTCACCTGTATCAAGATCACGAACACGACATCTCTTTGATCTAAATATCACCTCGGTTCCTTGATCACACATCTAGCTGACACTTAGAAGATTATGCTTCAATCCATAAACATACAAAACATTTCCAGTTTTGACCTTTTCTTTTAACTGAGCAGTGCCTTTTCCTTTTATAGCTGCATGAGTATCATTTCCAAAAGAAACTTTCTTTCCCTTTTCTAAAGCAGAATATGATTCAAGTTTTTATTTATCACCTGTCATATGTTTCAAACATCCACTATCAATGTACCATAGATTTTCTTGTCCTTCTGCATAAAATGCTATCCCACATCTTTCTGTTTGTGGTTCCTTTATTCTCCATGTTCTGGTGCTTGAGGCTTGTTCCTTTGTCTGCTGAAACCTGCTCCTGCATTAAGAATCTTCATGACCAAAGTTATTGCAAATAGAACATTCAACTTCATTTTCAAGAGCCGAAAAGTTGTTATAGGTCCTTTTTGTAATCCCGATCATACTTCTTTGTTTTTGAGCTTCTCTAGTCATGATTGTTTTATATGCAACACATTGAGCTGCTTTGTGACCGAAGTTATGGCAAGAGAAACATTGCCCATTGAAGAAACTTCTGCGATTATCAAATATACCGGCCAAATGATTGTAGTTTCTATTTTCATCCATTCTTGAAGCAAATTGAGAAGATTTTACCTGTGGCTGGTTGTAGCTATTGTTCATCCTTAAGACAGATTGCCCCTGGTTTACCTGATAGTCTTTGTTCGTTCTTGATGTAATTCGTCCCTGCTTTACCTGGTGATCTCCATTGTGCTTTTGCTCATTCCTTCTTGCTGCATCAAGATAACTCTTTGAGGTGGATGCTTGAGATGTTTCTCCATTATACCCCAGACCTGTCTTGTTTAGTGGAGAACGCTGTACATTGATGATCTCATCCAGAGTTTCAGATCCTTTGACAAACTTAAGATTAATAGCCTTTGTTTTCTCAATTTCTTTTCTAAGGTCAACAATTTCACCTTCTAACTTTTCAAGATATTTTTCTTTTTCATCAATTTGAAATTGTAGAGTATCAATGATCATATTCTTTTCTTCTATACATGTCTTAAGTCTAGAAATCTCTTCATAAAAACTATCCACATCTATAGCATCCATGTAATCATCATCTTCAAATGCCATTAAAAGTTTATATTCATTACCTCGTTCATCTTCATCACTATTTGATAGACCATCACTGTCTTCATGAGTGTAGTAGCTTTTCTTATTTTCATTCTGTTTCTTGTTCCATCTAGCAGGTTCCTTTCCTTTGTCAATCTTATCCTTATGAGAACATTTGGCAGCATAATTACCTACTCTTCCACAAGCAAAACATTTAAAAGGTAGCTTACCTCTGAACCTTCCAGTACCCCGTTGAAGATTTCTGACAAAATTTGATTCTTCTTCTTCTTCTGGCACGTGACTTGATTCATAGTAGTCTCCTTTGCTTGAAGCCTTAAAAGCAGCTTCTCTCCTGTCTGATGGACCTCCTTTTCTCATTTCATAAGCAGTTATAATTCTGTGTAGCTGAGACATAGTAAGAGTTCGTAGATTTTCCTTTTCTTCTATTGCAGATACTTTAGATTCAAACTTGGGGGACAATGATCTTAGGACTTTTTCAACCACAACAGCCTCTTTTATTTATTCACCCAAGTTTTTCATACAATTAACAATCTCATCTACCCGAAGGAAATAGTTAGCCACACTTTCATCATTATACATTCTGAGATTCTCATACTGAATCCTGAGGGTTTGAAGTTTTGCACGTTTTACCTGTTCATCTCCTTCGTAGCTCAAAACAATCTTGTCCCATATTTATTTTGCGGATTTATATTGCATAACCTTCATGAATTCAGATTGAGATAGACATCCTAGAAGAGTATTAACCACCTTTGCATTTGTTTCATATTTCTTCTTCTCAGCTGAATCTGTAGGAGTAGCTGATGAAAAGGTATACCCTGTTTCTATAATGTCCCATACTTCTGTACCCAAAGATTGAAGATAGGCAGTAACTCTTACCTTCCAATATACGAAGTTTGTCCCATCAAAAATCGGTGGCCTGATTGATGCTTCCCTCTCGTAGTTGCTCATGATGTTAGATCTTCCTTCAAGCGATCAAGCTTCTTCAGAAGGACCTGCTCTGATACCAATTGTTGGAAATAATACTGAGAGGGGGGGTGAATCAGTATTATCAAATTCTTTTCAATATATATTCCTTATTTATACTTTGAATAATTCTTCAAATATTGATCATTACTTTGTATGTCAGTATCATAAAATAATGAGTAGGAACAAGAAAAGAAAATAGTCACATAAAAGAACACCAGATATAAGGTGGAAACCCAATGTGGGTGAAAACCACCTGCTGCAATATGTCTCTATCTTATTTTAATAAGAAACTCCTTTTACAATGATTTTGTATTGGTGCAGTCCTTTACCAGTACGCAGGCTACAACCTGCAGAGAGCTACAACTCTCTCTCTCGTTTTCCAGTCTCTCCTGGAAGGGAGCTACAACCCCCTACTTCTTTTCTTTCAAGGACCACTTTTCATTAATTTTCAGACTGGATCCAAGAACATCAAAAACTCATCAACTACACTTGCATCATCAATCTCTGATTTATCCAATACTGAATCAATGCTTTCACCAAAGCCAACCCGCATATAGATCTGCAAATATTTCCTTATAACTTTGCAGTTGTTCCATACATCATACATACCCAGATCATAACATGTGTACAATAAAACATGCATCAATAATTTAGATCTATAAATTCATTCTTTCAAATATTTAGATATTAGTTAACCCAGATTATTAGATTTATAGATCAAGCGTGTGCCACATATCACAGATCAAAATCATATAGAGATACCACTATTCCAGCCTTAATATTTTGACCCATCAATAGAACTTATCCTTCTCCTTATGCTCAGGTTTCTTCTTCATTCAGATCCAGATCTGCACCATAACCCAATCACCATATTCCAGATCTAGCACTTTATCAGATATTCAATGGTTCAGAAGATGCTTTGCCAAATGATCTCCTTCCTCTTTTATAGCCTTAGTCCTTTCTCAATACCACGGTCCAAAACCATAGGATCAAAAAACTATTGGATTAATACCATGAACCAACCATGAAAGTGCGTGAGATCAACACTTTTGGATGCAATACCACGGACCAAAACCATAGGATCAAAAACTGTTGGACTAATACCATGAACCAACCATGAAAGTGTGTGAACTTTTCTCTTGCATGAAGGGAACTTTTCTCTGCATGAAAGTGCGTAAATTTTTCTCTACATGAAATAAACTTTTCTCTGCATAAAAGTGCGTGAACATTTCTCTACATGAAATAAACTCTTCTCTGCATAAAAGTGTGTGAACGTTTCTCTACATGAAACAAACTTTTCTCTGCATAAAAGTGTGTGAACTTTTCTCTACATGGAATAAACGTTTCTCTGCATAAAAGTGCGTGAACTTTTCTCTACATGGAATAAACTTTTCTCTGCATAAAAGTGCATGAACGTTTCTCTACATGGAATAAACGTTTCTCTGCATAAAAGTGAATGAACTTTTCTCTACATGAAGGAAACTTTGTTGCACTATAATTTATCAAATAAATTTGCTGCACTATAATTTATCATTTGTGTGATTTGCCATCAAGGACAACACTTGTCTCATAATGCCAACAATCTCCCCCTTTGGACTTGTCATACTGAGAATTGTCATCTGATATCTCTTTCGTAGATTCATCTAGATATATATAAGTGAGTTGATCTTCTATGAGTTGTTTGCCATCAAGTACAACACATGCATCATAATGCCAACAGGGTCAAGTCATTATGTTCCCCTCCTTTACTTTTTCACTCATTTTTTTGTGGATTTAAGGAGAAAATGTGGGATGCTGAGCCTCTCATGGACATGTAATTCAACTTGTAATATCAGTTGATATAGGAGCATAAACTAATAAGAATATATAATGCTTAAGATTCCTTCACATTAAATGTATTTAATGTTATGATATGCAACCTCATACCATGGTTTTCGAAGGATTTCCCTCTTTATCCAATTCTTATCTTATTTTGCTTAATCATCAGGGTGGAAAAGTCATCTTTTTGCACTGATTGCTTCATGTCTATCTTTCTTACTCCATTAAATTCCATTTGGAAGGGTAGTGACTCTATTGATTTTATCCTCATCAAGATATATGATAAAACCCTTAACTGCAATGAGTATTTCATGGCCTTTAAGATGTTGCAAGTTTAGAGAAAATTATAAGGAAATCTTATCATCATACCCTAACCGGTTTTCAAGGAACCATATCTTATGACAATTGTCGAGGGTATCCCTAAATTCAGTGTTTTAATGAATGCAAGTTGTTTCTTTGGGTTCTCTTCTAATGAATCCCCCTCATTTTATTATACTACTCTTCAAAAATTTGGACAAGAATTTTTTTACAAGGGAAAATTGGGTTTGTGCTACTAAAGGAATTAGAATTGCCTTATGGTAGCAGGGGATCTTGTAGATAAAAAAAAATGTTGAAAATGCAACAAGATGATGGAGCTTAGTGGAAGGAGTCGCCTTCACTAAGTGGGCCCGCAGGCCATTTTTGTTGCAAAGTCTATTTATAGACTATGTCTATTTTTAGACATATGGATCATGGTCTATGAGTTGCAGGATGTTGTTTATTGATGATTGGTCATGTTGGGAAAAATAGATGGACTTCTATTTCCGTTTCACAAAGGAGTGATCAGAGTCTATTTTTAGACTGCCAGGCTAAAAATAGAAAATTCAAATATTATTGTCTCATAATAATATTTAGACTATAAACATTATCTTATCCTCTTGGAGCACTTCAGTTTGAGCTACAGATGTGGCACATGCAGCTGTCAGAAGGAAATAAACTTTTCGTGTGGGTCAGTTGAGCTATTGCATGCATGATATCAGTTAGAGCTTATGCATGTGAGTTCTGTGGAGTTGGATGTGGAGTTGATGGAGTTGTGTTCAGTTTGACTTGGTTAAACTAGTTGTAATTAGTCTAACTGCAAATAGACTAGTGATGAGTGATGTGAATTAATTGATTAAATTAATTCACTAATTATTAACTCATAATGCAACCGAAGAATACATCAGTTAACTCAGTGCATGTATAGTTCAGTGGAGACAGGTGTTAGAGGTTGAGATTGCTATCAATTGTGACTATAGTTGTGCATGAAATCTTGCACAATCAATGGATTGAGTATGCTCATGAGGATTGCGCAGTATATGCCCAGTGAAATAGCCTGTGCTCATGTGATTTTTAGTGTGGGTGATTTTCACTTGGTATTGTGCAATAGAGGTAAGCAAAGCAATGGAGAAGATTTGAACCTGTGACTTGTTCAGATATGAGCTAGTTTTGTCTGTAACAGGTGGAGATAGTGCTGGATACTTGTGAGGAGTATTGTACTATGTATAGTTACATGTTCTCAATCATTAATATACCGATAGTTTGGGGTTTTCAGCTGTAAGCTTTCCCTGAGTTACATATTGTGTTAATGTGTGCATGCGATTGATGTTTCATTGTTTTTGATGCTACTAAATTGCTGATCAACGTAGAGGAGGTTATGTATTGTGCATGTATTCTGCAATAGTGTATAATCGGGATAATCTCTATTGAATAAGTGCTTTATTCAAAATTTCTACAAAAAATTATTATTCAAATAGAAAATTAGAGAAATTATTAAATTATTAATCCATGTAGTTCATCATTTTAATTTTTTTTTCCAATTTGAACTCTTGAAAACAACAAAATACCTAGTTTATTCTATTTTTAACTCATATTATCTTACAACGAATTTTTTTCTAATAGGTTGGGGAATTGAGAACTAAACCTTATGAAAAATGTTAGTATGGGAATTGGACTTTTGTTTTAATTAATGGGGACCTTGTTTCTCAACTCATTTGAGACCTCTATGGACATTCTAGGATAATTCAATATCCTGTAGCAGTCTTCCTATATCCTATATCAATTCTTGTAGTATCTGGTAATAGTGCCTATAACAAATAATTTGTAATCCTAATAGATGATCTTGTTCTTGTAGTGATGGTAAGCCTTGTTGATATTTTTCAATCAATATTGCATGCAAAACGTGAAGTAACAAGCTTGGAGTTATCCTGAGTTAATTAGAGTGGTTGTCAGTGGTTAATTTGAGGCACAACATGTAATGGGTGAGCTATCCCTCACCTACTCCTTCTCATCCTTCCTACGCCATGTCCTTTACCTTAAATAAGATGAAATGGATTAATTTTCAAGTCAACCCTAGTTTTTGTCTTATTCTTCTTTGCATGTGTGGTTGACTTGCAGAAAAAGTGAAGTCCTCTACAAGATTTGGCAAAGACCCCTACTAGATTAATTTGGCTATGTAACCTTCTTCTCTTTTCACCTTTTAACATTTTATCATTCTTGGCATGTGTTCAAAGGGTCAGGTTGGTAAATCCATACATGGTTCCTTACCTAATGATGTTTCTGGAGGTTGTTTTGGTGCTTCCAGAGGTTATTTTGATGCCTTTGCAAGTGTTATGGTGTTGTTCTTGTATAATAGAATATAATGTAGCAATATGTAAGAAATATTGTAGATTCTCAGGGTGGTTTTTTTTAGGTGAGCGTTGTCTCTAGACTACCAAGGTTGCTTCTGGAGATGTGGAAATTCATGGCATGAAGTGACCTTCTTCAATAGTGTTGGAGACTCTGACCTATAGGGTTTCTGAAGTCCACTACAACATTGGGTAATCTCATGTAGCAATCATTGAAAATCTTAATTATCATCATTTTATTATTCTAAAATATCAAGCAGGTCTAATAATTCAAGGGAGCGTTGATGATGGTGATGAAAATGTTTTTGGGTGGGGCTATGATCGAAAAGTTAAGGATTTTATATAGTTATGGATATAAAATGATAAAAATTGGTGGAAAAAGTAAAGGGTGAGGAATTTTGATGGAATGTATAAGTGACACAATTCCTCTTATGCTTTTCCTTCACTTGTATACATATAAAATCCCTATTCTACAACTTTTTAGAAAAATCTATGCTATCCTTTAATAGTATAAGAGTTTTTTGTAGGAACTCTAGGAAGTGAACATAAATGCATGAGAATGGGTTAGAAATGTTGAGATGATGTTGTGGATGATGGGTGATGATGAAAATGGTGTACGAGTGCCTTCTGGGCCCTTTGAGAGTGAATGAGATGATTCCTTAGGGTGAATGTGTAGGCTAGTAAATCTATTCAATTTTGTTGAGTTTCATCATTTGTTTCCCATTTTTTAATTCTTTATTTATTTTTTCAACGCCCATTAGCTATCTCATAGAGGTTTTCAGCTAGTGGATCCTCTGTAGGTTCCTGAGGGGAGTTTTTCACCTAGGGATATTTATTATTTTTTTTTCTTAGACTCATAGGCTGCTTCATAGAGGTTTTTAGTTAATGGTTTTTCCTCAAGTGCATCAAAGAAGGTTTTCACTTGAATGGTTTTTTTCTTTGATTTTATTTCTTCTTCAATTTGGTCAGAGGCTGAATGGATTTTGAGATTTGATTATCTCATTCAAGTTCAGATAATGTCCTATTGAATAGTAAATTGAGTTGTGGATAGGGGTTTCTTGTAGAATTTTAATCGATAAGCATTTACAAAAATTTGAATTTTATCTTCATCTATTGCTCTGATATGGAATAAACAAATATCATAGCATTTTCAACTAGATAAGGTCTGAACCATCTAGTCATGAGCTTCCATTTAAAATATTTAAACCTGAAGTGATACAAAAGGGCCTAATAACCCTCTTGGAAGGCTTTGTTCTTCATATGCTTGGAATGCCATATTTTTCTTTGCAGCTAATCCACTTCGGTATGCAATAAGTCTTTCATCATTGTATTCATTAAGTATATTTGGTTATTGTAGCCTTTCTTCTTGTTCTTTGGTGAGATCCAAGGAGAGTTGAGCTACCATCCTTAGTGTGTTATATTCAAACTCAATAAATAATAAGTCTTTTTTTCCATATGCTAGATCATAGGTGGTGAATCAAGTAGTGTGTCTTGTAGGTGGTGTTGTAGGCCTTCTTGTCCTCAACAAGTCTCTTTTTTAAGTCCTTTTTGTTTATACTGATCACCTTAGTTAGTATGTTTACAAATTCTCCATTAGTCACCTTTGATTTCCCATTTTCCTAACAATGATATGGAGTATATTTTTGGTGTTGGATGTCATGTTTCTTCATGATCCCCTCGATTATATAGAAGGTTAATTGGGAGCCTTGGTTTGTCACTAATTAAATTTGGAATCCAAAGTTATAAAAGATATTTTCCCTCATGAATTTATCCACCTTCTTCTCAGTTGATGATTTTACTTCTTTCACCTCAACCCACTTAGTCAGCTAGTCTGTACACATAATCATGTATATATTTTTCCTATATGGAGGATTTGTGGGACCAATGAAACCCATACCCCACTTCCAAAAGAGATTAAAAATAAACTTGTGGTTGTAAAGGAATTTCATCCCTTTGATTAGGTTTCCACATACTCTATCATTCATCAAACTACGTTGTTTATCTCTAGGCATCTTTATGAAGGCTTGACTAGTATTATCCTACTTGCAAGATCTTATAGGTTGTCCTCTTGGCGGTAAAATGGACCCCACATGGTCCATCATGAAAAGCTAAGAGGATGTTGGAAACTTTTTCCTCCCCCACAAATATTCTCAATATTTGATCAAGTCCCAACTTGTAGAGGTGACCCCCAGTTTATGTGTAAGAGGATCTTTTTAAGGTAATTTTTCTATTCTCGTTTGAGGATAGGTGAGAAGGAAACTAGTTAGAAACTAAGAAATTATCTATGTTAGTAAACCATGGAGATAAGAGTGATATGGAATAAACATGTTTGTTAGGGGACCTATCATCCACCATTTCTTCATTCTTTGTAGACAAGGTCATCATTGAAATAAATTTTGTAACAACAATCTATTTTCCTAGGCTATAAAGGATACTTACATCAAATTGTTGTAGTAATAATAACCAATTAATTATGCAAGCATTCACATCTACTTTTTTCATTAAGTACTTGACTATTGAATGATCGGTATGTAAAAATACCTAATAGAAAATAACATAATTCCTAAATTTGTTTAAAGGATCTACAATAGTTAAGATTCATTTCTAGTAACTATATAGTGGTATGGGTAGAATCACCCTAGGATCTTGGGTTGAGAACCCGAATAGAGCAGAGGGCATACATCATAAAGAGGCATGAAAACAGGCAGTCCTAATACTTAAACTACTAAAGTAGGATGAAGAGGTGTTACTCGGAGGTCCCAAGTTTGAGGTCGTTCCCAAGGTTCCAAACCCTTTGCCTCTTCCAATGCCATAAAACATGTAATTCATGTAAGAAAAGCATATACAACAACAATAATAGAAAGCATGTTCATGATATGAGTGTTGGATCATATAAGCATGTAATCAAATAAGCATTAACATAACATTTCATAATCAAATCATAACATAGATTAATCCATGGAGACCATAATCATAAGGAACAAGACATCACCTCTTTATTAATGTAATCTAAAGAAAATAAGGAAGAACTAAAACCTGAGTCTTCCACTGGCTCCAACCGAAACCGTCCTGCCCAGGCCTCAACTATCCTCCTCCATAAGTATACACAAGGATGTCATGAAGGGATGATGGACATCTTAAGAAGGAAAATGAGGTTTCCTATGACTTGGGAGTGCAGAAGGCACAAGCATTTCTTCAAACTTAATTAGGGATTTAATCAACTATAATCTCAATATCTAATATTTTCTCCCCCCTTAGGCCTTCCTATGGAGGTTTATTTATACTTCTCCAAATTAGTTTTTCAATTTGGGAAAATGTTGGGCCATGGGCTATAGTAGGTGAATAAAAGGTAAAATCTGTAAGCTCCACCCATATTAAAGGAGATTATATATTTTTTAATATTTCAACACATATGTGTAGGTTGGGTATAGACTAACCCATGTGTACTGTTGTAGATCTAACCTGGAAATACTATAGATCTGATATAGAAATATAATATAATGCAAGTAAACCCAAAGATAATATGAAATGATTCTTTATAGATCAAACCCTTAAGGTAGGGCAACACCATACATTCACTCCTTAAGGAAGGAGAGCACTCCACAAGCCATATGCATGTTCATACAATAATACTTCTCTTCCTCTCTCCATGTGGAGTCTCTAGCCTTTATATAGGCCTCATACATACAATACCATGCATCATTACCATGGTTCCCTCATACCATCAACTAATACCATGGGCCCATTACATTATTATTAACTACTTGTGGTCCCTTACATGACATGGGTTAAATACCTTATTTATTACTATGGCCCATATCATTATTACATTATTATCTTGGGTACCTCCCTTGGTACCCCATATTATCCCCCCTAGGTATATAACATTCCACCCCCCTAAGCATGTTTCGTCCCCGAAACATGGAAAGAACATAAATAATAAGATCTACTCAAAAGAGTAGTCCACTGATACCATGCACGTGCATCTAGCCATCCAAGAGAAAGGTGAACCCTCGATCTTGCTGGTGCCTCACTCGCTTGCGATGGAAGTTGACTGCGGTAGCTCTTCTGTGTGGATGTGTAGTAGGTGGATCTTTGTTCCTCTCGATCTGTCCTGCGGGGTTTGTTGTCCATGTGGCTAATTGGTTGCCATCTTGATTGTTGTCTTGCTGGGTGATGTGGGTGATGATATGTTGCAGTTTTAACCCACGATGGCTTTTTCTTTACTTCACCCTGCTGTGGTGCCTGTTGTGGTGTCTTCTTTGTCAATATGACTTCAACCACTGAGCCCTCCTCTGATGTATCATCACCTATAACCTTTGCTTCTGTAGCCTCTGTTTGTGTTTGATTGTCGATCATCAAAGGCTCATCATCTGATATGTCAGTCCCTTGAACATCTTCTGCTTCAGCCTCCTTGGACTCTACCTGCTTCTTAATGGAAATATCCTGTAATGTAATTTTCTTGTTTTTATACCAGAGCTTCAGGAATTTCTTCTGCACATTAATATTGGTAGTACCCACTAATTCCATCCAAGGGTATCCTAAAACAACATCCATGTTATTCATATCTGAAGCATAAAAATCACCATGAAACACATACTTATCCATAGAAAGCTTCAAATCCTTATAGATTTGAACATCCTTATTATCAACCTGTGTATGTTCAATTTGTTTTACTGGGACTTGCAATTTTTTTGCCAAATTAACACTGATAAAATTATGTTGACAACTAGGATTGATAGAAACAATGATCTTCTCTTTCTGAATCAATCCATGAATCTGCAATAAGGATATACCAGTAGGAAATAACCCTTTAGGTTCCATAGTTTCCTTCTTTTCTGTAAAAATAAAATCTTTGCTAGGCTGTGTGTCTGTCTGTGTGAGCTTATTCACAAGATTAGATTTACGGCCAAAGCGCTCTATAAGAGCTTTTTTGAAGGCATCCCAATTCTGAAAAGGTCCATTGCAACGCTGATGCCATTCCGCCCATATCCATCGTTCATTGTCCAGGTACTTGGTCCCCTCCTTAAGCTTAGTCCAATCATCTAGGATATGATTCAATCTGAAATACTGCTCCATTTGTGCTAGCCATGTTGACGTGTGAGAACCGTCAAATTTATACAAGTCCCTTGAACTCCGATCTAGGCCCGCCATCACAAAAATATTGAAATGGTCACAGATCTGTCAATATTGCTCAGAATCTCTATTATAACCTATTTTTAGAAATGGAAAAACCACTCTGTATCTGCCCATGTGGTAGAAATCTTGATCCAGGCAATTGAAATTTCAGATCTGCGCTGCTACTCTCCCGCCGTCACCCAAAATTTCTGCAAAAAGAGTTGATTTTAATTCAGCGATATCTCGCTCATCCGGACTCCGATTCGACTGATTTTTTTTTTGAAATCATGTGTTTTTTCACAAAGATTCCAGATCTACAATTCGATCTTGCATATCTGGCACCAAGACTTCTAGATCTGCGCCGCAAACGCGCTGTCCTGAAAATTGTCTGCAACCCCACTGATTTTTGGATCAGCGATATCTCCTTCATCCGGACTCCGATTCAACTGATTTTTTTTTTGAATTTGGGTATTTTTTCACAAGGAATACAGATCTGCAATTAGATTCTACATATATTTCACCAAAACGTACAGATCTGACCTGCAACTCGCCGCCCCAGAAACCCTGCAAAAATGAAAAAAAAATTCTCCACTTTTGTGCCCAAGAAAGTGCTCTGATTCCACTTGTTGTAGATCTAACCTGGAAATACTATAGATCTGATATAGAAATATAAGATAATGCAAGTAAACCCAAAGATAATATGAAATGATTCTTTATAGATCAAACCCTTAAGGTAGGGCAACACCATACATTCACTCCTTAAGGAAGGAGAGCACTCCACAAGCCATATGTCTGTTCATACAATAATACTTCTCTTCCTCTCTCCATGTGGAGTCTCTAGCCTTTATATAGGCCTCATACATACAATACCATGCATCATTACCATGGTTCCCTCATACCATCAACTAATACCATGGGCCCATTACATTATTATTAACTACTTGTGGTCCCTTACATGACATGGGTTAACTACCTTATTTATTACTATGGCCCATCTCATTATTACATTATTATCTTGGGTACCTCCCTTGGTACCCCATATTATCCCCCCTAGGTATATAACATGTACACATGATTTATACAAGGAAAAATCGTGTATGGGTTTTAAAACATTGTCTTTTAGAATTTGGACCAAGTTTGGAAGGGAAGGGTTGCCCTAGGCCATATCATAGAGCATCAAATCTACCATGGGTGGTAAATGGTGCTATAAAATAAAGCTAAGCTCAAGATTGGAAAACTTCTTGCTGATAAAATAAATGACATATTGAAGTTTACCTCTGACTTGTCTTAGTGTTGCCTCAACCACTTTATTTGATTCATCTGTACAGATATGGAAGGGAAATTTCAAATGTAGACATGTTGACGGTGTTGGAAATTCATCAACCAAGGGTTTATCATTGATGTGAAGTCCCAATTAGACATCATACCATTTAGAGTAGGATCCTCATCCAGAGTATTAGGCTGACTTCTATGTATCCTTGTAGATTTTCCTTGGCTACAACGTTTAGCACAAGAGACTAATACACAATTATTTTCAGATTAGCAAGTGAGTATTCCTTGTGAAATATTTGGTTTTAGAAAGTATGAAGGTCCTTCTATAGGAAGCAAGGAGAAAAGTGGGCCCTTTAAAGACAAGTAATAGTACTAATCTGGAAAAGGAACATGAGAATATAAATATGAATACATTGTTGATAAACCAGTGAAATAGTTCACAAGGAAGCAATGAATGTTAAAGAAAACACAACACACCTTCAAAAATACAAGTACCAAAGCCACCGAAATAGTTCAATTTCCTTAGTAGAGATGAAAAAACATACATAACAAACATTCAAATAATAGTCTTACAATATTCAAAAAATATGAAAGAAAGCGTGTTGGATCAACAAGCTTCTGAATTAAGTTAAAGTTCCAAGATACATCAAGACAATGAAAAACACTAGCCCCAATAGTGGAACATTACAGTAGTTACTCACTCCTCAGAAACAACTATGTTCCTCTCCAATGTCTGGTAGGAGTGGCCAAGGTGAAAAATCCCTTACATGAGAAATGAGGGTCTATATATAACAAATGGTTGATCATTCACCTCCCTTGTGACTCTTGGACTACCCTCATGACTATTTGACTTCTCTGTAACCTTTCAACTTCCTGCATGACTTTTCACATTACATGGGTGGCTCTTGGAATTACACTTTACATTACAATTTCCAATATAGAAATTACATATTCCACAAAATGATTTGGCACATGATGACATGACACTTTGACAAGACATGACAAGACATTGATGGCAAGGACTGCATGATGACATGACAATGTCAATGCATTATTGTTGCTGCTATATTTGAGTCTTCTTGAGGTATGGTGCATGTTGTTGTTCTTCCTCCTTCATCTGGCTCGAAATTAAGAATTCTTCAATGTAGTATTGATTTTTTTCTTTTATTTTACTCTAGTGTTCCTTCGTCTTATTTCCTCGTTATCATATTATCTTTTCACCTCCATAGGTGCCTTCTAGAATGGTATCCTTCTCCTTTTTCTCCATCATCATCCTTTCATGATAAGATAAGGTACTTACAACTAAAAACCACTCATGACAAGAAAGCATTAGTCTGAAAACACCTAATCTAACATGTTTCATGAAATCACTTGCTAGAGTTGGAACCAATTGATTGATTGAATGATTGACTCAAGGATTGCACAGTTCCATAGGTCAAGGTCTGGGACTAAGGCTTGAGACTAACCATTGCATGGTTCAGGATGACCAGGGTCAAAGGATTTCAAAATTTAGGGGTTCAAGAGCTAAAGGTTGGGGTTTGAGGGTTGAGGTTTCCCAATGCGCAGTTCTAGAAGGGTAGAATTAAGGAAATGAAAACTTGAAGGACTCGGGTGGTTAATATTGAGGCTTGAGCCTTGAATTTACCTAATGAATAGTTTTGAGAGGTAAGGCTAGGTGACTGAATGATTGAGGGGATCAAGAGATCAAGGTTTAGGCTTGGAGTTTCCCAATGCATAATTATGGTGGGAGAATAAGCTGGGAGATTGCGAATTTGAGTGGCTCAAGAGCTTAATATAGAGGCTCAACACTTGAAGTTTCCCATTACATAGTTCTGTGGGTGAACACTCTCATGTATTTTTTAGTTGCATAGCTGAAGGTGTCAAGCTAGAAGATTAAGACTTGACACTGTGTAGTGCATAGTTGGGGCTAATTGGAGGGTAGAAATTATGCATTTATATAGCTCAAGGGTCAATATTGGGTATTGTGACTACGCAGTTCACGGTTTCAAGATGCAAGGTTGGGGCTTGAGGGTTGAGACTATGTAGTGCATAGTTAGGGAAGGTTGAGTGAAGTAAAGTTTCATGGGAGTGAAATTTTTTGGATAAGGCTATGTGTGGGATTGTTGGGTTATGTTATATTATTTCCACGACTAGCCCTAGTATGGGGGGGCCACAGGGGGGCTTAAGGGGGGAGGTAGCCCCTCTCTACAGGATTTGGGGAAGTGCCTCAGGACTTTTTTTATTTTATCCTATATTAGGTGGCCAAACCTACATATGGTTTTGTGCATGGTTTTCGCACATGGTTTTGGGCGCGATGGTTTTCAGTCCATGGTATTTTCTAGATCCAGTCAAGGGAACTACAGTTATGTTCTAATCCAGGGTTAATGGATTGGGGTTTATGGATGCTTTAGCATGTATATATATGTATTATAACATTGAAAGGAATATAATGAAAAATCAATCTAGTAGTCTTGGTTTTTAGATCCAAGGGAAAATATCTATGTATATTTTTTTATGTGTTATGGTCTCGCCATTGTTTATTTTCTGGTTTTAGAATCCATATGCAGGTAATTTATGTATGGAGTTAAAGCCTACAAGGATTAGTGAAGCTCAGGTTCACAAAGACAAAAATAGATCATGATCACATACTCAAATAGTGGATGAAACAACATTGATCACTCTGAAAATAAGAACAACATGATATCCTCAATGCGACGACGAAACAACATACCTCTCCAAGTGCAACACAAAGGGTACACTTTGTGACAGAAGTGATGACACTTGTGCAATAATGCATGAAGCTTTGGGAATGACTGTAAAACATTTCTACATGATTAGAAGGACTCATCAACACCAAATTTGCACTTTGAAACAAGCCAAAAATCCACTTTATATAATAAGCAACACTTCCCATGCCAAAATATAACATTTTCTATATGAAGAGAAAAGTGAAAATGACACTTCTGATATTCGAACGATGATGAAAGAGACACATGATTAAGAAAATATAACATGAAAACGACACCAATTAAAGTGAATTCAAGAAAAAGAGTCAATTGAAAACATTAAAACAACATTCAAAAAAGTGAAGGTGTGAAAAAGTGACAAAATCATCGAAGTAGAAGTAGAAACAAATCCAAAAGTGAGAGACTCTGAATGATAATGCATAGTGACTATCAAAATCAATTCAACGTTGCACAGACACTATGTTGATGGAATATGCTAGGCCTTTTCAAGATTGCATGAAGGAATGTGCTCATGAAATCATTACGAACTGAGCATGTGTGAGTAGGTGAATTTGACACTTGCAATCTAAGAAGGGAGCTTAAATACTTAACAAAGTATCTACCAACCAAGAATTTACTACAGAATGAACAATCACAAGATCCATAATAGGCTCCAAAATGAAGTATAGTAAAAGATTTCGAGGGTGTTTGTCAAAACAACAACAACAAGACCTCTAAGGAAAGGTGTCGTCATTATTTTTTCTTTAATTTTGTAAAATTCCTTGTGAAAAAAATATTTCTAAAAAATATTGAATCTTTTGTTAGTAAATAAAATAAGGGAGAAGAGATCCTACTAATTGTTTTTATTAATCATCGATAATATCTAGCAGGAACTAACCTTTTTGATGAACAATAACCTTTTTTATGATAATAACTTTGTTAGAATCTACCCAGATTCCTTTTCCAAAGCAAAACTTCCCTAAAAGAATCCCTTCATTCATTAAAAATATGAATTTGTCATGGCTTAAGGAGAGGTTTATATCTTTTAACCTCTAAAAAAATTTGCATAGTTTGGAAAGAGCCTCTTGGAAATCAATGCCATAGGGTGTAAAATCATCCATGTATATTTCTAATGAATCATGCACAAAGAAATAGAAAATACTCAACATAACCCTCTCAAAGGTAGAAGGAGCATTGCATAGAAAAAATGGAAGAACTTTGTAAGAAAAGGTTCCCATGGAAATGTGAAAGAGTATTACCTTGATTCATATGGCTGATTTGAATTTGATTGTACCCGCTAAATCCATCCAAAAATGAGAAGAACTTTTTCCTCTCAAGGTAATCCAAAACTTGGTTAATAAAGGGTAAGGGAAAATGGCCCTTTTTGGTGGCTTTGTTGAGTTCTCTATAATTAACAAAAAAACTCCATTTTCCATTATTTTTAGGGACAATGGCTAAGGGAAACAATCATTCACCCTCTATGATTGGATAAATGAATTTTGTATCCAATAATTTTTGCTATTAATCCTTAACAATGTCTTTTAATGTAAGGTTTATTTAGGTTTTTGGCTGAAAAATATGTTTATGGCCTTGATGTATGTTGAAAATAATACTGAGAGGGGGGGTGAATCAGTATTATCTAGCAATTTAATAAATCTTCCTTATTTGATCTTTGAATTATTTTTGCATGTCAGTACCATAAAATAATGAGCATGAACAAAGACAACAGATAGTCACACCAAAGAACACAAGATGTAAGGTGGAAACCCAATGTGGGTGAAAACCACCTGCTGCAATATGTCTCTATCTTCTTTCAAATTAGAAACTCCTTTTACAATGATTTTGTACTGGTGCAGTCCTTTACCAGTACGCAGGCTGCAACCTGCAGAGAGCTACAACTCTCTCTCGTTTTCCAGTGTTCTCCTGGAAGGGAGCTACAACCCCCTACTTCTTTTCATAAAGTATCAAATGATCATCAAGTACATAACAGTTACAGTCCACTACAGTTATCAGATCAGTAATAACAGAACTAACCCAAAACACCTTATCAACAGAGAAATTCAATCAACAGAACATCTTAAGACAGAGACGCAGTTTTCCCTTCTGTGGCCTGCGACCAGACGCAGTTAACCTTCTGCTCCCCTGCGTCCACACGCAGAGATCCTTCTGCTGCGCTGCGTGCCCACGCACTGTTCCTTCAACTGCACTGCGTCCTGTTGCTGCAGGGACGCACTCAGAAACACTGTCGCGCCGCGTACTTTTGTTGCAGGGACGCACCCAGAAATACTATCGCACCGCGTCTTTTTCTGCAGGGACGCACCCAGAAATACTATCGCGCCGTGTCTTTTTGCTCAGAGACGCACCTGATCCTTATTATGCTCCGTGTCCCCACGCAGTGCACCTGTTACTGTACTGCGTCCCAGACGCACCTGAATCTTACTCTGCCCTGCATCCCCACGCAGGTCTCTTCTTACTGCACTGCGTCCCGGCGCACTTGCCTTTCACTGAACCTGCGTACCTTCGAGTATGAATGATTTCAAGACTTTAAGAGTAACCCAAACAGTCAGATCTACAGATCTGATCATGCGCCAAAGAGATCTCAGTCTTTCAGAAGATTCACCTTTTAAGATCTAGACCGGATCTAGCCTCATAAGATATTCAACCAAAGACATACACAAACCAAATGATCTCCTTTTCTTTATATAGGCAAGCTCCTCCTCAAATCATGGAACAATACCACGAGCCGACACCATAATAACACAATACTGTCGGCTAGATACCAAGAGTAAAACACAAGAAACCCCCACGAGAGCTTTTCTCTGCCTTGAAATGTGTGCACTGGGTGGACGCACCTCCTGAATGGCTGGCCTGCGTCTCTGGACGCGGTCCCTGCAAGGTGTACCTGCGGGTACGCACCTTCTGAACTGATTTCTTGTGTCCTTCTTATTTTTCAATAAATTGAGAGCCTTGTCATGGGAGCTGCCATCAAGTACAACATCTGTAACATATAGCCATACCAGAAACATAATGCCAACAATCTCCCCCTTTGGACTTGATGGCAACCTCACAAATCATTCTCCCCCTTTGACATCAAGGGCAAAGGGGTATGCTCCCCCTAAGGACATGCTCCCCCTGAATATGAACCAGATCTGCAACAAAGAACCATAATCCACCATGAAAGAGATAGAGACATATTGCAGCTATTTCCAAGATCTCCTTCTGACCATCCTCCATAATGCCAACAATGCATTATATGCTCCCTCTGAACCTGTACCATCAATCAGAAAAAGGTTCAACAATAAGATGATGCATCAACAACCCCCACCTTTTGCCTGAGGTATTCAAAGGTGTCCCTGGGCAATGGTTTGGTGAGAATATCAGCAACTTGTTCTTTAGAAGGAACATACTCCAACTTGACCTTCTGTTCAAGCACTTGTTCCCGGAGAAAATGATACTTGATTGGTATGTGCTTGGTTTTTGAATGCATAACCGGATTCTTTGAGATGCTGATTGCACTTGTGTTATCACATAAGATGGGGATAGGTGGTGTACAAGTGATTTGAAAATCCTGCAAAGTCTGCATCATCGAAAGGAGTTGGGTGCAACAAGATGCAGCAGCAACATATTCCGCTTCAGCTGTAGACAAGGAAATCGAACTTTGTTTCTTGCTGAACCAAGATACCAGTCTGGAACCCATAAAGAACGCACCACCACTTGTGCTTTTCCTGTCGTCCACGCTTCCGGCCCAATCTGCATCTGTATAAGCATGAAGAGTAAGATCTGTATCTCTAGGATACCATAAGCCATAATTTTGAGTCCCTCGAAGATATTTGAAAATTCTCTTTACTGCCTGAAGATGAGTCTCCTTCGGATTTGCCTGAAATCTTCCAACTATTCCAACTGCATGCATGATGTCCGGTCGGGTACCTGTCAAATAAAGTAAACTTCCAATCATAGATCTGTAGGTTGGTTGATGTACTGCTGCAGATTCATCATTTGCACTGAGACTACATCCTGTGACCATGGGTGTACATACTGGTTTTGCATCTTCCATGCCATATTTCTTCAAAATCTGTTTGAGATACTTGGTTTGAGATAAAAAGATTCCTCCTTCCTTTTGTTGGATTTGCAAACCAAGGAAATATGTCAGTTCTCCTAGCAAGGACATTTCAAATTCTTTCTGCATGACCGAGGCAAAGCTTTGACTCATAGCTTCTTCATTGCTGCCAAAAATAATGTCATCTACATACACAACAAGTATTCGCAATTTGTCATTTTCAACTTTTATATAAAGATTGCTATCTGCTGAACCTTTTGAAAAACCTTGTTGATGAAGATATTTGTCCAAGCGGTAGTACCAAGCCCTTGGAGCTTGTTTGAGACCATAGAGGGCCTTTTTCAATCTGCATACAAGGTTTTGATCATTTCCAAGAATGAACCCATCTGGTTGTTCAATGTATACTTCTTCTTCTAAGTCTCCATTCAGAAAGGTTGATTTCACGTCCATTTGAAATACTTTGAAGTTTTGAAAACTTGAGAGAGCAAGAAACATTCGGATGGCCTCAAGTCTTGCAACAGGAGCAAAGGTTTCTTCAAAGTCTATTCCATCTTGCTGCGCATACCCTTTACAAACAAGTCTGGCTTTATTTCTAATTACTTCTCCATTTTCATTCAATTTGTTTTTGAAGACCCATTTTGTCCCGATAACATTCTTATCTTTTGGTCTAGGAACCAGCTCCTAAGTGTTGTTCTTTTCGATCTGCTCAAGTTCTTCATCCATTGCTTTCACCAACATTCATCTTTGCATGCCTCTTTCACATTTTGTGGTTCAGTTGAGGAGAGTAATGCTAAATAGCTTGAAGCTTCTGCAAAGGGGGAGATTGTTGGCATTATGTTTCTGGTATGGCTATATGTTACAGATGTTGTACTTGATGGCAACTCCCATGACAAGGCTCTCAATTTATTGAAAAATAAGAAGGACGTAGGAAATCAGTTCAGAAGGTACGTACCCGCAGGTACACCTTGCAGGGATCGCGTCCAGAGACGCAGGCCAGCCATTCAGGAGGTGCGTCCACCCAGTGCACACATTTCAAGGCAGAGAAAAGCTCTCGTGGGGGTTTCTTGTGTTTTACTCTTGGTATCTAGCCGACGGTATTGTGTTATTATGGTGTCGGCTCGTGGTATTGTTCCATGATTTGAGGAGGAGCTTGCCTATATAAAGCAAAGGAGATCATTTGGTTTGTGTATGTCTTTGGTTGAATATCTTATGAGGCTAGATCTGGTCTAGATCTAAAAAGGCGAATCTTCTGAAAGACTGAGATCTCTTTGGCGCATGATCAGATCTGTAGATCTGACTGTTTGGGTTACTCTTAAAGTCTTGAAATCATTCATACCCGAAGGTACGCAGGTTCAGTGAAAGGCAAGTGCGCCGGGACGCAGTGCAGTAAGAAGAGACCTGCGTGGGGACGCAGGGCAGAGTAAGATTCAAGTGCGTCCGGGACGCAGTACAGTAGCAGGCGCACTGCGTGGGGACGCGGAGCATAATAAGGATCAGGTGCATCTATGAGCAAAAAGACGCGGCGCGATAGTATTTCTGGGTGCGTCCCTGCAGAAAAAGACGCGGCGTGATAGTATTTCTGGGTGCGTCCCTGCAGCAAAAGTACGCGGTGCGACAGTGTTTCTAAGTGCGTCCCTGCAGCAACAGGACGCAGTGCAGTTGAAGGAACAGTGCGTGGGCACGCAGCGCAGCAGAAGGATCTCTGCGTGTGGATGCAGGGGAGCAGAAGGTTAACTGCGTCTGGTCGCAGGCCACAGAAGGGAAAACTGTGTCTCTGTCTTAAGATGTTCTGTTGATTGAATTTCTCTGTTGATAAGGTGTTCTGCGTTACTTCTGTTATTACTGATCTGATAACTGTAGTGGACTGTAACTGTTATGTACTTGATGATCATTTGATACTTTATGAAAAGAAGTAGGGGGTTGTAGCTCCCTTCCAGGAGAAGACTGGAAAACGAGAGAGAGTTGTAGCTCTCTGCAGGTTGCAGCCTGTGTACTGGTAAAGGACTGCACCAGTACAAAATCATTGTAAAAGGAGTTTCTAATTTGAAAGAAGATAGAGACATATTGCAGCAGGTGGTTTTCACCCACATTGGGTTTCCACCTTACATCTTGTGTTCTTTGGTGTGACTATCTGTTGTCTTTGTTAATGCTCATTATTTTATGGTACTGACATGCAAAAATAATTCAAAGATCAAATAAGGAAGATTTATTAAATTGCTAGATAATACTGATTCACCCCCCCTCTCAGTATTATTTTCAACAATTGGTATCAGAGCAGGTCCTTCAGAGAAGCTTGATCGCTTGAAGGTAGATCGTTCATCATGAGCAACTACGAGAGAGAAGCATCAATCAGGCCACCGGTTTTTGATGGGACAAACTTCAATTATTGGAAGGTAAGAGTTACCGCATATCTTCAATCTCTTGGTACATAAGTTTGGGACATTGTTGAAACAGGCTATGCTTTTCCTTCAGCTACTCCTATAGATCCAGCTGAGAAAAAGAAGTATGAAACAAATGCAAAAGCAGTCAGTACTCTGTTAGGATGTATATCCCAAACGGAATTCATGAAGGTAATGCACTACAAATCCGCAAAAGAGATATGGGACAAAATTGTCACAAGCTATGAAGGAGATGAACAGGTAAAGCGTGCTAAACTTCAAACTCTCAGGATTCAGTATGAGACTCTCAAGATGTATAATGATGAAAGTGTGGCTAACTATTTTCTTCAGGTAGATGAGATTGTTAATTGTATGAAAAATTTGGGTGAAGAAATAAGAGAGGCTATAGTGGTTGAAAAGGTTCTAAGATCATTGTCCCCCAAGTTTGAATCTAAAGTATCTGCTATAGAAGAAAAAGAAAATCTACGAATTCTCACTATGTCTCAGCTACATAGAATTCTAACTGCTTATGAAATGAGAAAGGGAGGTCCATCAGACAGAAGAGAAGTTGCTTTCAAGGCATCAGGTAAAGAAGATTATTATGAAGCAAGCCACGTCCCAGAAGAAGAGGAAGAAGAATCAAATTTTGTCAGAAAACTTCAAAGAGGTTCTGGAAGATTCAGAGGTAAGTTACCTTTTAAATGCTTTGCTTATGAAAAGAAGTAGGGGGTTGTAGCTCCCTTCCAGGAGAAGACTGGAAAACGAGAGAGAGTTGTAGCTCTCTGCAGGTTGCAGCCTGCGTACTGGTAAAGGACTGCACCAGTACAAAATCATTGTAAAAGGAGTTTCTAATTTGAAAGAAGATAGAGACATATTGCAGAAGTATTATTTTCAACAATGTATATATGATGAGTGCATACAGAAGGATGGAATCCCTTCATTTATTTATATTCCCATGAAAATGCATCAATATGTTGTATCAAAACAATGAGCACCTTTCCCTCCTGTTCAACAAAAATAAAGGGGATAATTTTCAAGGTTTTGGAAGGGATTACATCTATGGTTCACATTCTTCAACTCAGAACCAATAATTATCAGCTCTACCCATGAAATGTCTTGAGGAAAACCAGGTTGTCTTATATATTCATCTTTTAATCCATCAACATTCATGGTACTAGGTGTTATAGACATTTTTGTGCCTTGCAGCTCCGAGCATGAAATGTCCATAAACCAAGGGCTCCTAAGTCCCTAAAAGTGTTGTTCTAACCCCTAAAGGAACAAGGTCAACAAATTACAACTTCTCTCAGAAGTTCTCCACCAGAAACTGCTCAGAATAAGTCAAAACAGGATCATTTCAGCTGCTCCACTAGCTAAGTGCGTTGCATAGCACCTAAATCCACTGGCTAGGTGCATTGCAACGCACCTAAATGCACTATCAGGGTGCGTTGAGCGGGAAATGACAAATGGCAGTGTCATTCTGCGAGGTGGAGAGACAATGGAAGCTTCCAGAATCTTCTCCTATGACACTTGCCTCACTGAATTCGACCAAGGATGAGTAAGAGGCCTTCAGTCTCCAAGTGGAAGCAAGAACTGACAGAGAGAAGACACTAATCAAATCACAAGCTAACTCATCCTCCTTGCATACATCTATATATGGATCCCTCATCCTAGAGATCCAGAGGCTGGAATTTTGCACATTGTAAGGAATTGTTGTTGGTTTTGAGACAAATATCAGAGAATTGGGTGATCTATGCTTTGTTGGGGGTGAAGAGGGGCTTCTTTGCTGGGAGGTTGATGCTGGGTCAGGAACCATCGGTTGTAACTCCTCCTGGATCTTCTTGTATATCAATAAAAACTATTTTAGTTTCTCCTCCATGCTTTTGTATCATTGATTCTTGTTACATTTGTATGGTTAACTTAAATCTGATCCTAAGTTATTTATGAATATAGATCCATGTCTTTGTATAGTTTTCTTCTTCTGTGATCTTACAGGTACTTGGTTAAGCTGGGCAAGTAAGGGAGCAGGTAGTTGGAAGCTGTCAAAGAGGAGAGGGATTGGATCAAAGGATTAGCGCAAGACACAGGTTGGTTCTTCCTATTCCTCTTTGTCTATAGTTCATAAAGGAAATACAAAAGTAGTTTTTTCTGTTTGTTTCTAAGGCAGCTGTCACACCTTAGTGGGATAGAGCAGTTCTAAATAGACACTTTTCCCGGTAACAAAATGGCGACTCCACCAGGGAGAATGTCTAATTAGTTTGTTTGTGTATCTCTTGTTGTTTATTTCATAAACTTATAAGTAGCATTCGAACTTCATTTGCCATAACAAATGCAAAGTAGACATCTGCTGCTTCAATCCATTCACTGGATTTGTTTGTGATTTGAACAGCTGATTCACAGACTATCTGATTGCCCTTGTGATAGCTCTTAGACCCTCCTTAGATCTACCCCTGATTGTGCATTACTGATTGCTTTTACTCGGCCAAAAACCAAAGATTAAACTGCAAACTGTGACCCAGAACCCAGATAGAATTCTCATTTCTGGCCCAGCGCAGGTACTGTGAAGAGATCCTGCATTTCAATGCACTTCCCGAAACGGCAACCTGCGCTGCAATGCAGTTTCTCTGTGTTACAGGTGCGCTGATCAGCCTAGCCCTGTGCAGCTGAGGTTCTTGTGCTTCATTCTTTCCAGTTTTGTCTCTGAATTTTGTATCCTGTGATCAGTATATGACTGTTTCAAACCCCTTTGCCTTACTGATATTCCGCCTCATTTTTACAAAAGAACTGTAGATGTTTTTGTGTGTTTTTTGAGTCGTTTACAGTTTTCCATTGCAAAAGTATAATAATCGTACTATCGTCCTTTGATTTAGATCTGTCGTAAGTGTCGATTTCGATCATAGGAGAAAGTTTATTTGTTGTTGATGGTCGATTATGATTTTACTATTGCCTTTGGTCTGAATTTCTGAATTTCTAGTGTCAAAACGAGTATCTATTTCAAAATCATAAAGTGTCGTAATCATCTCTACCTTTTGATTTTGAAAAGAAGCTTGTTTGTGTTTGTCGCTTGAAAGCAAATTCAGATTTGTACATCAACTTTCTTTTTATTATCAATACTAAGAAAGTGAAAGAACAAATACATGCATGTGCATTTGCATATAGACAGTCTGTTTGGCTTGATTTAGGAAAGTGCATTTACAGTGTGCTCTTTGCTCTTTGTGAAAAGATTGTGTCTTTCTTTTCCCCTAGTAGCTAGGATTTTCATTGCTGAAAAGAGATAAAAGTTTGTTTATCATCTTTAGATTGCATTTTAGGAATTACATCTACATCTCGTGGTGAACCCAAAAGGCAAACTTCATAAGAAAGATCAACTTAAAATAAATTCAATGAATCTAACAACGCTTTGGAACTTAACGCACAACATTTAGAGGTCTAGGCTAGAGACGTATTCCGGCGTCGTAAAGCCTGGTAACTGTTGTCCTCACTGATGGTTGGGTGATTCCTCCACTTTGAGACAATAAGTGCCAGTACGGACTTGTGCTCCCATGTACTGTCGAGTATATTTTGGGAGACCCCTATATGCTTAAATCCTTTATCCATAGGAAGCCGTGTCTGCCGCCTTATCGATCGCAATGCACTAAACACAGCATTCGGGAAGATTGAATGTCGTACCGTAAAAAGTATTCTGCAGTTTTGCGATTGGTTTGGTACTCCCTCTACCTAGACCTCCAGAGCAGTCCCTTTCGTTCCTTTTAAGACTCTTTAATGGAAAAGGTCCATCTGAGCACTTGTCACTTCAGGCTCATTAAAAATCAAAGGAGACTAGAGTCATCTTTTGTTTTTTCTCGACTCTTAAAAACTGAAAAAACAAGTTGTGTCAAAGCGTATAAAAATTTATTTTAAATGGAATATTCATACCCCTTTCCTACGTTGATCTTGGGTTGAGAAAATGGAGTCTACCAACCAAGGAATTCCCCTTGGTGGAAATCCTAGTCCCTTCTCCTCTTTGGGAGATGTTGGTGCACCCCATATGGCCACATTGTCGCTTCCAGGGCTGACAATTGGTTTGCCTGTATGGCTCTTCTCAACCTCTGTCGTTCAGAACACCACTATTCCTGAAAAATTGAATCAGCAATTAGACGAGTCCAGAGTTGCCCACCAACCTTCTACTTCCTCTAAATCTTCCTCTCCTCCTTCCTCTTCGCTTGATGGGGCTGATAAAGCCAAAAGTCAAGTTCCTAAGGAGAAGAAGGAAAAGAAGAAGAAAGAGAAGAAGAAGAAGGAGCCAAAGGCGAATGGGGGAAAATGAGTGTCGTCTAACGAAAATCCACACACTGCACTGACCAGGCCTAAATCGCCATGTGTCATTTGCAAAGGAGACCACTTTCACAGAGATTGTCCTTCCATCCCTCGGATTTTAAGGGACTGGTCTCCTCGTTTGCACAACCCGGTGTCATCAACCTCTGATGATCATGTTGAAAGCACACCGTCAACTAGTGAAAGTGAAGCCCCAGGACAAAAAGGGAAATGTAGATTTCCTTGTAAACTGTGCGAAGGCGATCATGCCATCCACCGTTGTCCCTTCTTAGATGAAGCTAAAAGAGTTTTGGATGATCGTCCGGTTTCACCGTTACAACTTCCTCTTGGATATAGAAAACTCTTGTTGAGTCCGTCATTAGTTGAAAATCCGGCTGGCCCGCTCAAGTGGTCGGCTGAAGCACCTATCATTGAAGATAAACCATCCGGATCCATACCAGACGAAAGTCAAAAGGTCGAGGCGGCAGTTGACCCAGTCTTGCCTTCAGAGGTTTTATCTTCAGATGATACAGTCACTGAAGAGAACAAGGATGACACCGTCCAAATTCTCTTCATAAACACAGACTCCGACGAACATGGGGGCAATTTACCCATTCCTTTACCGCAGGAAGGAAGTTCGTCAGAGCCGTACCCGGCCGTCTATTCGGTCCCACCTCCAAGCAACCTAGTTGTCTCCTTCGACTGGAATCAACTAGGCAGACCCCGTTTACCAGCAAGCATACCATTCCGAATTATCGTTCAAATATATAGAATGGTTATGGCTGGTACCATCATAGATGAGGGGACTTCTGTCAGTATCCTTTCCTCAACTACTTGGAAAGCGCTTGGTTCGCCATCGCTTTTTCCTAAGATGAGAAATCTGATGAGCTTTGATAAAGGAACCAGTCGACCTTTAGGGATCCTTCCCGATGTGCCCATAACATTGAGAAGGAAGACAGTTTGCATGAACGTAATGGTAGTTCAAGGACCCTTGGATTACAATCTACTCCTTGGACGAGACTATATTTATTGCATGGGAGCAATTGTCTCCTCACTCTTTAGGGTAATGTGTTTTCCGCACGAAGGAAGAGTGGTCAAGCTCGTGGACCAGCTTTCATTTCCCGGATCATACAGAGCAAATAGTCATATACCATCTCTGAATGGTCTTTTCACGCAAGAAATGTCTCAATCTCCAGTCCGTCCTCCCGATGAGCGCGAGTAATTCAGAGGGATATGACTGAAACCTAGGGGGCATGCATCCTGGTCTGCTTCGGCAGGAAAACTTCGGGTATAGGGTAGGTTTCCGCGGGAGAATATGACTAGTCTGTACCCCCGTCCGTGATTGGAAGAGGGGGTTATTCTGGAACAATATTCTCTTGTCAAAGTTATGTGAGTTGGCGGGCATCGTCGCTCACCTTTGTTTGTTTCGATAGACATCGCCGAAGAAGTGCTTTGTTTGTAGTGTGAATAGAACAATCTTTGGGTAACCTGTATGAGGTAGGCCTCTCTCGGTAAAACAAATGTTTTGGCGGAAAGAAGTAGAGGTAACCTTGAAACTCTGTTTTATACCTGGGGGCATGCAAACCTTTTGGAGTGCAAGCGAAGGGAAACTATTTTTTTTTTTTTTATTTTTAGGTCCTCTAACCCTTTAAACTCGTAGGATTAGTCGTCACCTAACTTGCATAAAGAAAGGATGTGGGGAAAAACTCTAAAAATTGCCATTTATATATGAGACATTCTTATCATATGACTGGATTAATCGAGCAGTGTTACCGCGAGGTTCAAGCTCGTTAAAAAATAAACCCGTACCGAGCAAATGTTTCCACCCGCGTTTAAGCTCGTTTAAAAATGAACTATTCCCTGGTAAATAACCACCGTGAATGTAGTACTTCAGCCATTAAAGCCTTGGTCGTGTTTGCACCATCACCTCCACTTTTTCATTGGCCAATCATTCACCTCCATTTGATTGTTTACCCATTTTGAGGAACAGCTACGAAGAGTGATTTCACTAGCCATCCTTGTAACACTGTCGTGATTGGAAAATTCCAAAACTTACCTGGAATCAGCTGCTACCCATTTTATCACTCGTTCCTCAAAAGACGAGTCTTCTTTAAGCTCTTTTCAACTGACTCATAAAATATGAAAAGATTGCCGAGCCATTGGCCTCTCCAGCTCGTTAAAGGGACAGGAAGTGCTATCCCTCCTCTAGATTTTAATATTTGTGGACCTGAGGGATTATTACACAAGAAGATCGAGTGCTTGTTTTGTTCAGCTCGTTAAAGCTATCAAAAATTCATCCCTTCTATATTGTTTTATACTTTTTCGGACTTAAGGGATTAGATGACGAAAAAGGAATTTTGGAGTTACCTTTACGTACCTTTTCAGACTCTCTAAAAATGAAAAGGACTGAGTTATCTTTGTTGTTAAACTCGTTAAAAAGATTAATAGTGACAAACTTGTATTTAGACGAGAACGAGTTTCACTATCGCTAGGCTCGTTAAAACACAGCGATGGGTTTGCCCGAAGGGCAAATTATAGAACAAGCATATGTTATTTTCCTCAAGCTTGACAAAATAAAGAGGTACTGGTCAGCAATGACTGGGGAAAAATTGGGAAGAAAACTCAAAGAATATTTATTGGTAGCAAGTCGCTCTTGAACATGACACTTCCGCTCCGTGTCCGAGTCGGGTTGGGTTGTTTCATTCACCGGTCACATCGCCATGGTCACATCATACCATCCAGATTTGGGGTTAATGCTACCAATCCATCACATCAGTGTCGCCGACATGTTCAAGAGAAGTCATCCAGAAAGGCCACCAGTGTCCCACCCACTACCATACATTATACTTCATTCTTTCATGACCGCCACCCTGAACCGTATATCATCAGATCATTTTCACCTCCATCAAAATCATTTGCTCCGTTCCGTGTCATTGATGTGGGATTCATTAAGGCCCTCCTATGACGGATCACTTCTTGTCGACATCAGCTCATTATCCAAGAATTTGGTCTAGGAACACCCCATTCAGTACTTTGAAGCTTGCATGCCTCAATGGCAAGTTTCTCACTTTCGGCGACAGGTTTACATCAATGACCTTCGACCGAGAGATTTTGCGTGGTGTTCGATGCCAAGTCCTTTATTCACACCACGTGAATTGTACTGCAGTACCTTGAGGATCATTATCATTATCGGTGATTCCTCTCATGCTTGTTAACAGTTTACATCATTGACTGGTAATCAAGCGATGTCTTTCCGTGTTCGACTTCAAAACATTTCTCACATGGATCAACTTGTACTTCGAGTGAAGATCGGACGAGATTGAAGACCCTGGATCTAGTTTCATCCATCCAGGCTGCGATATATATTCAGGGAAATAAAGACATTCAAATGTATGACATTGCAGCACAGATAATCATCCTACCAAAAGGATGATGGCTCTATCAGAATCATCAGTCTACAATCAGACGATTGTCTGTCCTATGTACATGAAAATGAATTTATAAAGTTGAGCATGGGAATGCCCGCCTCAGCTAGATCATGAAAACAGTATGAAGATAATGTATTGTATTGTATCTTATTACAGGTCTCCTCCCAGCATTGAAAGAACGTCGGATCCTCATAATAAAGAATTTCACCCGATTAACGGCCTCATACTTTAGCGGGCAACTGTTATAGACATTTTTGTGCCTTGCAGCTCCGAGCATGAAATGTCCATAAACCAAGGGCTCCTAAGTCCCTAAAAGTGTTGTTCTAACCCCTAAAGGAACAAGGTCAACAAATTACCGCTTCTCTCAGAAGTTCTCCACCAGAAACTGCTCAGAATAAGTCAAAACAGGATCATTTTAGCTGCTCCACTAGCTAAGTGCGTTGCATAGCACCTAAATCCACTGGCTAGGTGCGTTGCAATGCACCTAAATGCACTATCAGGGTGCGTTGAGCGGGAAATGACAAATGGCAGTGTCATTCCGCGAGGTGGAGAGACAATGGAAGCTTCCAGAATCTTCTCCTATGACACTTGCCTCACTGAATTCGACCAAGGATGAGTAAGAGGCCTTCAGTCTCCAAGTGGAAGCAAGAACTGACAGAGAGAAGACACTAATCAAATCACAAGCTGACTTATCCTCGTTGCATACATCTATATATGGATCCCTCATCCCAGAGATCCAGAGGCTAGAATTTTGCACATTGTAAGGAATTGTTGTTGGTTTTGATACAAATATCAGAGAATTGGGTGATCTATGCTTTGTTGGGGGTGAAGAGGGGCTTCTTTGCTGGGAGATTGATGCTGGGTCAGGAACCATCGGCTGTAACTCCTCCTGGATCTTCTTGTATATCAATAAAAACTATTTGAGTTTCTCCTCCATGCTTTTGTATCATTGATGCTTGTTACATTTGTATGGTTAACTTAAATCTGATCCTAAGTTATTTATGAATATAGATCCATGTCTTTGTATAGTTTTCTTCTTCTGTGATCTTACAGGTACTTGGTGAAGCTGGGCAAGTAAGGGAGCAGGTAGTTGGAAGCTGTCAAAGAGGAGAGGGATTGTATCAAAGGATTAGCGCAAGACACAGGTTGGTTCTTCCTATTCCTCTTTGTCTATAGTTCATAAAGGAAATACAAAAGTAGTTTTTTCTATTTGTTTCTAAGGCAGCTGTCACACCTTAGTGGGATAGAGCAGTTCTAAATAGACACTTTTCCCGGTAACAATAGGGTATTTATTTTACACAAAAATGTTAACTGTATTATCTTCATCTAATTGTTTTCAAGCAATGGTGGTTTCTAATGTACATATAGGGTAAGGTGATGATAGATAAATCTCTTCTTCTTCTTCAAGTTATACCCAAATAGGAAAATCATGCTCAATGAGGGATTGAGTAGGTGGATATAATGTAAGCTGTTTTAGATTTCCCATTATTTATATTTATATTTCAAGGCTACAACCGTACAATTAATGTAGGAATCAGTAGTGGATAACGAAGGAATTCCTAATATAAGATGGTATCCATAAAGATTCATCTTAGGCTAAAGGAGAAGGAAATATATGGGGCACTCCTAATAATCAATGGAGACCATAACATCCTTGATAACCCCTTCAGGTGCTACTGTGGATCTATCAACATGTTATAACATTGCTGGTATTTCTTAGGGACACATAGAGATTTGGTTTAAGCAGAGTCTCCTTAGTGATGACACTTATTGTAGTCTCAAGTTAATGAGAGTTTTAGGAGCTACAACATCATTGATTTCAACATCTGCTACCATCTGTGACGATCTAAGTACTTGGGGATGATGACTCTCCCAAGAAAAAGATCAACTAGCTTCCATATGACATTAATAACAAGGGAATCTCCTTTACTCCTCCCTCGACTTATAAGACACTTATTGTAATAGCCCTAGTGAAAATTTCATGTGATAAAATTTAAAAAAAATAACCACGGATGAGTGGGACACTTATTCCTAGATGAATGTTGGGAAAGAAATCCTAGGGGGGTGTTCATTCGGTTGTTTATGGCTAAGGAAATTGGAAAACGCAGTGGCCAAGGCTTTGGAAAGGAAAAATGGCATTTTTGGCACAATTATTTATGAAAATAATGGAAATTAGGAAAAAAGGGAGGTGAAATGTCACAGGTTGCATGTGAGGAGGAAAATGAAGGAAAATAATGGAAAATGAAGAAGATAGAGGCCTCATTCATAAAAATTATTTTTAGGATCAATTGGTAACCTTTTGTTAGTTCAATTTTGGAGCACTCCCATTATTATCTCTCTCTTATACTCTTGGACACTTAGAGTTTTCTCGGAGCACTTTGGCGTTGGAGCAAGAAAGGAAGAGAAGGTAAGACGAAGCAAGGATCAAGATGCTACAATAGGCTTCATTGGAAGTATCGACTTGCATGTGTATTTTCCTTGCTAGATTATGCATGCATGGTATTTTGTGTCATTATTTTCTATCATGGCATGGGTTTTTCCATGTGTAAAAGTGTTTTTTAGCCTAGCATTTCCATTTCCAGATAGCCATGGTCTAATGGGTTTATCATGTTTGGTTGAGCTAGATTATTGGATGGATTCGAAGCTGAGTGAGGAGGATCTCCAAAATGATAGAACGCATGACCTAGTAACCCCTGAACTAGACGGTGGGTTGCGGTAAAGCCGGATTTTGTGTTGTCTCGAATGGTTTAGGAATCCTTTCCTGTGAATGGCAAGATATACGGTAAATCCTAGAGGTGGTTTTCTCCCCATTGGGCCTAGTAATCCTGGGTTTGGGATATTCGGTAAAGCCAGGAGAGAGGGTCTTGGTTTAGATCTTAGTGCTTTGGGTTTGGATTGTGGTAAATCCTGAGAGACTAGGAGAGAGGAAAATTCCTCACAATGTAGGTGGGGAAATCTAGTGGCATCCATGCTTGTTTTGCCTAGTCATCAAGTGGAGATCACGGTAAAGCCTGTTATGATGTGTTCATTATGTTGGCCTAGTGATCCGAGATGGATTATGGTAAATCACTGTTTATGTTGACGAGGGTGAGGTGGTTTAGCCTCGGTATGCCCTGGTTGATTTCCTTTTGTTTGAGTCCCAAATTCATGCTTGGAATATGGAACGGGGGTGAATGGATAAAGAGAAATTTCGCTCAGCCATTCTATGGTCGGGTGGAACATGGTAGTCCCATCTCCAGTTGCCTCATTGCATTGATTAATGAGAAACTTATTCCCTTGATTTTCATGTGTAGATGTATTGGTGTATATAAGGATTTTGATGGCTAATATGTCTATGGTATTTTTGTTGCTATTATGCTGGTTATATGTACATTTTGTTACAACAATTATGTATGGATCTCAACATGTTTTTACTTGTACATGAATGGATAATTTGTTTATGACCTAATAGATGATAATGTGGAAAATGACATGAGGAAACAATGGTTTATATAGATTCTTAGATAAGTATGAGATCCCTACACTTAATTCTAGTTTTTATAGCTATAAGTTACATGTTGACTTATGTTTGATGAAATTCCTATCATGTTTTTGTTGCATTGTTTACTTGTACTCTCCTTGATTTCAAGCTTTCATTCCATTCTGGGTTGTGACCTTGGCTAGGTGTTAGGCCCCTATAATACTAGTGACTCCCACATTACTATTGTCATTGTATCTCTTATTCTTATTATTGTGCCCCTATTGTCTCCATAGTGTTATTAGTATGCCCCAAAGAAACCCACTATTGTTATTTTTGTGCCCTTATCTTATTATTGTTATGTCAGCTAGATTATATTGTGACCCCTTAGACTCCTATATATAGAAGGGAGGTTCAATCATTTGTATCATCCAAGAATTGTTCATTTGTCTAATGTAAAGGAGGTTTCCCCCTCAAAGAGGCTTATTTCTAAGGTGTTCATCTATCTTTTACATCTTTTTGTGAGTTGGTTTCCTAACATTTGGTATCAGCGCTTTGGATTCTAGGGTTTCACTAATCCAAACAGGTTATCGTGGAATTTTCCCTATAACATTTTTTTTATTTTTTTTTTTATTTTTTTTTATTTTTTTGCGACATTTCAGAAACTTAAGAAAAACCCATTTGAGATGAAATCGCGTTGAACCTCCAGCCAGAATTTTCGATCTTGTCTCGCTATATTTTCGAAGATATAAGATGAGGAATTTATGGTTTTTGCAGACCCCCGAATTACATTCCAAACAGGTTAGCTTGGGAAAATAGTCATAACTTTCACTCTGAGCATTAGATTGAATTTTCGTCAAAAGTTACAGAAAGATGATGGACTGTAGTTTTTTTGGGTATAATTTTCAAAACCTAAGGTTGAAACAGTGACTCGCAGCATGTCATACAAGTTCACTCTACTGAACTAGTCTATACTTAGGTCATCGTGGGAGATTTTTCATAAATCTTCGTTGGAGAATCCAATATTGATCAGACTTGTGGGGTTAGAAAGATTACTTAGAGGGTTACCATAGGAAGAAATTTCAGACCTAGGAGATCCAAAATTACAGAGATACATCAGATTCAATATCGAGCTCCTACAAAGTGAAAAAAGGTGTGTAGTTCTTTCTTAAATTTTTGCATAAGCTTGGTTTGAAAAATTAGTTTGAAGGAATTCAAAGGGCATAATGAACCATTATTATCAGTAATTGATTCCCCAAAGAAAGAAAATGGAAACACTTAATAAGAAACCTAAAATATCTAGCATGACTCATGGAGAAGAGGAAGAAATGCAACATGAGATATCAAAACTACAAGACCAAGTGCAACAAATTTCACTCGCACAAAAAGTAACAGAAAATAAGATGGATGGTTTAAAGAAAGATGTAGAAGCTAAGATGTATGGTTTAAATAAAGGCGTAGAAGCTAAGATGGATGGTTTAAAGAAAGGCGTAGAATCTAAGATGAATGACGTGGAAGCTAAGATGGATGGCGTGGAAGCTAAGATGGACGGCGTGGAAGCTAAGATGGATGGAATGGAAGCTAAGATGAATTGCATGGATGCTAATACGAATGACATGGATGATAAGTTGGAAGAATTGAATATAAATTTGAGTAAGTTGCTACAAGAAATGGTCAATAATGGTGAAAGGGTAGTAAAGGAAACTCATGATGAGAACAAAAGAAATGTTAATAATGATTTCATAGACTCTAATGTTGGATTGAAGACCCACAATGTTCCAAAAATCAATATGAGGAAGTTTGATGGAAAGGATCCCAGAACATGGATACTACAGATGGAGCAATTTTTCGATCTCCATAATGTGCAAAACACACAAAAGGTAGTATTGCAACTTTATATTTGGAACCAAATTAGTTTGTATGGTATCGATGTCTTTGCTCTCGTAAACAAATTTTCACTTGGGAAATTTTTACGGAAGAAATTATAGCACATTATGAGGATACAAAAAGAAACACCTTTTTTAGCCAATTGATAAATATCAAACAAAAGGGTTCAATGATGGAGCACATTGAGGACTTCCAAAAATTTAAAATAAGGGTAAAAGATATTCCAGAGGAGCATAGGATTGATGTGTTCATATGGAATTTAAAGGATAATATCCAACATGAGGTTCACCTTTGGGAACCTGATTCATTAGAGAAGGCATTCAGGTTAGCAAGAAAAATGGAAAGAAAAATTATGACAACCAGGAAGCCTACCACTAACAACTATAAAGATGGAATTTTTGTTTCCCCTAGCCTTCCACAACCTACAAGGTTGACACCACAACAATTGGAAGAAAAAGAGCAAAAGGGATTTGTTATAGTTGTGATTACAAATACACTAAAGGTCATAAGTTTGCTGAGAAGAAATTATTCTACATAGATTGTGAAGAGGAGGAAGAAAAGGAAAAGAAATGTCAAAAGAAAAGGATATACTCTTGCAACAAACCCTAGATAAAGAAGAAATGAATCCGACCATATCTTGTAATGCATTGGATGGAATTACCACTCCTCAAACTATCAATATAGAAGGACATATCAAGAAGAAAAGGTAATAATGTTGATCGATTCGGGAAGTACCCATAATTTTATTCATTGTAAGATAGCAAAGGAATTGAATTGCTTCCTATATCCAGAACCATAGTGTCAAGTGATGGTTTCAAGTGGAGGAACCATAAATTGCTCTGGAAAGTGCCATAATATCAAGATATCCATGGGAGAATATGTATTGAATAGCTAAATGCTTTCCATTCCAATGGGTGGTGCTGATGTTGTACTAGGAGTCTAATGGCTACAATCCTTGGGTACAATAGCTTTTAATTTTCAAGAACTTTTCATGAAATTTTGTGCAGAAGGAAAGGAAGTTGAATTAAGGGGTATTGCAGGGAAATTGGGAAAGATAATTAGCTCTAACGGTATGACAAAGCTTCTAAAGAAGGAACAATGAGGTGTAATTGCACAATTATGTTCACTAGAGGTTCCCACATCGAAATCATATATTTATCTAGATCTCCAAAAAGTCTTGGACAATCATTACATGGTATTTCAGACTCCCAAAGGTCTCCCACCGATTTGTGATTATGACATGCCATTCATTTGATTCCAGGAAGTGTTCCTCCAAACGTCAGGCCCTACAGATATATCTATGCCCAAAAGAGTGAAATTGAACGTATGGTTGCAGAAATGCTAGAGGCTAGTATAATTCAACCTATTCAAAGTTCTTTCTCTGCTCCAGTAGTATTGGTGCACAAGAAGGATGGATCATGGCACATGTGTTTGGATTATAGGGAGCTCAAAAAGCTCACTATTAAATGAATTACATGGATCAATTTACTTCACCAAGTTGGATCTTCGTTCAGGATATCATCAAATCAGAATGAAGACTAAAGAAATTCCGAAAGCAACATTTAGAACTCATAAGGGTCATTATGAATTTTTGGTCATGCCTTTTGGCCCTATCAATGCACCTTCTACATTTCAAGGTTTGATGAATTCCATTTTCAAACCCTTAGAAAATTTTTGTTAGTATCTTTTGATGATATACTAATCTACAACAAGTCTTGGAAGGATCATGTTGAACATGTTTACAAGGGTGCTCAAACTATTGGAGGAGAAAAAATTATATGCAAAAAGCTCCAAATGTTTCTTTCGAGTACAAGAGGTGGAATATCTGGGTCATACTGTATCTAGTGAAGGTGTTAAGGTAGACCCTAGAAAATTTAAAGCCATTAAGGAATGGAAAATCCCCACATCCATAAAACACCTGCGAGGATTTCTCAGGTTGACAGGGTATTATCGCAAGTTTGTTAAGAATTATGGGAGAATAGTAGCACCTCTAACAACATTATTGAAGAAAGATACATTTTCATGGAATCCATAAGAAACAAGGGTATTCAAACATCTTCAAGAGGCAATGTGCCAAGCATTGGTCTTAGCTATGCTGGACTTCACAAAAATCTTTATTTTGGAATGTGATGCTTCAGGAAATGGAATTGGTGTTGTTTTAATGCAAGATGAAAGACCCATTGCTTTCGAAAGTCGTCCAATCAAAGGAAAATATTTACAAAAGGCTATATATGAGAAGAAAATGTTGGAAATACTACATGCACTTAAGAAATGGAAACCCTACCTAATAGGAAGACACTTCAAGCTAAAAACGAATCATGATAGTCTAAAATACTTTTTAGAACAAAGATTATCCTCTGAAGAGAAACAAAAATGGGTCACAAAGATGTTGGTTATGACTTTGAAATCATCTACAAAAAAGGGAAGAAAAATGTTGTGGTAGATGCACTCTCAGGAAAGGATGAGGATGTGGAAGCATTGTTGTGCACCATTTCTATTATCCAACTGAATTGGATAAATGAAGAAAGGGAGGAATGGAAGAATGACGAAGAAGTGTGGGCACTCATTCAGAACTTACAATAATATCCCAATACATCTGATACATTTGGCTGGAAAAATTATTTGTTATGGTACAAAGATCGCTTATACTTATGTAAGAATTCCCAACTCAAACAAAATATTCTTATGGAATTGCACACTTCTCCCATAGGAGGGCACTCAGGATTTTTAAAAACTTACCACAGGGTTAAAAAGGAATTTTCTTGGGATGGTCTTAAATCAGATATTCAAAAGTTTGTGGTGGAATGTTTGGTTTTCCAACAAAATAAAGTTGAAACAACTAAGACCCTAGGTCTATTACAACCTTTATCCATTCCAAGCCAAAGTTGGGAGGAGGTTTCAATGGATTTTATCACAGGTTTACCAAAGTCCAAAGGAAAGAGTGTCATCATGGTGGTAGTTGATAGACTTACCAAGTATGCACACTTTTGTGCATTATCACATCCATTTAAAGCCAGTATAGTTTCTACTTGATTTATGGAAACAATTCAAAAGTTACATGGAAACCCAAAGATTATTGTAAGTGACAGAGATCCCATTTTCACTGGAATTTTTGGAAAGAATTATTTTCTTGTCTCAATACTTAGTTAGATCATAGCTCATCTTATCATCCTCAATCTGATGGGCAAACTGAGATAGTAAAAAAATGTTTGGAAGGATATCTTCATTGCTTTGTATCTGATAAATAGACACAATGGGCCAAATGGTTGCCTCTAGCTGAATGGTGGTATAACACTTCCTTCCATACTGCAGAAAAAATGACCCCATTTATGGCACTTTATGGATATCATCCACCATCCATCACATATATCTACGAGAAAATTTTAAGGTTCAAGTAGTGGAACATCATATCGAGCATCAACAACAAGATCTCCAACTTTTAAAGGATAACCTCACGTTGGCGCAGAATAGAATGAAACAATGGGCAGATCAACATCGCAGTGAAAGAAGTTTTGATGTAGGTGACTGGGTATTCCTATGACTATAACCATATAAACAAATGTCCCTCAAGTAAGCTAAGAAGGATAATAAATTATCACCAAAGTATTATGGTCCGTACAAGGTGTTGCAAAATATTGGTACTATGGCATACAAATTGGAGCTTCCTGGGTACACCCAGTTTTCCATGTTTCATGTTTAAAGAAGGTTATAGGTGACAAGCTCCCAGTTTAAACAATATTGCCAAAACTTGACGAGGAAGGAAAAATCATATTGGAACCGGAAGCAGTCACAGAAACAAGAACTCGACAAATATGAAATCAATCAATTTCGGAGTATCTCATCAACTGGAAGAACTTATCCGCTGAAGATTCCACATGGGAAGATGACAATTTTATATAGAAGCATCTAGAACTACTCGAGCATTGAGGACAATGCTTTTAAGAAGGAGAGGGGCATTTTAGGCCCCTATAATACTAGTGACTCCCCCATTACTATTTTCATTGTATCCCTTATTGTTATTATTGTGCCCCTATTGTCCCCATAGTGTTATTAGTATGCCCCAAAGAAACCCACTATTGTTAATTTTGTGCCCTTATGTTATTACTGTTATGTGAGCTTGATTATATTGTGATCCCTTAGAATCCTATATATAGAATGGAGGTTTAGTCATTTGTATCATCCAAGGAGTGTTCATTTGTGTAATGTAAAGGAGGTTGCCCCCTAGAAGAGGCTTATTTCTAAGGCGTTCATCTATCTTTTCTATCTTTTTGTGAGCTAGTTTCATAACACTGGGCCTAAAAAGGTGGCTTAAATCCCAGATTTGTTGGCACATAAATAGAAAGTGTGGTCCACATGCACTAGCATGTAGGCCTATGAGAGTAACTTTAGGTCTCTCGTCACTCCCGTGCTCATAGCATGAGAGTGACTATGGTCTAAGATGTCCAGAACAATAGTGGGACTGAGGTACAGGCTATCTGAGTGGCTGACTTGTCTTTTGAGGGTTTTGTTGATGATGTTGGATGACTGTGTGTGATCTCCCGTTAATTCCACTTCCTTAAGGTCACCAAGGAGGTCGGATCTGATCATAGTAGCCTCTTGTCTCATGTTTACCTTGATTAGCATGGTTACTTGGGTGAATGTGAGAGGAGGGTGTTACACATTGGTATCAAAGCATGGTTCAACTCTCAAACTGGATGGGTTGAATGTGTTGGTCATGTACGCATGTCAATTGCATGCGTTTCTCTTACACTTATATACTTGTTTCATTTTCTTGATGATGGATTAGGGTTGTAGTATGGTTATCATGGAGAATTTGATAATGATATTTCAAAACGTATTTTTCATAAGTATGTGATAGATTTCATATGGATTATATGTCACTTACATGTTCATTTTATGTCGCCTACTTACATCCTTGAGTATTTTTATTATATGTATCAGTCTTGTAGGTTGATTACAAGTATTTATTGATTATGCTCAACTACACGTGCTAATGCATAGGTGTAGTTGATTTGGCATTTCTTTTGCATACTTTGGTTGCATGTAGCAATGTGTATAATGGAGTAATGGTTGTTGTCATGCATGAGATGATAGCATGCATCTTTTATATGGCCTTGCATTCATGACTGCATCTTAATTAGAGTGATGTTTATGAGTTGATACATTTACGTGTGTATGTTGATATGTTGTTATGATCATGTTATACATGTATCACATAGATTTGGTGATCTTGCAGACAATGTATCCTCCCCAAGGTATACTGACGTATGTTGGTTTATTGTGATTTGGCTTATCTGACATATTAAGCATTGCAAGAAGAGAAAATATCAAATGGCTAGGAATATGGTTGACTATAAAGGCTCTCCCTATGAATCTGAAGAGGAGTATGGTGTTGGGAACTCTTCAGATTTGGAAGTTACATTAAGAAGTTTGAAGGAAGAGATAAGGAGTTGTAAGGTGGATAATGATCATATCATATAGACACAAGGGAAGCAGGTAGAAGTGAATGCTATACCTCTTTAGAGTTTCTCAAACTTACAGTGACAAGGTACGCTTCGGATCAACCAAGGACATGAGGATAAAACTAATGGTCCATATGGCAGTAGATCTCCTAGTAGACAAAGGTCAGATAGATTTGATATAGTGAGAGATGGCAAGTTGTTGGAAACTGTGGAAAGGCGGGGTGATGAATACATGTATTATTATAATTTTGGTTTTGATAGACATCATGATTGTCATCGCTATCATCCTTACAGGAGGAATGGTAGGGGATACTTACCGGATGAGTTCAAGAAAGCAAAACCACCTACTTTTGACAGAGATATGAAGAAGCCAGAAGATGCAAAGGTTTGGATACTTGGAATGAACAAATTCTTTGAGTTTCATGAGTACACGGATAAAATGAAGGCCACAATAACTATCTTCAACTTGAAAGGTAAAGAAGAAATATTGTAGCAAGATGTTAAGAGGGTTAGATACATCATCACATGTGACTTGAACTGGAGGGAGTTCAAGAGGCCCTTCAAGAAGAAGTACTTGTCAAGAAGGCACTACGATAGTAAGGCTAAAGAGTTCTATGAGATAAAGATGGTATCAATAACATATGAAGAGTACATGACCAAGTTTTAGGAGCTATTGAGATATGCACCATATCTTACTGATAAGAAGGCTAAATTTCAATGGTTCCTCAATGACTTGCCATTAGAATTTAGAGATCGGATTGAGTATGATGAGACTCGGTCACTTCAAGAAGTTATTGGGAAACTCAAGCATTGCTATGAACAATCAAAGAATAAGAATGAATCTCAACATGGTTGGAAGGGAAAGGAAAAAGGTAAAGGTAAATGGTAGAAAAAGAGGACAAGGCCTCAACATGTAGATGAGAAAGAGAATGTGGCACTACAAAAGAGATTTAATGCAGCTAGACAGGGACTTGAGTCACAACTACAACATAGAGGTGTTGGTACTGGTCATTTGGAGTGTTGGACATGTGGCAAGGAGCACCTTAAGAGAGATTATCCACAAAATCAGGGTGGTAGGCCTTAGATATACAGTGCACAAGAGGTGCAGACTGTTGGGGACATTGGTTAGAGTATTCTATGTATCTATGTAGCAGTGGACAATAGGCAAGAAGAACACTAGGCATCTATCATTGAGATGGACAGTAAGATGTGATCAAGTTATTTCTATTTTGATTCACCCTAGATCTAATTATATCTATGCCAGTCTTGACTTGGTGGATAAGTGTGGTTTGAATAAGGAATTTCATGCAGAGTGTTGGTTAGTACAGTTGGCTATAGGTACAAAATACCAAGTTCATCTTTGGGTAAGAACTCACGTATTTGATTTAAGTGGTATGCCTACAACAACACATTTGAATGTGTTACTGTTGGGATCATATAATATGTTTTTGGGCATGGATTGGTTGTATCTACATAGAACTAACATTGACTACTACGAAAAATATACTGAGTGTGTGTTGATGACTATGGGGAACCAAGAGTCTTCCAAGGTAAGAAGAAAGCCATGTCAGTTAGGATGGTGAAATATATGAAAGCAAAGCGTAGTCGCAGAAACTAGTGCAATCTATGTGTAGTAGACATTTCTAGTTACAAGGGTAAGGAGTTTGAGGATGTAGATGCATTGAGAATGTATCAAGCTTTGCAGCAGTTTTAGGATGTATTCCATGAGGACATTACAGAGTTACCACCTCATAGGGAGGTAGAATTTTCTATTGAGTTAGTGTCAAGGTAAACTCCAAGATCAAAAGCACCTTAAAAGATGAGCACATCTGAGTTGGTTGAGTTAAAGTTAAAGTTGAAGGAAATGATGGACAAGGGATACATTAGGCCAAGTGTATCAGCGTGGGGCACACCACTCTTGTTTGTGAGGAAGAAGGATGGTACTCTCAGATTATGCATTGACTACAGGTAGTTCAAAAAAGTGACTATCAAGAAAAAATATCCTTTGCCGAGGATTAATGGCTTGTTTGATCAGCTAAAGGGAGCAGGAGTGTTCCCAAAGATTCACTTGGGATCCGGATACCATCAGGTACACATAAAAGAGGAGGACATTTAAAAGACTATGCTCAGGACTAGGTATAGGCATTATGAGTTTCTTATTGTTCCATTTGGCTTAACTAATGCTATAGTTACATTCATGTGCTTGATGAATAGTGTGTTTCGTCCATATTTGGATAAGTTTGTTATTGTGTTCATTAATGATATACTGAGGAAGAGCACACTGAGCACTTAGCAACAATATTGAGGTCTATAGATTTGAGGCTTCTGCGATCTTCATTTTGTGTGGTTTTGTCTTCCGGATTTATCACATTCATGAATTTTTTTTTGTATCGACATTTCGAACCAACCTCTGTGGTTCATCATCAGGATCAAAAGGATTAGATGTGTGAAAAAGTTAGATTATAATGGGGTAATAAATATGGGATGGAGATGAATGGAGCCGACATGTTTGATAATGTCCAGAAATAAGTTTCGTTTATTTGATTAAATGTTATTATTATATGTTTATATTTTTATTGATGATTATTGGTTTATTTGTTATTTGTGTGTTTTATATTTTTATGTTGATGATTATTATTTCATTATTAGTTTATTATTTAATACTAGATTTATTAATGTTAAATTTATTTTGTTTTAACATTAATGTTTTCATTGTTAATACATCAATGTTAAAACAAAATAAATTTAACATTAATAAATCTAGTATTAAATAATAAACTAATAATCAACATAAAAATATAAAACGTACAAATAACAAATAAACCAATAATCATCAACAAAAATATAAACATTTAATAATAGCATTTAATCAAATAAACCAAATTTATTTTTGGACATTATCAAACATGTTGGCTCCATTCATCTCCATCCCATATTTATTACCCCATTATAATCTGAATTTTCACACATCTGATCCTTCTAATCTTGATGATGAACAATAGAGGTTGGTTTGAAACATCGATACAAAAAAAAAAAAAAAAAAAAAAATCATGAATGTGATAAATCCGGAAGACAAAACCACACAATATTGAGGTTGTTGAGAGAGCATCAATTGTATGCTAAGCTTAGTAAGTGTAGTTTCTTTCAGACTGAGGTGAACTACTTGGGACATATTGTCCCAAGGGAAGGTATTTCAGTACATCCAAAGATGATAAGGGCCATCATGAAGTAAGTAACTCCTAAGAATGTCGATGAGGTGAGATATTTCATGGGTCTCGTAGGCTATTATCAAAGGTTCATCAAGAACTACTCACAGATTTCTAATCATATTACATCATTGCAAAGGAAAGCTAAGAAATTTGAATGGATAGAGGAGTGTGAGGCTATCTTTGAGCAGCTCAAATAGTTGTTGAGACATGCACCCATACTATAGATTACAAATCCAGACAAAGAATTTTTTGTATGCACAAATGCTTGCAAGAGAGGGCTTGGTGGAGTTCTTATGCAGGATGGACATGTGGTCTATTATGAGTCCTAGAAAATAAACTAGCATGAGAAGAATTGCATGACAAATGATCTTGAGTTAGGAGTGATTATACATGCAATGAAGATGTGGAGGCATTATCTTCTTGGTAGGCGGTTTGTGCTTATGAGTGATCACATTGGGTTGAGGTATTTCTTTGACTAGCCAAATTTGAATGTCGGGCAGGCTAGATGGTTGGCCATGATTAGCAAGTTTGATTTCGAGATCAGGCACATCAAAGGTAAAGAAAACAAGGTGGACGATTCTCTCAGTAGACGAGTACAGGTACATCACTTAGTAGCTATGAGCTCCTATGGGATAGACTTATATGATAGGATATTGTAGGTAGGACAATAGGATGTCAGGTATATGGAGACTGTACAGGTTGCAACAGGATGATAGTACAAGTATAGGTACAGGTGCAGGTACACAGGGCATGGATTGTCATCTTACAATAGATGGATTTGTTAGGTTCCAAGATAGGATATATGTACTAGATAGCAGTGAGCTCAATAAGGTTATCTTGAAAGATTTTCATGCAAAACCATATTCAGGTCAACTAAGTTATCAGAAGACACTGACAATAATGAAGATATATTACTATTGGCCAAATTTGAAGAGGGATGTAGCAAATTTTGTGGCTAGATGTTTTTATTTTAAATGAGTGAAAGTAGAGTGTAAACATCCAGGTGGACTGCTACATCCAATCACAATTCCAAATTGGAAATGGGAGGTTATTTCCATGGATTTCATCACACGGTTTCCAAGGATAGTGAAGGAGCATGAGTCCATCATGGTCATTGCGAAGAGGTTAACAAAGGTTGCACACTTCATTCCAGTGAAGTATACATTCTCATATGGTGATGTGGCATAGGTATTCATCAGAGGTGTTGTTAGAATACATGGTGTTCCAAAGAAGCTTGTGTTAGATGAGGATGTGAAGTTCACTTCCAAGCTTTGGAAGGATTTATTTGAAGGTTTGTGTACAAATTTTTCCTTCATCATAGCTTATCATCCATAGACAGATGGATAGATAGAGAGGGTCAATAGGATATTAGAGGACATGTTGAGGATGTAGTTGATGCATCAATAGAGGAAGTGGGAAGAGTATCTGCCTATGGTAGATTTCACATACAACTATGATTATCAAGATCCATTGAAGATGAGTCATTTTGAAGCATCGTATGGCCCAAGTTGTACACTCCTATCAATTGGAGTGATCTGATTAGAAGAGTATTGATTGGGCTAGATACGTTGGTAGACATGGAACATGAGATGTAGGTGTTCAAGAAGAATATAAAGGAATCAAAGGATGGGAATAAGAGTTATGAATATAGGAATAGGTTGTCCAAGGAGTTCTAGGTTGGGGAATGGGTGTACTTTCACATAAAACTGAAGAAGAGCTCCTTATGGATTGGATCATGTGCCAAGTTGTCACCATGGTTTTGTTGACCCTTCAACATCATTGAGAGGATTGTACCAATACCCCATCGACTTCCACTACCTCTAATAGTGAAATTCAGTGATGTTTTCCATGTATCTTTGCTTAAGAACTATGTGAAGGACGTTGATCATGTGATTGACTGGTCTGTAGTGCAGGTGGAAAGAGATGGAGAATTCAAATTGGAGCCTCAGTGTATATTGTAGAAAAAGATGCTCATGCTCTGGAACCGAGCAATCAAGTAAGTTAAAGTGAAATGGAAGCACTTCTGGCCCGATGAAGCTACATGGAAGATTGTGGATCAAATGCGGGCCATGTATCCTTCCCTGTTTTCCAGTTGAGGAAAAGAAACTTGACATGATGGTTTCATATTTTCTTATGGTGGTTTGGTATTTTCTTATGGTGGTTTAGTATTTTCTTATCTTGGTTTCATATATTCTTTATGATGGTTTGATATATGCTATATGATGTTTTGATATATGCTTAGACATGGTGTTTAGTACATGTTTTTATATGTGTCCTTGTATATGATTTGGCACATGTTTTGGGTTTATATATATATATATATATATATATATATATATATATATATAGAGAGAGAGAGAGAGAGAGAGAGAGAGAGAGAGAGATATAGATATATATAGATATGATGTTTCTATATGTACACTCGTGTATGGATGTATGGGTGTATGGATGTTATAAAGCTCCACCATACAGTATGGGTGTCATGTTATTATGCTATCATGTGGTTATGTTATCATGATGTTATGATGCTATAGGAGTTGGTACTCAGCTGGATGATCATTGTAAATCTCGTAATGGCTTCTAAGAATTAGTTGATAACCTTTTGTCAGTTCAGTTTTCATGCACTCTCATTATTCTCTCTCTCTCATACTCTTCGATACTTACATTTTTCTTGGAGCACTTTGGCATTGGAGCAAGAAAGGAAAAGAATGTAAGAGGAAGCAAGGATCAAGTAGGGAAAGGAAAGATCAAGCAACTACATTGAGCTTCATTGCAAGTATCGACTTGCATGTTTATTTTCCTTGCTAGATTTGGCATGCATGGTATTGCATGTGGTTCGTTTCTACCATGGCATCTGTTTTGCCAAGTGTAACATTTTTTTTCAACGTAGCCTTGCCATTTCTGGATACCCATGGTGTGATGGGTTTCTCCTGTTTGGTTGAGCTAGATTGCCAACGGATTCAAAGTTGAGTGAGTTGGATCTCTGAAACGATAGAACACATAGACTAGTCACCCATAAAATGGATTGTGGGTTACGATAAAGCTAGATCTTGTATTGTCTCAAATGGTGTATGAATCCTTGCCAATGAATGGTAGGATATATGGTAAAGCCTAGAGGTGGTTTTATCTCTATTGGTCCTAGTAATTCCAAGTTTTAGATATGGAGTAAATCCTAGAGAGTGGGTCTCGGTTTAGGGCCTAGTGATCTTGGTTTGCATTGTGGTAAAACCTGAGAGACCAGGAGACATGAAATACCTCACGGTCTATGTGGAGAAATCCAGTGGCATCCATGCTTTTTTGGCCTAGTGATTAGGTGGAGATCACGGTAAAGCCTATTATGATGTGTTCATTGTGCTAGCCTAGTGATCTAGGATGGATTGTGGTAAAGCCTAGTTTCTGCTGATGAGGATGAGGTGGTTTAACCTTGTTATGCCCTGGTTGAGTTATTTTGCTTTGAGTCCCACATTCATGCTTGGAATATGGAACGATGGTGAATGGATGAAGAGAGATTTAGCTCATCCATTATATGGTAGTGTGGAATCTTGTAGTCCCATCTCCAGTTGGTTCGCTGCATTGATTAATGACAAATCCATTCCCTTGATTTTCATGTATAAATGTACCGGTGTATATAGGGATTTTGATGGATGATATGTTTGTGGTATTTATATTCCTATTATGTTGGTTATATGTACATTTTGTGACAGCTATATATGGCTTTCAGCATGTTTTTACTTGTGCATGAATGGATAATGTGTCTATGACCTAATAGACTATAATGTGACAAATGAAATGAGGAAACAATGGTTTATAGTGACTCTCAAATAACTATGAGATCCCTACACTTAATTATGTTGTTTACACCTCTAGATTACATGTTGACAATATGTTTGATGAAATGCCTGTCCTGGCTAGTGGGGGTCTGGTTAAGGTCATATTGAGATGATTTCTTTTGCTGCATTATTTCCCTGTACTCTCATTGATTTCAAGCTTTCATTCCATTCTGGGTAGTGGCCCAGGCTCTAGGCCTCAAAAGGTATCTTAAATCTTTGGGTCGCTCGAAAAGAAATGAAAATTCTGGTCCACAGTCACTAGCATGCATGCCTTTGAGAGTGGCTTTAGGTCTCTCGTCACTCCCTTGCCCATAGCATGAGAGTGACTATGGCCTAAGAGGTCCAGAACAATAGTGGCACGCAGGGACATGTTGTCTAAGTGGTTAACTTGTCTTCTAATATTTTTGTTGATGATGTTGGATGACTTTTTGTCATGTTCCATCAATTCCACTTCCTTAAGGTCACCTAGGAGGTCGAATTTTAGTATAGTAGCCTTTCATCTCATGTTTACCCCTGTTGGCATGGTTACTTGGGTGGATGTGGGAGGTGGGTATTACACTGATATTTGATGAATTTGTTGTATGTGTGGACATACTTAATGGCCTAAAGTATAGGAATCTTGACACATTTTTTTAATTCTCCTAGAAGTTAAACTTCTTCTGGGGTGTGTGCTTTGTGAGTGGTCAACCTTTTAGGATAGGGAGACTTAGTAACTTGAGGTGTGGGATTTTCCTTCTCTTCCTATATATATATATATATATATATATATATATATATATATATATTAGAAAGTGGTTTCACATCTAAGGATCTCCCCAAACCTAAGTTTCATCTCTTGAATTTCTATAGCATAAGTTGGATAAGAATTTTCTCCACTATAGATTGGTTATGCCTGCGTGCTGTAAGGATTTGGGTTTGTCTGGGAAGACATCTAAGGTTTTTTTGAAGGATTATTTTGTGTTAGTTGTAGTTTAGTAGGAGGAGGCGTCAAGGTAGGTTTTTGGGCTATGTGAGACCGTGATCTAGAATATGGATTACCCCATTGAGGAGGTTGTCATGGATATGGATGAAAAGGAGGAATGTCATTTTAGGGACGATAAGGCCATGGAGTGGGAATACACTAGGGTGAAGATTTAGGAGGACACAAAGGTTGAAAATGTGAATTATAATTTGCATTGAAATAATAGGGGTAGTAGATACCTTGTTGACATGTCCTAGGACCTTGTGGCCTCGTTTGATTAACAAAAAAAAATTGATCCATGCTCCCTTTTGATCCTTGGTATATAACTTTCAAACCTAGAAAATATGGGAATTTGTAGTGGAAGAATTTTCTTCACATATTAAACATATCTCTATGACATCTAAAGGACACTCATTTCTAGGATGTGTTTTAGTGCATCTAGGGAAGAGTATAAATTTAAGCCCTTTCTACTTATTTTGTCTCCTCTTAATCTACAATGTATCCACTTTCATAGAAAAGGCGTGCAAGATCTCATCTTTTAGGTCCTCTAGCATACCTTCTATCTCATTATTAGTAATTGTAGAGGAAGAGGGACATACTAAACCTTTGTTTGTTTTACCTCTTTTTCTAGCAGCTCTAGAATGATTTTTGAATACTTCTTTGATGTCATCGTAGCTGAGATGATAAATTTATCCATCACATAGAATGTTGAGTGTTTCCATCAATTATTATCTAACTCCCCATAGAAACACTAATTTCAAGGACTCTGGATCAATAGTCTAGTTGTTTCTCTTTTGTATATTATCTAAAATCCTTCCTTGAAATACTCTAGAATTAATTTAATCCTTGATACATTATAAATATATCGTCTCCAATGTCTCTTGATCTACAATAATTATAGTATTTTGTATTGAAAGCTTTCTGCATATTATCCCATAAAATAATGTTTTCCCCTTCTAGGTTCACATACCAGCGGAGGGTTGCATCCTTGAGAGTGGAAGAGAATAATTTTATTCTCTTCTCTTCCATTTTGTAATCATAAGTTCTACAAGCTACAACAAAACCAAACATAAAAAATAAATATCATAAGTAGTTAATCCATACAAGTGTGGAAGGATAGATGGATTGATTTCCTTCATTTTGGCTTCTCCATCTGTTTCTTTAGAATGGAATGTACACATTTCAAGTTGTATGTTTTTATCCATGTTATTGGTGGGTTGTGAAGGTTTATCTCCTTCTTCACCCTCCTCAAAGATCCTTTCTTGCTCACATAAGAAGGCCTCAATATCCCCTGTGGTCATGGTAGGATGTCAACAATCAACAAAAGAAATATGGTTGGCTTTTGATAGGAAATTTCATGTGTTATTCCTAACTCATCAAGGCATAAAGAAAATAATGTCCTTTTCTAACCTTTTTTTCAAAACTAGTGAGAAACGGTAATGCAATGCAATTTTCTTCTTTTTGAGTGAAGAATTCCTAATGCATATTTTGTTTTTGTTTTTTTTAATAAATGAGTGAAAGAGTAAATAAAATAGGGAATAATATTGTGCATACTTTGCCACCTCCCTAGTAAAGGCACCAAAAAGTGATGGCCACCCCATATTGCAGGAATGAAACTACAACTCCCAAGGTTCTTGTTGAGCACTAGTATTGAAGCAATAATGTTGCAACACTGGGATTCCTACTTTACTTTTATCAACCCGGTAGTTCGTAACAAACTTGGAAGCGATGATGCTGTATGCACAAGTACTAGTTCTTACTGCAGGTTGTCAATTGGTTAGTCGGCGCAAGGTCACTAGAAGCTCAAGCCAACTTCTATGGGTTCTAGAAGAAGCTTTATATGTGATGGAAGGAAAAAGAGATATTACTCTATTGATGCTATTCTAGTTGCAAAAAGGAAGACTGAAATGTAAAGAAACCCAAGGAAATCCTAGTTAACCACTAAACCTACTTTTGTAGAAAGCACTATGAAAATCATGAAAAGAATGCCACTACCTACTCAAGGAAGTGAAAAACATCTAACTTAGATATGTCTTGAAGGAAATGAGCAAAAAGCATCTTTTTGGATTTTTATGTATTTTTATGTGAATTTGTCATGCATGTAATTTATTTGTTTGTGGATGTGGCAGTGAATAGGTGGTGATGGAGGGTGGTTTCAGGATGTGAGAGGATGTAGGATGGTGTGGATGGGTCCTAGGAGGTCTCGGGTGGCCTTCGGGAGGCTTTTACCACAATCCGCCTTCAAAAGGAAGCCTACAGGAAAATCTACATAAGGACACAGGAAATCTATAGGAGGCCTACAGGAGGAGGCCGAGAGCAGTTTTCACTGTTTTGAAGGTGGGAGGGTAGGTGGAAACGGTAGATGAGGGTTGGTATGAAGTCTTTGGGCAACTAGGGTCTACCAAGAATCATTAGGAGAGAGAAACATGATTGGATTTGCTAAAGGAAAGAGAGGAAAGTCTATGGAAAATGTAGAAAACTAAGGCAGAATTAAGGGGAGACTTGGGCAACCTGTAGGGCATGGATTAGATGGCGGATGGAATGGATGATAGGCTAGACTGCTGCTAGAAGATATCTGCTACATAAACAATTGAAAGTCTGTAGGTTTTAACCCCGTACATAAATTACTTACATATGAATTCTAAAGCACAGAAAATAAACAATGCGAGAGCATAACACTTAAAAACATTTACATAAATATTTTCCCCTAGATCCAAAAATCAGGACTACCAGCTTGATTTTTCATTATGTTGCTTTCAATGTTACAATATATATTTATACATGCCAAAGCATCCAATACCATCGACTGAAAAACCATTGCGTCCAAAACCATGGATCGAAAACCATCGTGTCCAAAAACATGTGCGAAAATCATGCACAAAACGATAGGTGGGTCCGCCCAACCTAACATAGGGTCCAAAACCAAAATTTTATAGGGCGCTGCCCCGGACCCCATAAAGTGGGGTTACAAGTGCTCCAAACCCCCTGTGACCTCCCCCCCTCTAATCCCCAATTAACTACGTGGGCTAGTCGTGGAAAGAATATAATACAACCTAACATTCTCCCACTTGTTGTTTTCTTTCCATAGGATGGCACAAGAGAGCTTAGGCATTTATCTAGCCCTGAACGCCCATTGTTTCTCTACACCAAGAGAACTTCTCAGAGCTCACAGATTTTGTCAATGCATCTGCACTATTCTTCAAAGTGTCCACCTTTACCAACAACACCTTTTTGTCTTCTATCATATCCCTCACAAAGTGATACTGAACATCAATGTGCTTTGTCTTTGAATGATATGCAGGGTTATTTGCCAAGAAAATTGCACTTTGGGTGTCACAGTCTATCCTTATAGATTCCTACACTAACCACATACTTGAACACAATCTCTGCAACCAAATTGCTTCCTTGCTTACATGAGTGGTTGCCATGTATTATGCCTTTGTAGTTGATAGTGCCACTACAGATTATTTCCTACTCATCCAATTGACTGCACCTCCAAATAGGTTAAACACATACCCACTTGTAGATCTTCTCTGATCTAGATCTCCAGCCCAGTCTACATCAACAAAGCCACGAATATCCAACACTCTGTCCAATCCTGGTCTTCCTTGGTAGCACAAACCATAATCACTAGTGCCATGTAAATACCTGAAAACTCGCTTCACTGTTGTCCAATGCTCTTTCCTGGTTTTGACATAAACCTGCTCAATACTCCCACTGCATGTGTAATGTCTAGTCTAATACAGACCATTGCATACATCAGGCTACCGACTTCACTTGCATATGGAACACGGGACATGTCCTCTTCCTCTTCTTGTGTCTTGGGACACTGTTCAGTAGATAACCTCACACTTACAGGAATAGGAACCTTCACCGGTTTAGTATCTTGCATATTAAACCTCTACAATATTGTCTCGACATACTTCCTCTGGTTTAACCAGAGCTTCCTCTTTGCCTGATCTCTTTTAATTTCCATGCCCAAAATATAGTTTGCAGCACCGAGATCTTTCATGTCGAATTTGGAGGACAATTGGGTCTTCAAATCCTAGATAACCTCTTTTTCATTTCCAACCAACAACATATCATCCACATACAAGACCAGATAAATAACACGGTCATCAATTAATTTAAAATACACACAAAGATATGCTTTTCTTCTGGTGAAGCCAAGTCCCCGTATAAATGTATCAAATTTCTGATACCACATCCTTGGTGACTGTTTTAACCCATATAGAGACTTCTTTAACTTGCATACCAGTTCTTTTTTACCCTTCACCACAAAGCCTTCAGGTTGCTTCATGTAGATTTCCTCTTCCAGATCCCCATGAAGAAATGATGTCTTCACATCCATCTATTCTACCTCAAAATCAAAAGCAACAACAACAGATAAAAGTAATCTAATAGAAGTTACCTTGGAAACAGGAGAAAAAATATCACCAAAATCAATTCCTGGCACCTGGGAATAACCTTTTGCTACCAATCAAGCTTTGTATTTCTCCATTTTTCCTTCTGCATTTGTCTTCTTTTTGAACACCCATTTTCTGCCAATGGGTTTCCTTCTAGCCGGCAACTCCACCAGATCCCAAGCCTCATTTTTGTGCAAAGATGTCATTTCATCAACCATGGCCTCTTTCCAGAGTTTTCCATCCTCTGAATCCACTGCTTCCTTCACAGTTGTGGGATCATCATTAGTAACAGACAAAGCAAATTTTGAACAGAAAGCAGATGGACTATACCTTTTTGGTTGGCTTCCTTCTCGAACTGATCTTCTCACAGCCAGAGTTTGTGGTTGTTCATCTTCTGATTCCTCTTCTAATGTAGAGTCTGATTCTTCCTCCTTTAGCTCAAACTCTATCTTCTCAGGTTCCTTTGGTTGCACTTCATGTTTAATAACATCTTTCACCTCTCTGAACACCACATCTCGGTTGTACACAACCTTCTTAGTTATTGGGTTCCAAATCTTATAACCCTTTAAACCATCCTTATACCCAATAAATATGCACTTTTCAAATTTACTATCCAACTTGGTTCGTTTCTCCTTTGGAACATGTACATATGCATCACATCCAAATACCCTTAGATGTGAAAGAGAGGGTTTCTTACCAATCCATACCTCTTATGGAGTCTTATCCTCCAATGCTGATGAAGGTGACCTGTTGACCAGGTAACATGAAGTATCCACCGCCTTTGCCCAGAATTCCTGTCTTAACCCGGCACCACTGAGCATGCTTCTTGCCCTTTCCATAAATGTCTTGTTCATTCTTTCTGCAACTCCATTTTGCTGAGGTGTATATGGAGTAGTCTTCTACCATGCTATACCACACTTATTACAGAATTCTTCAAATTCCTTGCTGCAAAACTCTCCACCATTATCTGTCCTCAACACCTTTATATTCTTCTCTATCTGATTTTCCACGAGAGCCTTAAATTCTTTAAACCTGTCAAAGACTTTAGGTTTATTCTTAAGGAAATATATCCATGTATTCCTTGAGAGGTCATCTATAGTACATAGACTTACCCAGTGATGGAACCTTCACAGGTCCAAACACATCACTGTGCACAAGCTCTAATATCTATTTTGCCCTGTTAATACCAGAGGGGAAACTCACTTGATTCTGCTTCCCATATAGACAATTTTCACAGAAATCAAAATCCAGAGAGCTATTACTCATACCTTCTACCATACCTTTACCATGAAGTATTCGAAGGCCCTTCTCTCCAATATGTCCAAGCCTTTGATGCCACAACATGGTCTTTTCTCCATAGACCACTAGATTTTCTGCTCCACTTTCAGGAACCACAGAACTATTGCACCCATCAATAACAGTGCTACCTTGCAGCTTGTACAGAGTTCCAATCCAAACTCTCCGCACCAATACTAGTGCTCCCCAAACCATTTTGCAGGTATCCTTCTCGAACACTATTTTTACACCTGCATCATCCAGCTTGCTTACAGAAATCAAATTTCTGGCTAATGTAGGAATATGTAGAACACCTGGAAGCGTTCTAACCCTTCCGCCTTGCAACTTCAACTTTACTTTTCCACGACCAATGATTCTAGCCTTCCTGTCATCCCCCAAGAATACATCACCACCATCATATTTCTCATACTCGCAAAACCACTCTCTATGGGGAGTGAAGTGAAAGGATGCACCTAAGTCAATCAACCATGCCTCATGATCTACATGTGTACTTGAAGAAGCCAAGTACACATCCCCACCTTCATCTAAAGTGGTTTTTTCCTCTACAGAAGGAGCCTTATTAGATCCCTTTCCTTTGTCAGGAGCTTTAGATTTACAGTCCCTTTTAAAGTGGCCTTCCTTTTCGCATTTCCAGCACACCACCTTTACAAGTTTTCCTGGAGATTTAGATCTCCCACTTGATGACTTATTTTTGTTTATGTTCTGGGACCGTCCTCATACAAACAAGGCATCACCATTCTGGTTCTCCATATTTTTCCATCTCATCTCCTCCATCAGCAAGGCTGAGACTCTTTCATCAAACTGCAAGGTAGTTGCATTGCTACCTATTGCAATAACCAGACTATCCCAAAAATATGGTAGAGAACACAACAAAATGACACACTTATATTCATTTGAAATTTTAATATCAACAGATGCTAACTGACTTACCACAATATTAAACGCATTCAGATGCTCTATCTTTGAGTCTCCATCTTTCATCCTCAGGTTATACAGCCTTTTCTGCAGGAACAATTTATTCACCAGAGACTTAGATTGGTAAAAAGTCCCTAACTTGTCCCATATAGCCTTTGTCATAGCTTCCCCTAATACATTCAACAATACTAAATCTGAGACACACATTCATGTTGCACTCTTTGCCTTCCAATCCAACTTCTTCCATTCTTCATTGGACACTGTCGTTGGTTTAGTACTAGGATCTACCGCGATCCATTGATCTTTATCCACCAACAAATCCTCCATCTTGAGTTTCCAAAACTCAAAACTCTGACCACTAAATTTCTCAATCTCTATCTTTCCACTGCTCGCCATCTTCTTTCACCACCAGAATTGATATCACAGCTCTCCTACTGAATAGGGTTTGCCACAGGCCCGAGTGAAACCCCTCAGCAACAAAGGCGTCCCCTTGAAGCCAAATCTACTCTGATACCAAATGTAGGTTCTAACTTCATATAGAAATTACCTGCATACGAATTATAAAACATAGAAAATAAATAATGTGAGACCATAACACTTAAAAAAATTTACACAGAGATTTTCCCCTGGATCCCAAAACCGAGACTACCAGCTTGATTTTTCATTATGTTACTTTCAATGTTACAATACATATTTATACATTCTGAAGCATCCAATACCATGGACTGAAAAACCATCGCATCCAAAACCATGGACCGAAAACCATTGTGTCCAAAAACATGTGCGAAAATCATGCACAAAACCATAGGTGGGTCCGCCCAACCTAACATAAGGTCTAAAACAAAAATTTTCTAGGTCGCTACCCCGAACCCCATAAAGTGGGGTTATGGTTTCCCCTTAAACCCCCTGTGACCTCCCCCCCTCTAACCCTCGGTTAACTACATGGGCTATTCGTAGAAAGAATATAACACAACCTAACACAATTAACCAATGAGATTAAGCAATCAAGGGAATAAGTGCATCTAAAATACATAGTTTTTTCTTCAAAATAAACTATGATCTATGAAAGAAAATGCTGATAACCATTGCATGAAATAAAAACATGAAAGAATATTGTTGCAAACAAGGAAATGAGCATGATGAAGAAGTTTTGAATTAAAGCAAACTAGACTATGAACCAACTAGAACGCTGCAAACACTAGAAGTCCTATGGAGGAGGAAAATCTATGGTTTTGGGGCAGCAAGAGGGTCTCTGCCTCAAATCATTGTCCCAAAGGGAGGAAGAGAGGCCAAGTCACTACTGCTAGCCTTTTGGATCTTTTCTTTACCACTGCTTAATCTTCTATTGAAAACAAAAATGGAAGCAAACTACTGAATCATAAAAAACAACCTATCTTTAACCATAAAAGAAATACATCTATTAGCAACCTATTCTATAAACTGAAATGAAACATATAAATACAAGAGAATAGGAGCTTGGCTGCTTGGATCGGGCCCTAACCCAAGAGCTTCAACCCTCTGAGGTAACTCAGTGCTAACTCAAATAGGATTCCATCTTTATTCTCAAAACAATAACAAGATTACATGAACTGTCAAAATAATAAGCTCAAAGTTGAGCATAGTTTACAGAAGAAAAAGTGCAGCAAAAGTTCAACAGAAATTTGACCAACTCCCTAGTGAGGCCCTAGGCCTCTCTACTTATACAAATGAAGCTCCCAACAACTTCCTCAAAATCAGGGAGGCTTGGCTCCCGAAACTCGAGATAAACATCAGTTATCCTCCACTTTGCTTGGCTGCCTGCTAATGCATGACTTGGCTGCTTGTACTTCAAGATGAATGAAGGGAAATTCGAAGTGGGGAGTAATAAATGAGGGGGATTCCATCTTATAAGTCCTCTCCTTTTCCCACATTGAGTAATTGCTACCATTTGTCCACTGGATCCTTGACTTTGACCACAAAAATCATCAATAATATACATTAAACACATATTAGACCTCATGGAAACATAACTAACTCAAATCACTCTATAAGCATAAATATAATAAAAAAAATCATGTAATAAACTAAGAGAATGGTTGATTTGACTAGGTTAGGAGGTAAAATGAGCCCATATAATTACCCATTTATGAGGCTCATCAATTCTCAACTTTATTTATTAACCCATGGTTCATACAAAACTAAGAGGGGTTGGAAATATGTGTGGAACATGTAATTATATATTTCCTTTTCTAACTTGAATGAAAAAACTAAGATGGGATCCAGTTACTGAAAGACCATACTTACTTTCCTACGCTACAGGAAAAAATCATAATTACAGGGTATGAAAGCCAATAAGAAAATTTATACTAACTACATGAAAAAAATAAACCATATTATCTATGAGGAAATAAATTCATATATATTCTTTTATGGACAAAGAAAAATCACATATAAAATAAAGCATGTAAACATCAAACCCTAATTTTGCACGAAAAAGATAATTTTTACAACAACTAGGTCAAGGGATATACTTGATATTTTGGATTATAAATTTCATATTAAAGGTTCAATAGATAAAATAACACATAAAATAATATTACCCATGATTTGTATGCAAATTTATATGAGTTTCAGTTAGAAAATGCAAATTGATACAACAAACCCTATTTTGTTGCAAGAGATATAGATAAGTGAGTAGGAAAATGCACTAAGGATGTGGTTTGAAGGAAAAATGAGCTAAGGGGAAGATAGGAAATGATAAATAATGCATTTACATGGAATCATTTCAATGAAAGAAATAATTATTCATCAAATAGGTGACAATAGTCTCCTATAGCTCTATAAAATAGGGATTGTGCAATTAAAACACATATAACTAATAAAAAACAGTTAAAAGTAAGCAACCCATGTGAACTTAATGTATGAAAATAAATTACTGATATGTAAGATTACTACTACTAAAACTAACATCTACTGCTCAAAGTATTGTGCAATAAAAGACTGTAACAAGCTAACTGATTAACCCTACATACAAAAATACTCATAAATGAAAATTGTATGAATGAAGAAGTGCATCAAAGGTAACATTACATAAGGGGTATTGAGAACCTGGGGTGGCCCTAAACCAAGGGTCTCAAGTCCCTAAAGAAACAATATTTTAAGAACCAAATATATCTTTTATTAGTAAAAAATATATTTGTACACGAAAATTTGTAGAACCGAAAATCCCCTAAGCTCTTGCTTCCTCTAACTCAACTACTACTAGCTTATTTTGACTGATTGATTGACCTCCTGATGGGATACTCAAGGCCTCTATTTATAAAATATGAGTGAGGGGGATCCTCCTTGTAAATAGGACTACATTCCCTCCAAAACACCTAAGAAGCATGACCATGCTCCCTAAGTGATCTCATAGCTACAGGGAGGAGTAATTAGTGCTTGAAGCTGGTTGAGTTCGATATTCTAGTAGTAAGGGATATGTCCAATAATTATCTCTGACTAAATATCCTTGTAGTTTTTTCCAAATCTTCTCAATATCACCCATCATAAGCACATTAGTCGTGTAAAGCATGGTAAATATTTCTAACCTTCCTAAAAACTTAGTTAATCTAAGAAAACATTATTAATTACCAAAGGAAAGGTTTAATACAACCTTTATGTTCATAGAGAAGACTATATGGGCCTAATTTTTCATCTAATTAGGAGGCCCATAACATATGTAGTGGAGAGTTCCACTACATTATCAATATTTCTAATCCAACTAATTTCTTCTCCAATTAGGTTAAGCACATACCAACTTATAGATATTTTTCAATTTAGATATCTATGCTAGTTTGTATCAACTAATACATGTACATACAAGACTTTATACACTCCTAGTGTTCCTTTACAATAAAATCCTCTATAATAATAACCTTTTTCTAATAACCAAGCTTTATAATTCTCCACTTTTCATTCTAGATTCAAATTCTTCTTAAACACCCATATGTTTCCAATGGGATTTCTTCTAGCTAGAAAATCTACTAGATCTCAGGTCTCATTTTTCTATAAAGTTTTCATTTCTACAACCATGAACTTTTCATAGAGTTTTCTATCCTTTTAATCCAACACCACCAAAAGATTTTAAGATTATTGTTAATAGTAAATAAAACAAAAATTTGAATAGAAATTAGGTGGAGTATACCTTTCTAGGTACCTTCTTTCCTAAGATGATCTCTTCAATACTGAAGTATGTGATTCTTATTCTTCCAAATCAAGTGATTCTATAGAGTCTAAATAACCATCCTTCAATTCAAACTATATCGTGTCTAGTTCTCTCTTCCTTGGTAGCACTTCCTATTTGACAACATACTTGGTTTCTCTAAATACTACATTTCGACTTTACACAACCCTCTTAGTTTTGAGGCTCCAAAGATTATAACTTTTCAAACTATATTTATGTTTTCCTAAATTATGCTTATGACAAATGGATTATTGTCCCATAGATGCTACCTCAAGATCTAATGGACAATGGACAAGATGAAAAAAGAACCTTTCTATACCTTTAGAAATAATTTTCTTTCATGGAATGGAAATGGTAGTGGTAATGGCATACCTTATAATCTACACATGTTGATGAATATTATAAACCCACTCCAACAACTAGAAATCTTGCTTCTATTTAGAGATCCCACTCAAACTGCTTGGTTGCAACTCTTGTACACATGTACAACCAAATAAAGACAATGCATTTTCCTTTCCAGGAAGGATAGTCAAATTACATAAATGATCCAATCTTACCATATATAAAATTATCTCACAGATACAAATAATGTAGAGAAGGAAACCAAATATTTATTACATGTATAATAATTATACATTAATAAAATATACCTTCAAGTGTCTATAATTCTAAATTGATACCTTTCTCTTTTCCCTCCCTTGTCTGACTCATAAATTGGGACCATTAATGAACAATGACAAGTCCTGCACTTATGGTATTTTTTAAACACGTCAATGCACTCGACTCCTTTTCCGTCCTTTCCACCCATGGGAGGGTTTGGTTATAAAATGTTTTCCTATATTTGGGAGGATATATATAGACACTTAGGGCCAAGAAAAGTTAGGCTTTATAACATGATAATTGGATGGATACAAGTTGATGGGACCAGCCCAACACTCCACACAATTCCACACAATAAAGATTGGAATTAACACACTGTTATGTTAACCACTAAATAGATGATTTTAACAATGATTAAGCTGTGGATTAAATTGTGGTTTGTACGTAACTTCGAATATTTTTGGACTTTGGTAAGGTGGCAATTATGACTATAGTTATTAACACTGTACTGGTGCCTTGGTTTGCGCTTCCTGCTCCTCGTTCTTGCCAAAACCTTCCCTCCTATTGTTGCTCGATCATTTCTACTCTTCATTTCTTGGTGCCGAGGGTTTGTTCTGGTAATGCTTATGATGCTACATTGTAACTAATGTGCACGCCAGTTAGGGGCTACTCTACCTGAGAGATTGGTACCTGCATTCACCTGGGTAACTTGTGGTCTTGGCTCTTTGTGCACAGATTGGTAGTTCTGCCGCCTGTGTGAGTATACGTTTGTAATTCTCTTGCAACTGCTTTCTTTGTCTTTATTCCACGGTCATTATTTTGTTATGAGGTCGTTTTGCTGGTAAATATCAGTGGTTTTGTGCATGCATCTAGGTTGCAAAGCGATGGCACTCCTCTGTTTTCGACTTCACTTCAGGTAACTTCGTCCATCCACGATTTACTCTATTCCCTTTTTTATTCCATCTCTAAATGAACTCGCTCCTTTGTCTCAGTCGATATCCAATATTTGTGGCTCAATGGCCTGTGCTCTATTTGGTTTATGAACCCTCTAGGTAAGGAAAATAATCCCTCTTTGTGTATGCACTTATTCACTTTTTCTTTCTTTCATAGTCAACAACTATACTCACAATCTTGTCCTGGTTTTCTTGCAAGTTGATGGTTTGCAAATGGGCATGCCTGGTGTAGTCACCTCAGCCCTTGCTTGGTAGGCTCTGTCATCGTCATCAATTTCGTTCTTAAAGTTAGGGCATGTAGGTTCTTAATGGTTCGGTTTCCTCAATACTTATTTGTTGATGTCCCTCTGCTGTAGTCAAGCGTCCTGGGTCAATTTAATGTAGTATTTCTTGGGTTTGATACTAGTTATCTATAAATTCATATATAATGGAAGCCATCCCAAAACCCTCGTCTAGGGTTTGTTGGTCGTTAGGCTTGTGACTGCTTGTAGGGATATGTTTGGGCACTATTATGTATATGCAGACATTTCATGTTATAATTGGAAAGAAAATACAGAGAATTCATTTGCTCTGAATTACCTCTGTTTTAAATGTGATTGTTTGATTGTTATTTCTCTCATTTTGGTTTGGATGCCCTCGAACTGTGCCTGGTTATCTTGTGTGGTTTCCTTGACTGTTTTAAATGATTTCAATGAGGAAAACAATGGAGCTGTGCTTGCGCTGTGGTTGTTACTCGTAGATACTTCAATGACTAGAAAGCATAGTAGACATACCCATGTTTGTTTAGGTGGACAGATTCGAAAATGCGAAAGTGTTCTCTGTCTTTTATGACTATGTGCAGATGCTCTTTTCATTCGAATTGCTTGCAATTGTTCTTGTTTGTTTCCAGTCGTGATTTCTCTTAATGGGTTACCAACCCTTGTTCTGGGGATTCGATACAATCCTTGTTGTTTGAACTCTATTCCTTTAGAAAAGAAAATAAACAAGACATCCTGCATGCACCATATCGATTATTCTAGTTGTTCAATGAATAGGAAGCAATAAAGAAATATTATGGTTGTTATAGATGGATTCAAATGAATAAATTTTTTGCTCTTTTTATTATGGATACTTGTATGCTGAAAATTTTGAATGATTTTCAATTATACATTTATATCTTCTGTCCATAGTTATTTGAACTATGTGCAGTTACGTTTTTTAGTTGCTATTCTATTAGTTAAACAGTTGTTCACGTATTTAGTTCTGTTTGTACTGCAAGATTTTACATTAGACATATTTGTCTTTTTCCTCTAAAATGAAAGAATAATTATTAAACTATTGTTTATTAAGGACAAACAAAATAGTGACCCAAACCGACTAAATTGTCCCTAACTAATACTAAGATTAAAAGAAAAACAAAGTCCTGCATCCTACTTTGACAAACTAAACAAAAAGAAAGCAATTCGCTAATAAAACTTTCCACGTTGGCGGAGACCAACACCTGGTCATGATGCCCTAGCTAGATGCTCTCGCATCAGGCTCCTAAGGTAGAAAGAAATCATGACTCCGGTCCATGAGCTTCTCGACTGAAGAACTCACCTACTCTATTTACCTGGCATCAAGCCATGAACTGTCCTCAGTAGGATGGTTCTTCCACTTGACCAGGTATTGCAGATACTCCTTCTGCGGAGTTCGTTTGGCCACCTGAGTGTCGAGGATTCTCTCGATCTCAGGAGGCTGAACATAAGGCATTTGTCTCATCCAAGTTGCACTTCCATCTTGGGTGTCCCGTGTAGGCTGTGTGGTTCTGTCTTCTTCTTCTGGGTTAGTAGTGTAGGGAAACATGTCTGCTACATTGAAGATGGGTGAAATGCCTATCCCTAGTGGTATGTATCTCATAGGGATTCGCTGAAAATTTCTGGAGAACTTTGCAGGGACCTATCTTCTTGTACTTCAGCTTGTTGTATGCACCTCTAGGGAAGCATTCCTTGTGCAAATGCGCGAGGACTTCATCTCTCACATTAAACTGCACTTCCCTTCATTTCAAATCTACTTACTGTTTATATTTTTGGCTGCTATCCTGCAATTTAATTTTCACCTGCTCATGCAAATCTCTCATCATGTTAGCGAAATCTTCCCCATCTGCACTTCACCTTTCTTGCTGTTTGAGATCTCACAACTCATGCACTCCGCGAGGATGCATGCTGTACAAGATCTGAAAAGGACTACAACCCGTGCTGCGATTGGGCGAGTCGTTATAAGCGAACTCTTCCTGGGCAAGTACTCGATCATAAATCCATGAATTCTCATCAATCAAGCTTCATAGCAGGTTCCCCAGACCTCTGTTTACCACCCCTGTTTGTTCGTTGGTCTGCGGGTGATAAGCAGAGCTGTAACTCAACTACGTATCCATCTTCTTCCATAGGGTGCGCCAAAAGTGCCCTGTAAACTTCACATCCCTGTCAGAAAGAATATATTTAGGCAAACCATGTAGCCTGAAAATCTCTATAAAGAACAAGTGGGCCACGTGAGTGGCATCGCTGGCTTTTTTGCAAGGGATGAAATGTGGCATCTTTGAAAACCGGTCCACTACTGTTGGGTCCCTATAATACTAGTGATTACCCCATTACTATTGTAGTTATACCCCTTATTAATATTGTTATGCCCCTATTTCCCCCATATTGTTATTATTGTGCCCCATAGAATCCCTCTATTGTTATTTTTGTGGCTTTATATTATTATTGTTAGGTCGGCTCGATTATATTGTGACTCCTTAGACTCCTATATATAGAAAGGAGGTTTTGTCATTTGAATTACCAAAGAATTGTTCATTTATGTAATGTAAAGGAGGCTGCCCCCTCGAAGAGGCTGAATTCTAAGGAATTGATCTATCTTTTCTATCTTTTCCTGAGTTGGTTTCATCACATTTGGTATCAGAGCTTTGGATTCTAGGGTTTCGCTGCTCCAAACAGGTCATCGTGGCATTTTCGCTATAACTGTTTTTCTGTGACGTATCAAAAGTCGCAAAAAAAACCCATTTGAGAAGAAATCGCGTTGAACCTTGGGTCTAAATTTCAGAGCTTTTCACGTGATATTTGTGGAGATATGACCTGAGGAAGTTGGTCTTTTTGGAGACTCCTGAATTACATTCAAAACAGGTGACCTGGGGAAAATCGTCATAACTTTCTCTCTGGGGATCGGATTGAAATTTCGTAAAAAGGTAAGGAAAGAGAACAGACTGTAGTTTCTTGTATGCATGTTTTAGATCTAAAGGTCGAAACAGTGACTCGTGGCATGTCGTACAAGTTCGCTCTACTGAACTAGTCTATAAGCAAGTCACTGTGGGAGATTTCACATAAATCTTCCTTGGAGAATCCAATTTGGGTCAGACTTGTGGCATTGGAAAGAGGACACAGAGGGATACTACAGGTCACAAATTTAGAACTATATGATTGGAAAGAACAAAGATACATCAGAGGCAATATCGAGCTCCTACAAAGTGAAAAAATGTGTGTAGATTTTCTTAAATTTTTGCTTAAGCTTGGTTTGAAAATTTATTCTTAAGGAATTCGAAGGGCATAGTAGAGCATTATTATCAGTAACTGATTCCCTGAGGAAAGAAAATGCAAACACCTAGTAAGGAACCTGAAAGCTCTAGCATGACTCATGAAGAAGAGGAAGAAATGCAACATGATATATCAAAATTACAAGACCAAGTGCAACAACTGTCCCTTGCACAAAAAGGAACAGAATCTAAGATGGATGGTTTAAAGAAAGATGTAGAAGCTAAGATGGATGGTTTAAAGAAAGGTGTAGAAGCTAAGATGGACAGTTTAAAGAAAGGCGTAGAAGCTAAGATGATTAACGTGGAAGCTAAGATGGATGATTTGAAGATAGATTTGAAGACAAACATGGATGAATTGAAGATAAATATGAATAAGTTGCTACAAGAAATGGTCCCTAAGGGTGAAAGGGTACTAAAGGAAATTCATGATGAGAACAAAAGAAATGTTAGTCATGATTCCATAGACGCCAATGTTGGATCGAAGATTCACCATATTTCAAAAATCGATATGAGGAAGTTTGATGGCAAGGATCCTGCCACATGGATATTACAGATGGAGCAATTCTTCGATCTCAATAATGCGCAAAACATGCAAAAGGTACGTATGGAAACTTTATATTTGGAACAAAATCAGTTTGTATGGTATCAATGGCTTTGCTCTCGTAAACCATTTATCACTTGGGAAATTTTTACGGAAGAATTGATAGCACATTCTGAGGATACAAAAGCAACACTTTTTTTAGCCAATTGATAAGTCTCAAACAGAAGGGTTCAATAATGGAGCATATTGAGGAGTTCCAAAAATTGAACATAAGGGTAAAAAATATTCCGAAGGAGCATATGATTTGTGTGTTCACAGGGTCTTTAAAGGATAATATCCAACATGATGTTCGCCTTTGGGAACCTGATTCATTAGAGAATTCATTCAGCTTAGCAAGAAAATGGAAAGCAAAATTATGGCAACCAGGAAGCATACCACTCACAACTATAAAGACGGAAGTGTCGTTGCCCCTAGTCTTCCACAACCTATAAGGTTGACACCACAACAATTGGAAGAAAAAAGAGAAAAAGGGCTTTGTTACAGTTGTGATAGCAAATACACTAAAGGTCATAAATGTGCTGAGAAGAAATTATTCTACATAGATTGTGAAGAGGAAGAAGAAAAGGAGCAAGAAAGGTCAACAGAAGAGGATATACTCCAGGAACAATGATCCAGGTGGATATTGGTGGCCACCTGCCAGGTCCACCTGGACCCCCACCATTGTCTTTCTCAGCATTTTTAGTTTCCTTAATTGTAGCACAGTTTACTATTTTTAGCAGTTTTTCGGGTCCTGAACTTCCGGAGCCGTTTTGAGGCCCTAAACGACGTTTTTTTGGAATTTTGGGGCGACCGAGCCCTATGTTGGCCCCCAAAGTGGTAGTACTCGGATAGATCTTTCTAACGAGCTATCGTACGCGTCAAACGGAGATCGTATGCCAAAGTTACGACCTCGGGAAATTGGTGTACCAATTTACCCAAACGGGGCCCACAATTTGGCGTTTCATCTTCTAGGGTTAGGTTTCGGTATGTGAAGGGTTTTCCATTGTTTCTCAACAATAAATAGGCCTTCGAGCCTCATTGTAATAGAGTTCAGAACAGTTCAGAGGCATGTAGCCATCACATCTCTTCTCAGAGATAAGCTACCATCGCCCTAGCTAGTTTATTGCCATTTCTGTTTGTAAGCATATTTCAGTATTTTCCATTAATGAAATGAAGTATTATTTCCGCTGCATCTTTGTGTATATGGTTATCTCTGTAATTTGTTGCGTTCCTGTTTAAATCCGGATCAGTGGTATCAGAGCGGTCTGCTTTTTCTCTGTTTTTCTTTGCATGTCCCCAACAAGGTCGGGATATAAGGAGTTAGGGCTTGAACTGGTTGAACCTGTGCAAGACCAGCCTCGCAAATCCCGACGGCCTCCCATGGCGGACGAGAAGAAAGACGAGGGGGCAGGAGATCCCATCAAAATCTTGCTCGAAGAAGCGCTCGAGCGACAACGGAACGCGATGATGGACAGCTTTGCGCAGATCCTTCAGCGGCTACCCAGAAGCGGCGCATCGGCTTCCAGTAGCTCCTCTGGAAATGCCACACCCTTTAAGGTACAAGTTAATTTTGAAATCCCCATATTCGAGGGTCAGATAGACGCCGATGCCGTAGATAAATGGTTAAATCTGCTAGAGGGTTATTTTTCTGTTCATGAATTTTCGAGTCGGGAAAAGATTGTTTTTGCTCTTCTCAAAGCAGCCCCCCACGTCAAGGACTGGTGGGAAACCTACTGCGAGCAGAAGGATGAAAGTACTGGCTCACTATTTTCAGCCGCACCCACCTGGGATTCGTTCCGGGATGCCATCAAGGAGCAGTACTACCCTGTCGGAAGCTATGAGGATGAATACATAAAGTGGACCACGCTGCGGCAGGGAAGGGAACAAGACGTGCCGGAGTTCACCAATCTTTTCCATACCCTTCGCACAAAGTTGGGTATCAAGGATTCGGAGCAACATTTGATACTCAAATACCGTGGCTGCCTGCACAAGTACATCCAGGAAGAAATACAGTTCTTAAACATCCCCTCGCTCGGCGCAGCATACCGGTATGCTGTCAAGGTCGAGCAGAAGTTTAAACAAAAGAAGCGAGACTTTGGATCTGCGAATCCAAAGCAGGGGAAAGGTGCCCCTAAACCACAGAACAAAGGACAAAGCCAAGGCGGGACAGCCCAAGACAACCAGCCGAAGCTGCAAGCAAAGAGCAACGCCGCGAAGCCGAGAAAGGACACTGGAAAATGGTGCGAGTTCCATAAGAGCTCCACTCACAACACAAGTGAGTGTCGGGCCAAGCAGTCACTGGTGGCTGAGCTAAAGGTTTCAGAATCAGATGCATGTTCCGACTCTGAGTCAGAACCCGATAAGGGGTATGAAAAAGGGAAGCAGATCATTGATGCGGATCCCAGCGCCACTGTTGCTACCGCAAAGATCCAGAAAAATGAACCCGAAGATCCAGAGGAGGAGGAGCGTCTCTTCCACTCCCAGATGTGGGTAAAGGGCTCCCCGATACAGTTCATTGTTGATAGCGGGAGTCAAAAGAACCTCATTTCGGCAGAGGTCGTGAAGCGGTTGGGCTTACCGACCACAGCACATCCACAACCATACACCATTGGGTGGCTTCACCAAGGGCGAGATCTTCGCGTGAGCCAGCAGTGTCGCCTTCCATACAACATCAAGCCCTTCACGGATGAGGTATTGTGTGACATTGCTCCCCTTGAAGTTTGTGATGTATTACTAGGACAACCATACTTGTGGAAGCGACATGCTGTGTATGAATCAAGGCCCCGTGCTGTTATTATTACATTGGGAAATAAGTTGTTCAGGATACCAGAGGTAGCACCACCTGCCGCCATCTCTTTGATTACTGCAAAACAATGCAGTAAGATCATTTCCAAAACCAGGAAATTTGTTTTCCTGATGATACGCCCTCAAGGGAAGAAGAAGACAGTGGCCGCGGCCTCCAAACGGGGTTCCTCTGCACGGCAGCTACAGATGGACAAGATTGTGGAGGAGTACGAAGACATCTTCACCTCCCCGGCAGGGGTTCCTCTGCACTGTCAAGTCAAGCACTCCATCGATCTGACCCCAGGTGCGCCGCTACCCAATGGACCAATTTATCGGCGCTCCGTTCTGGAGAACAATGAAATCAAGAGACAGATTCAGGAGCTCCTGCAGAAAGGTCACATCCGTCCGAGTTCTTCGCCCTGTGGGAGCCCGATAGTGTTGGTACAGAAGAAGGATGGGACGTGGAGACTCTGTATTGACTATCGGGCGCTGAACAAGATCACTGTCCGTAATAGGTACCCGATCCCGCGGATTGATGACCTCCTAGACCAACTAAAGGGGGCGAAATATTTCAGCAAGATCGATCTGAAGTCAGGATATCACCAGGTACCAATTGAACCCTCAGATGTGTGGAAGACTGCCTTCAAATCCAAGGAGGGCCTCTTCGAATGGTTGGTCATGCCTTTCGGATTGACGAATGCTCCTGCAACCTTTATGAGGCTAATGGATGACATCTTGCGGCCATTCACCAACTCCTTTGTAGTAGTATACTTGGATGACATTCTGATCTTCAGCCAGAGTTGGGAAGAGCACCTCCACCACATCCGACAGGTTCTCCAAACACTGCGGCAACACAAGCTATGTGCCAATTTGGAGAAATGCACTTTTGGCATGACCGAGGTTCAGTATCTGGGATACATCATTGATGAACAGGGGGTGCATGTCGATCCAGCCAAGGTCCAAGTCATTCGGGATTGGCCCTCTCCAACCACTCTAACAGAGCTCCGCAGCTTTCTAGGTCTTGCCAACTTCTACCGCAGGTTTGTGTTGGGATTTTCTCATATTTCTTGGCCCTTGAGTCAAGTCACCAAGGGCGGGGCGAAAGCAAAATTCTTTTGGTCTGAATCTCAACAGAAGGCATTCAGGGAGTTGAAGGATCGCCTCTGCACGGCACCAGTGCTCGCGTTACCAGATTTACAACAACCATTTGAGGTCGAGACAGATGCCTCTGACTATGCTATTGGGGCAGTCCTTACTCAACATGGACATCCAGTGGCATATCACAGTGAAACACTTTCAGACACAGTCCGGAAGTACCCCACTTATGATAAAGAGATGTATTCCATTGTACAGGCCTGCCGACAATGGAAGCATTACATTTTGGGGAAGGAAACGGTCATCCACACAGACCACCGACCTCTGCAGTTCATACAGACCCAAGGGAAATTGCAGAATGATCGCCATCAGAAGTGGTCTACATACCTGCAACAGTTTCACTTGAATATCAAGTATAAAAAGGGCAGCACCAATAATGTTGCAGATTGCCTCAGTCGACCACCGATCATGGCGCTAACCACCGTGCTCAACTCTTGCGGGCACGAGACTTCTGATTGGCCACTTCTCTACAAAAGCGACCCAGAATTCGGCCACACATACCAGACACTCTTGGAGGGTCGGCAGGTTGCAGATTTTCACCTCCAGGATGCCCTATTATGCCACCTCGGTCACCTTTGTGTTCCTTCAAGCGAGCGTGCCAAGATGATTTGGGAAGCACACTACAGTCGGGCTGCTGGGCATTTCGGGGTCGAGAAAACAGTGGCAGTACTGCAAAACTATTTCTATTGGCCGAATCTTCGACAGGATGTTGGGAAGTACATCCGATCATGTACTGCCTGTGCCATTGCCAAACCGACCATTAAGAAGCAAGGCCTCTATACCCCGTTGCCTACCCCTAGTCGACCTTGGGAATCCATCTCCATGGATTACATGTCAGGCCTTCCTTCCACTAAGCATGGAAATGACTGTGTTTTTGTGGTCGTCGACAGGTTCTCAAAGATGGCCATTATGATGGCCTGCAAGAAGAATATCACAGCAGAAGCCACTGCTAAACTCTTCTTTGAACGAGTGTGGGTGCACTTTGGGATCCCACAGTCTATCATCTCAGATCGGGACAGTCGGTTTCTCAGCACATTTTGGTCCAGTCTCTGGTCAATGCTGGACACCAAACTCACGAAGTCCACAGCCTTCCATCCTCAAACTGATGGCCAGACAGAGGTTGTCAATAGGATGATTGTGCACATTCTGCGCATGTATAACTCAAAGCATCCACGCACATGGGACGAGAGCCTCCCCTATGTTCAGCACAGCTACAACCGAGCTCTTCACAGCTCCACTGGCCATAGCCCTTTTCAGGTGGGTTTAGGATTCCAGCCACTATGCCCCATTGATGTGGCCATGCCACTTGCAGCTACTCACATGAATTCAGCTCATGTCCAGTCCGAAACAGATAAGGCCACCAGCTTCATTGAGCGCATCCAACATATTCGCCAGCAGGTCCATGACATTCTTGAGAAATCAAATGCCAAGTACAAGCAGCGACATGATCAACACCGGGTGCCACACAAGTTTCAGGTGGGCGACAAAGTCTGGTTGCATTTGCAAAAGGAACGCCTTACTGGAGCCTATCGGAAATTGAGACCACTTCGATATGGTCCTTACACCATTACTAAGGCTATGGGAGACAATGCATTTGAGCTCAGCATTCCCCCATTCCTTGGCCTGCACCCAGTGTTCAATGTGGACCGCCTTCGGCCATACTTTCCACCATTGCTAGACACATCCGACATTGCAGAACAGCTCAAACCCACAGAATTAAATCCAGATTGCATGGAACAAGCTGCAACTGATCGGATCATGGACACACAGATCAAGAACACTCGCCAACAGCATATCCAACTGTATCGAGTTGTCAAAGCAGGCCAACTCCTTCAGCAGGGCAAGTGGCTCACCAGGGAACAAGTTCAGCAGAGGTTTCCTCATCTCATGGAGGAGCTCAACGCAATGGGGACCATTGCTTCCTAAGGGGGGAGGAATGATCCAGGTGGATATTGGTGGCCACCTGCCAGGTCCACCTGGACCCCCACCATTGTCTTTCTCAGCATTTTCAGTTTCCTTAATTGTAGCACAGTTTACTATTTTTAGCATTTTTTCGGGTCCTGAACTTCCGGAGCCGTTTTGAGGCCCTAAACGACGTTTTTTTGGAATTTTGGGGCGACCGAGCCCTATGTTGGCCCCCAAAGTGGTAGTACTCGGATAGATCTTTCTAACGAGCTATCGTACGCGTCAAACGGAGATCGTATGCCAAAGTTACGACCCCGGGAAATTGGTGTACCAATTTACCCAAACGGGGCCCACAATTTGGCGTTTCATCTTCTAGGGTTAGGTTTCGGTATGTGAAGGGTTTTCCATTGTTTCTCAACAATAAATAGGCCTTCGAGCCTCATTGTAATAGAGTTCAGAACAGTTCAGAGGCATGTAGCCATCACATCTCTTCTCAGAGATAAGCTACCATCGCCCTAGCTAGTTTATTGCCATTTCTGTTTGTAAGCATATTTCAGTATTTTCCATTAATGAAATGAAGTATTATTTCCGCTGCATCTTTGTGTATATGGTTATCTCTGTAATTTGTTGCGTTCCTGTTTAAATCCGGATCAAACAAAGCCTAGATGAAGAACAAATAAATCCGACCATATCTTGTAATGCATTGGCGGGAATTACCACTCCTCAAACTATCAAGATAGAAGGACAAATCAAGAAGAAAAAGGTAATAGTGTTGATTGATTCAGGAAGCACCCACAATTTTATTCATTGTAAGGTAGCAAAAGAATTGAATTGCTTCCTATATCCAGCACCAGAGTGTCAAGTGATGATTGCAAATGGAGGAACAATAAATTGCTTTGGAAAGTGCCATAATATCAAGCTATCCATGGGAGAATATGTATTGACTAGCCCAATGCTTTCCATTCCAATGGGAGGTGTTGATGTTGTACTAGGAGTCCAATGGCTACAATCCCTGGGTAAAATAGCTTTTAATTTTCAAGAAATTTTCATCAAATTTTATATGGAAGGAAAGGAAGTTGAATTAAGGGGTATTGCGGGGAAACCAGGAAAGATAATCAACTCTAATAGTATGACAAAGCTTCTAAAAAAGGAGAAAAGAGGTGTAATTGCACAATTATGCTCGCTAGATGTTTCCACATCGGAATCATCTATTTCTCCAGATCTCAAAAAATTCTTGGACAATCAATCCAAGGTATTTGAGACTCCCAAAGGTCTCCCACCTATGCGTGATCATGATCATACTATTCATTTGATTCCAGGAAGTGCTCCTCCAAACATCAGGTCGTACAGATATCCCTATGTCCAAAAGAGTGAAATTGAACGTATGGTTGCAGAAATGCTAGAGGCTGGTATAATTCAACCGAGTGAAAGTTCTTTCTCTGCTCCAGTAGTATTGGCGCACAAGAAGGATGGATCATGACACATGTGTCCGGATTATAGGGAGCTCGAACAAGCTCACTATTAAAGCTAAGTTCCCCATTCCTGTCATTGATGAATTACTGGATGAATTGGATGGATCAATTTACTTCACCAAGTTGGATCTTCGTTCAGGATATCATCAAATAAGAATGAAGACTGAATACATTTCAAAAATAGCATTTAGAACTCATGAGGGTCATTATGAATTTTTGGTCATGCCTTTAGGCCTTACCAATGCACCTTCAACATTTCAAGGTTTGATGAATTCAATTTTCAAACCATTCCTTAGAAAATTTGTGTTAGTATTTTTTGATGATATACTAATCTACAACAGGTCTTGGAAGGATCATGTTGAACATGTTGACATGGTGCTACAACTATTGAAGGAGAAACAATTATATGCAAAAAGATCCAAATGTTTCTTTGGAGTCCAGGAGGTGGAATATTTGGGTCATATTGTATCTCATGAAGGAGTTAAGGTAGACCCTAGCAAAATTAAAGCCATTAAGGAATGGAAAATCCCCACATCCATAAAGCATTTGCGAGGATTTCTCAGGTTGACAGGGTATTATCGCAAGTTTGTTAAGAATTATGGGAGAATAGCAGCACCTCTAACAACATTATTGAAGAAAGATGCATTTTCATGGACTCCGGAAGCAACAAAGGCCTTTGAACATCTTAAAGAGGAAATGTGCCAAGCACCGGTCTTAGCTACACTAGACTTCATAAAAACCTTTATTGTGGAACGTCATGCTTCAGGAAATGGAATTGGTGCTGTTCTAATGCAAGATGAAAGACCCATTGCTTTTGAAAGCCGTCCAATCAAGGGAAAGTTTTTAAGCAAAGCTATTTATGAGAAGGAAATGTTGGCAATACTCCATACACTTAAGAAATGGCGACCCTACCTAATGGGTAGACACTTCAAGGTAAAAACGGATCATGATAGCCTTAAATACTTTTTACAACAAAGATTATCCTCTTAAGAGCAACAAAAGTGGGTCACAAAGATGTTAGGTTATGACTTTGAAATCATCTGCAAAAAAGGGAAGCAAAATGTGGTGGCAGATGCACTCTCAAGAAAGGATGAGGATGTGGAAGCATTGTTGTGTGCCATTTCTATTATCCAACCAGATTGGATAAACAAAGCAAGGGAGGAATGGAAGAATGACGAAGAAGTGTGGGCACTTATTCGAAAGTTACAACAAGATTCCAGTACGTCTGATACATTTCGCTGGAAAAATGATTCATTATGGTACAAAGATCGCTTATACCTCTGTAAGAATTCCCAGCTAAAGCAAAAGATTCTTATGGAATTGCACACTTCTCCCTTAGGGGGGCACTCAGGATTTTTAAAAACTTACCACAGGGTTAAGAAGGAATTGTTTTGGGATGTCCTTAAATCAGATATTCAAAAGTTTGTGGCAGAATGTTTGGTTTTCCAACAAAATAAATTTGAAACAATTAAGAAATTGGGTCTATTACAACCTTTATCCATTCCAAGCCAACATTGGGAGGAGGTTTGAATGGATTTTATCACAGGTTTACCCAAGTCTGAGGGAAAGAGCGTCATCATGGTGGTAGTTGACAGACTTACCAAGTATGCACACTTTTGGCATTATCACATCCATTTAAAGCCGGTACAGTTTCTATTGCATTTATGGAAACAATTCAAAAGCTACATGGAAACCCAAAGATTATTGTAAGTGACAGAGATCCCTTTTTCACTGGAAATTTTTGGACAGAATTAGTTTCTTGCCTTGGTACTCGGTTAGCTCATAGCTCATCTTATCATCCTCAATCTGATGGGCAAACTGAGATAGTAAACAAATGTTTGGAAGGATATCTTCGATGCTTTGTATCTAATAAACAGACACAATGGGTCAAATGGTTGCCTCTGGCTGAATGGTGGTATAACACTTCCTTCCATACAACAACAAAAATGACCCCATTTATGGCACTTTATGGGTATCAACCACCATACATCACATCATATTTAAGAGAAAATTCTAAGGTTCAGGCAATGGAACATCACATCGAACATCAACAACAAGTCCTCCAACTCTTAAAGGATAACCTCGTGTTGGCACATAATAGAATGAAACAACGGGCAGATCAACATCGCAGTGAAAGAAGTTTTGATGTAGGTGATTGGGTATTCCTATGGCTACAACCATATAAGCAAATGTCCCTCAAGAAAGCTAAGAAGGATAATAAATTATCACCAAAGTATTATGGTCTGTACAAGGTGTTGCAAAAGATTGGTGCTATGGCATACAAATTGGAGCTTCCTGTAGCTTCTCAATTGCACCCAGTTTTCCATGTTTCATGTTTAAAGAAGGTTATAGGCAACAAGCTCCGAGTTCAAACAATATTCCCAAAACTTGACGAGGAAGGAAAAATTATATTGGAACCAGAATTAATCACAGAAACAAGAACTCGAGAGCTACGAAATCGTTCAATTTTAGAGTATCTTATAAAGTGGAAGAACTTATCCGCTAAATATTCCACATGGGAGGATGAGAATTTTATGCAGAAGTATCTAGAACTACTCAAGCGTTGAGGACAACACTTTTTTGAAGGAGAGGGGCATGTTGGGTCCCTATAATACTAGTGATTACCGCATTACTATTGTAGTTATACCCCTTATTAATATTGTTGTGCCCCTATTGCCCCCATATTGTTATTACTGTGCCCCATAGAATCCCTCTATTGTTGTTTTTGTGGCTTTATATTATTATTGTTAGGTCGGCTGGATTATATTGTGACTCCTTAGACTCCTATATATAGAAAGGAGGTTTCTTCATTTGAATTACCCAAGAATTTTTCATTTATGTAATGTAAAGGAGGTTTCCCCCTCGAAGAGGCTGAATTCTAAGGCATTGATCTATCTTTTCTATCTTTTCTTGAGCTAGTTTCATGACAACTACTACCATCACCGAGTCAGAACCCTGTTGTGTCCTTGGTAGATCCAAGATAAAGTCCAAGTTGACTGAGTCCCATGGTCTACTTGGAATAGGCAATGGTATATAAAGTCCCGTGTTTTGACTGTGACCTTTTGCTAACTAGCACACTTTACATCTAGTCACAAATCTTTATACATCCCTTCACATTTTTGGCCAAAAGTAAAAATGGCTGAGCTGCTCGAGCGTCTTGTCTATGTCAAAATGTCCAACTAGATCTCCACTGTGCTTTTCCCGAATAATATTCTCTCTCATCGAGTAGTCAGGAATGCATAGCTGTCCTCCTCTAAACAGCAGTTTCTCCTGCAAGTTATAGTCCAACCATGGACTATTGTCTCTCACCAAAGGATTCTGGCATGCTTCGTAAGCCTCCTTAAAATCTTTGTCAGTCTGATATAAATCTTTCAAGTGCTCAAAACCCAGCACTTGTATAGTACTCTCCTGCAAGAGTAAGGCTCTCCTACTCAATGCGTCCACCACCTTGTTGGCCTACCTGCTGATGTGTTTCAACAAAAAGGTGAAACTCTGTGAATATTCCACCCACATAGAATGTTTGTGATTCAGCTTGTGCTGTTGCATCACATACTACAATGCAAAATTATTCGAGAACAAAACAAATTCATTTCTTAGCAAATAGTGTCTCCAATGATTAAGTGCTTGGACGATAGTATAGAACTCCTTGTCGTAGGATGAATACTTCTGCCTCCTTTCATTTTCTCGATGAAAAATGCAACAGGTTTATCCTCCTGGCTAAGTACAGCTCCAATAGCTATACCGCTAGCATCACAGCAAACCTGAAAAATATTTTTAAAATCTGGCAGTCTCAAGATCAGTCTCTCTGTGATCTTCTTCTTTAGTAGCTGAAAAATCCTTTTTGCTGCATCTATCCATCGAAAAGGTTGACTGGCTTTTTTAATAGTGTCCAACATAGGGGCGCATATTTCACTAACATTTCTTATAAATTTCCGGTAAAAACTCACTAGCCCATGAAAAATACGTACCTCAAATAAGCTTTTTGGGGATGGCCAATTAATTATCGCTGCAATATTTTCTGGATCCATCTTCAACTCATTTTCTACTATTACGAAGCCCAAATAAATCAACTCTTTTTGCATAAAAGTACACTTTTTTAGATTTATCAGTAGTTTATTCTGCTACAATTTTTCTAGCACTTTTCCAACATGTAGAAAGTGTTCCTCTCTTGTCTTGCTAAAAAATAATATGTCATCCAGGTACACTATCACAAACTTCCTGATGTATTCTTTCAGCATTTCATTCATTAACCACATAAAGGTACTGAGTGCATTGCTCAGTCCGAATGGCATAACCGGCCACTCATATAGTCCCTCGTTAGTCTTGAAGACTGTCTTTCACTCATCCCCCTCTCGAATTCAAATCTGATGGTACCCACTCTTTAAATCTATCTTAGAAAAATACGTTGCCCCACTTAGGCAATCCATCATGGCGTCCATCCATGGTAGTGGAAACCTATACCGGATGGTGATTTTGTTGATGACCCTCGAGTTTGTGCACATCCACCATTCTCCTCCTTTCTTGGGAGCGAGAACCGTTGGAACTGGGCTCAAACTCTCCCTTATCAACCCTTTTTCTAGAAGTTCCTGCACCTGATTTCTAATCTCCTCATTGTCTTTGGGGCTCATCCGATATGCTACCTTACTTGGCAAACTTGCTCTAAGTATGAAGTCAATATGGTGACTTATGCTTCTTTTGGAGGGCAATTTATCTGGCAAGTCATCCACCACTATATTGGTAAACTCCTGCAATATCTATTGAATTTCTGTGGGCAAATCTGAAACCTCTATGTGTAGCAGCACCGTCTTTTCTCTTCTTACAACAGCATAGCTTACCTCACTATCCTCAACCTTTTTCAGAAACTATTCTCTACTTACTAACAATGCTCTTGTCTCACTTGTCTCTGATGTCTCTTAATCTTTGATGGGCACAAGCGTATGCTTGATCCCATCTTTGACAAACTTGTAACAGTTTGTCTTTCCATCATGTACCTCCTTCCTGTCATACTGCCATGGCCTACCTAGAAATATGTGACATACATCCATCAACATTATGTCACAAATGACCTTATCCTTATATCTACCGATATGAAATTCCACTTCGCATTTCTCATCTACTAGCAATTGATGGCCTTTTTGCAACCATGAAACTTTTTAAGGGATGGGGTGTTTCAACCGCTTCAACCCCAACTTTTCTACCATCTCTGTGGCCACCAAGTTATTTGTACTTCCATTGTCAATAATCAACTTACATCACTTACCGTGTGACTTAAAAACTATCCGAAACAAAGGTTTCCACTGAGCTTGTTCAGTTGTTTCTTTCGCTGGTTTCAGCAACACCTTGTTCAAAACTAGGGCTTCCCCTATTTCTGGAGCATTTTCTGCTTCGTGGGGAGGTGCCTCTGCTTCTTCTAGTTGTGCGACATACGCACCCCTCTGTCCGGCTTGGTTTTCCTCAGGACATTCAAATGATCTGTGTCCCCACTTGTGACACCTGTAACATTGATAACCAGCTCCTCTGCCTCGGCCATTCCCCTGCCTCGCTGATATGGCCTACCACCTCTCATGTTGTCACCTTTTTCTGGTGTTCCGGAAGCTTTAGAACTACTGCCTTCCTCATTACTGCTAGAAGTTCACCCTCTACCATAATACTGGCCTCTTCCTCTATCGGTTCCTAGTCCTCTCCTGGCATTTTGTTTTCTAGTAATTTTCTCTTCAGCTTTAATAGCACTCTGATATGCTTCCTCAATTTTTTTTGGAGAAAGAATACTAATTTCATCTAATATTTCTAACCTTAAATCATTTACACACCTGGCTGTCTTCTCTGGGGTGTCCTTTGTATAACTGGCCCTTAAGTTCACTCGGTAAAACTCTTCAATATGCTCCCTTACTGTCATCCCTTTTTGCTTCAGATTCTACACTTGCCTGTGTAGTGCAATCTGGTAATCCTTAGGCAGAAATCTGCCTTTCAATTTTGCCACCAACTTGGACCATTTCTTGATCAACAACTTGTTCAATCTCCTTCTCTCTATTTGGACACTATCCCACCATAGGGATGCATGTCCCTTCAACTTTGTCGCAGGGAAGTTGACTCTACGGTCTTCGCTGACCTCCTCACACTCGAAATACTTATCCAACTCATTGATCGAGTCCAACAGAACCTCTGTGCACAAGCTGCCATCATAATTTGGGAGTTCTGGCTTGGGTTTGCTCATCGCCAATAGGAGCAACCTGAACAGCCTCATTTCTAGTCCTTCCTCATCTGATCCATCTGTTGTCACTACAGCTTCCTCTTCGCTATCATCATCTATCTCTGGATCCCTTCTTCTCCCTGCTTCAACTACCTCCAAACGGGGAGTAGGAATCCTGATCTCCTCTCTTAGTCCTTCCTCTGTTATCCTTCGAACACCTCTTCCACAACCTCTCCTTCCTACCTCCATTTCTCTAGCCAATTCCAAATCCTGCTCTGATACCACTATGGTGGGACCAGCCCAACGCTCCACACAATTCGGCACAATAAAGATTGGAATTAACACACTGTTATGTTAACCACTAATTAAATGATTTTAACAATGATTAAGTTGTGGATTAAATTGTGGTTTGCGACTTAACTAGGGTTTCCCTCCTATTGTTGCTTGATCATTTTAGCTCTTCGTTTCTTGGTGCCGAGAGTTTGTTCTAGTAATGCTTATGCTGCCTATGTATGATGCTACACTGTAACTAATGTGCACGCTGGTCAGGGGATAGTCTGCCTGAGAGATTGGCACCTGCATTCACTTGGGTAACTTGTGGTCTTGGCTCTTGGTGCACAGATTGGTAGTTCTGTCGCCTGTGTGAGTATACGTTTGTAATTCTCGTGCAGCTGCTTACCTTGTCTTTATTCTAGGGTCATTGTTTTGTTATGAGGTCGTTTTGCTGTTAAATCTCAATGGTTTTGTGCATGCATCCAGCTTGCAAAGCGATGACACTCCTCTATTTTCGACTTAACTTCAGGTAACTTTGTCCATCCATGATTTACTCTATTCCCTTTGTTATTCCTTCTCTAAATGAACTTGCTCCTTTGTCTCAGTTGGTATCCGAGATTTGTGGCTCAATGGCCTGTGCTCTGTTTGTGCTGCGAACCCTCTAGGTAAGGAAAAGAATCCCTCTCTGCATATGCACTTATTCGCTTTTTCTTTCTTTCATAGTCGAGAGCTATACTCGCAATCTTGTCCTAGTTTTATTGTAGGTTGAGGGTTTGCAAATGGGCGTGCCTGGTGTAGTCACCTCGGCCCTTGCTTGGTAGGCTCTGTCACCGTCATCTATTTCGTTCTTAAAGTTAGGGCCTATAGCTTCTTGATGGTTCGATTTCCACAATACTTGTTTGTTGATGTCCCTTTGCTATAGTCAAGCGTCTTGGGTCGATTTAATGCAGTCTTTCTTGGGATTTGATACTGGTTATCTGTAAATTCATATATAATGGAAGTCGTTCCAAAACCCTCGTCTAGGGTTTGTTGGTCGTTAGGCTTATGACTGCTTGTAGGGCTATGTTCGGGCATTGTCATGTATATATGGGCATTTCATGTTATAATTGGAAAGAAAATACAAAGAATTTGTTTGCTTTGAATTACCTCTGTTTTAAATGTGATTATTCTACTGTTATTTCTCTCGTGCTAGTTTGGACACCCTCGAACAATGCCAGGTTATCTTGTGTGGTTTCATTAACTGTTTTAAATGATTTTAAAGAGGAAAACGATGGAACTATGCCTGCACTGTGGTTGTTACTCATAGTTACTTCAATGACTAGAAAGCATAGTAGACATACCCGTGTTTGTTTAGGTGGACGGATTCGAAAATGAGAAAGTGTTATCTATCTTTTAGGACTGTGTGCATATGCTCTTTTCGTTCGAATTGCTTGCAATTGTTCTTGTCCGTTTCTAGTCTTGATTTCTCTTAATGGGTTACCAACCCTTATTCTAGGGATTCGATATAGTCCTTTTTGTTTGAACTCTGTTCCTTTAGAAAAGAAAATAAACAAGACAGTCTGCATGCACCATATCGACTATTCTGGTTGTTCAATGAATAGGAAACAATAAAGAAATATTATGGCTGTTACAAATGGATTCAAATGAATAAATTGTCTGCTGTTTTTATTATGGATACTTGTATGCTGGACCTTTTGAATGATTTTCAATTTTACATTTATATCTTCTATCCACAGTTATCTGAACTATGTGTAGTTACTTTTTTAGTTGCTATTATATTAGTTACACAATTGTTCATGTATTCAGTTCTATCTGTACTGCACAATTTTACATTAGACATATTTGTCTTTTTCCTCTAAAATGAAAGAACAGTTATTAAACTATTTTTTATTAAGGACAAACAAAATAGTGACCCTAACCGACTAAATTGTCCCTAACTAATACTAAGATTAAAAGAAAAACAAAGTCCTGCATCCTACTTTGACAAACTGAACATAAAGAAACCAATTCGCTAATAAAACTTTCCACCTTGGCGGAGACCAACACCTGGTCATGGTGCCCTAGCTGGATGGTCTTGCATCACAAGTCATGGATAGACTTGATGACATGTTATCCAATCAATTACAATTCATACACAATTTTCATGCTCAATTATGAGCTTTTCCAAACTCAATAGGAACATTTTTCTCAAGTATGAAATATTATTATTTAATAATTATGAAATTGTGAGAAAATAACTACTCAATTATGAAATTTTAGCCCTGTAACATCTCATAACTTCCTTGTAATACCCATATGAGTAATAACAAGGGTCAAAGGGGATATATTCTATGAAACAAACGAGGTATGTTGAACTAAGGTATCTCCCCCTATAGTGGATTGGAAAATAAGATTATAACAATTTATCTTTGATAGGGATAAAATTTTCAACTTTTTTATCTACCTCACCGTTATTATCCTTTGGAAATTGTACATAAGAATCACAACTAGATACCCATATATGTTTAAGAGAAGGTTTCTTACCATTCCATACCTCATGTGGAGTCATATCATCAAATGTTGATGAAGTTGATCTATTTACTAGGTAACATGCAATATTTGTTGCCTTACCTTAGGATTCCTTTCCTAACACTTCACCACTAAGCATGATCCTTGATTTCTCCTTTAGAATCCTATTCATCCTTTTTTCAACTCCATTCTGCTAAGTTTTGTATGAAGTACTCTTCTTCCTTTATGTGCTAGTAAACTTCTTACAAAATTATTTGAATTCATTCTCATTGAATTCTCCACCATTATCTATCCTTAGAACCTTATTTTTCTTGTCTACCTATTTTTTTTCAAGAGCCTTAAACTCTTTGAATTTTTCAAAGACTTCAAATTTCTTACTAAGAAAATAAACTGATGTATTCCTCAAGAATTCATTAGTAAATGACAAAAAGTAATTATATTTACTGAGTGATAACACCAACATAGGTATAAACACATCATTTTCCATCCAACTATAATATTCCATCTTCCCTTGTAGCAACAGAGGAGAAATTTACCAAATTCTACTTATTTTATAAGGAATGTTCACAAAAATCAAAATCTAGATAATAATTATGTATACCTTCTATTATACCATTACCATGTAGTACTCAAAGGCCCTTCTCTATGATATCCCCTAGTCTTTAATGCCACAAAATAATATCTTCTCAGGAGACTATAGGAGTTTTTACTTATTCATCTCCACTTTTAGGAAAAAAAATTATTGTGCAAATCACTAACAATGTTTCCTACTAGCTTATATAGAGTTCCAATCCAAATGCCCCTCACTGATACCATTTTTCCTCAAATTGACCTGCAAGTGTCTTTTTCAAACCTTTTCTTTACACTTATATTAATCATATTGCTTACAAAATCAAATTTATGTCCCATATTTGGATGTGCATAACACTAAGGAGTGCTCTAATCCTTCTACCCATGAGCTTCAACTTTATTTTCTTGATCCCATGATTCTAGCTATCAAATCATCTCTCAAAAAGAACTCGACACCATCACATCTTTCTTACTTGCAAAATAACTCCATGTGAGGAGTCATATGAAAGGATCCCCTGAGTCAAACAACCATGTCTCGTAATGTACATGTGTACTTTAAAAATACAAATACACATCCCCTCTATCATCTAAGGAGTTTTTTTCTTCAATAAATGAGCATCATCAAATTCCTTCCCTTTCTCTACAACCTTTTATCTACACTATTTCATATCTATACCAGATCCAATGTACAACAAATGGGCTAGTATTGCAAAGAATATAAAACTTTCCCAACTTAGTATTTTTTATATCATGCCATTAGAAAAATTAATTCTACTTGATTTCTCTAAAAAAACATTCACTATATAAAAACAGAATTCAATGCAACCTATTGTCATTTGTTAATATATTATTATTGATCAATTCAATTTCTTTATTTCTCTAAATCATTCTTCAATAAATCATCACTAAAATTAATGCATGCTATTATTGTGTGCTATATCATTCTTCATGTAGGTTTTAACCCTGTATAGAAGATACCTACATACGAATTCTAAAACATAGAAAATAAACAATGCGAGAGCATAACACATAAAACACATATACACAGAGATTTTCCCCTGGATCCCAAAACTGGGACTACTAGCTTGATTTTTCATTATGTTCCTTTCAATGTTACAATACATATTTATACATACCGAAGCATCCAATACCATGGACCGAAAACCATCGCGTCCAAAACCATGCGTCCAAAAAAACATGTGCGAAAATCATGCACAAAACCATAGGTGGGTCCGCCCAAACTAACATAGTGTCCAAAACCAAAATTTTCTGGGGCGCTACCCCAGACCCCATAAAGTGGGGTTACGAGTACACCTCAAACCCCTTATGACCTCCCCCCTCTAACCCCGGTTAACTACGTGGGCTAGTTGTGGAAAGAATATAACACAACCCAACATTCTCCCACTTGTTGTTTTCTTTCCATAGGGGACCACAAGAGAGCTTAGTCATTTTTCCAGCCCTGAAATGCCCATTGTTTCTCTACACCAAGAGAACTTCTCAGAGCTCACAGATTTTGTCAATGCATCTGCAGTATTCTTCAAATTGTCCACCTTTACCAGCAACACCTTTTTGTCTTCTATCACATCCCTCACAAAGTGATACTAAACATCAATGTGCTTTGTCTTTGAATGATATGCAGGGTTCTTTGCCAAGAAAATTGCACTTTGGCTGTCACAATCTATCCTTATAGCTTCATGTACTAACCCCATACTTGAACACAATCTATGTAACCAATCTGCTTCCTTGCTTGCATGAGTGGATGCCATGTATTCTGCCTCTGTAGTTGATAGTTCCAGTACAGATTGCTTCTTACTCATCCAACTGACTGCACCTCCAAATAGGTTAAACACATACCCACTTGTAGATATTCTCTGATTCAGATCTCCAGCCCAGTCTGCATCAACAAAGCCATGAATATACAACAATCTATCCAATCCCGATCTTCCTTGGTAGCACAAACCATAATCACTAGTGCCACACAAATGCCTGAAAACCTGCTTCACTACTGTCCAATGTTCCTTTCCTGGTTTTGACATAAACCTGCTCAATAATCCCACTGCATGTGCAATGTCTAGTCTAGTACAGACCATTGCATACATCAGGCTACCAACTGCACTTGCATATGGAAAACGAGACATTTCCTCTTCCTCTTCTTGTGTCTTGGGACACTATTCAGTAGATAACCTCACACCTATAGGAATAGGAACCTTCACTAGTTTACTATCCTGCATATTAAACCTGTGTAGTATTGTCTCGACATACTTCCTCTGGTTTAACCAAAGCTTCCTCTTTGACCGATCTCTTTTAATTTCCATGCCCAAAATATAGTTTGTAGCACCAAGATCTTTCATGTCGAATTTGGAGGACAATTGGGTCTTCAAATCCTAGATAATTTCTTTGTCATTTCCAACCAGCAACATATCATCCACATACAAGACCAGACAAATAACATGGTCACCAATTAATTTAAAATACACACAGTGATATGCTTTGCTTTTGGTGAAGCCAAGTCCCCGTATAAATGTATCAAATTTCTGATACCACATCCTTGGTGACTTTTTTAACGCATATAGAGACTTCTTTAACTTGCATACCAGTTCTTTCTTACCCTTCACCGCAAAACCTTCAGGTTGCTTCATGTAGATCTCCTCTTCCATATCCCCGTGAATAAATGCTATCTTCACATCCATCTGTTCTACCTCAAAATCAATAGCAGAAACAATAGATAAAAGTAATCTAATAGAAGTTACCTTGGAAACAGAAGAAAAAATATCACCAAAATCAATTCCTGGCACCTGGGAATAACCTTTTGCTACTAAACAAGCTTTGTATTTCTCCACTTTTCCTTTTGCATTTGTCTTCTTTTTGAATACCCATTTGCTGCCAATGGGTTTCCTTCTAACCGGAAACTCCACTAGATCCCAAGCCTCATTTTTGTGTAAATATGCCATTTCATCAACCATGGCCTCTTTCCAGAGTTTTCCATCCTATGAATCCACTGCTTCCTTCGCATTTCTGGGATCATCATCAGTAACAGACAAAGCCAAAATTTGAACAGAAAGTAGATGGACTATACCTTTCTGGTTTTCGTCTTTCTCGAACTGATCTTCTCACAACTGGAGTTTGTGGCTCTTCTTCTTTTGATTCCTCCTCTACTATAGAGTCTGATTCTTCCTCCTTTAGGTCAAACTCTATCTTCTCAGGTTCCTTTGGTTGGACTTCATGTCTAATAAGATCTTTCACCTATCTGAACACCACATCTTGGATGTACACAACCTTGTTACTGGGTTCCAAAGCTTATAACCCTTTAAACCATCCTTATACCCAATAAATATGCACTTTTCAGATTTACTATCCAACTTCCTTCATTCTTCATCGAACACTCCCGTTTGTTTAGTACCTGGATCTACCGTGATCCACTAATCATTATCCACCAACAGATCCTCCATCTTGAGTTTCCACAACTCAAAACTTTGACCATTAAATTTCTCGATCTCTATCTTTCCACTGCTCACCATCTTCTTTCACCAACATAATCGATCTCACAGATCTCCCACTGAACAGGGTCTACCACAGGCCCGAGTGAAACACCTCAGCAACAAAGGCGTCCCCTTGAAGCCAAATCTGCTCTGATACCAAATGTAGGTTTTAACCTCGTACAAAAATTACCTCCATATGAATTCTAAAACACAAAATAAACAATGCGAGAGCATAACACATAAAACACATATACATAGATATTTTCCCCTGGATCCCAAAACCGGGACTACTAGCTTGATTTTTCATTATGTTCATTTCAATGTTACAATACATATTTATACAAGCCGAAGCATCCAATACCATGGACCGAAAACCATCGTGTCCAAAACCATGGAACGAAAACCATCGTGTCCAAAACCATGGACCGAAAATCATCGCGTCCAAAAAAACATGTGCGAAAATCATGCACAAAACCATAGGTGGGTCTGCCCAACCTAACATAGTGTCCAAAACAAAATTTTCTGGGGCGCTGCCCCATACCCCATAAAGTGGGGTTACGGGTACACCTCAAACCCCCTGTGACCTCCCCCCCTCTAACCTCCATTTAACTATGTGGGCTAGTCGTGGAAAGAATATAACACAACCCAATAGTTGATTACTACAAGTAATTCAACTAATGCAATTACTTGATTTCTCTATGAAACAATGGCTTGTTTTTTGTTTTATAGAGTTTGATTATTAATAAATTAAATATTTTCACAAATTTTGAACACGCTAATAAAGTGATCACAAAAATAAACCAAATATCAATACACATGGTATATTATATATGGTTAAAACCCTATAAGAGGGAAATAGTCCTCAACCCTATCTGACATGACCACTTGAGGAAATATATTAATGCAAAATGAGTTTTTTATTTAGTTTCTCATAAGTAATCATTAGAAAATGTTCATAGAAGCACTTTAAATCGAGATAATGTGTCAATTATGTGATAAATCATGGTTGAATATAACTATTAGTATCGAGGATACAATGAATTGTCAAATTATTTCATATCGAGAACAGATCATGACCATTGTATTATATAACTAAAATGCTTGCCTAAATATTATGATCTTAAATACCAACAAAATGAAGAAAGTCACTCTTCATAAATATACATGATCAATATGATATTAAATACCTCATAAGTGTCTAAATATTATAATATCCCCCTTTAGGAACAAATTGGGATGTGATTGAAGGATTTACTAAGATAAAAAATAAGACAAGGAAGGAGGAGTTAGATTCTATCCTTTCTTAATGACAACTTCATGACATTCTAAGATAGATTGACATTTGAAATATTCACTTGTGTAAAATACATTTTGAAAATATTTAGAACTTTACCATTTATAGCCTAGAATATCACTTTGAACTTGTGATCCTAAATAAGATTTCTAATAGGGTATATTATTAACTCAATGTGTTTCTACAATAATGTTGAACTAGATCAATGGTGAGCTTAATGACACTCTAATAGATATATTGTTAGAATCTACTAGAAACATAAGGATTCTATTAAATAAAGAGGAAGATTTTGTTGCTTCTAACTAGCCTAAGTAATAAGTCTAAAACTAATACTAGAAACATGACATCTAGTAAACTTGTAATCATAAAGTTTGTGAAGCCAATAAAAATGCCACTCTGAGCTGTAATGTCTACGAAAATGAATTGTGTACTAGATATACTAAATTGTCATTTTTTTCTATCTCTATAGAGGATCCCATTGGATGTTTGCAAACATGAGGAAACAAGAGCACTGATAAATGAAATATCAAGATGGGAATGAGTAAAATAAAAGGATACTAACTAAATAATTATGCAAAGTGGTTTCTAGTGTAAGTGTAGTGTATGTGAAACTAATCTGACTCTAGAGTAAAAGGGATATAGGGATGGTTTACATTTTTCCACATGAATGAGGAAAAAAGGTCACATACATACTTACACTAGAAAATTAAATTACTTGGTTAGCAATACATGGAGGGCAGGAAAGTTATGAAAATATCATAATTTTATCATTTCAATTTTTTTATTAAGGGTGTATTTCACATTGTTTATAAGGTTGGAGTCATACCAATAAGAATAAGCTCACCAAAATAAGGAAAAAGTATTATGAGATGGTTACCTACATTATTTATATTGACATTAGAGGTAAAATAACATCTAGAAAAGTTAGTGTTGAGCAGAGGCTACACATTTTAACATAATAAGACCATGGATATACATTCTATGACCATAGAGAGATACTTAAATGTGACCAAGTCCATATTCATTATGAACATATAGAGGTGGTTGTTCCATGCAAATTCCTTTTAAAAAAATACCCATCCATGAAGGTTGATTTAATACCCATCTTATGCACCTCGCATTTACATGAAGCAATAAGTACTAGAATAAGGGAGATGGAATTTATTTTTTCCATAGGGGAAACTACTTCATAATAGTCAGTCCCTTCAAATTAAGATAGTCCTTTAGAAGGTAACCAACCCTCATATTCTTCAAAACATCAATTTCATGCATACATAGTGCTATACACCCATTTACAATTGAAATTTTTCCTCCCTTTGGAATAGGTACAAGATCCTAAGTATCATTTAGAATTATGGAATAATATTATTTATCCGTTATTATTTCCCATTCTAGATGGCCAAAAGTTTCCAAATTTCATTGGAAGTCGAAAAGAGAGGAGTCTCACTAGAACTATGTACATACACAATGTTTATTTGTAGAATCATTAGTAAGGTAGTTGGTTTATTTTCATGTTGTATGTACCTATCTAGGAAGATATGTCATCTATGTAAGTTTGCGTTAAATAAACCCAACTACAAAAAGGTGAGCAGAGGAAGGTGCATTTTTATCCTCACTATAATCATCTAAAGGGAAAATGAATTTAAAATATTTAATAGAAATTTGGTTAAAGAAGATGGCACTAACATTTAAGATGGTCAGTAGGCTAAATGTGATGCAAAAATTGAATTAGGATTGCACTTTGAGATACCTTCACCAAACTTAACATCTCTTTGAAAAATAATTTCATTAGAATTATGTTGAAGAATTCTATAACCTTCTACATCTTCAGAAGATCCAACAAAATGTACTTATGAATTTTAGGTTGTTAATCCTTCCCTCTCATGAAGAGTTTGAGCCCATGCTTCCCTACCAAACACTTGAAAGTGAATTACATCTAGCTTAATTTTTCTTTGTGGTTATTGTAATATTACATATTTTAAAGTGTTTTTGGGAGTGATTAACACAATTAATTCCTTTTTCTAAAAAGAGGAATTATCCCTTAGACCAAATCATATAATTTGTAGTTCCCTTTAGTGCATAATTATGTCTTTCAACAACACATTTTTTGTTGTTTTGTATATGAAATAATATGGAACATAAAGTTTCCTTGAGTAATGCAATAATTTATAAATTTGTTGTTATCATCTTAAGGTTTTCCATTATGTAGTATGAAATTACTTAATTGATTTCTAGGGTGTGTTTCTACAATGGATTTTAGGGTAAATAAATATAAAAAATTCACTCTTAGTTTTAAAGAAATCAACCCAAGTGATTCTGTAGAAGCCATAACTAAAAGCTAATATGTACTTGAATCTAGAGAAATAAGTAAAATGATGTTGACCATAGAAATTACTATGAAGAAGTTACAAGGGGCTAGGGTGTTCCAACAAGTACACTTATGATGATGATTTTTGATATTATAACAATCACAAACATCATATCTAGAATAAATTAAAGGAAGAGTAGTGACCACATTTTGATTACATAGTTGTTGCAATAAGTAGTAATGAACCACTCATTAGAAGAATATGTATATAGTTCACTAAAGGAAAAAACAAAAGTAGTTAGTACATGTCCATGTGAAGAAGAGTTAGAAGAAGAAGAATAAGGATTGATATTGTGCCTCTACTTTTCTAATTTCAAGGTATCCATATTCTTAAGAAATCTAGACTCTAGATGGTCATCCCATAATTTTATTTTTACAATTTCTCTTATAATTTTTAATCTTTTATATAGTTCCCTTATCGCAAGTAGGAGAAGGGGTTGATTAATAGGATTTCAGGACCCTTGATTTGCTTATTGTTGTAAGGATTTTTTCTATTCAAGTGCTTCAATTTATCATTCTATTGTGATAATAAGTATTTTTTAGATGTATCTATAATTCTTATCACTCCAAGATGGAAGAGCTTCTCTTGCTCCATAACAAAGAATCACAAAATTCTTCAAGAGTGGGTATTTTACAAGTTACCCCTAGAGCTTATCTAATGGAGTAAACAATAGATACAAAACATAAATATGCTTATAAATAATAATATTTATGTATTGTTCATCCTTGTTTGGTATGTTAAACTCTATGGATAGGAAATCAATTGATTATCAAGATGGTTGGCTTGAATGTTTAACAAATATGGATTCTAGATTTTTGCAAGATTTATCTAATTTTTCAATTACTTGAAAGTAAACCACAAACAACTAGATATGAACACTCCAGTTGGTCCACTATCTTCATCATTTTTATTATGATCCCATTTGGTTTTCTTTGAGGAAAATATGAAGATAGTTTGTTTTCCAAAGATAATTCATTAAAACTTTTACCTCATAGTACACATTACATATGGAATTTCCATAAAAATTATTTTGAAATAACAAATAAATAAATATTCGTAATAATTAAATTAAAATATGTAAGTAACATGGTCTCAAAGATAGAAACCATTTGTTTCTATTTTGAAAGGTCTTGAAACAAAGGGAATATCTACAATGTAGCATAGTCCCTGCCTTTGCCGCTATTTAATTGATTCTTTTTCATAAATCATTTTGCAGAGTGGAAGCTATCTACGTTGGAATTAAAGGCTTTTATTGCTATTATTTTAGCAATAAATTTACGTATACAATATTATTGGTGATCTTTGTATTTCCAAATATCTTTTTGTATTTATGCAGAGAAGTATGTATTTCATCCACATTTGCATCTCATTCGATTCTTGTTCCACATTGCTTGCTCCGCACAATGATGACTGACCAACTTCTTCCGTACACACTATATCTAGAAAAGTATCTCTATTGTGTAGAGAGGTCCATATTTCATCCACATTCCGTAGCGTGGGAGCTATCTATGTAGGAATTGAAGGCTTTTATTGTTACTATTTTAGTAAGCAATTGAAATATACTATATTATTGGTGATATTCATATTTCAGAATATCTTTTTGTATTTTTGTGGGGAGGTCAATATTTGAACCATATTTATGTCTCAATTGATGCTTGTTCCACACTTTTTCTCCGCACAATGATGACTGCACAACTTCTTTCATCCATGCTATATCTAGAAATGTAATGCTATTGTTTAGATAGGTCTACATTTCAGCCACATTTAATAGAGTGGAAGCTATTTACATTAGAATTAATGAAGTTCATTTCTAATATTTTAGTAAGAAATTGATGTATATGATATTATTGGTGATACTCATTTTTTTGAATATCTTTTTGTATTTGTTTAGAGAGGTCTATATTTCATCCACATAGTTGTCTCATCCCATGGTTGTTCCACACTGCTTGGCCTGCACAACGATGTCTACACAACTTCTTTTGTACAAAACATTTTAAGTGTAAGTTATCCTCATATTCGTATTTTCGAATATATTTTGCTCTGCACAATGAAAAATGCACAAATTCTTCCGTACATGCTATATCTAGAGACGTAACCCTATTCTGTGGAGATGTACACATTTTTTCCACACTTCACAGAGTGGAATATATCTACATTAGCATCAAAGGATTTTTTTGATAATATTTTAGTAAGCAATTGATGTATATGATATTATTGGTAATATTCATATTTATAAAAATATTTTTTTTATTTGTGTGTAGAGGTCTGTATTTCATCCACATATGTGCCTCAACCCATGCTTATTCCTCACTACTTGCTCCACACAAAAAAAATTGTAAAACTTGTTCCATAGACACTATATCTAGACACGTAACTCTACTATGCAAAGAGGTCTGCATTTCATCCATGTTTTTGTCTCAGTGCATGCTTGTTCCACATTGCTTGGTTTACACAACAATGTCTACACAAATTCTTCCATACATGTTATTTTAAGTGTAAATTATGCTTTTATTCATATTTCCAAATATCTTTTCGTATTTGTGTGGAGGCATCTATATTTCATCGATATTTATGTCTTAGCCCATGCATGTTACACAATGATTTCTGCACACAAAGACGATTGCATATCTTCTTCCGTATTGTATTTAGTGAAGAGGTTCATATTTCATTCACATTTATGTCTCAACCCATGCTTATTATGTACCACCTTCTTCGCACAACGATGGCTACACAACTTATTTCGTACACACTATATTTGGACACATAACTCTATTCTGTGGAGAGGTCAGCATTTTCCACACTACTTAGTTCACACAACTTCTTCCATACATGCTATATGTGGAGATCCCACTAGATCGAACAATTATTTTAGTAAATAGTTGGAATATACGAGGTTATTACTAATATTTTTATATTTCAAATGTATACTTGTTTAATCTCTTGTGCGGAAGTTCTCTTTTTGTTGATGTCTAGACTTTGCACTACATGGTAATATTATTGCTAATATTTTAGTTATAAATAATGCATATTAGTATTCAACTGAGTAAAAGTTTTGTAGATAATAACATTGTTTATGTTTTTATTATTCATAGTATTTTTATTGTGAATAATGTTTTGAATATTTGTTTGTTTATTCTCTTGTCAAAAAGTTCTTTTTGTGTGGATGTATGAACTTTGCACTAAACACTTTTATTGCTAATACTTTAGCTATAGATAATGTATAACAGTAGTCAAGTAAGTAACGTTGTGCAGAGTGCAAACAAAGTTATGTACAAAATCACATTTCCTTGAGTATAAGATTTGTTTGTAGTGGAAGAATATTTCAAGTTTGCATTGTGTGGATAATAGCATTTTTTATACACACATTATTGATAATAATTATGAATAATGTATACTATTGATATTTAAGTAAATTTCAACTGTAAATAACACATGTGTTCATATGTTCAAATATGTTTCAAATTAACATGTGTGGAAGTGCGGGGGAAGTCCATTATGCAGAGGAATATGTCAATGTGTGAATCACCACACTTGATACTAAACGCTTTTATTGCCAATATTTTAATATTAAATCATGCATATTTTTTATTCTCAATACCACTAAAGAAAGCGATTGACTTATATGATTGTTGCTAATACTTTAGTCCTAAATGATGTATATCTAATTATCTCTACAACTAATTAACTGGGGTATGCATTTTTCCCACACTTTTTTCTTAGCCCATGCTGGCTCTGCATGGCTTGCTCTACGCAACAATGTTTGAACAACTTCTTTTGTACACGTTATGTAACAATATTGATACAGAGTTAATTAAACGTGTGCATAAGTACCTATTTTCGTTAATTTCTTCCCTACTTTCCATTGATTTTTTTTTTTACTGCAATATCTATTTTTGTGGTACTGCTCATTGTTATCTCCACACTGTTGTTCATGTCTAGTGTGACATCATTCAAATTCAATAACTTTTATCTGTTCACAAATATTACACTGAAATCACCCCTTAAAAGAACACTATAATTGAAACTAAGTAAGAAATTTGTAATGAAAATAGAATAAGATAAAGAAGACTCATTAGTGATTTACAAAAATTCTAGATAGACTTAGTTTTAGCAAATAAGAATTTTTTTATAAAAATGTTCAAAGTACTTTTTTCCTTGTAATTTTGCGTGAATTTGAATCTCATGTGACATATTTTCATGGAAACTAAAAAAAAATCCTTTTAATCATAATGCATTTAAAAATATGGCCCAAAAGAAATGGGAGCACAAAAAAAGCAACAGTTGTGTTGTATAATCGAAATATAATAACAGTACTAGAAATAAAATAGAAATGTGCCTTTTAGAAGAGTTATGATTGAAGTTAAGAATATATGTTATGCTTGTATTCATATTCACTGCTATGTCAATATGAGTTAGATCATATAGAAATAAGAAGAAATAAGAGTTTCTAATTCCATAGCATTGAAGTGCTTTGAAAATAAGAATTGTATGAAAGTAACATATCTTGTCTAAACATTTTTATTATATCATATCGTATAGTATTTACAATTTGTACATTATTTCCAAAGGACTATACCTTATATTGTATAAACATTATTAGTACCTACATATATAACTAATAATCCATTGTTAACCTATCAGTAATGCTACATGTTTTGCAGTTTTTTTCTAAATGATATTCGCTCAAGAGTTCCAATTCCCAATACAATATCATACAACCGAGACAAGAATTTTATTTGTAACCAGCTCCTCTGAAAAATATTTTTACATGAATTTGTCATGTGCATACAAAAAATATTGCATTATGGATGTTTGGTGAATGCTTCTTGATCCAGGATTTTTTCACTTATAGATGTATAGAAAAGAATTGTGTATAAAATTGCAGCTTAACACATAAATGTGCACATATGAAAAGAAGAAGAAAACACATGAAAATGCACAAAGAGAACACCAAGGCTTGATAATGAATTTCGTCCAATTTGTACTACATCTACGGGCCCTGCTCAATGATGGGGAGGCCTTTCAATGATGGGGAGTTACAATTATCAATCTATCCAAAAAGAGGCTTATACCTCCAATCTTCCTGATGGTTATGAAATGAATGCCGAAGATGGAGTGGTATACACCGCCAAAGCTTCCTGCAGCTGTAGAAGGGAATGAAATTATGTAACTATTCAAAACAACTCAGCAGATGTCGCCAACCTCTTTGAATCAGCGCATTGCAACCATAAAAATGCCTCCCCCATGCTATTCTATCGGCGGTGTTTTATAATGGGTTCTTTGGACAGAACCCCATTCAAATTGGGGTTTTCTGGTTAATAATGGAGGTTGGTAGAGGAGCAGTATCAATGGGTGCAACCGTTCCTCAAAATGGTATTTTTATTGTTGAACGGAAAAGCTTCAAAAATCCTGAAAAACACTACAAATTCGCCCAAAAACCATATGCCTGGACCTCAAATATTATAAATCGGGCTTATGGCTGGTATTTGGTCCGCACTGAGGTAGCTGATCGGCGTTTCACTGTGTCCCTGATCTAGTCCTCGGGAAAGATAGAGCATCGGTTCCCGATCGCTGATATCGGCGTCAGTCGATCGCCTCGACATCTCGCACATATATCTCCCCAAGTGTCTGTTGAAGGTTCCGCTCATCCAATTAATCACCGATCACATTGTTCTTTCGTTGATATCCACACACACCCACACACACACACAAATATATATAGAATCGCTGATTGCAATGGCCTCTGATCCGCCGATTCGATATGATCGGAGATTGGCGATTAGGGGTTCCACGTCCCAAACCTTAAGTCCAACCTCATGCAACCTTCGATTGCGATTTGCCTTTAAGGCTTTAAGACCCATTTTTCAAAGGAAAATCCTCCATTCTCTTAAGGATTGAAGAGCCCCTTTTTTTTACAATAACTTCATCATCCAAACTCAGATTGAAGTACCACTAGCATCGTTGGAATCATGAAGACAAGATCTACATCCTGGTCTTGAGTTTACTTTAGTCCCATCACTTTGATTTTCTAAGTTTTTCCATGCCATTGTATCTGAAGATCCAGCTGGATCAATCCTCCCCATTGAGGAGCTTTTGGACCGCCAAAAACTTTTCATTAGTCAATTAGCAATGTAGGGTACCGTGCCCTCACTTTATATTTCTCTAGCCATTTGGCCTTGCTGGGATGCATTCCCTTGAATCCAGCTCGAAGGTACTCTACATCTCCTCGATGTGAAGTCCTGGTTCTTTGTCGAGGATGATTTCTTCGGGAAACTCATTGAGATATTCAGGTGCAAAATCATCGATGGTAGGAACTGTGCCCACCTCAATAGTGTCCATGATCAAAGGAGGTTCATAAAAATTTAGGTTCTCCACATTCACTACTGAGTACATCTGCATATATACTAGTAAGTCAAGACAAAAGTCATTGTTCCCATTCTTCTCCAATATGGTGAATGATCCATACTGGATTGGCTGCAACTTCTTTCCTTCTCCCTTCACCCTATCTTTGTTGATGTGGAACCACACCTTGTTGCCCACTTGGAATTGATGGTCGACCCAGTGTTTATCATGTCGAGCCTTATAATGGGCTTGACTCTTTTCCAATTGTTCTTACACTGCTTGGTGAATCATTTCGATTCACTGAATGAAATGTTGAGCATTGTCTTTATCATTACATCCATTGGAGCCATCCTCCCTTCTAGAGACCATGTCAAAAGGGTCCTTTGGCAGGTAACCAAAGCGTGTCTCGAATGGTGAATGTTGCATCGATGAATGCACCACTCAGTTATAGGAATGTTGTATATAGGGGAGATGTTCATCCCACAACTTTGGATGCTTCCCACAATAGCCTCGTAATAGATGTACCACGGTACGATTAAAAACCTCTGTCTGGCCATCGGTTTGCAAGTGAAATGTCGTGCTCCTTTTTAGTTTGGTGTCCATCATTCTCCACAAGCCGGTCCAGAACTCTCCAAGGAAGTGAGAGTCTTGATCTGACACAATTGATGTGGGTAATCCAAAATGAACCCAAACATATTGAAAGAAAAGAGAAGTAGTCTGCTCTGCAGTAATCTACTTTTTACAAGGCATAAGAATACACATTTTGCTAAAACAGTGAATGAAGACATACAAATAGTCGTGACCCTTCCTTGACAAAAGTAGACCTCCTACAAAGTCCATTGACACTCTTTCCCATGGATAACTCGGAATAGGGAGTGGTGTGTAGAGCCCAAGTTTTCTATTAGAGGGCTTTGAAATAGAACACATCACACAACCCTTTACATAGCAAGTCACAGTGTTTTTCATATGAGGCCAAAAACAAAATATTTGTACATGACATAAAGTCTTTTCGGCACCAAAGTGTCCAGAGACAAGAGAGGTGTGGGCCTCTCGAATTACATGCAATCTTTCTTGTGGGAATACACAAATTTACCAAGGTGATACAACATTTCCCCTACAAGTGATTATGTCCATATGAACCATGGGTTTTTATACAAAACCTCCTTATCAGTCATATATTTAGCATATTGTTAAGCATAACTTGCAAAAGCAATGAAGAATATGCAAAATAACGAAAGCAAAAAT